>JAKELK010000018.1:0-726837 GCA_021525775.1 Lactarius deliciosus
TCGCACCAACAGATGTGTCTCTCCTCACTCTCGTGGCAGGCTTCCCTTTCATCCCCTTTTGCTAGTTATCCGCCTGAACTCACCAGAGACTTTTCTCTCCCACAGGTCGTTCACACCCCAGCACGGGACGAAGAACCAGGAGGCCCTTATAATCGTGCTCTTACTCGATTCGATCTTCCAGCTTTACTCCGCACGCAAGCGCAAACAAGCTGCCTTGTATAATGTAAACACTGTGTGCGATTGAGACGCACATGCGCTGCAAATTTCGGCGTTGAGTGCAACGAAGCCGCACGGCAGCAGTTCGTGTAAGACGTCGATGAATCGCGCCAGCAAAAGGATCCCTTATACCGGCACTAATCGGGTTGGAGAATTTGTGCGACGATAGTAATACAACGTTCACCCGGCTTGCCTGTGGCACGAAAAAGCGCATTGAACAACGGATGAGCAAGGAGAGGCGAGGTAAACCCTGAGGCGGACTGTGACCCGGCCTGGTCAATACACTCCTTGATACCCTCTCCAGAGAGAACGACCTTTCGCCAGCGTGACGTTTCAAAGCAATTCCCGAGATCCGCACGCCGACGCAATCAACCTCATCCCGATAAAGATAAACCTGTATATCTATCTGTCCGTCTGAGCGTGTGAGTCGTTCATGGTTCGCCTACTTCCTTATAGTAATGCCCCCACGTCGTACCATTTATTTTCTCTATTATACACCTCTCTATTTTACTGTACAGTACTAGTACAATTTGTCCAAAAAAATTTACGGGGAGACCATTTGAGCGGTGTTACTGTACTCCGCATCAATCAGTCAATCCGTCGGCGTATTCGAAGCAAGCTTGATTTTCACCATTGGCCATTCAGTGAGGTCGGCTGCACCCACTGGCACAGCCGAATTACGCATTCACTGGCACTTTCTGCAACCTGAACAATATCGGGCAAGATGGCGAGCATCTTTCCGACTTTTTTGACCAGTTTTTTTACCCTAACTGTAAGGCAGCTACTTCGTATGTTATGTACTGTATGTATGAACTTGAAATACAGTACCGTATGCACTGAGAATCACGCGCGCGTGGCAGGGTTGCTTTTCTTTTTTTGTCTTCTCTCACGGCGATTTATCATTTCGTGCCTGCGATAACGTACCCGTCCCTCTTGGCGTCCGCTCAGGCTCCGCACATTACAACTGTCTACACCGCCGTCGATGGCAGGTAAAGTGGAACGGAATGGAGGACAAGGTGGGAGAGGTAAATGCCTGGGACGTCGTGTCTTGCAGGTTTCCGACCTGTCGGTTATCGGGTTTCTGAAACGCTTAGGAAAATCCTGAACACTTCTTGAACCAGGACCTCTACACTGTAATGAGGTGAGCATAAAAATGAACACAAAGAAGGGCTAAACAAGACATCGTAAGGTACGCGAGCCAAATAGTATGAAAAAAGTAAAATAAGTTGCGTGTCACCACATAACATAAACCCTTTAATTTATGCGCGTTGTCGCCGATCGTATGATTCACGTCGATCAGCGCATGCCGTAAGGTACCCCTTGACAGAAATAGTAATAATAATAATAATAATAAAATTATTTTGTAACATACCGTCATCGTATACCGTCATCGTTTCCTTTCTTACCTCTGCCTCTCCCCAATAAGCACTCTATCGCAACGTGAAACTAGCCGGGTAGAGATAAGTTCTGAGCGAGTGGCTCCTTCGCAATCCAAGATTCTGAATTTACCTGCTAGCGCTGATTCGGGAACTACGCGGAATATTAAAATAAGCGAAATGATTTTTGTTTATGTAATGATTGCACCTCTTGATTGGCTTGCTCGGTCGGTCTTAGATCGCAATCTGCACAAATTTTGCACCAATCAACAATTGCGCCCCACTCACGAGAGGCCGCAAGGCTTTGCGGATCACCGCACCCCCAGCAGCCCAAAAAATGCCGGGCCTTTAGTACATGAATCAACATCTTGAAGAATGGTCATTCTCGGGTTAAGGAAGCCCTAGCGTGAGACCCGTCAGCGTATGGACACCAAGAAATCTATTTGACGCTACGTCCCAACGTCCCGTTGTGTATTCGCATTATCGAGATGAGAGTCTGCGGGAGCTCAGATGTGCCCGAGGTTGCTTGCATCGTAATGCGTAAAAACAAGGCACCGTACCGCAGCGCTGCACTGCCCCAGGGCCAACACCCTGCCATTCTTAAACTGCTTATAACCTTACTGTACCTTGCTGTACTTCCTTTTTGCCACCAACGACTCGCACGGCAATTGCGCTCGGGTGGCTCGGTCGTGGTGCATTGCGGTGTAATGGAACATCGGTGTGCCCCTTGGGCCTGACAATCTCCATGCGACGTCATCATGCGTCGGGTCTCTACTTTGCAGTTGTGGGATACATTGCGCGCTCGGACCACCTCTGTCCTTCGTACTTCTGCCAAGGTCTACAACTGTCACAGTTCCACGCATGCTCTTGCCCAAACCGCCTCTCCCATGACATGCAGTAAGTGATGTAAATTCTGACGACCCTGATGCAAAGTACGCGACTTGCGAGAGTGCCTCCTTGTCGTTTCGGGGCGAGGAATTGATGAGTACCAAAGGAAGCAGCGAATGCTGGCGAGGTGCGGATGCGACGCGACGCGCGCGATCCCACTCTTGGTCCAGTCCGGGAGAATGTTCCCCAATTAGCTCGCCGCCGCTATACCGGATCCGCTCGATATACAGTGACGGTAACCTACGCGTGCAGGAAGGATACAAAATGGGTGACATCTGCACGAGAGGGAATTTAGGGTAGGGCGCGAGTATTGTTTATGTTGTATTCGGTGTGCGTGCCAGGTCGTCCGGGTTGGGTCTTGGGTTCTGTACGGTGGTCATAACCACCCGCTGTGGTCTCTTGCTGTCGTGCATCTCAATAAAGGACTCGCATCCAAACAAAGTGCTCCTGCCGGCTCCCAAGCGAGAATCACCGTTAGGATTGGCCGACCAACGGACGCGTCGATTTTCGTCCTAGATACGAGGTCGCCTCGCGTATCCTTGTAAGCGCTGTCTCCGCTCGATCATCCTGCCTCCTCCTGATCCGACAGATAAGATATCAGTTTGTGGCGTGACTTGTGCGATGGCCAGCGGTGCACTGGTACATACATAACGAGCACGCCTTGACTTGTCATGTGTCCCTACGTCCATAGAAGTGTGGGTACTCTTTATGTTGAGAATCATCCGGGTAACTGTACTGTACAACAAAAACATGTGAAATATTTCGGCCCCCCTCTCACGCTCTCGATACATTTAAATACTTTGTGGGCTATTCGTTGGTCAGAGAAGGGATGAATTAAAGAAAGGTTGCGTTATCAAACCACCTATACCCTCTGTTGGGCCAGTCGGCGGTGGCGTACTTCGAGCCCACTGGCACGAGATTCAGAAGCGATGGGTCGAGACCGTGGCTTGCATTAGGGCGCTAACCTCTCGCTCTTGAAGGCTGGAAGCTCAACTGATACGTAACGGTTCCAGTCCTCGTACTGTATCGTACCTTGGTGTTGGAACAAGTTGCCGTAAATACTGTCAGTGAATTGAATCGAGCCTCGGGTTTGTTGCTGCGCCTCCTGTTTAATACCACGGCTTCTGGTGAGGGGTCCTTCGAGTTGGACATGATGGAGTGGGATGAGTAACCTTTCGACAACCATTCTCGAAATCAGGACCTGACCCCGGATTTGCACCATACTGTAATTGAGGAATAGAAGCGTGTGTTGCAACTCCCTCTCTCTGGTCCGACCCGACCGTGTGGAATTTCAAGGTCCCGTGAATGTGTGCGGGAATCAGAAGACGGCGCGCTTGGTAACCTTATATATATAGGCATATGTTGGGAGCTGAGAGAGAAGTTCATTCTCCGTGAGAAACGGAGTGTTTTTGGCTCTGTCAATGAACTGGACGAAATAGAACATCGTATCGTACGTATCTGCACACTCAGATCTCACAAAAAGTTTTTTCTTTCTTTCTGTTCCACCAAAGGCGAGGCCGTATTTTCGGTGGGTTGCGGGTTGCGGGGGGTGGGCACACAAATTTGTCGATTGTATTTATTTTTCCCATCTCAACAAGCACTGCATCCACCCTGATCACCGAGAGGGAGTACAGTACAGGGCGAGTACAGAACAAGCGTAGCAGCGCTAAAGACATCAGGTACGGGGAAAGAAGGGAAGAAATGGGGGGTGGCGGGAGGAGAGGTGGGGAGAGAGTGGCGGGTGGTTGAATGATAGAGTAAGGTTTGAAGTAGAAAAAGAATTACGTATGCGTGACAGATGGCAGGAGCATTAGTCTAAATGAGGATAAGGGCAAGGAAAAATCGGATCAGAGAAGAGAGACCGAGGGGGTGGCGAGAATATGATATGGGTAAGATAAAGAAAATAAAGAAAAATAAAAAAGTCAGGCACGGAATTTCCTTATAGACTGGGAGAGTTTACCCCTTCCCACTTTCCCTTGTCTCTTCTTCCTCTTCCTAATGGACTCGGACTCCCCTCACAGCGACATGGCCACGCCTCTCGTTCTTCCTCAAAACACCCAGCAGCCCCTTCAGCAGCAGCAGAACGGCGGTGTCAACAGGCGTTACCGTCCCGCGCCTGCTAAAACGTTCCAGTGTCGTGGTTATGGTGATTGTCGCATGGTTTTTAGCAGGAGCGAACACTTGGCCAGGCACATTAGGTTCGTGTTCCTTGCCCTTCCTCCGCACCGTCCCTCCGCCCCTGGCTCACTCTACTCCTTCCCCAGGAAACACACCGGAGAACGTCCTTTCACTTGTCATTGTAGCAAACAATTCTCTCGGCTCGACAATCTTCGCCAGCATGCTCAAACCGTTCACGCCGATAAACAGGACGCCAATGAGCGCATGATGCGAGAGCTTTCCTCTCTTCACGCCACCATGGCTGCCGCCAACAAGGCCACTCAACAGCGCGGAAAACGCGGGGCTCAACAAGCACCGCCCGTCTCCGTCTCCTTATCTGCAGATTCCATCACCGGCGACGCTTCCGGCGATCCTGCCTCTACTCATCGTGTGCACCACCAGCAGCACCAAGGTGGTGGTGGCATCGGCGGCGGTCATAATGGTGGCGGAGGTGCAGGCGAGGGCGTCAAACAGGAGGATACGCAGCCGACCCTCTCTTTGGTCTCTCAACGTCCTGGTACGAGCACCGGGTACGAAGGTGACACCGATCTTTTTCATCACCAACACCCCTCCGCCGCTTCTCGTTCCTGGTACGTACAAGACGCAGATCGCTCTCATCCCCGCCAAGTCAGTAGTCATTCCTTTCGTGACTCCGTCCAGTCCTTTCGTGCCCCATCCGCCGCATCCCCCACCTCACCTGCATCCTCAACCTCACCAATCTCTGCCACTCCAACCTCATCCCCGTCAGCACTCCAACCCCACCCCGGCCAGTCCTTTCTCGCCTCAGGAGAGTCATTCGTCGAACTCGGTGTCTCCGATCTCCAATCCTCTTCCTGGTCAACAACCCGTTCAGCAAACTCAGATTACCGACCCAGCTCTAGCAGCAGCCGTCCACCCACTGCATCTCGCGAGTCTATCGACTCACATCCTCGATCACTCCCACCCCTCTCAGCTATCGTCTCCTCATCACTCCCCCCATCCCAATGGGGTTCCGTCCCCTCACAATCCGTTTTTCCAATTCCATCAGGCCCAGGCATTGTCCCGCCGCGACCTACAACCGCTACACGTCCAGGCACAGCTCCCGCCTCGTACTACTCCTCCCCACCATTCGGCGGTTTCGGTGGAGGATCTGGATTGGTATTATCATCAACAACGGCAAACCCCTACGGAATCTCAGAATTGGTCCGCTCATCATCAGGATATGGCTCCACCGATGCCTCTGACTCCCCAATCGGCGGTGGATACGACTCGCCATTTTCTTTCCACCCACCGTCGCTCACCAACGAGTCTTTCATCTCGAGGAAGCGACCATTCTCTGGAATCGACGATGATGACCGCGAACGGCTCGGCTCCTCCGCAGGTGGGTCGGAGTCTCGACCCCAATCTAGGCGACTCTCCGTCATGGAACTCTGCAATGACATCGATTCCGATCCCGCAACTCGACCATTTTTACCCCTTTCAGCAGTCCAGGGCGGCACAGGTTCCACCTCACGTCCCAATACAGCATCGACGAGCCTCGCAGCACTCGCAATCGCCGATGCCCCCACCCCGTTCGAACAGCAGTACCGGCAACAGTCACCAATACGTGCAGGAATACAGGCAGGAGGAGGCACAGCTACGGGCTTATCAAGCCCAAGCTCAGGCACAAGCGCAAGCACAACAACAAGCCCGCGCGGAAGCTCAATCGCAAGCACAAGCCCACGCGCAGGCGCAGCAGCAACAACAACAGGACGAGTTCAGTCCCAATACTCCCACCAGTTCCAACACCACCCACAGCGCCCACCCGTATTCGGCAACGTCGTACCCTCATCTGTACTTCGGGGTGGAACAGCATCAGCATCTCCTCCCCTACGGGCAGTCTCAGGCACAGGCGGGGCAGGCGCAAGCGCGTACACCTCCCCAGGGTCAAGCCCAGGGTCAAATGCCAGCGCTCCACGCGGCTACGGCGCGGCCGAGTCTCGTCGTGAACGCGCAGACCAAGTTCGACTCGCGGTCTCTTCTCCCCACGCCGCCTCTGCTCTTGGAATGAGGGTCTAATAGCGTTGTTGTTACTCCTCCTTCATACCCATCAACAGCCTTTGCTTTTTGTGTGGCCTAACGATAATACCTCTTTCTGATCGACTGCTATGCAATGCTTACTGGGTTCGCGCGTGTTCAGTCTCTTTGTCCTTGTCCTTCAGGGTTATTAAGATATTTTTGCTTGTCGTACTTCTTCATACGGTACTTATTTTTTTTCTTCGTTCGGCCTCATTTTTGATGTGCTGTCCCTCATCGTCAAATATTCCCCGATTATATATACATATCCTCCCTTTGTTTTGATGCTCGTTTACCCATTCACACCTCTTGGATCTGCCTGCGCGTTTTATATTCTTATTGTTGACCGTGTACCATGTGTCACCCTATCCCACACCTCCCCTTCGTAGTATCTGTACTACTCCGAAAAAAAATCAAGCCAAAACGCGTCTTATTTTTTAATTTTCGGTTCTCATACTAAAACGAAGGGACCTGATAAGAAGCACAGCACGGGCATTAAAGGCACGATTGGGAATGGAGTTTAATCGATAGAATGGTGTAAAATATATAAGCGCCTATCTGTTAGGAACAAAGGGGTGCCTGTCAACTTGAATTTGAACGCGCGTGGTGGACACTTGTCGCTAGCGCTTCAGAGTTGGTCCGGTGCTGCAACTATCACTGGCATGGCCGTCTCTTGGAAAATTCTCCCCCTTCTCTAGTGGCACCTTCATTATTTGGCTTGTGGCATGACAGTTGCCAAGTGTCACCAGTGGCAGCGGTTGCTGGGTGTCGTAATATGGCACTGTTCACTGGTACTGGCATGTGCCGACTCGGACTCGAAAAATTGGGTCACTATCAGCTTTTATTTTATTCTTCTTTCTAGCGTAGCGCTGGCAGTGTTGGACTGTAGGTATATGACAGTTTTGGGCTCGGAAATCGTTGGAACGACTTTTTGGTTGTGCTCATCTTATAGGCTTGCTTTTAGGCTTTCATCAAACACTCCGGCCGTCTGAGCACAGAGTGCCTCTAGATTGCCTAACTCTGGCCGACGACGTTAAGACTGCCGGGGTGCGGTTGAAACACGTACCCGAAGGTGCAGAGGTGGTAGTATTTGCCCCATCATGGTAAAGAGTGCTTCTTGTTCGAGTTGCGCAACGAGAAAAAAAAATGCGTTGGCCCGGTAGCCCCACATCGTGACCAGTGGCTTCTAGACGGATCTGCAGACTCATGCATACGGTACCAGTGGTGCCATGTGGCAGTACCGTGCTCGTGCTACTCTGCAGGGGTTTTTAGCGAGTCAAACCATCGTATAAAGTTAGAACTCAGGACGGCACCTGTCGGACCCTCTTCGAAGGGTCATCCTCACCACACAGCTTGAACGACTCCTGAAGCGGTATGTCCGACCCTGGATCTTCGCAGCTTTGGACGGGAAGCGCGCACAGACTACTTGAGCCTCGAGGTCTACACACTAGCCCTAGCATCAGAGTCGATCCTGGCCCGGTAAGAGAGGTGAGAACAGGCCTTCTTCCCGAGTGATATTGTCTCCCATGCTGTTCCCGTCGCAGTCAACTAACTTGGTTGATTCAGTCCCACGCCGAGCCATTGTGGCTTTGGTCTCGGTTCCACTGTCCTTGTAACTAACAGCGCCCGCAATAGTTTCGTCCTCGTGTTGCGCTTGGGTGCACAAGCTACGGAACAGAGCCGTGAGCCAAGGATATAGGTAGGCGAGCAGATGGGCAGGTGCGACTCAATGCGGGAGAAACACGTGGGCGCAAGTATCAGTGACACATATCAGTGGCACAGCGACTGATAGTGCTGACAAGTAAACCCGATAATCGTGCTTCCTCTCACCCCCAGAGTGCACTGCGCAGCCGGCGCTGGGGGCCGCCAGAGGAACGGAGCCAGTTGTGTCAAATGCTCATTTGGCACGTGGGGTCACGTCAGGCGCACAGTACGACTGCACGCGAGTTACACCATAAAGTCTCCCACAGTATGCCATGATGTTCTCGGCCTTCCTTCGGAAGATGCGAAGCCCGGACGAAGCGAAGCGAACCGGGAGTAGAAGGGCGTTATCTGTGTCTCCCGATGGGGTCGGTGTGTAGACCCAGATATAGATGAGCTTCACAAGGGTTTGCACCACGCGGGACCACAGGGATGTCCACCCCTCTTTTTAGCTCAGGCTTCTATTCCTGGAGGGCGAGCTGTTTGCCATCTGAACAGGTACTGAGCTAGTTCAAGTTGCCTTTTTGCCAGTACCCTTCTTCCTTCGGGGCAGTCCGATAGTATTTTAGAACACAAGGGGCAAGGGCAGGGGATCCCTCCATCGACTGACGCTGATGGAACGTGCGTTCTCAGACCCGCGCCGTGGAACAACGGTGACGTAGTAGCCTCATCAGGGACGGTGATTGGACTCCAGTCGACCATGTGTGCCCCGTTCTCGACGTGCAAATGTCATCGCACCCAGGATACAGGAACGCAGGAAGAGCCTAAATGATCGTCTCTCGCGTCTTCTCCAGGGTCTGCCTTCTTATTAGATTTTTCGGTCTCGCGGACAGTGCCGCTACGAACGGGAACAGGCGAGGCACGAGGGGATGGAACATCAGAGTCCTGAGAGTGTGACAATGGAGGGGATTCAGAGGGGAGAGGACTGGACCCAGTACCGTGGAAATTCTCTAGAGACTCCACGCTCACTGGCAGACACGCTCGGAAAGGGCTAGTTACTTCCCTGAAGGAGGGCGGCGTATCTTTCCCGTATCGTGATCTTCAGGTTTGGCAACTGGACATACCTGTTCCAGTTGGAGGAAAATGGAACGCGGGTGCAGTATACCATGACCACGCTCGTGACACTGCCAGCGGCACGGCGCGGGACATGCTCCGAGGAGGCGAGCGCGAAGCGAGAACCCGAACAGATGGCACTGGCAAAACTTATCATGATAATTGTGAGCGCAAGGGCGTAAGGGTTCTGATTGGTTTTCCCCGTACCGTGCTCACCAGCGTGCCATGACGTCCCACGACCTCCGGGCCCGAGACGTCATGATGCCGCTATGGTAATCGTAGCCAACTGGTACCACTTGCGTGGCGTGGTGACAACTATGGGCCTCGGCGCATTCTGTACCCGGCAAAACTGTTTATCACGTCTACTGTACATCAGCTTCCAGAGTTTCGTCCATCTAGATTCGTCCGAGTTTGTCGCACATTAGAAACTGAGTGCTGAGCGCTGAGCGCTGAGCACTGGCACTAGCACCTGAAGCTGTAGGTCGGAACTGATAGGCGCGGCCATCGCGGTATGAAAATGGTATCAGTATCACCACCCAACGCCAAGTGACCGTGATCGTGATGATAATCTATCCATCTTGACAGCGCTGTACACAGCAGTGGGACTGGCAGCCATTGGTAACCTTAATGATGATAACATCCGCGAATTCGGGTTGCAAGGCGGAGAACTGCTACCATGGGCTTTGAGCGCACTTTCCTAGTACGTCGCCTTTGAGGTTACTACTACGCGCGAAGACTGAATGACGCAACATAGCCGCAACACGTCAGCGCAATGCTTCAGACGCCTGACCAGCTTTTATCATAAGGGCCACAGAACAGGTAGTTATTAAGCACTCATTGCTGGCAATTATCACCAATCAAGAAACTCTCAAGAGAGGAGAGGGGGGAAACGCTGACCGCACACCGCAATGCGTATTAACAGCCCCACGATTCTCCACGATATTCCACATCCAGGAGTCTCCGGTCCCAGCCGCGATCAACAGCCCGCACGATCGATAGAGTCGAAGCAAAGCATTTGTTACTAACGACTTGAGTTCACTGTGGTCCCGGGCAAACAAGAGCTTGGCATGGAGATTTGGGCGCTACGCGACTCGGGAGTACGCGGCAGCCATTCTGGGCGGACCGCTTTATTAGCTGGCAGGGTCCGAGCGCGCTGCGAGCACCTGCACTGATCTCACGCATCACGCACAGGCCGGGCACAATTGTCGGCACAGCGAGGCGCTCGGCTCCGCACCAACCCTGCGACGGACTGGCTACTCTAACCACGCTGGTACGAGGGCCGGACCGGCTCGGGACCTATTACAGCTCGATAGCGCCCCGTCCTAGTGGCCCCACGGACCGTACAGGACGTTAGGAACGGAGCTGTGTGCGATGCCCGATGCGGGGCCAGGGGCAAAACGCTCCGCGGACCCGACACAAGTGATGTCCGCCGCATCCGAGACCCGCGCCGGGCCGCGGGCGAATCTTAGTTTATAGGCTTGCCGCTAGACGCTGCGTCGTCACCGAGATGTGCGATGGATGTGGCCTTGCCCATTGACAAAATAGGCCAGGGGAGGTCAGGGCACGACACGCCACAACGCGAGGGACCTGATCAGATTGTACGTGAGGTACGATGCCGCTCCGACAGCTTGGAGCCCGGGACCTTAAGGCCTTAAGGGCGGCGGCAGCGCCGCATACGTCAAGCTCTATTACTGTTAAGTGACTCCGAGTGAGTGATTTAAACAGCTATGAATACAACCCGGCACGAGACCGTTTAGCGACTGTCTGCATCCAAGTACGCAAAAGAAGGTTATGAAGAGAGAGGAGAGTGAGTATTAGACATAATACAAAGGAACCCATAGTAACAGGGAGAGAGGCGTGGTCGTAAGTGGTCGTGCATACAAGTATAAGATATTTTGTGAGCATTGAGACAAGATTGAAATCGAAGGCGCGATCAAAACACCGCACCGGTGCGCTGCTGCGTAGCGCTACTAAACGCAGAGCTCCCGTAACGGAGTGACCCGACGTTCCCGAAAGTATCGATGCCGCCCGGCCCGGTGCTCGTGCCAAGCACGGCAGCCAGCGCGTCCGCACGTGCGGAGATGGGGGTGCGCGGGGGTAACGAGGACGCGTGCGACGAGACGGAGGCACTCGAGGGCGGGCGTTGGTGGCCATGCACGAGGGCGGGTGTTGCGGACGCGCTCGGCGGCGGCGAGTAGGCGTGCGTGGATCTTGATGTGGGTGGTACTGGGGAGGACGAGGGGTGCGGTTGGGCAAAGGGGTTATTTGAGCTGGTGGCGTGCCGCGTCAGTGCCCCTATACAATGGGCAGAGGGGAACTTGGGAAAGACGCACCCGTATACTGCTGTCTTTTGTGGGACGAGCGGCTGAAACTGCGTCGCTTGGAACTGTGCGGCCTGCATTTGGTGCGCGTAATACTGCTGTTGTTGTGCTGCCTCGGCCTGCTGGCGCGCATACTCCGCCTGCAGCATGGCCTCGTATTGGGCTTGCTGTGCGTATGGATCGAATGCTGTGAACTGTGCTTGAACCGCCGAAGGATCATACACCGACTGACACCATCGTCATCTGCGGCGGGATGGAAGTGAACTGTGGCTGGAGCTGCCACGGCTGAGACTCATCGACCGTGAGATCAATGAGGTTGCTAAATATAACGGATCAGGCACAGCAGCGAGGGCGAGCGAGTGGGAATTATCAGGCACGAACTGACTTACCTCGGTGTAGCTTTCGGATCGTCGAACAACGGCCCATCCTTGCCCTGCTCCCTGAGCCGGCGCCGGCGCTCGGCCTCTTCTTGTTCGCTAAGCTTCAGCGCACGTTGAACGTCCTGCTCTTCCTGAGAAGGCTGCTTCCGCGATGGCACCGATCGCTTCTTTTCCGTTTCCTGTTCATTCATTGCCACTCTCGTTAACCCGTCTGCCGGCCATGCGGTCGTGCATCTGCTTGCGGCGACGGCGGGTCTCGGAAAGACTCTTCTCATCCGCAAGGAGGCGGGAGAGCTCGCGAGCGCGCACACGCACATCCTGGCCAACATCGCGGCCAGAGTCGTCGGTGTGCTGGAACTCGGTGAGCGTCTTGATTATGTAGATGTTGTCTCGGAAGTACTGCGCGACTTTTGGCGAACCACTGTGGAGGAGGTACTCGACCACCACGAGCGACTGCGCACATTAATCAGCGACCAGGAGAAGTCTGTGGGAGTACTACAAGGGATGCACGTACCTTGTATACATGCCGCCAGTATTTGCCTTTGTCATTCAGACGTTTGTCTAGCATGCTGACGATGTCAACAAACTCCTCACTGTGGCGTCGTGTTAGCTGCGATGGGGACGGGGGGAAAGTGAGGGAGAGCGTACTGATTATATGACATCTGCGCGAGTTCGTGCATCTGTGCGCCGCTAGGGATCACATTCTCACTGTTTGTGGCCGTGCGGACCTTCGCTTCCGCGTCCGAGTAGCCATTGGTCACGTTCTTGACGACCCGTAGGGCACCCTTGAAGACCATGCTGTCCTATCTTGCGCTGTGGCTTGGGTGCTGCGGATGAAGAATAGGTGGGACTTAAAAAAGAGAAAGCTGTGGGAAATGTTTGCAGGGGCGAGGTGTCTGAAGAGGTCCAGCCGCTGCGGAAGATGATGGATGAAACGCTAAGGACAATCAGGTGAGAGGAGGGTTAAAAGGAGAGAAGAGGGGCTGTGACATGGCGTTGTTGCATAACCTCTTAATAATATGGACGAAGATGACCTGACCTTCCTGGCCTGGCCTCCTTCCGGTTGCTGAGTTGGCGTCATCATCTTCGCCTCCGATCACTACGCCTATCCAATTTGGGGTCTCGGGTTTTTATAAACCCTTTTTATATATCGTGATGTGAATCCCTGCAACACAAAGCACCTGCCAGTGGCCATGGGCTGTCACAGTCGTCAATGTCTGTGAAACACATACCTTGGTGGCAGTGATACGTCGTGCTAAAACAGGCTTCATACAAGGTTTCCAGACAAGGTCTCGCTTATGTTATAATCTATCATCCGGTCTAGACTCAGCCCGCCCATTCATCTCGGATACGTACCACTGGCACGCACTGTATTGTACCACGGTGGCATAGTCCTTTTATTCCTTTATCGTTATTGATTTGGCAGAACAAAGATACTCCCCCTTCTTGTTTTCAGGGTTGCAGTCGATTTGGGACGGGCTTGCGTACGCTACTCCGAAACCGTTTCATTTGTAACAACTGACGCCGAGTCATCATCACATCATGATTATTCCGGTTGCCGGCCGAGCCCGATGCTGGAACCCAGCTGTGCGCCCGAGTTGTAAGCTGCTCAGTCCTAACTAGGCCTAACTGCGCAGCATGATTCCTCTTTTTTTACATGTACCGTACAATGTACCGAACCAAACACGGTTCTATACTGTAGACCATGCCTGAAGGGGTTGCTCGCCTATGTCCAAGGCCTTGCGTAAACTCGGAGTTGGGGAACGACTTCAATGCGCTGGTCCCGCTCAGGCCAGGTAGGATTGTCCCGCTGTCTCCGCCTGTACACTCCAAGGAAACCACAGCGTTGGCGGCGACGGCGGCGCTGCGTTATGTCAAACATCAGCATCTCTCGTCCAAGATCTCAGAGGGGATATTCCTAAGTGCACCAGATACGCAGAGTACACAATCACATGGAAGAAGCCCAGGGAATGGCAGCGCTTCCCCGCCGCTGGAGTCAATGACTGTTATGGTCTCTGCTGCAGCGGCTAAATTAACTTCCTGGTCCAGTCGGCCAGGATGGTAGAACGTTGTGTCGTCAGAGCTCGGGTCCTGATCCGTCCGCTCGGACCCGGACTCGAAATTGGCACCCCGCGCCGTGCGAGCGCGATCGCATGTACGAGAGCCACGGACTTGCACTTTCACGGGCAATTCGTGTGGAGTGACATTCGAGGGTGAGCTAGGATTCAGCTCGTATGAGCCCGTCAGCGCTGCTTCGTCACCTGCGAGTCGGATGTGGCGGGATGCGGCGACGGCTGAACCATCCGCCTACTGTGGTGGGGGCGAGTCCGCGGTGCTGGGCCCACTTCTGGCGCGAGCCGGGGGTTGGGATGCGCTGATCCCGACTCCAGATGACATGCAAGTCGCGCAGGTCTTGTTCGGTAAGGCATGTTCGGAGCACGACGGGGGCCGCACCAACCCGTGCAAGCCCTATAAACACCTAAGCTACCGATACAAGGAAGGCTAGAGTTAGAGGCGATTACTGTTCCTGATATTGAGAGACCCGCCCCCAGGTTTCTCGCCTTTCGGCATGGCGATCGAGGGTGGATATATGCGGGTATACGTTCGTTGAGTACCAAAAAAATTACTAAAGAATACAAGATCAGTTCCAAGGATCAGGTCGTATCCTAGGCCAGACGAAAACTGCAGATGCCAGCCAGCAGCGCTATCACTTCAGGTAGTCAGAGCAGAAGCGTACGGACCCAGAGTCCAGGACTTGCGGGAGGCCACGAGGGGGAAAAAAACAGCAAAGAAGAACAACCTTATAACTGAAGAAAAAGAGAAAATGATTTTCGACCGGAGCAGGGGCAAGAAATAGAATCTCTTGTAGTAAGAGTAAAAAGGCAGAATGAGAGAGAGAAGGCGTGATACACGGGTGTCACGAAAACACGTGAATGTGTGACATCGATTCATCCGGCGCTCGCGCACCGTCACCCTCACTGAGACTGGCAGTCAACTTCAAGTTGACACGGTCATACTATGGCTCATGCTCGTGCCACGAGTAGTAACCCGACGGAACGTGACGAGGAGGAAAATGACTCACAGGTAAGACGGATCGTCAGTCTTTAGTCGCTACTGATCAAACTTCACACTATTGGTCAACTGTAACACCGTTGGTTAGGATCGACTCTTTTCGCTCCCAGACGGCAAACCTGCACTGTTTCTTCTTCACGACTTCGACGACCCAAATTTGGCGGAGCGTATTGCTGTAAGTTTCCACAACGCTTACCTCTGTCAATGTCTTGTGTCATAATCTTCCGCCAGGAGCACGGTGGACAAGTCACGGATGATGAAACCACCGCCGACGTAATCCTAACGAGAAGCCGAGATGTATACAGATCTTTGAAAGATAGATACGCAATATCAAGGAAGACGCACGTCCGCGTGTCGGGTTTCGTGGATAGGTGTATCTACGCACATCGGTTCGTGCTTGTACCCACCCCCGGGAAAGGGGTGCCTGGACGCATACCTGGGGCACGGTACGCACTCGATTAAACATATCTACCAATCCTGCTCTCATGAACCAATGACCAACATAGCCGGACCGAGTTCACCGAAGACGATGACGAATACCTGTGCCAATATATAGCCGAAATTTTGCCCGAGAAGAGCGAAGGAGGACGCACGGGTCACTTCATATACACCGATTTGATGCGTCGTGTGAGTTCCGTTACATTTCTGATTTATATCGTTCTCATTTCCGTTACCTTCCCCCTTTCAGGCAGACCAATTTGGGCAATACACTTGGGCGCAACGCCATACCAAAGATGCTTGGCGTGAGCGGTATCGCAAAAATTGGTTTCGCTTAGATCAAAGGATCGCTGAAATCGTCGAGGAGAATCCCCCGGCGCCTGATGGGAAGGGTCGATACAAGTCCAGGAGATTCGGGAGGCTTGATCAGGATGAACTGGAGGGTGAGGAATTCATGTTGGATGCTGAGGAGGGTGCAGAATCGGCAACAGACAATGAGGATGGCCCGGTTTGGGCCAAGAGAGCGAGTACTCAACCTCAAAAAGAAGAAGAGAGGAGGATAGAGAAGAAGAATACCACCCACGCAGTCAGGACTCATACCACGAAGAGGAAGATGGCCAAGGAGCGCAAACTGTTGGACGCCGGTCAAAAGCAGGCCCAACCCCGAGCAGTAAAGTGACTAGACAAAAGCGTTGGGTTTCGCAAGGTAAAACTTCTGCATCAAAGCGACGTAAAGCGGTCGGTTAACCGTCTTCCTGTTTTTTGGTATGTCCTCACTGAACGGAGCCAAGGCTGCGTGGGGGCAAGAGGTCCCTAATCCCGATGATCTCGATTCGACGCTACTAGACCCGGACGGCGATGATCAGGTCGCCCAAGAATCAAGTGCTCCGCCAGTCGATGCGGATGATCCTTCTACAACCAAGCACAGTCTTCCATCAGCATCACCCGAACCCGAACATGCGGAGCCTGACACCCCGATGACAGTGACGAGGCAGACAGCTCGTCGAGCTCGGCCAGTCGCGCCCTCAGTCCGTATTTCACCCCACCGAACCCGCGCGCGTTCACGCTTGGGCACGGAAAACCTCCCGGAACTCGCTCCAGGGTTGACACGTCGACGCACCGCTTCAGGGGCAAAGACAGTGGTGGCCACACCCGAGCCGCGCCGCACGCGCGTGCGTTCGCGTTCAAGGTCCGTGGACACAGTCGAAGTTGCGGCACGGACCATCGTGGCCATGGCAAAACCCAGAACCGCAACACTGGATGCCGTCCCCGAATCTGAGCCCCATGCTGCCCACGACGAGTTCGTCGCGCACTCGGAGGACGAGGGTGACATGCAGGAGGTCGAGGTGAACTTGCGCGTCGAAGCTGGTTTCTCGGGCGGTGCGTCGTCGCTTCTCATAGACAAACCCAGAATCTTAGGCTGACAACGGGGTGCCACCGTGTTAGGCGATCCACACGCGGATTCTCAGGCTCGCAGCCTCAGCGCTGATGACCTGCAGACGTCTATGCGTCTGTGGAAAGCGGAGGGTGCAGGTGCTGTAGATGTTGACGAAAGCCAAGATGAAGAAGACGAGGACTCTTCTGAAGCTGAACTTCTTGCTCGCGTCAAGAAGCTGGCCACTCGCCCTCCACCCCCGACTCCGCCCAAGGCCAAAGCCCACCGGAACTTGAACCAGGGTGATGGCGTCGGACGAGCTATCCGCCGAGGAGTTATTCCCACCGCCGGGAACGCGCGCGCAAGTTGAGAAGAGCCACCGCACGCAAGTGGCACCGTACGTCCCGCCTCCAGGTACCCGCGCAGCGGTGATGATGGAGAAGGGGAAGGCTGCTCTGCGTCGCAAGTAACCGTCGTGGTGAACGTAGATCGCTCGCTCGTTCCGCCCCATCCACTAGGTCTGCTTATATCATTATAATTTTTGCCAGTATCACAATCACGCATGTTCCATATTGTTCGCCGTAGGGTCATGGTTATTGCTTTGGATTTGGATTATGTTACTCATTACCTCAATGCTGGCAACCATCAGATCGACTATGTTTCCTCGTGTACATCTGCTATGTACCCACACATGAGCGCTCTGTGGGGTATCAAGAGGCAAGAGAGGTGCCAGGCGGCAATATATTTCTTTTGGCTAGGTGCAGATCCGTTCGACTGCGCCACTTCCCCCCTCTCCGTTAACGGCATATTGTTGACCAATTGCTGATCGGTACAGTTTGCACAGTACTTTGGCCAACAGTGCATAAACTCGAAAATCGGTAGGATAGATCATCGTTGATGTCATCAAGAGGAGCGGCTCGAAAGTAGGTCCGAGCTAGATCTAGTCAGACTTCGCCTCGCAACGCGTCACGTGGCACATATTCCTCGGGTACCGGCGGTTCTTCTCTTCGAACTGGAGATCTGTTCCTCCCCTGGACCTGGCGCGTACCAAAGGACGCTCTAGCACCTGCATCTCTAACATTTAAAAATTATTATTGGATGAGTGCCATTATCAAGCTCGCTGTGAACGCAGAATGGGGACTCTGAGAGCACTCACGGGCGGTTGATGAAGCTTTCCGGACCGCGGTAGATGAAGAGGTCGTATAACAAACCCGCGACGAGCCCGCCGCAGCACGACGCGATGATAGGCCCCCAGATCCAGTAGTGGTGACGAAACGTGAATACTAACAACTAACAAGTCAGAACCATCGAATACTGAGGTAGTATCTGCACGGACCTTGTGAGCCGTACCCAACCATCGCGGTCATTATTCGCGGACCGAGGTCACGTGCTGGATTGACTGCATAGCCTGCGCGTCCACTACGTCAGCCCAGTGTCGTTGCTGTGGGAAGACAACCTGTCTTGGCTGCAGCATAGGACGTACCTGTTTGCATGCCAAAGGCTGCGCCGATGCCCAATATGAGGAAAAAGATAACCAGGGGGACGAGGCTAGGATGGAGGGCCGTGTTGTGCTTATCTGAGATGGCAAACACGACGAATACGAGGATAAACGCGCCGATAAACTTCAAGGTTAAAGAGGACACGGGTCATTAACAAGTAGATATGCTCCTAGTAGACGGGGCTTACTTCAGTCGAAAAAGCAGTTGGCTGATGATACGTAGGTGAGCTGCTCAAGGACACTTTGTGAGAAGAGATAAATGGGAAACAATAAGGTACGAACTGGGTAGGTCGAAAAGAGGCGGGCAGTCTTAAGTGTCCGCTGGCCGGCACCGCCCTCAAATATGTCAATACCCCCAGAGTAGTTGGCGAAGACGATGAGTGCGCCAATGCATGCCCCGGTAATCTGGCCGAGGATGTAGGTGAACGCCTTGAACCATGGAAGCCCTCTGAAGATAGCCATGCACAGGGTCACCTGCAAATGAAACATGCGCACCGACCTGAGAATATCCGCACGGTGAGGTGCATGAAAACGTACCGCAGGATTTATGTGCCCACCCGAGACACCCCCAGAGACCCATACACCCAGAGCGGCAGCTTTAGGAACGTCAGTCATGTATTCAACTTTGGCATGATGGCGAGGATATGCCATTGGGGGACTCGAGTGCTCAACATACCGCAGCCCCAGGCAACGTTGAAACCGAGATAACTTCCCTGTGGCGAGGGGGAGATATTTACATCCGCACTGAGCGCGAACTGGCAGTTTACACCAGTTCCAACGAGGATGAGGATCATTGTGCCGAGAAGTTCCGCGGCGGGCTCCCTAATATTCTCTCTGAGGCGCCTTGTGTTAGCGGGGAAATGTGATGTTGTGGAGATGCATGCTGACCGTATTTTCGCCCACTGGTTTGGATGTCGGGTGTGAGACATCGCTTGACTCGGGCAGGTCAAATCAAATGGAGACCTTAATCTTTCGTCCTTGAGATTCGTGGGTAGTCCTTCATTTCTGTTAACCTCGGGGCGTTCATCAACCTTTCGGAAGAGCCACGTCGGAAACGAGAAAGGTCTGCGCATAGGTAGGGCGAAAAGTTTGCACGGGTCGAAGTGTGGGCTGGCGACTATATAAAGGTTCCGTGAATTTGACGAATTTGCTGAATTTTCTGAATTTGATTGGATGAATTTGACGAATTTGATGATGTTGCATTCGGCTTTTACAGTCAAGTACTGTGTCACTGCAGGGGCGGCTGAGCGCCGTGTTTTCTTTGCCACTCGTCAGGATGAACCCTCCAACGCAGACACCTGCTTGGGCCCTATCATTTCCAGAACCGCGCTCACACCCACTCAGAATGTCGCCAGAAGCACTTCACGAGTTGCTCACCACGAAGTCCGCCGCCGTGGACTTCGTCGTCGTCGATGTGCGGCGCACAGATATAGACGTGCGTCCGTTCTCGTGATCTGTCAGATCTATCGAGTGGCTCATATGTGTTGTGACGATGCATCGCGCCAGGTTATGATCACCGGTGCCATTAACCTGCCAGCACAGACGTTTTACCCGCTGCTTCCGACGCTGACTTCTATCCTGGGGAAGTTTCCAATCGTCGTTTTTCATTGTTCTTCGTCACTGGGACGAGCCCCACGCTGTGCGGGATGGCTTCAAGATACGCTCCCGCTGAGCTCAGGCTCGGAGTGCAAAGTTTTCATCCTCGAGGGCGGAATCAAAGCGTGGCGTGAGCGCTTCGGAGAGGATGCACAAATGATAATAGAAATGCCAGCTGAGGAAGGAGAAGACACCGGGACAAGGAAATGAGAATCAGGGCAGGCCTTTGCTACGCAACGAGCATTTTGATAGGAGCACGCAGGGAAAGGGGGTGCTCGGTCGTTGAATGAAACTGTGTATTTGAATTTGTCAATAACACAGGATGCACTGGCATGGTTTACTGTAATACGGTAGTATAAGGTATAGTAAACCGAGCTTACTGGCAGCCTTCTGGGATGACAAGTAGTACCAATTGATACGCGAGGCGGAAGTCCTTCCTCCGATGCTCCGCCTCAGGCTCCCCCTTTTGGCGGGAGAAACTCGCTGGCGCGGGCTCGTTCGTGCCCCATGATGCATGATCGCCGATGTCTCCAATGCTGGCTCGACAGCATCTGCGGGGGCACGGACATGGTGTTGGGATCTGTAAATTGGATCGCCACATTGTAATTGATGACGCTGTTTGCTATTATCGCCGTGGCAAAACTCTGTGGTGTTGACACTCCGTGAAACTCACATGCATGTCCCCCGAGTCTTTTTTTTTTTTTTTTTGAATCGTGTTTATTCCGGGGCAGTACGAGAATACAAAGCCGGTCCTCAACTCCCTACAGAGCGAGATTTAAGAGAAGTAACGCAATAAGGTATCACGTGCGCCGTGCGAAGTAGATAGTACGGAAAGATAACCTGTCTAGAGCCACCTCACCAGAGGAAGGCCGAACACCGAAAGGAAAAAGAGGGTAGCATGCCAAGTACGTAAGATATGGCAGAGGGGTATGGTACGCGAGAGTCAGCGCAGTCAGGCGACTCACCGGGCAGCCGGAGCTGGGTCTAGGGCTTTGAGGTTGAGAGCATCTTCAACCCGGAATATGTCCCCCGAGTCTTACTATTAAGTTACTAGCTTAGCATTTCTACAGTTCCGCTACCTATTGCTCGGTTTGTCTACCGGCGCTTTCTGTAAGGATTTAGTGAGGTCGGCAGCTTATGCTTTATGAGAAGAGCAAGTAATGGATGAGATGAGAGTAGGGCTTATGCACCTATCTCCGCAGATCCTGGTTATTATCCAGCTATTCTACGGTAAGTTAACGATTACATAATTGACTGGTCTGGCCTCGGGGTTGTCCGATCCGGCAGCGTTCCGGGCTCGATCCCAACACTTTCTTATTTTCATGGTCGTATGAGACTGATCTTGAGTCGCGAAGAGATACAGTACTCTAAATCCTCGAAGTGGGCGGTCGTTCTCGTCGACGGGCTCGCGCGACCATGAGATGTAGAGTTCCGACCAAGGTTCCGACACGAAGCAGTGCGCAACGGGCCGTGTAAACGGTTTATAATGTATTATAAAATTCTTGATAAAATTTACGGTGCCCATGTGTTCTTCGGCCAATTCCGAGTGCGCCTTTCCCTTTCCCTTCCCCCTTGCCTTTCCCTGGCGAATCGAGCTCCTTCCGAGTGTGTTTGAACCGCGGCTCGTCAACGCGTCAACAGTAACTTAACGTCGCGTCAGGCGCAACCACCCCGGGCCATCCTCCTGCGTCCGCGTGGCGATCTGTTCCACTTCTGTTCCCATCTTTCCGCATGCTCACGGGCTTCCTTGGCGCGCGCGACTTCGGCGCCCACATCTCCCTGGACACGGCCTCCTCGGGGCTCACGCTCCATAAACAGTGTATTTGTACGTAAGCTGCCATGAGTACTGACGAGGTGCGATCAGGAAGTGCGATCGGAAACAATATGGCAACCTCCTTTTCTTCTCCATCTTACTCCGACGTGGAACCCCATCTTTGTGCCAGCGGTACTGTATAAACGCCAACTAGCACATAGACCGAAGAGCGACCTGATAAATACTCCATCTGTATCCCACATCCATTATGGTTAATCAGCGTCCGATTTTCTTGCAGAGTTTCGCCCGCAAGCTTCGAATCATCCACGAGGGCAAATGTACGGCTCATCATAGAAAGCAGAGGCTGCTCATTTGTTGCTAGGGTGTTTGAGCCGTCACCGTGTCACCTCTTTGGTGGTGGTGACATTGCGGCTTCGAAGCAGTGTGTCACGGCCTAACCCGAGTTTCAATGAACCAACTTGAAGAGGCAAGTCAAGCTGTACTACTGTATCAGAAATGGTGGTTCCGTGGCGCTAGCCGCACTTTTTTCTACAGGCATTGACTTATATGCAGCCTTGTCGGACTAGGGCTTGGAAGTTCAGAAACCAGCGGTTTGGGTGTTGACTCGCGTTACGGTAGCACCCAGGTCGGTGCTTTACGGGCTTTGATCCATTCTGAGTTTGTCCACAAGTGCGTTTCTGTGTTGGCCGTTTCACGTCCGCGGTGAGAGGGACTTTTCCCTTTTTTTTCCCCTCTTAAAAGCAACAGAATCCGGGCTATTGACCTCCTCCGGTTCTGTCGTCTGTCCTGCCCTGCTTTTTCCCCCCATCGATCGGCCAACAAGCAGTGATCGCTACCATAATGTCTAGCGTACAGTATCACTCTTCTGACTTAACTGACGACAAACAGTCAACCGCCGAGAAATCTGCTCCCCCCATCCCCGGCGATGCAACTGCCACTCACCCAGAGATCGACTCCTCATCTGTGGGCGCCCTTTGTCGCAGTTCCTGGAAGCGTTTCGCGAGCATATGGACAAAACGTTTCGTTCTGTCTCTGCTAGCTGGTCAAATCGTCTCGCTGTGCATAACATGCACTAGCATCGCCACCGAGGAGTTGACGTTCCGCAACTGGGCTTTACCTACAACGCAGACCTTCTTCCTGTGCCCTCCCTTTTTTCGATCTGTTAATTATATCTCTGACGTGTCTGTACACAGATACCTCTCCCTTTTCGTGACCTACACACCTTACACGATTTACTGGTGTATGCTCCCCATTCTCTAATGCAGAAATGGACCTTATGTCAAGCCACAGATGGTTTTGATGGCTGGTTGAAGGTCATTTATGAGCGTGGCTGGAAATGTATGTACTTTGGATTTGATTTGAACGCCTTTCTCACGCTCAGCAGACATAATTTTGGCGGCCTGTGATGTCGAGGGAAACTTCCTTGTCGTAAAGGTCAGCCCGCTCCCCTACAACTTTCCTGGTGTTGACTCATAAATATAGGCCTACCAATACACAGATCTTCTTTCATGTATGCTCCTAGAGGCGTGAGTTCTGATCCGTGGAATTTGCATAATCTTGAAACGACCTTTTTTAGATGGGCGATACCCGTCTGCATGTTCTTTTCGTACGTGCACATGCGGACGCGCTTCCACTGGACCCAAATTCTTGTACATTTCTCGCTGCGATTCCGAACATGACCCCTCACAACTCTTCCAGGGCGTCGTAATCTGCGTGGCAGGCTTATGTCTTCTCGTAGCATCTGACCAAATCACGAACAAGAGCTGGACGGCGCTTGACAAGGGCAAAGGCGACGCCTTCATGATCATAGGCGCTACGCTCTACGGCTTTAGTGCGTCTTGTACGGTAACTATCACTCGCGAAACTGACAGAAAGCTCGAAGCGAACGCAACTGAGGAGTTTCTTGTGCGCCGATCGCCGCTATATGAGGTCCTGGGCCAGCTTGGCATGTGGGGAATGATCATCAACGGCGTTCAAGCCTCTATCCTTGAACATAAGAAAATGAGGGAGTCCACGTGGAACGGTGCCAATCGTCTGTTGCTCCGTCTTCGTTTCGGAGTTTCGCGCTGACACTGGGCCCTTCAGTTACACTCGTGTTTGCTTACACAGCAGGTGCGTATTTCGTGACCCACACAGACATCAACCTTATTCTCACCGTAGCGATGTTCGTCATGTATACTGTCGCACCACTGCTGTATCGTCTCGCTTCTTCTACGTACTACAATCTGAGCTTGCGCTCCGCCAACTTCTACGGTTTAATCTTCGGTGCGTCCTTAATTGCCAGTTCAGATGGTGTCTGACCTGTATCCTAGGCATTTTCCTCTTCGTAGGTTTCACTTTTGACTTTTGACTTTTGATTTTACTGCTAACCTTAGCCCTGCCAGCACTACAAGCCCTATTGGCTCTATTTCCCTTCTTTTGCAGTGGTTATCTCCGGGCTTGTTGTCTACTTCTGTCATTCCACGCGTACGTTCCCTTTTGAAGCCATTCTGATACATCCTGACGGCATTGCAGCTGAACAAGAGGGAATGACTGATATCTGCGTCCCATCTTATGTCACACAACATAGAAAGACAGTACTAGAGGACAGCGAAGGACAAAGAGAGGGGGAGGGGGTTATACAAGAGGAAAAGTCTCGAACGATGGGAACTGAATGATGGTACCTCAGGCTATTTAGATGTACAACTCTGGGGTCTGAAACACCACCCACCCACCAGAATATCTCTGGCGACGAATATCTCAGCGAGAGTCGGGCTGGAGCATAGGAAAGCTAAGCGTACATCTTGTTTTAGTACTTATGAGTCACGTTGGCCATAGGTAGGAACGCGAATCTGCGAAACATTTATGTAGAACATGCGCGAGAAACGAGACTGAGAATATACATTGCCCCTGAGGGGCATTCCAAAATTCAGTGCGAAGCAACGCCCGGTACGCGCGGACGCAACCGCCGCTCGTGTCCCGGCCCGGTCACGGTCCTTTGCCGAGCTGCTCAACCACACGAACATCTCTTGACCGCCTTTCGACCGGCGCATGGATCCATATTTTTTTGTTTTTTTTGTTTCTTTTGGACAAACCTCGTCTGGATCAGAAGATAGCAACCTCGCATGGATCCATATTGTACTCATAGTGTCGATGGTGGCTTCGGTCCGGGACATCCCACCTATTATTCGAATTCGAAAGTTTCTCAGTTAACTATCCAGAGCTCAGCATACTTATCTCGCGTGTACGTTCGCGCTCTCGGCGATCTACCGGAGACCTCCCAGCTCATGCAGTTGGTTCACGCCAGTACATTAGGCAGCCGAGGGTCCAGTAGTGCCAGTAACTATGTCGGCGCGTCGGCGCGACCTTGAATGCTGCCCTTCAAAACACGTCTCTTGGAGACGCCTACTGCTAGTAACTGCAATTTTCATAGCCAATCTTAGAGTTCAGCGGTAGTACAAGCGAGCGCTGCGAAGGAGCCAACGGAAAAACTAGAGGAAGCGTGAGGGATTGGACATGATCCGTACTACTTGTGCTACGACTGATGGTACACGCACATGCGAAACAAAAGGTTACTAGTTGACAAGTGTGAGGCAGGCAGGCGCATTGTGCGTTGGGTGCCATATGCACCAGCACTAAGCCTTAGAGTTGGGAGTCGTGACCCTCGGAATCGTTCGACCTTACTGTAGGCAATTCAACAAGCGATCAGGCGGGCAGTTGATATCAGGATCATCATCCCGGCCAGAGCCTAATACTCTCAGCTGAGTGTCGCTTCCGAGTCACCACCCCACAGCCATAAAACCTGTATTATCGGTGGGCGCAAGGCGGCGTCCACCACTGATATTCATGTAGATAGTGTACGTCGTTAGACGTCGCGTACAGATGACTGTGTGATGGGTTGCCCCACAACTCCCCCTATTCCCGAGGCTGCCGTAGTACAGTTTTAACCAAACATCGCGACCTCGAAGGTGTTAAATACCCCCGCCGCGGAGGGCGTCAAGGTCTACATTCAGCGTTGGAGCGGGATTCGCGCCTCGAGACCGATTCGAATTCGAACCGGAACCAGACGAAGTAGCACCAGGGGCTGCCGGTTCTGGGCTCGGATTCGGGAGGGCAGACAGCACCGCCGATCGCAGCAAATTTAACAACTTTCGGACTGAGGGAAGTTTAGGGAACAAGGCCCTAACCCAATGCTCGTAGAGGTAGGTGGCGATCCTAATGGGGAGAGTCTGCGTAAAATGGTTGAGTATGCCGGAGGGGGGGAGGATGACAAGGTGACCCACGGTGAGATACCAAATAGCGCTAATTGAGAATATCTGCACTGTCAAAACCCAGCTGAGGAGTTGCAGAAGGGTGGGCTTAGGGGTCATATATAATGTCGCATATGCGTTGTCTCATTCGTACGAAACGTGTGGATGTAGTTTGGGGTCGGGAACCATCGTCGACTGACGGCCCGGCGGGAGTGGAATGCTCGTTGGACTAGTACGGTAGATCTCTGTAAGTTCCGCACTTTTGACAATATTGACAACTTACGTCGCGTGAAGTGGTCGGAGGCATGATCGGAGTCGTTGTGCCAGTCCATGCCAATCCCTAGCATTATAAATCGGGTCGGCATTGAAGTCGGCGCAAGTTGGTTACCTGGTTCGGCTCTGTGCGCCTTTAAGCTGCAAGACTCAGGTCAATAGTAGCACCCTGGCCCCCACATTCAACCCGCCTTGGCTTGGGGTTTCTTCAAGTTGTGGCGTGCTACCCCAAGTACTACCCTCAGGCTTAGTAGGCGTACCGCGGCAACCGAGTCGGCTGCTTCGGGTAATGCCTGCCGAGAACCTGGTACAGCCCGAACCAATTTTTACAACTTGATGAAGAGACATAGACAGTGCGGTCGCCACCACTCTATGTGGACCGTAGCACACTATTTGACCAAGACTCACCTTGGCTCAACTCAGTCTCGGTCTCGGTCTAGGTCTACTCGTAGATTTCAGTCGAGACCCGGGCCCTCCAAGTCGCGTCGCGTCCGGTTGATACCATCGTGGAGGGACACGCGGTTGTACTCTGACTTCTGATGTTGAATCCCCCATAAAACCTCTGCTCCTGAGCTGGACTCTCGTACGACGTTCCAGTGCTTACTAGAGGCTTATGGAACTCCAGCCTTCTCAACTGTCATTGACCCCTGTGGTCGTCGTGCACGTGCAGCACTACCTCCGGTTCTATGTGCTCTCTCTACTCGCTGCCCCACAACGACGCCCCTTGCACTACTTTGGGATGATATACGACTGAGCACTGTACCGGTGCTTGTAGTGAAGAGCGAGAAAGGCCAATAGTACCCAGCGAGAGCGATGCACGAAGTGCAGCACCCATTACTGTGGCAGAATGGACGGCCCGCGATGGCTTCTGAATGTTCACGTCCACAACATGGTGCCCGTATGGCCAGTCAGGGAGAATGCAGTACAGTAATTATGATCGCTGGGGCAAGACGACATTCGCGTTTTCGAGCGCTGCGCTGAGCGTTGAGCGCCCCGAGCAACCCGGCCCTTGATCGAGCCTGATCAATCGATTGATCGACGACGGACGTAGGCCGTGATTGCCAGTGGTCGATCACGACGCCGTAGTCGTGGTTGTAGTCGTGCTCTTGCGTGGTCTTGGCCGTGGTCGTCAAAGTTAATTGGCAGCCCACTTGTCGTAACTCCTGATGTACAAAATAGGTCGGTAGACGTGTGATCATTACTGTGAGTGTGCGGCGGTGCTGTCGCCATACTTGTTTAGAGCTGATCAACTTACTAGTTGCAGTCGACGCTACTACACCTGGCAGTGTCTTCTGGAAGTCAGACCTTGCATACCCCTTGACACAGAGTGGAGTAGCTCCCATCGTGCCTGTTTTACGGATATATGAAGTGGCGAAATTCTCTCGTTTCTTCGGGTTTGTCACACATTTGATCTCAAGAGGGCCATCAATGTGGGTCTTCTTATCAAGCTTCTTACGGCAAATGATTGATTATACTGTAGTAGGCAGGAAGACCTGACAGATGAGATCTATCAACCCCTATTGGACTTTGATTTACTTCATGTATACTCCGTGTACAGCAGCGCCCACAGGAGAACGCGATTTTTTTCAGAGGAAATAGAGTCGGGCACCGTGACCGAGTCGTGGCAATCACAATCCCGCTGTCTTGAATGCAGCATCCTTTGGTTTTCAAGTTCGGTACAGTAACCTGCGAAACTCGCCAAAGCGAGGTCCGTCGCGCACAATGGCCCACAACAAAAAACGAGTGCAAATTAGTCGACGGGTCGGATCCCATCCCGTAGCGGCGAGGAGGCCCATTAGTGCAGCAACCGGGATTGCTACCGCGTGTTATCCGTGAGCGCCGCAGTCCTCTTCTGGCGAGTACAGGAATGGGGGGGGCTTACCCGCCTCGGTCAGCTTGTCATTCAGCAGCACAGTTACCATCGCGGAGACCGAGCTCGGGACATTGAAGCTCGTGCCCGCGGTCAGGTCCGAGCACTCGCAGTTCATTATCTCGACGATCTTGCCTAGCGACGCGACATCCCGCCTGGATGGTTAGGCGGTTCGTCTCCCCAGAATTTTCAGGTACACAGCGATCGCTGAGATGGCATGCTGAGAAAATAGGACAAAACGTTAGACGGGAAGCTCGCCGACACATCCGGGGAGACGCTCGTCGTCGCCCTGACAGAAGTCATGCCAACGAATGGGGGAGAGAAGATGGCCGTGAGAAAAATTATGGCTTGGATACTAAGTTGGTTCAATTGTTCGCTCGGCGGGGTAAGGCCCATGGAGACAAAGTCACGGCGCTCGATCGTGCTGAGCCGCGTAAGGAGTACTGTACGAGCGCAAGTGGGCGCAGATAGACCACGCTGTGGGATGTGCGTAGGATGTAGAGTATGGGGACCGTAAACGCCTTTGATAGGTAAAGACAGATATTTTGATACGCCGTCGTAGCAGACTACGTCGTGCGTATGTCGAAAACTGCGGCCGTTGTCAGTATGGGTAACCTACTGTAGTAACGGGTCTAACTTACTCTACATAGAAGTCATAGAACAAGGTGATCGCATGCACCTGGTCATCCATGACCTTTCCAGGGATTAATAATAGGCTTGCTGACATCTATTTAGGGGATTGGAGACCAAGGCAAGGCGTATTAGAGAAGAGAGATCATGCGAACACCGGCCGGCTGAATGTGCATGCACAGCGGGACTTAGCTTCGCGGGTGGGCGGTAACAGCAAAATATTACGTTCAGCGACGACAGGCAGGCCGCGTGAGTCGGGGGAAAACATGAGTCCGGTGGTCCAACTTCTCAGTTGTGTGTGAATTCAAGTTAGACGGTGCGATGAGAGTATTTCGAGTGACCAACGGAGAGCTGGGGATCATATATTATCAGTCCGTTCCTCTGCTTCGTTGACGGGCTTCCGAAACAGATAGTATTAAGGCAGCTTGATTTCAAGGAGACGGAAGGATCACGACGGCTATTGTGGCTCACGTGATTTGGTAATGAGGTAATCTTAACGCAAACGCTGAGAAGCGGGGTCTTCAATACGCCTGAGGAGATCGACATCCCAAGGAGAAGAGAGCATAGAGATCATCGGACACGTATGAACACTGTCGTAGGAAAGGTTGGTGATCCACAGAAATGCTTTGTTCGTCGATGGCCCAACAGTTAAACAAGACGGTAGTAAGGGTAAGGGAAGGGAAGATGATTTGCCACCGCGTCTTTGGGGAGAAAGGAACAGCGCTTAGGGCAATGCCAAAAGAGGGACATAGGACACGAGCACGGATCCGGAATCACAAGAGCCGAGGGAGGGTGGAATTTTTTCGTTAAGAAAAGGGAATGCCGGCAAAAGAACAAAAACACTGGGGGAGGACGTGACGGCACCAGACGGAGCAATTACGCCCATCTGCACACGTGTGAGACTAAGTGGGGAGGGAGAAGCGAACAGGCTGGGCACAATGAGTACGAGCGGTGCTATAGCCAGGACCAAACATGGGCAGAGTGAGGGACAGGGATTCCCAGCGAGAAGCGTTCGAGACTTCGAGTGCATCGGTTGTGGTGCCTGCAAGAGCCTGCAGAGCCATCAACGCATCAACGGCGGAGCTCTAAGCCCGAGGGCGGGGCTCCGAATCGGGCCCGATAGCGATGTTTGCGGCAGAAATTTACAAATAAATGCCCAAAATCAGGAGGAAGAACTCCGAGGGGGAATTGTCAACCCCTTGCACAGGTGCTTAGAATCGAATCGCATGCTGCCACACTCTCGGACAACGAGCCCCACAAGGCGAAACAAGAAAAAAAAACAAAAAAGGTGGCAGCACAATATGTATTGTCAGTTACGGGGTGGGAATGTGTGTATTGTATACAGAACAAGTGAAGAACGCACCGCAGTAGGCGATGAGCGAGAGTTCAAGTAAAAAAGAGGCAGTGGTAGATAATTACATAAATATCACTGGATCTCGATCAGGTAAGCCCAGTTAACCCTTTTTGGAGCGGGTCCATGCTGATCCGGCCCCTTTCCCCCAAATTTCCATACCTATTTGAACGCGACGACGACAAGGGCTCACCCAACCCATCCCCTCGCTTTGCCTCTGCCTCGCTGTCCCGCACACCTTTTCCCTCCTATCTGAAGCCCTTCTTCTAATATCATCACCCCCATCACCCCCAGTATCCCACGACCCACACAGAACACCTCACCTCCTCGCACATACACAAGTAACTTATCATCCATCCACCCCAGTGCCATATATATCGACCACTCCACCATGCTGACTACACAATCGCCCATCGCCCTCCCCCGTATCCACTCTCTCTACTCCGAGCTTCCGCCAAATTCCCGCAGAGCAGCAAACCTGCCATTTTTCGTACCCCGTGCGCTCCCCTCACCGGCATCCATACCCGCACCTACATCACCCCCGTGCGCGCCTAGTTCCAGCGCCCCACCCTTCATCCCGCGGCGTAACACGGCCTCGCGACGAAACGCAATCTCGTACCACCCCTCACGGTCTGTGGCAGACGACTTATCCGTCCGTCCGAGTACGCCTCTCGCTGCGCCTGTAGCACCCCCTGCATTACCCCCCACTCCGCGCCAGCGTCCGGCGCTCCTCCTGGCGTCGGGCTACACCTCGGAGCCAAAGCCGATCTCATATTCCCCGCCTCTTGTCGTTTCGCTCGCCCCGGCCCGTGTGCCGCGCTCGCAGAGGGAATACCAGGCGAAGATGGTGGCGAATTTGCTGCTCAATCGTGCGGGCCGTGCACGTCCCATGCGTTGCGCACGCCGCGGATCGTTCATGCACGCCGGTTATCAGCCCAGTCGTCTGTCCATGTGCACCCTCCCTAGCGACGACAACGTTAGCGAGGACGCAGCATCGGACTCCGAAGGTGAATTGGCCTGAAATAATGTTTTATCAGGACAGGTGCCTGTTGTATGTACATCATCACGACTCGTTTTAGTTCCCGTCACGCTCTTCTATCAACACTCACGTTAAATTGTTCTTGTATTGCATATCGTCGTCACTACTCTACACACCCACGCATATCTCGATGTCTTGCATCCTAGACCACAACCAGTATTGCCAGTCGTCTGCCAACACAGACGTCTATCTTTTGTCCTCCACTTGGTTGTTGTTGTTGTACGAAGTACACAAATGAGTATGACGTCTCCAGCACGCATCACATCACAACAGTCTAACTCTGGGATTCTTTGTTTCTTCCATTGGGGTTTTGGCGGGTTTAGGGCCCGCTTAACTTAGTTGCTCATTCTCAGCTCTGACTCTCGACCCTGACTCTGACACGCCTTCCGCTTACTGAAATAAATTTTTCCTCCTACCAATTTCGCTATACTCAGCAGAAGATTCTCGGCTTTGGAGCTGGTCCTTAGGCCTCATGTGACATCATCAAAATTTTAAAACGCCTCCCTTCTCTCGGTTCTCAGTCGACGAATCTTACCGATTTGGTCTCGCCTTCGAGCCTCGACCAGGGGTACTAATGAGGTTGATCTAACAAGCGGCGTTGACCCTCATCACCTGATGGTAACCTTCTCCTGCCGCACAATTCAAGCCAAATTTGTGAGTTCCCACCCCCACTGCTCCTAACGGGAAGTAATAGTTCGAGGTCTGGTCGGCTTCTCCATGAATTCATGACCCAGAAATAGCACTACTCTTGATCGAGAAAGGGTCCAGACGATCATCAGGCCGAAAAAAAACGAGTAAAGGAAAATAATCTCGACACAGTACGTGTCGCAAGCTTAGCGGCCACAAAAGCTCGGGTCTTGGTAGCCCCGAGTCCCGAACCGTAGCCGAGCTAAGATCTTCTTCATGTCATGCAGGCTAGTTTGAGCAAAGACGGTGATATACTTTCCGTACGTACAGTATGAGCTCCGTCGCATGGCAGATATGAACAGACATATGGTACGTTGGCCCTGAGATATTGCCATGCCCACTGACAATAGCGCGCGTGGCAGATCGTCGCAGTCGCAGAAGAATGGAGAGGCTGGCAGCTTCCCCCATGGGTAGCGGCAACAACACAATCGCGCGGCCGCCACCAATCTTGCGATCAGCGACCGGCTCTGGAACCGGCCCAACCCAACCTTATGGCGGAAAGGACGTGCGGTCTGATGGGCGAAGGGGCCCAGAGCGACGTAGGCGCCCAACCCAGCGGGACCACACATTACAATGCAGTGGTGGCATTTACCCAACGAATAACTTACTTCTACTGAATGGCAATACATCGTCACTCACACGTGTAATGTTTCTGCTATTGTAAAAACGAATATGCTGTAACACAACAGCCACGCGGTGCTCATGCGAAGTGACACGTATTTATTACATTGCTGTACGGTCCACCCCAGTACAACTTAACTTACTGTATACCTCAGAGGCTGTCATTGGACGCCGCTGGCAGCGGCGTGCCAGCGTGGCGCACAGCTATACCAGTCAGCCTATCCGGGTTGTTCGGAAAGTGCCGGCTACACTTTCCCAGCTACTAGACCGCACTGCACGATCAAGGCGGCGGTCAGTGGAAGCTTCGCCGCGGCGAGCCTACATTCGACCCGGCTGGCCTTGCTTTCTTCCGTGGCCAATTTGTTCCGCGGCGTGTCACATTGACGCATGTGGCCACAATAGGCAAGAGGCATACTACAGTATACCCGAGTGCAGGGGCCCTTTACGGGAGACCACAGCCGTGATGCTGTTGTATCATTTCGCCTCTTTCTAGTTAGTACAGTAGGGCTGAGGAACGCCGGAGAACAATACGACAGACGAACCGAAAAGCGAAAGGGACCTGGGAGAAGCGTGGGCACGTCGACGCGTCTGATTCGTGCACGTCCGAGTCCTCCCTTTGTTTCGGAGATCGGCCAGGTTGTCTACACAAGCGCAGGCGTCTCGTATTTCTCAAGTCACTCTGACTCACACTCGTGCACTAGGCTCGTGCACTAGGATGCCGGCTATTGTAGACACTCGCTGGTCTCAAGGGCGCGCTCCGCACTAGACTCTTTGGGCTCTTCTCGGGTGGTCCGGGAAGCCGAACCGGGAGTTAGCATTTTATCTCTGCTATACTCGCCAGCCTGACTTGTCCGCGACAGGCTTTGGGGGAGCTGAGAAACGAATACTGTACTAAATGCAGTCATGACCCTCAGGGGTGAATGGCGTTCGCGTGAGCGGTGCCCGAGCCCAACCCGAGCCCGAACATTTTTCGGGTTATAATGCGGTTACCGGAGGGTCTTTCTCCTTGAATAACTGTCTAAGTCACCGCAAGAATGCATTGTCCTGCCAGATTCTTGCATGTTTCAGCATGCCGGCAATCATAAGTTACAGTAGGTCAAACATGCCAGTGAAGAGGGCCTCCCACGCTTTCTCGTCCTGTCTGACACCCCGGGACAAAATGTTTAGTCATATTTACCTCGAGGAATCGGGCATTGCGCAGCTTCTGCCATTGCGTGACTCGTCGCACCAAGAAAGAGAGGCCTTGATGCACTGGCTTAATCCCTTCCACTGCCGAGGCGTTGCTCCTCCTCACTCAAGGGTTGGTTTCAATGTGTACGTCTTCAGAAGTTTCTAACTTACTACTGTAACTTACCTCACAGCACCCACGCACTCTCCCTTGATTTGCCGCTCCGAGAAACTTGAGCAGCCTAATGACGTCAGGTTCGACCGAGTCACTTCACTATCACTGTGGGCAGTGCCTTAGGGGTCCCGTACACCCCGGTGGCAGGGTCATTCGTCCGGGCGATGGGCATTCCGGCGAGGTCAGAGCGTCACCGCGTCACCTTTCGGTGCGGGTTCTTGCAGTGAAGAGGTGACAGCTCCCCGTAACATAACAGGCTCCTCACTGCCGGTACCCCAGCAGACCATTCGATCAGAGCAATTTTTCTGCCCTTTGCCATCACCGCCGTCATTTTGTGAATGTTCCCGAAAAAGCAGCGCTTGGACTACACTATCCAGTGGCCACGACCCTAAGTCATAACTGGTACAAAACTGGGATTACCCATTGACATGCCTCTCATGCGGCAGACGTCGAAGAGGCTAACAAGTGTGGCCGAATGGTGTTCCCTTTACCTTACTCCCATTGTCTCTGTGACTCTCCTTTTCTGCAGTGCACCGACGAGAGCGGGATCCTCGAGAAGTCAATTCCCGTGCGCCTTTACTTATGTCTTTCAATGTAAGTTGCGTGACGTAACTTGTAATATTTTCTTTACGCTTTATATAGTCTATACATTCCCTCGTTTTCAATCGTCGGTGTACAAGGGCAGCTGACCAACGTTTCCGTGCATATGGGATGGGCTACGGGGCAGATAGGCCAATAATTCCTCCCCCTCCGCTGATTATAAGAGCACTATGCCATCCATTGTGGAGCCTTTCGTCTTCGCACCTACTTTACAGATCCGACAAAGTCTCTCACTACTGTGAGCTGCTTAGGGTTTATCACATCCAACTCCCATGGGACAACCTGATCTGGTCACTGTGACCCTTGGAGGAATGGCTTCAGTCTCTCCAGAGATGCGTGGATCAAGGCGCGGACTGTGTATGCTACTCAGTTGATTCCGTAGCCTCTGATCGAGAAAGTCCACCCTAGTTCATCTAGATTTTGAGTATCTTACACTTTTCGTCATCGTACATTCGCACCTCTCCACCGCAGAGACTTCGTTATCCCCTACTTGTACGGCAGGAATGAAGGGCGTAGTACGCCGCCCATTGCTATGGGTCCCCGAATGTGGTCGGTGCGATGTGGGTGGACGCGCCAGGATGACTGGGATACGAAAATGGCAGACACACTTGGGCGTTTTGTGGCAAAGGAAGGGTCCGTCTAAAGCAGTACGTGCACTATTGGGCAGATCATGGGTTGTACAGTTCGCAATCCCGTCTCTTTGGACATGCCACTTGCCACCTGTTCGTAGCATGACGCGCAAAAGATCTCAATTTTGCAAGTGACAGTGCGTGAAATACGTCGGGCCATCTTCGCAAGAATGTGATTAGTATTTCGTAGTGCCAACTAATTGACACTCCAGAGGCAGATCAGACTATAGTGATTACTCGAACACCCGCCGTCAATGGTATTGTTACCTGATTCGTATATATCAGCACGGGAAGTCGATACAGAAGGGGGAGACTCGGGAGAGGTGGTCCCATAGAGTAGGTACTACGTTTTAGGTGACGTACTACGCTGCGTACTTGTGCTGTGAATCTGGGGATTCGTTGAGCGATGACCCCAGAGAGCGTTGACGCTTGTGAGTCATGCTTGCGAAATCACGAAGTGAATAAAACGCGCTTGGATGGCTAGGAGAGTGGTGGTCCCAGAATCCTGTAGTGCCTTGTATACTATACCATGACGTGCGGTGGACCCTCCGTGAACGGCCTAGTAGCGAGCACTGCGGCCTTGATCCTGTACTCTGGGAACTATCGAGAATTGTGACACGAGATACATGTACACGACTCGGATATTCGTAGTTGTAGGTCTGGGCTGCGGCCTGGGCACCATGATGACCTGACATGAAGTGCCAAGTTGAGCCGATAAAGGTGGGCTCTAGAAGCTTACCACTGATACTTGTCCTAGAAACAGACGCCGTTATCCGCCACTTACGTCAAATGATTGCGGCCACTTTTTGAAGTAAGCTTTTGGAAGCCCTGTAAGAGCAGGTCCAGACCGCATTCAGGCCATGTTAATTCAAATATAGCGATCAGTCGAGTCCTTACTGTATCGACCCAAAAAGTTCAAGGGGCCTCACTGGCGCTTCGCTTACCAGAAAAATAAGGCCGTGGCAGGTGTTGAAGGGTATTGCGATAGCTGGCCCTGTTTTCATTGCTTTGTTTAACTTGAATTTGCGACAATACAGAGATCTTCACAATGGGGCGCAAATGGGCGTCTGTTTCATGAACGTTCATCGCTGCCTTGGACTCAAGTCAGCCCTCTGAGTCGATTGGTTCGCTCGTGCCAGTGGCAGAACAGAACGCCTCATCCGATCGCTCACTGGACTCAGCTTTCAAATTTCAACTTTCGATGTTTCCACATCTGTACACGGAATCGCGTATAGGCACAATCTGGTGGTGCAGGCGCACTGCAGCTATGGCCTACTGTACTATACCCTTACTAGATATCTGCTCACAAAGCGGTTTGGTATAGTATGTCCCCATTATGTGACTGATGTACCGGGAAAGTGGTATCTTACTCTTGATCTTACTAGTACGAGAAACACAGGCCACTAGCAGCCTCAAAGGATTTGATCCCTAATTTATGCAATGAAATCGACATTCCATCTGAAAATCCTGCCACACGACGGACGTGAACACAAACAGACATCTATCCATCACTCCCGGGTGATCCTCACTAGCTTGCCCACCGGGCCATATCCTTAACCCAAGTACCCATCCGGGCGGATGAGGCTGCTGTGGCCGTTATGGAGACCCAAACTACCCTGACCTGGCTCGTGGGAGTTTCGACGTCGGAACTCGGCGCCGGCTGCCGCAGCTGGAAGCGAAGGCATTGCTGTGAATGACTATGGGGGTCATTGATGGCTCAGTTCGCCCTCGGGACCGATTCCCTCTCTTGGCCGCGGAAGGTTGCTGGTCTAGAGAGAGGACTAAGCACAAGGACAAGGGTGTAGTATCATGAATACAACCGACCCCTGTCTAGGATATAGCCGCTGCATGGTAGGTCTGCAATGCCCATGACAAAACAACTTGAACTCGAAGAGCTGAGGGTGACAGGGTGTGTTCAATACGGAATAAAAACAGCGGTGTGAGCAATCAGTACGGAAGGTGCTCCTTAACGTAGGTGATGATGAGACTCACCAGCCAAGCACAAAGACCTTATAGGTCTTAGGAAATGACCTGAGCTGAGTGGGGCATTTATGGCACAAAAATGGAGTGCCAGCAAGTATCAGGGTAAGCACTGCACCGCGTCAGGAAGCGTACTAAGATGATCCGAGTGCCAGATCGAATCACCGTCCCACGAAATACATGGCACATCTTATATCCTGTGGCTCAATGTAAGCCTACGGTCGAGTGAGAATGGGAACAAAGATCGCAAGGGTAAGGGTGCGGTGGTGAGCCTGAGATAGTATGTGGAGCCATGCCTTGTCCAAACCCTGAACCCGTCTTGGCACAGATCAGCTGATATGGACCGGAGACTCGGACACGCTGATGGAGAGCTAAGAGTCTACCATATCCCAGGAGGGAAAGGAGAGCTGACCTCTGACCAAAAAAAAAAAGGAGAGCTGACGGGAATAGGTGTGAAGGGACGACTTGGAAGGAGTAGCAACGACATACCTGATACCTGATCGCTCCAAGTGTGACCTTGAGAACCCGTGCCCTACCACATGTCGGATGTGACACGATAAGCAACGCCTCAGATTCTGCGGTGACCGTCACTAAGCTTGAATACCACTGGCTGTGGGATGAGTGGATAGTGATTATAGTTGTCTCGAGACTAGTATGAGAAACAGGCTTGCCAATCCCGGAACGCGCTAGAGGCATAAAATGACTAAGAGTTGTGTGAGTCAGTAACCATAGCTACATGGCGTGCTCTGGCGTGACTGGCCAAGAGCGTCTTCGGGGTTACTTTCTGCCTTGAAGGTCTTGGTGGGAGAGCATCGGATGGGGACGACCTAGTTAGTGCATAAGAATCCGCGTATTTTTTCAACGAAAACTGAGACAGATACCCTCACATCCGTGGGATCGCTCCAAAGCGGTTCTTATGACAGAAGTAGAAGAGGGATCGGTCCCAGTGGGACCAATCCATCTCCTACTTCGGCCATACTAGTTCCCGGCCGTGACTGTGATATTTTGAGGGCGTTACGACTCAGTGATAGCCTCTAGCTTTGCGTGTAGTGTCAATGGTGTGTAAAAGAGGCAGTTCACGACTTCATGTGTAGCGTAGGAGAGCAAGAGCGCCTGGGAAGAGTCTTGTCTTTGCTCCGAGCCGTTCAAGTCCGTGAGAGTGGACGGAGTGGGATACGTCATTGGGGGCACGCTTCCGTGAGGCGCCATGGCCATCCGAGTCAGAAATGAGTCAGGAATAATATACATGGTCCCTTCGGATTTCCCCACTTCAAGAAGGCAATGGCTTCTCAAGGATACGCTGGCACCCCTAGGCTGAGGGTACAGTAATTGAGACCTAACGGTGAGGAGTTGAGGACGTGGCATAGGTAACGTAATCGTCTACGTCACTGCGGGTTGTGCCTTGACTTCTTGTGCTGCCACCCAATCTGTTCTAAGTTACAATACTGTAAGTCTAAGTTACATTTACTTACACTCACTGACAGGTGATCCCGCCGCTGTGGCATCGCCGATGTGCGGAACATGGTGGTGAGATGAGCTAAGCAAGCGGCCTGATTGGGCTAACAAGGTTCGACTCAGTGCCTTCTGCTCGCTCGCCTTGCTTGTGGTTTTTGATCCAGCTTTATCAAGTACGATAGGTCATTGGTATGTACAATACGGGGAGAGGCAAGTCTGAGAGTCCGGGGATTCACTTGATCGCTTTATTACCTGTAGTAAAGAGGTCTTGCGTTCTAAAATGGGAGTCTTCACATGTGCACATTCTCATCAGACTCGAAGTAACTTGTCGGTAGTGGCAAAGTGCGCCCCCTTTGACCAAATGTTCCCCCTAATTACCATGATCGAGATCAATCTAAGTGGTCATCCTGAGTCGGAACTTGAAGACCATTGGTGTGAATCCTGGGTCAGCTGACTTGTGTCCAACACTAGCAGATGAAGCAAGAGATGAAGGGAATCTTGTCGACCACATATTGCAGGGGGTAGTAGAACTAGAAGATCGCTTCGGTTGCGCGAACTCGGAAAGAACTGTGTGCTTGTCCGGATTGTCGCTGGGTCCAGGCAGTAGATCGGGGCGTGTGTACGCGTATAGTACGAGGAAGTTGAGAAAGTCGGATGACAGATAGAAACCCTCAGCGAATACAGTGGCGATGAAAGGTGGGTTGTGCCAGCAAAGTTGAACAAACTCGCTGTAGCGTTTTGTGCAGCGGTCAAAGAGGAACCTGACCGGCTGACATGAGCAAAGGTGCAGTAAAGAAATGTCCCAGTGTAATAGTCGTGATATTTAGGAGTAGGAGGTGCTTCAAGTTCGTATTCATCAAACCACCTTTCAGGGGCGCTTTCTCACCTAGTATGGCATCGCTCACCCGACTAGTACGGTAACTGGTTGAGAAAACGAGTATGAAAGGGATTTCGGATCTCCATTCGTAGCTTGAGCCCAAACGAATGTGACCGTGCTGTGTCGGCGTTGTTGGGTAAAAAGCAAGTCAACACGTGTCGTCCATCGGAAACCAGACTTTGGAACGAACATTGGAGCTAAAACAAAGGTGACGGCGGCTTGGACGGCGGAGGCTGAAACCGCCGATATCTCAGCGATAATGAAAAGGCTAATACGGTGCCCCAATAAGAGTGGAACGCTGGTCGGCGACATCAGTGTGAAAGGAGAGAGATAGGTGGGCTGTCGCCGTGCAAGTACAAGAGAGTGTTAAACGACATTCACTGGCAGTATCAACGTCAGCTCTGGCAAGTTGCAACGCGTGTTTTCTAGAAAAATACATCCCAGCGGAAGTGCATTTGCATTTTAACGGACTGTGTTGCTGCAAGTCCGCAGTCTGAGGGAAATACGGGTACCCACAAAAAGCCAGGAAAAAGTTGGGTAAGGGCCCTGGCCCAGCAGAAAATGACCAGGGTCACGAGCCTGACATACTGCAACTGAATACGGAAATTTCCTTCACAGCAACATTAGAGACCAGGCCAATGCCGTTACTGTACTGTACGGCATAGTAAACTCTAATTCATCTATCATAGGCAACGAAACGTCACGACATATAAGTATCTGAAAACACAGAGACGCACGGCGTGTGAATGATCGTTATTTACCTGATAGGCCTGAACTGCTTTAGCCTCGCCCTTAACAACGTCCTAGTACCTTCCCAAGTGGACCAGGCAAGCGGCTCGTGAAGTCTGAAAAGCCAGACCATCCCGACCTGGCTCGCGGGACTGTCGATGTCGTAGCCGCGCGCCGGCGGGCGTCATTAGGAGTGTGATGGACAATTTGGGCAGTCCCAGTGATCGCAGGTGGAACTATGTCCTGAGTATCCCCTCGTGTTGGAGTGCTTCTATGTGGTTTGCTAGTCTGGAGAACGCTAAGTACGGTACAAGGACTCCTCAGGGTGTACTCAAGGACACGGTGCGACCTACCCACATCGTAGATATAGCCGCTGCATGGTGGATCCGCGACGCCCATCGTAGAACCACTCGGTGAGTTGATGCTTCTTTATACAGAACAGAAACGGCGGTGAGAGTAGAGAGCGAAGTGCGCCTATGGTAATGCAGGGGAGGAAGGTTGTACGATACTCTTATGGTACGTAGTAGTTATGGATTGAGGAACCTTAGTATGCCGATGGCGACAACTGCATCTAAACAGCGTGTTCTGATGGTGGGAACTACATGTAGAGGCATCGATGGCACACTGCGTCATGTCACAAGCCCGAGGCCTGAGGCCTGAGAGCCGAGACCATGAGCGCCAGATCCGCCCATCTTCAAGATAGATCATGCATTTTATATCCCACTAGAAATATCGTTCGAGTGAGCAACAAAGGCCATGGCGGGGAGTGCAAAAGAAGTTGGATCCAGGTTAATTATTTATTCCCCTGACACGTGATTAAGACGCTTACCTGACCTGACTGCTGGCAAGACCTTGAGCAAGACACTGACTCTGTTCCGATGAGATGAATGGCCCGGAGCCAGAAACGTTGCGCTACTTAGCGCCTGCATGTGTGGCATTTACCGGATTTGCGAGTGTAGCAAGGCACCACATGATAGGGGAGGGTCGCAAAGGACGTGACGGCAACTGGGTCTGAGCTGCTGCACCTCCTGGCAACCCTCTTGGCCACCCTCTTGGTTCCGGGAGGATCGGGTGTGTCCTTAGGGTTAGCGGAAGAGATGGATTCGCCCCTCCGTCCGGAGGGTTCAATCTCTGATGACAATATTGCTGGCAGGTCTGAAGGTTTGACCGCTGTCGCCACTGAGGTGCGACTAGATCTTGTGCTCTGGTGCGGCGCGGCGACAATATCATCGTCGGAGCTGGTTTTCCCCTTGAAGATCTTGGAAGTGGGTGATTTCGAGCAGGGAATATTGTCTTTATGGACAACTACGAAATAATACGAACTAGTCAATGTTGGAAACCAGGACCTCGAGATATGTGACGGATATGCTTACGAGTTCCAAAAGGAGGTTTCGGGATTCCCATTACTGAACGTGGAGGTGGATTTGTTCTTCTTGCGATTGACCTGTGGCTGCTTTGAGAGGCCACACGACTGGTCATGGTCTCGTAGTTTGTGGGCTTATATGAGCATACCACTGGCAGCTGCGGCACCATTCATCTTGCCAGTTATACCTGAGTCTCGACGTACAGTTGGTATAACATGTTGCTTCGCAAAGGCTCATACGGCGAGGTTACGTCCAGACTTGTGCCAATAAGCCAGTTTCTGATGACTTGGAAGACGGAAGCAATTTAGAATCCCGACGATGCCAGTGCCACTGGCACCATTGCGCCAGGTGCCAAGCTGTTGCATGCAACGGCACAAGAACAGCACCGGGCCGGGGTTTTTATCACGGGTGAGATGTGGTGAGAGCTGAGTGCCCTCACACTACCCCCAGATCACCAGGTGTACCCTAACGCGCTGATCCCCCCATCCCTCTAAGTCGGACAAAGTGAAATGCACTTTCCCCCAGAGTCATAGAGAGATGGGATCAAAAGTGTAATGGCAGAGGACGTGGGATATGGCTGGAACGGAGTCCTTAGGAACATCGCTGGCATCATGTACTAGTATGTGCCCAGGCTCTCGCGTTCAAGCTGTTGTGTACAGTTACTGTCATTATGACGGCATTTGGAGAAGGTGTGTGGTACGTGGGTTACTTTTTTTTTTTTTTCGATTCATGTTTATTACTGGGGTACATGTCCGAGACACAGACCAGTCGTAACTACGAGACTTGTTACAGTTAGGAAACAACGTGGGTTACGTTTCTCGTCTGATAGCGGGCGGAGCGCCGCGGTGCCAACTGGAATCGAGCTCACAGTACTCGTTACGCCAACGATAGCCTAGCAATGTCGCAAAACACACAGTCACGGTAAAGGCGTTTCAATGTTCGTTCTTATACCTTGAGCATAACGAGCACGTAGCAATGGGCCACTCACAGTGCGCACCGATGCTTGCACTGAACGAGAATCAGGTGTTCTCCTTCCCCACTGAATTCCCATTCCAAATTTCATTTGCTGTGTGTGAAGCGTTGTTATCCCTTGGCACGTTGTATGTGGGATTCTTCGATATTCCTGCCTCATGGTGACGGCCTGCTGTGTAGTCAAATAGGACATGGCTTCAGTTGCACTAACAATAGAGGCAGACGGACCAGCCTACAACTTTTGCGCAGAAGGGAAATAATGTTGGTACCGACTAAAGACATGGAAAATGACAAAGGTGAAAGACAGTGATAATGCATTACACTCTCAAGCGTGGGTACGAAAGAGATAAATAGTTCATAGAATCGCGGAGATAGCCTTGGGAATGTGACATTGTATAGGATTACATTCAATGTTGATTTCATGGAGTAATTAATATTCTGTGTATTGGCGTTCTAGTATCCTTACATTCAAGTTACAGCCCGACAGCTGCCAACAGCTTCACCCAGTTCGGCGTGCCCAGTCCAGTTACCTGTAGCCATAGATATGAGTACCTGGTCGGCTACAGAGCGGAGATAGACTCACAGGATCCCATCCCACCGTTGCAGGGAAGCCTATCGTGTTGCACCCGGGATTGCCACCAGTCGTAATATCGTTCAGCGCGCTCGCGCCAGTGGAGTACAAGAAAGGATTCATGAAGCCGAGCACGGGTTTGCCGGCCGCGATGAGGCGATCGTTCAGTAGTGAGACGACGCTCGCGAAAATGGGGCTCGAGCAGCTCGTACCCGCGACGCTCATCACGTAACCATTCGACACGATCTGGAGGTTAGTACCCGCGGCGGAGACGTCAGGGAAGCCGCGGCCGGAGGAGTTGAACCGCCCTGCATAGGTGCCTCCGAGCTTGGTCAGGTATGCCTCCTTGGCTGCTACTTGATACGATGGTGTGTCAAAGTAGTTCGAGAAACCGCCGGACGAGAACGGGGCGGCAGTTTCCGGTTTGAAGTTCTGTGTCCCCCCAACAGAGGTCACGCTTGGTTTGCGGAAAGGAGATCAATGGCAGACCTAGAAGGCCCGTGAGGGAAGAAATGACGAACAATGGGCAACCAGACGGGAAGGTGGGCACGAAGGTCGTGCATTCTGTGTTTTGTGAACCTGAAACGCCGCCGTCACCAGATGAGAAGAGGATGGTGACACCTCGGGCACTGAGAGACGCGTAGGCATTGCACAGCCTGCTGAATAACAAGGTTAGCGAGACGCGGGATTCCAAGAGAGCTCGACGGATACTAGGCCAACGCGCGGGAGATGGTGTTTTCCCCCTGTCCGTAGCTGGTGGTGAGGACCTGTGGGGGTGCGCTCTTGCCACTCAAGAAGTTGATGATATCGAGAAATCCTTCGAGATCGCCGTCCTGGTATTGGTCTCCGACGGAGATGAAGACAGTCGGCACGCCTGACGCAAGACCGATCGTGTATTGTACGTCAAGGTCCTTCAGATCGTGACAATTTATGTAATTCGACGTGGCAGGCCCGTCAACAACGTTTACTCACGGCTTCGATACCAGCTTGGTCGGGAGTCTGCGGGTTGGTGCCGCCATCGATTGCTTGAAGCGTAAAGGTGTTGTTTGGGGATACGTCAGTGCGGTAGATTTCGAGAAATTTCTAAAGTGACTCGTTTCATTCTCAGGACGGAGTCACTTGCCTTGGCACATACCCTGAGATCGGCCCTATTTGCAAATTCTTGAAGGAAGCCTGAGACAGCAAGCTTGTTCGACAACTGGGAGGCTGACGTCCTGGGGATTTTGTATAATTGTTGGATACAGTCTGGGGTCATCACTGCATCACACATTGTGGGTGTGACTTCAGACGCCGTGTTGCTTCGGGGCATGTTCCTCGCCAGTGAATGGACGACCGGCCGCCCCCCAACGTCATTTGCCAGTGGGGCTGGGAAGCTACAGGCAGTGTGAGAAGGTCTTTTTGAAACACCCTTCGAAGGACGAGGTAAATCACACACCTGATCGTAGGGTGGACGAGCTGGAGGTGGTCACTGAGCGATACCGGGATGGAATACGCCAAGGTACGAATAGCACCCTTCCCGCTTCCATCGTGCACGAAGGTGGAAAAATCGGCATCAAAAAGTAGGTTCGCGTGAGACACAGTCGTCTCGAAACCGATCCAGTCTCCGAACGGCGACAAAACTGTCGCATTGAGTCCATTGGCCACCAACCACTCCTTGACCGCAGTGATAGTTTCATGCTTCGGGGTCACAAAGGCGCCGACCTGGTGTTGGCAGCATCTGGTAACCACACAACAAAGGGGGAGCCGTCAGTATGGGCGCACCTCTTCCTTGGACAGCCATTGGCCATACTGCGGGCTGCTTGGCGTGCTGACGTCCATGAGTTTATTTTGGAGGCCCTCAGTATCATTCTGGACAAGCGCAATGCGGAAACGCAAGGCGGCATCTCCTGGCGCGGGGCCCTTGTTCGTGAAACCCTCCGGGACGTAATCGCGGCGCTCATGCAGGCGCATGTCGCGTTTATTGAGGTGGGACGATGCAAGTGCAAGCGAGAAGAAATACGGGAGAACGGTTCGCAGGTTGACCATGGCTGCTTCGAGAGCTCGAAATTACTTGAAAACCCCCTCGAGACACTACAGTAGTTACATCTTTATAGAGGAAAACTTCACGAGGTAGCATGCTTGGGGTGAGAACCAAGGACCATCACAACGGGATTGATGGGTAGGGTTTGTTGCTAGTCCTAAGTGTTCTTCAATAGAGTCGGTCGAGGCGGTGTCAGTGGTGATATGATGGGTATATTTTTTGGGGGGGAGAGGGGGGGAAGTGGAAGGGGATAATGTAATTCAAGACGAATGAACGCACGCCGCTTTACATGGGCGCTCGAGCTTTGAATATGCGCGGGTAGACTTCATCCTGGTGCCATAATATTTCTGGAATCTTCAGAAGCATTGACAACACACGATACCCTGACGATAGAAAGGGTTCTGGGTAGTTTTTGGCTCCCATCACGGGAGCCTGAGACCGCGTGGTTCATTTTCAGTTCATTTGTTTTTGTTTGATATACCTGCGTATAGTGTGTTACGTTATGTAAGTTTGGAAAATAGTCAGGAAGCGTCGAAAATTGTGCCAATGGACCGGGTCTCAAGTTTTTCAAGGCCACGAGTTTTTGAAGGGAGGGTCGAATTGGAATAGAATATATATTGAGCTTGCCTCAGGCTGCACCTGGGTGCCGCGATAGAGAGTTGCCTGATTGCCGCTCTGACCGATTTCACCAGCCAAATCGGTCGGTTTGGAATTTGAGTCGCCGCCTGCGGCAACTTTGAAAGCCCCTGTTGTATATCACGTAAACCAAGAGGTAAACTTGCTTACAGTAATCGATTCGAGTGCTAGGCCACAGAAATACATGTCTTCACCGTACGACCAACCCTCGTGGGGGGGATGTGGGAACCGATCTTGGAAATTTCAGGGGCCCAGCCCATACAGTTGGAACGGCCCGGGAAAGCCACATCGTTGCTGGGACTTCTAGGCTCTGTGCAGGCTCTGTGCACTTGGAGCAGCCATCTTGGCACCCCCCTTCAAGTTGGCGCGCTCCCGTCTTCGGCACTGTGTAACTCCTGTTTTGGCTCAAATGCAAAATAGACTATAAAATGCAGCGACTACAATTGTATGGAACGAAAAAAATGGAAGGCCAGACTGGGCACCATACTGTAGTACCACAACAGACGGCTGGACACATTCCTAGACAGTCCGGATAGTGGGTGACTTCCCGTAGCATCTGGAGCCTCTAGATTATTTTCCAGACCGGCTGTACCCGAAATGTGTAATCTGGAAAATAAACTCTGGAGGGCCTGTGTTTCCCGTAGACACAAGAAAAATCTAAAGGTGCATATCGTTATGACCAAGATTATGACTCCTCGCGGGCTCGGTAGGCGACATGGCAATGGAAATTCATCCTCCCCGAGCCTGGTCGCCTTTCCACTGGATCCGGCATATCGGCATTTAAAGTTTAGAGCATTACAAATATTCTGGAGGAGGGTAGGGGAGGCTCCTGCAGATTTAAACTCTGGAGGATACGGTCGGAACATGAAAAGGCTTATGTGAGCAGCGTGCCTGTCCGGCACCTCGGCAATCTGGAGAAAACTCCGGTCTGGAGAACAACCTAGAGGCTCTAGATGCTACGGGAAGTCACCCAGTAGGAGAGAATGTAAGCCCCTCGCTCTACGGAGCTGCTCCGGATCCTCTCATGTTACTTGAGTTTCGTGTTTCAGCACGTCTGTCAGCCTACTTGCGACTCCGAGCCGGAGTCACTAGTCACTGCGCATCATGCACGTCTTAGTCAAAGTTCTCTTTTCCCTTGTCCGAGTCTACGTCCTCTGGGTGGGTCGTCGCTTTACCCGCTCCCTGCCCATCAGAATTGTCTCGGTCTCCTCCGTCATTCCCCCATACTAGTGCGTTCACATGCACATGTACGAGAAGGAATATTCGATATCGTACACAGGCCATTTGCGCGGTCAAATCACTACCGTCCCTCGACTCGATCTACCAGACAGCTCAAGCTCAGCTTCCCTTGCGGATGTACCCGCAGTCCGACTCTTACACTATCTCCGAAGAGCGAATTTTTCATAAAAACACCGTCTATATTTCGGAGTCATGCCTGAGAAAATAACTTAGTCGAGGGGGTTTTTGAATCAAATTTATACCATACGGACCGGTCATCAAATGGCAACAAAGCCTAACAAACCAAACTTGATCCTTCTGACCCAGAAAAAGTCCGTATGCGAAGCCTCTAACCAAGAGGGCAACCCCTGCATCTACGACTTACCAACTAAATACTGGTCCCGGGAAGGAGGCACATGTAGGAGCGGAACAGTTGCTAAAGAAACCAGATGAAGTGGAGTGGAAAATAGACGAAGAGCAGTCTGGGGAAGGAATGAACAATAAGGGCATAGAAGCAAACTTACGGAGACAGAGTCGGCACAAAATGTCCGAAAAGACCACGTCGTGGGGAACTCTCAAAGTTGACGATGTCGGATGGTGGTCAGCGAAAGCCGTGAAAAACAGTCAGTCCCTCAGGGTAAGGGGGGAAATCCAACAGACGTCGACTCAGTTGGTGGACGCTGGGGTGACCTTGATAAGGGCCGAGGGCTGAAGCCCGGAGTTGAGGCCCTAAGGGACGGGGCCAAGAGGTGAAGTCGAGGGGGCTAAATCTCGAGGGTAAGTAATATCGACAAAGACAAAAAAAAAACTTACGCATGCAATTGATGCCCTCAAGGAGTCAACGTGCCCGCAGCCTGTAGAAACTACGACACCCAGGTGAACGGCCTCGGGCCCTCGACTAAAGCACCAGGGTCTCTGGGGGAGATGGTGATGGTAGGAGTTCAAGGAGGGATGGTCAATGGTTGAGCCACCCGAAGACATTACTAGTATGATGTGCGGAAGGTAGTTGTAGCAAGAGGGTACATGTACCCGGTAACCATAAAGGGACGGATAGTTGTGGAGTGAGTGTGTGAAGGACGTCGTGTGCGGAGTGATTAATAGTGATTTCTGGGGGGAAATCCGAGTCACCCTTCGACTCGGAGTTGAGTTCTACCGGCATGTACGCGCATATGCTATTCATCCGCCTGGCAAGTACGAGAGCATTTACAGTACGGCCTTTGGCACTTGACCCTTGCAGTGTAGACCATGCGGGCGGCGGAGTGGGTTTTTAGGGACCTATGGTAGATCACCCGCTGATCGCGTACAGCCTGGCGAATTTTTTTTTGGAACCTCCTGACCATCCTTAGGACCGTGCGATGATCACGAGATTTACCAACAGGCCCCACCACCAGAGGACCTGGCTTTTTATGGCTTTGCGAATTCGTAGTTTGGGCAGCTCAATGTCAAAATGAACGAGCTTCGCTTGACTTACACTGGCAATTGAAAGTCTGAAAGAATGCAAACGACTTCAAGCTCGTGGGAAAAATAACGCCCACGCAGTAACAGAGCTCCAAGGCGACTGTTACTACGGCCATCTTGTCATTCTCCGCCCGAGTCTCCGCCTCCGCCTCAAGGCTCAAAACTGCGCATGCGTAAGTATGACTCGAGTACTGTGAAGATTTATTTCAAATTCGGATGATAAGCCGTCGGAGCACGCGGCTTGGCATAGTGTAAGCGCACCAAGCAAATCACTCTCGAGTTTGAGTCCAGGTATTCGTCGGGTTGAGCTTGGTTTAGAGTATTTCTGAGTGCTCAGTTAATCTACGGACATCACTTGTGGGAGAAAGGCGGTCATCGGAAGCTCCGCGGAGGCCAGTCTGCAGTTTTAAATGACACCTGTTCCGAAACTTGCCTGTCCCGGCGGCAGTCCGCAGTATCAGATAGTATGCACTGCTATGCAGCGGAAATCGCACACAGCTGTACTGTACGGTACCACACACACGTGTCGGTTTCTGTTCTTATGAGCAATTTCCACGTCTTGTCTGGCCCCACGCAAATACTCCCAAGCCACTGAACTAGAGTGTCACTGATACAGTCGTACGACGATGAGGTAAGCGACTTTCACGAGACAGGCTCCAAGTCAAAATCCAATCTTCACTGAGACCGTTGATTCGATTTCGCTCACGGGCGCTTCACCATCTTGAACGTATACTGAACGTCACCAACTCGCCCAGCATAACCGTGGCCATTCAAGTAACCAGTAATAGGAGAATGACACAGACCAATGATCTACACTACATCCGAGCACCCAGCCCCGAGGCACACGCCGTAAAATATTTGCACGTAATCGAACCACAGCATGGATAGCCATCCATCATCCTCGTAGGGCGATCCACACCCGTCCCTGACCACCGGCATTGGTCCCACTCTTAAGAACGTCCGAACACGCTTCCAAGTGGACCAGGCAAGCGAATCGTGAAGTCTGAAAAGCCGGACCATCCTGACCTAGCCCGCGGGACTGTCGACGTCGTAGCTGCACGCCGGCTGTTACGACTGGAACTGGCAATGACTTGAGTGGTGCTGGTGGTAGCTGGTGGCGCCAATTTTTGAGTACGTCCCCCCGCGCGTTGCTTGCCTGGAGAAGGCGCTGGGCACGGGGCCAAAGTGTCAAGGACACCTAGGATGCGCATCGACGATGCGGCTTACCCCCACTCTGGACATAGCCGCTGCATGGTAGATCTGCGATACCCATAGTAACGACTTGATGGGTCGAGGGTTTGTCGGTGATGAAGGTGAAGAGGAGCGGGGAAGGCGCACGCCGAGTGTAAAATAACGACTCGGAGAGACTGTACGGCCAACCTGGAACACAAAGTTATTGTGATTGAGAATTGGGGATAGACACAATTTGGGGGTCGTCATCTCGCTGGTGGTAGTCACAACTCTATTTAAATGCCTAGCTGGTACAGCCCGTGGGCCGATCACAAAGGTCACCACGAGCTGAATTGTCGGGGTGAGCACTGCATAGTACAAACTTTGAAAACCAGTGCGCCGCATCATGGGACAATCCTCTCTACAAAACTCCTAATGCATTTTAAATCCTGCCGTGGCTCAATATAACACGCTTGTAGCGTTAACCTAGTGTTAGAGTGAGCATGGAGCCCACCACATCAAGAATGATGCTAAAACCTACTTTGGCATGTGTTTGTGATTCGTCTGACACAGTCCTGGGGCGGAGGCACAATGACAGGCTGCACATGAACTCGAAATGGGTTTTTCTCCCTGGTGCGTTTTTCTGCGTCGTCTTCCCAGCTCTATTTTCTTGGGTGCACGAAACTGAGTTGCTTTGAGCGCGACAGAGACGCAAATCATCGTTGTCTGGAAGAGAAATGGGTCCCTTGCAAGACCCGAGGGCTTCCATAGCGTGGGGAAGAATGGAATAAATGATGCGTGCTTCCCACGTTTCTTTGTGGGGTCTTCCCGGCTGTGCGTGTAGTAAGGAGCCGCAAGATGAGGAACGCTTCAAAGTCTGTGATCGTGGCGGACGCGCCTGAACTTCTACCTTGGTGGTAGGAGGGACGGAGACGGCCTCCTCAGATGTGGAGGGTGAAATAGATTTGCCCTTTCTTCCCGATGGCTTAGGAATTCCTGATGGCCAAGACGCTCGCGGGACCAGAGGCATGTCTGCAGTCCCGGCGGGAGTGCGACCGGATTGCTTGTTCTTCTGCGAGCAGACAGGAGCGTGCGTGGGGCCGGTTGCCTTGGAGATCTTTGCGGGATGCTTTGGATTGAGACGATCTAGTCAGTGCGTTGGAAGCCAGGGTTAAACACAAAACACGACGGATGCGCGTACATTGACAAGGAGTTCCAAAAGGAGGGCACTGTATTCCCATTGCTGAACTCGGAGACGGGTAAGTTCCACTGGCAGAGGAATTGTGCTGATTTGAAAGGTCACACAACCGAGAACTTGAAAAGGCCTCTTATTAGTTGGTCACTTATATCTGGATTTTGGCTCACCGATCGAACTCATAACAACCTGAGCGCCATTAACTCATCGTGATAACGAACTGTGCCATTTTCCGTTGGACAGAACCAAGAATGCGAAGTGGTGTAGTGCCAAGTGCCAAGTGCCAACATGATCATGAACGGCACGAGGCATGAGGCAGTGCCAGCTTAGTCAACTGTCCTGCTGCGAGACGAGGAATGATGGCACCAATCGGGCCGAGATACTGTATCACCTCGACACTCTCAGCTCAGGCTGCAGATGTCGAATACTCAGGCCTAACACGCTTAGCCTCTTGACTAGAAATCGAGGATGGTACTTGCCCAGTTCAGGAGAGACGTGGTGCTAGCAAAGATGGTGCCAACATTTTCGGCAGTCAAGTAGGCAGTAATCAAGAACGTGGCGGCTCATTCACGCTCATTCCTCACCTCGAGCCATGGTGCCATCGACAGGATAAGGAGCTGGAAGAGGCGAAGGTGTGAGGTTCTCCTTGTGTACAAAACCACGTTATACAAAGGCGCCCACTCAGGATCACAAGATCCGGGTGACATTGACACTGGTACCCACCGCAGAAGCCTACTATAAGCGCCCGAAGTTTCTTGTGTTCACATGGAACTTTCAAGTAGGTCTGTGAGGCGTGGCGACTCGGAATAACCAACCCGCTAGGTGAGCAGCTTGTCTCCTTCGTAGCGTGTAGGTCTTTGTATAGTACAGTATCACCGTCACTTCGTAACCGCTGGCACTGTGAATGTGGTTTAGGGCGAACTACATCCAGACGAATGACTCGGACGAGTCCTAAATTTTACCCTACTGTTGTTGACTTCAAGTATTGCAGTAAGCGTGAGGGTTAATACCAAAGTCAATACATGCATTTATCGAGAGTCGCCCACAAAAACCGTCATCATAACCTGCCATTCCTTGGAAGTGGAAATATCAATGGCCGTATTTAATTAACATGGGCAATGCAAGGGGCTATGTACAAAACTGATCGAACTTTTTGACAATGGAGAGGCGAGGTAGGGGTTGGCACCGAACAAAAGCCCGGAGCAAAGACAGTCGTGGTAGTACCAAGGCACAGAGACGCCGTGACAATAAACAGCTTCGAGCGCAACAATGGGAGAGAGAACAATACAGAAATTTGTAATCCCAAAAGGAACTTTGAGTGCTATGTCCATTCGATTATGCTGAGTAGCCGTTTCATCGCCCAGAAGGTGAAAGTGACCAAATATCCTGGTTACAGTGATGGCATTTCGGCTGGTCTTATATCACAGCCCGACAACAGCCAACAGCTTCGCCCAGTTCGGCGTGCCCAGTCCAGTGACCTGTAGTTGTAATGTGAGTACACGACTGGCCACAGAGCGGAGATAGACTCACAGGATCCCATCCCACCGTTGCAAGGAAGCCATTCGTGTTGCATCCGGGATTGCTGCCAATTGTGATATCGTTCAGCGCGCTCGCGTCTGTTGAGTACAAGAAAGGATTCAGGAAGCCGAGCACGGGCTTGCCGGCCGCGATGAGGCGATCGTTCAGCAGCGAGACGACGCTCGCGAAAATCGGGCTCGAGCAGCTCGTGCCGTCGACGCTCGTCACGTGGCCACGGAACACGATCTGGAGGTTGGTACCCGCGGCGGAGACGTCAGGGAAGCCCCGGCCGGAGGTGTTGAACCGCCCTGCATAGTCGCTCCCGAGCTTGGTCAGGTAGGCGGCCTTGGCAGTGGCTTGGTACGACGGTGTGTCAAAGTAGTTCGAGAAACCGCCGGACGAGAACGGCGCGGAGGTTTCCGGGTTGAAGTTCTGTGTCCCCCCGACCGAGGTCACGCTTGGTTTTCAGGAAGGAGGTCAGACTGGCGGAACTAGGCGGTCCGTGAGGGAGGAAATGACGAACAATGGGCAACCAGACGGGAAGGTGGGCACGAAGGTCGTGCAGCTTCCGCTCTGTGCACCCGAAACACCGCCGTCACCAGATGAGAAGAGGATGGTGACACCTCGGGCGCTGAGAGACGCGTAGGCATTGCACAGCCTGCTGAATTACGAGGTTAGTTAGACGATGAATTTCAAGAGAGCTCGATGGGTACTAGGCCAATGCGCGGGAGATGGTGTCTTCGTCCTGTCCGTAACTGGTGGTGAGGACCTGTGGGGGTGCACTCTTGTCACTCAAGAAGTTGATGATGTCGAGAAATCCCTCAAGATCGCCATCCTGGTATTGGTCTCCGACGGAGATGAAGACAGTCGGCACGCCCGACGCAAGACCGATCGTGTATTGTACGTCAAGGTCCTTCAGAATCGTGACAATTTATGTAATTCGATGTGATGTCAACAACGGTTACTCACCGCTTCAACACCAGCTTCTTCGAGACTCTGTGAGTTGGTGCCGCCATCGATTGTTTGAAGCGTAAAGGTGGTGCGTGGGGGTAGATCAGGGCGGAAAACCCTGAGGAATGCCTGAAAGGTGACTTGTTTAATTCTTGGCAGGGAGTTACTACTCGCTCTGGCGCATACCCTGAGATCACCCTCATTAGCAAATTGCTCGATGAAACCTGCGACAGCAAGCTTGTTCGACGACTGGGAGGCACGCTCCTTGGGGATGCCGTATAGTTGCCGGAGGCAACTCGGGCCCATCAATATATCGCAAGGTGAGAGGATTTCGTCTGCAGAGATCAGGTCTCCGGAGGGCACGGTTTTCGTAGGTGGACTAAAAATCCGCGGCCCGATGTCATTAAGGGATGGGAAGCTGCAGACGATGTCAGAACACCTTGCGACATTGTCTGAAGGATGGGGCAGAAAACACACGTGATTGTAGGGTGGACGAGTTCGAGGTGGTCCTTGAGCGATGCCGGGATTGAATATGCCAAGGTACGAATAGCACTCTTACCGCTTCTATCGTGCACAAAAGTGGAAAATTCAGCATCGAAAAGTTCGCTCGCGCGAGACACGGTCGTATTGAAACAGATCCAGTCTCCATATGGTGAAAACCCCGTTGCTCTGAGGCCGTTGGCTGACAACCACTCTTTGACCGCAGTGACAGTCTCATGCTTAGGAGTCACGAAAGTGCCAACCTAATGGGCGGCGTCTGATAATCAATGATGAACTGACAGTCATCAATATTGGCGCACCTCCTCCTTGGACAGCCATTGACCGTACTGCGGGCTGCTTGGCGTGCCGATGTCCATGAGCTTGGTTTGGAGACCCTTGATGTCGTTTTGGACAAGCGCAATGCGGAGACGCAGGGCGGAATTTCCAGGCGCAGGGCCCTTGCTCGTGAAGCCCTCTGGGATACCATCGCGACGTTCATGAAGACGCATATCGCGTTTAAAGTGGGACGACGCAAGTGCAAACAAGAAGAAAGATGGGAGAGCAGCGAGCGCGTTTACCATGACTACTGAGAGCTCGAAGGCACTGGAGATTCTCCTCGGGACGCTATCCATGGTTTTTATAGATTTCAAGAAGTAGCAAGCCGGTACCAGGACAATAGTATGCCGCTACGGCGGGATCACAAGGACATCAGTGGATTATGTTGTAGTTCCATCGTTGTCAATTCCACGAATATGCATATCCAATGGCGATGATAACCACGCGATCGAATATAAGCACCAGTTAGGAACAACCTACTCGTAGCAGCGACAGGTTCGACAGGCCTGACGTTTTTCTGTGAAGAATCCACCATCGTGGTCTGCGTTAGTGTTCAGACTTGGAGCACAGTGGCGTGGGGGTCGCACTGGTTCCAAATGTGACATAGCGGTTCTAACTGAAAAAGCATCATAAGTGCCCCGTGAGCATGTCATACTTGGGAGTTACCAGGCTCCTGGGCCCATGATGCAACCATAGGAAGACCAGGGATCGCGTGAGCAGCAATTTTCGACTGCCTGTCGAAACCTCGTGATGGGATCCTCAAGTCGTTCCTAGAGAGCCTGTGATGCGGCGGAACACACAGAGACCACATGTTCGTTCGGCTTGGCAGATACAGTAAAGGGAAATAAGCAGTGAATTATAATACTGCGAGAAGTAACGAACCCGTTCGAGTATCCGCTGTACCTCCGCCACACCGCCGCTGACAGCTTGCAATACAACAGAAGTGGTGTCAACTGTGTCAACCAAGGAGATTTCCGGAATCGGACACAATATTATCCCGCGGCCACATTCACCAGACTCGGAACAGACTCAAAGGGTGTACACACCATGACGATATGGGTACCTCTTCAGTTTTGAGAAGACGCCTTTCTGCGTTGACCATAGACAGCTGAATTCGCGCGCTTCGGGTTCCAACAGTTGTACAGTATAGTAACGCGACCTACGTATCAATCCGCCTATTTGCCGGTTCAAGTGCCAGTCTTCTGAGATTCGGAGCAGCCATCTTGGCACCGACGCCGCAGTCTCCACACGTTCATCGTCCCATGTGCCCCCAGTTTTGGTTTTTTGGTTAGTGCACGCCTTCGTAACTTGGCAGAGTCGTTGATTGTCACCTCTGCTGCTACTCGAAAGAGGCTATATACGAAAGGGCACGTGAGTGAGGTGAGATTGTGTGGATACGTATGAAAAGAATGGCGGGCACTGACTGGAATGGCATCACAGTGTACGGTATAGCCATCAGGCCACAATGATTTTTGATTAACTTACAATATATCGTTCGCCGGCGGTGGCAACGACCCACAGATCGCACAACAAAGTTCCTAGTCCGTGCATCACGATGCAGAACGGTGGCGCGGTGGCTGGCCCATGGGACCCAGATTAGCAGTCTGCCAGTGGTAGGCGACAATAGAAGCAATTCAGGTGCAAGATGGTCTCATGACTTCGACCACTTTCGTCTTTGCGTCCCTCACGAATCTGAGTAATCCCAGCGTCTCCGGGCCGCCTTGGCTTGCTCCACCTTGTTCCGCATTCTCTTCTCCATCCTCATCTTCGTCTACGTCTCCCCCTCGGATTGATGCTTACGTATTCACTTCACTCGTACTTTCGCACTTCGGTTTGACTAAGACGCGCCTCCCGTCCTTCTCCGGTGGGAGGCTAGTGAGGATGGTGTCTTTGGAGCAGCACGACTTAGGCTACGCACAAGGCGATGTCCCTGATAGATCTGTCCCGGAATCATGTACTACTTGGCGATATTGGGGTACTTGTACAGTACAGCCCAGTGGAGACCGTTTCCAGAGCGAGCTCCGCTTGGCCTGATGTCCCTCGACTGCGGCCTATTTCATTCCAGATCAGGAAGGGCACTAGGCCTCAGTGAGTGGAGTTTGTTAGGATCATGCGCTAGCCTGGGCGCATCTCTTGGTGTCGATGAATGTCGGGGCACACAAAAAACTCTCGCTACGCGTGGCGAACAGCTGGCTGCCTTGACGGAGCGAGCTATCACAGTTCCGTGTGTGCTTTCCGAGTTCTTCACAAACGCACGCTTGGGCACCTCCAGCCCAATCCATTTAGGGATGGGTTCCATTCAACTTCCGGTACTCGCCGCCGTAGTACGCAGACTAACTTATGAGCTTTGGGTTAAGTGCCTACAGTACTCGGTCCGGATGAAGTGGACGGCTACAGTTGATGTAAGTCATTGGAATAGTCCCGCTCCCTGTCACTTTTTATGCGCTCCCCACCAGACCCCCCTTAACGTCCGAGTATCCTTCCAAGTGGACCAGGTAAGCCGCCCGTCGGGTCTGGGAAGCCACACCATCCCGACCTGGGTCGGGGGACTGTCGATGTCGTAGGTGTCGGCCGGCGTTGGCTACTGGAGGAGTGGGTGTCAGGCTGAGTAGTGCTGGTTGACCCCGGCGACGCCACGTTCCCATTAGGCCCTCGTGTCTGATCGCCTTGTTTTCCTACGGCGTGTTGTTGGCCTGGAGAGCGTGTGCTAAGCACGAAGACAAAGACGTCGCAGAATGAACATCGATGGTGGCTCACCTCCGTCTTGGATACCGCTGCATGGCATATCTGCAACACCCATTTAAAAAAGAATGACGACTTGATCAGGTGACAGTTTGTCGAAAATTGAAAGAAAAATGTCTGTGAGGGGGAAGTGGAGCGAGGGAATATGCGCTGCCCTGTTTAAGGTGGGAGTGAGTGCACAACCGAGTACAACCAATACTCGCAAATGAACGGAGGGGATAGAGAGGCACCGGTCGTGACAGGAGTGTTGAAAGCGTATAGACGCTGCCTGCGGAAGCCATGGGGAGAAAGGGCTGTGACAGCGCTCGGGTACACTGCCCTTGGGCCTGCGAAACTAAAACTAAACTCAAAGGGATGCGAGCATCGGACCCGACAAGGCCGCAACCAATAATAGAGATGATGCATTTTATATCCTGCTGTAGCTCAACATAACAAGGGAGAGTTCAAGTAAGAACAAGAATGGAGGCTGCCAAGTTATATAAGAATGTAGAAGAAGGGTGCTGCAAAGGGTGGGGACGGCAAGGGGGACGGGCTCGGAACTTCGGAAGGGTCACCGTGGGGAATGCACGTGATCATGTAATCGGATTGAGGCGATGACTCGGACTCGGAGATGCTACCGCGCCTGGACCACTGCCACCTCCGTTGACATGGCCTGAAAGAGACAGATTTGCCCTTTCTTCTCGGTGGTCTGGCTATTGATCTTGTGGAACGGGTGGTCTTGCTAGTGGTCACTGCGCTCCTTGAGGGGGAGTGCGACTAGATCCTGTGCTCTGGTGCATGCGACTTGACAAGGGCGCCATGATAGCTGGAACTCGTTTCTGTCTTGGGGTCGGTGTGTGGATGCGAGTATGGCTTTCTCGGGACCGGCGGATGAGACCGAATTTGCGGTTTCTTCTCGACAACGGTCTGGGAATACCGGGCGACCAACACGCGCGCCTGCTCACGGAAACAGCAGCCCAGTCGATCGCTGTCGTCCTTGGGCGAGTCGGTCCTCCGGTCTGGTGCGATTTGGAAAGAACGTCGTCTAGGCTGGTTTCTGCCTTGGGGGGCTCTACGGATGGCTTCGAAACGAAGGCGATGGATGTCAGTGCTACATCACAAAAGATGCGACGGATGATGTGCATACATTAGCGAACCGTTCTGGCGGGAGGTCGCTGGCCCCCATAGACTAGGATATGGATTGGTCTCACTGGGACTGTGTAGAAGGTATTACGAGGTTTTTTTTGACGGGTCGCACAACTGGGGGAGAGGGTCTCTTATATGTACTTTCTAGGACACGTTCGCACACGATGTGATCCGAGCCTAGGGGTGCGAAGGGGATGAATGATTGGCACTGTTATCGTTTCGCCACCAAACCACATCACTGCGCGATCGAGTCATAGTCATTTACAAACCGGTGCCCATTCACCCAGTGTCCGCGGAAAATATGCAAGACTCAGATGCGATTGCATCAAAAGCAGCCCTAACAGGATATGGTGATGTCGCACATGCTAGAGCCAGTTCTCAGTTCCAGATGTAACAGTTATGTACATATTGCGGTATCAAAGCGTTGACTAGAAGATGAAAAAAAAAAAAAAAAAAAAAAAAGGGAGCGGCGCCGAAAGCGCGACGTACGCCCTCTTCAACATGGGTCCCACTACCAGAAGCACTCGTCCGACCGCCGGTCCAAGAATGTTGCGGATTTCACTTGCAGCGACTGGGATCAAGGCCTGGAGGTAATTGCAGTCAAGCGGCAGGCAGGGTTGCCGTAAAGCACGCAGTGGCCACGCCTTCGCCTTCTCGAGCTGTGGAGCCAGCGATGCCGATGCTATCGGAGTAGCTACATGCAAGGATGAGCAGGTCTCCTGGGTCTATCTCGCTGAAACGCATACTAGTTGTCAGCTGTAAGGGCGCTAATTGGGCAATCACGCGCCCGGGCCAGGGAACATGTATGTTGTACACGAGAAGCTCTGTGATAGGGCGCTGCAGGCCAAGTTTACGTAGGTTCCTCTGCCCTGGGCAAAATAATGTGGAGCAAAGCCCTGCGATGGGTTGATTTCATTTAGTGTGTACAGCCCGCTTTCCATCTTCCATCGGAACGTTGCGCATAATCAGATTCTCCTTGTGCACGTACCACTTCGCGACGAGCCTGGAAAGAAGACAGAACTCCTTTCGCCGACTGTTGAATTTCAATTTGTGTGTGCCTAAGTTAATCTCAGTGTGAGGAGCAATAAGCAGCTAATAGGGGAGGGTCGGAAAGACAGTAGAGAAGGAATCAGTACTCGGTAGATGTAGTTGGCCCCCTCATCGTCCCTCTCTCGTCTTGTCCAAGTTTCGTCTCTCAGTCATAACCGTGTCCGAGACTCTGACATCCCATCTCGTCTTGCGTGGCCATCCCATTTCCGTCGACGCCTTTCTCTCGGCTCGACCCGATCTATGACAGCTGTCTTAGTATTGGGGTCTTCTCATCACCGTGCCACAAAAATGCACACGCACCTAACATGCACGACCCAAGGAACGCTCATTGCAACGCAGCGGTGACGAGCTCTAGAAGCTCCCTCGTCGACTTACCACGGTTCGCGTCGTCCTTCGCGATCGCCTGCCACGTCGCGCCATGGTGCGGCTCCGCAGCCGCACAGCGCGCCGCGACGTCCTCCGCCTGCGCCGCGCCCCCATGCTGCCGCTCGAACCTGAGCCACCAGCCCCACGCGTCGCCGACATCCGGGTTCGCGCCAATCGCGCGCTCGAACCACTGCCGCGCCTTGTCGATCTTGCGCTCCGCCCAGAACAGCCGCGCGACCGTGCAGATCACGAGCGCGTCGTCCGCGCACTTCTTGAGCGCGTCCACGCTCCGCGCCTTGCGCTGAGGTCGCGCTTCCGCCCAGATCGCCAGCGACCACAGCACGCCCGAGCTCGGACACTCCTGCAGCGCCCGCGCGAGTAGCGCTTTGGCTTGTGCGGATGCGCCAGAGCGTTCCTCGATGCCGACCGCCTCCGCCCAGAGCACGTCGCTCTTCGGGTTGACCAAGCGCGCTTTCTCGATCAGCGCGCGAGCGCGGATGCTCTTCCCATCTGCCTCCTCGAGCCGGCTGGCAAGCACCCAGAGGGTGATGTCTTTTGGTACGGCCTTGAGCCCTGCAGCGTAGGCCGCACGGGCGACGGAGTAGTCTTTGGCGGCTTGGTGGATCTGCCCCTGGATCATGTACAGCTTGGCAAATTTCGGGTACTTGGACAACGCGGTGGAGACCGTCTTGAGCGCGAGCTCCGCTTGTCCTTGCTGTCGCTCGAACACGGCAGATTTCATCCATATCTAGAAGAAATGTATAAGTCAAAGTTGAGCTCGCGCGGGGTGCATCTGGCGTAAGCGCACCCTCTCGGTGTCAGCGACCGTCCGGGCGCGAACCAAAAGCTCCCGCGCGACAGCCAGCTCGCCGTTCTCCGCTTCGAGCTTGACAGCGGCGAGCCAGATCTGCTCGCTCTCCGAGTTCTTCACGAATGCGCGCTCGAGCACTTCGCGCGCTACGGGCACGTCTCCGCCGAGCCATTTCTCTTTAGCCCACATTAGCCAGAGCACCTCCGCCTGCGGGCAGCACTCGACCGCGCGCGCGAGCAGCTTGTCAAGGCTCTCGCGCGTGCCGTGCGCCTTCTCTAGGTCCGCAGCGCGGCGCCAGAGATCTCGACGGTCGGGGAACACGCGCAGCGCGTAGGCGAGCACCGCGCGGGCGGTGCCAACACGTCCGCGCGCCTCTGCGGCCTCTGCGTCACCGAGCCACGTCGCCAGACGGTCTTCCTCCTCCACTTCCATCGCGACGGTCGCAGACACGATTGCTTCGCACGTACGTGGCGCACCCTCCGCTTCGCATCGCTCGGCCTCCTTTAGCCATTGCTCGCGCGTCAGGAGCACACCATGCGCACGCAGCGCCCGGACAGCGGCTACCAGCGTCTTGTCAACGCGCTCCAGCTCTTCGGCGTGCTTCTCTTCGGATGAGTCTACTGCGTACGCTTCTTGCTCGATAAGGCGCCCGGCAGCAATCCAAATCTCATGCGAGGTGGGCACCGCTTTTCGTGCCTTGTTGAGCACCGCTTTGGCGTTCTCGGGCGATTCAAGGCGCGCAAGAGCGAGCCAAAGTTCAACAGAAAGTGGGATCACCTCGACTGCCCGAGAAAGTAGAGTACGCGCGTCCGCAGGCGAGGTTTCTAAGTTGACGGTCTCTTTCCAGAGGCGCACAGAGTTAGGTATGTGTTCGAGAGCTGCGTATGGTAAGCGGGGGTAATTAACAAAATGGTGTAAGTCCGTACCTCGTCGCAGTACGCGCTTTCTCGCCTTTGCATCACTTTCAAGGTCTGCGGCCGCTAGCCAAACTTTCACACTTTGTCCTACATGCTGGACGGCATTCGCGAGAATAACCTTCGCATCATCATTTTGCTGCGTGATGGAGTATAAGCTTTATCACATAAAGACGAAATCGGGACGCGTACATGTAATCTCGCAGCTTCTAGCCAAATGTCTTCGCTCTTGGGGCATTGTTCACAGCCCTGCTTTATGAGTTTCCGTGCAGCTACCATGCGCCCAGCGTGTTCTTCTAGGGCGGCGGCCGCGATCCACCCCGGGGCATGTTTTGGATTAGACTTGATAAGAGAATCGAAGAGCATGCGCGCGCGTTTGATATCACCAATCTCCGCCTCTGTCTTGATAACTTGGCTGTCGAGTGATGTGAGATAACCTTTGGGGTCTATTGATGAGGCCAAACCAGATGTTGAAGTTGTTCCTGATACCTAAAGAATAGTCAGCCCCCACGCAAGAAGGGCAGGCGAGGACAGAGATAGATAACTACCTGGTCGAGCTTGAGGGACAAGACTTTGTCTCGTGCCTGACCGATCTCGACGAAGTTTGTTAATACACCAGAGTCAGCGGGAGTCTCGAGTCCCCCTTGTTCCTGCGCATACAAAGCTCATACGGACTTGGTTACTCTCTGAACAGATAAAGCACGCACCTGCTGCCTCGAATCCAAAGCGTTTTCATACTCCCCCTTCGAGCGGTCGCCTACAATGATGCTATCGGGCACGGCAAAGGTGCGCTCGTCCCTCCTTCGTTTTCTTCGCGTAAGGTTACCAACCTCGGGGATGTTCTCCCACTCTGAGTCCGTCACGACTGCAAGCCCGCGTTTTAGATCTGCGAATTGCTGCTGCAGCTTTGGACGCTCTGCGCGATGCTTCGCCAGTTCAGCCTCTTCGCGGGCCTCGCGACGGGCGCGCCGGCGCGAGTCCATCGTCCGATCGACATCGTCGTAGATTTTGTCAGCTTCCTCGTCATCAGCCTCGTATGTGGTGCCGGCAAAGAGGCCGTACTCGTTGTCGGGGTCCTGGAACTGTTCAGGATCGACGTCCGGTTCTTCACCCCGCCGGGCTTGCGCCTCGCTGCGAATACAGGATTTAGAGCCAGGAAATAGCCCGAGTGAAGGCCACGTACGCGATAACCTCAGCTGAGGGGCCTTCTCTGGCGGGGCCGATATCTGAACGAGTAGTGAAACCGGATGCGCTAGGGACGTACATGAGAAAAAAAGCAGGGTCAGATGGGCAACAGGGATGGGGTCTCACCCTCGTCCAAGACCAGCGACATATGACGCTGGCGCTGGCATAGACAAGAACGCGAGCTTGTTTTTATTTGACGCCATGGCTGCCGGTTTGCAGAGTCAGAGGGCAAAGTTGTGGTGCTAGTAACTAACACAGTCACGGTAAGTACAGCACAGTGGCAGTGTGGGAAAGGTTTACCAAATTAAGGGACTGGCTGTCGGGTTGGCGAGTTTCGAGTACAGTACTCGGAACGGGCACATCGATCAATGGCGTCTTTATTCCGTGCTTTCAAGTTAGTCTCCTGCTCCTGCACTTACTAATTCTCAATAAAAATACAGTAACCTACTCCTTAAGAGACCGCTTTCCACACAATGCGCGACTTCGGCCGTCCTTTTCGCCACGGGGGATGTCATCGCCCAACAAGTCATCGAGCGAAAACGCTCCAAACATGATGTATCCTGATCATATTTTCCCCCCTGTGGTTTTGTTTCCAACGTCTATTGGTTTCTCTAGTTTGCCAGGACGGCGCGTCTTACGTTTTTCGGAGGTGGGGGGTTTCAAAGCAGCAAATAATACAACTCACGTCTGGCCTTACACGCTGACATCGAACCTCGCCGTCTGCAAATACCAGGCTGCCTGCTCGGTCCTCCCATTTCGAAATGGATCGCGTTTCTCGGACGGCTGCGCTTTGCCACCCCCACCAAGGCCGTGATCTACCGCGTGCGTCCCTCTCCTCGACACCGTCACCGATTCGTATGTTTATATATGCTTCGCAGACGTGGCTGGATCAGATGTTCATGGCACCTCGTTCGTCCTTTCGTTTCGTTACCCCTGCGGCCGGTCTCTGAAACCTACACTCTGCTCTACAGTCGTCGTGGGCTCGTTCTTCGTGTCAATGTCCCTCATGGAGGGCAAGGGCACCTCCGGCGTCGCCGATAATCTGAGCACAGTGCGTGTCCCCAGCCTACGGTAGTCGATCCTGTGTGTCTTGTTTTTGATTCTCGGCCGCAGATGTATGTGCCGACACTCATGCGGGGCTGGTGCGTGCCTTGTGGTTTCCTATGATGCTCTTCGAGACCTACCGTCGTCCCGCAAGGCTGGTGTATACCCCCACGCAGCTCATCAATTTCACCGTCGTGCCTCCCCAATTCCGCTTCGTGTTCGTCAGCACCGTCAGCCTATTTTGGAGTGCGTCACCATCCCGGGTCGAGCCTGATCCGACCCTGGCCCTGTGCTGATCATGATTAGACACCTACTTGAGTTTTGTCAACGCGAAAGCGGGAAAGGATATTGCCGAACCCGTAGGTTACTAGATCGCCCAATTTGGTGCGTTTTTCATTGCCTTTTCAGTCCTTACAATAAATTTATTTTCTTATGTTTTCGCCTTCTCGCCAGAGTTCGCTTATCCACGGGCACTTGGGTACGCTCGTAGTTTAGATTATAGATAGCGCTCTGTACTGCTAGGTATTGTTCGAGTCGAGCAAGTTGGCCTCCGTGGACATATCAGATTTTCCACTAGTACATACGACTCTGACTATGATCAAAAAATAGCGAACTCGGGCTGTGCATCTGACTTCCCCAATCACGCGATGTGACCCATAGAGATACGACATCTGTAACGTCAAACGGGATTTTCTTCGTGTCCTTAGATGGGATAAAGAGTTTTCTCAGTCTTCCCTGTGAAAATCCCGACAGGGCAGGAGTAACAATAGCCACCCAATGTAATTATCCCCGCCCGACAAATCGAAAGGTATGACATCAGATCCACGTATGTGCAGTATCGTCGCTAGATCGATCTCCCTCTACACTATACCCTACCCTACAACACAAACACAAACGTCATTCGTCTGCGGTAAGTAGACTCGAAACGTGAAGGTGAGTCTAAAAATATCGCCGACGAAAGGTCCTACACAAAAGAAGCAACAACAAATAAAGTGGGGGGGAGCGTGTATAGCTCAGGACGACACGCTCAACGCCTCGAACTCCTTTCGAATTTCTGCTTCGCTCTCGATTTTCTTGAGCTGGGTCGCCTCAAGGCGCTCTCCGCGCGCCGCCTTCTCCTTCAAATCTTCGATCGCCTTTAGCTGAAAAAAGGTGCCGAGTGAGCCCCCTCCCATGACACCAGAGTGGCGTTCCGCACCTTTTTGTTCAGATTCCGGACTTTCTTCTGCACCGGATCGAGCGGTTCCACTCCCGGCGTGGGCGGCACCGATTCCTCATTGTTGTTGGCTGCAAGATCATCCGTTTCGACCGCGAGAGCCGGCGCAGCTGCGGGCACAGGCGCAGATCCAGACGCGGCCCCAGCACCGCCATCGCGACGAGCGGCGGCCCCATCGCCCCCCTTCTCCTTGGGGCCCTTGCGCTTGCGTTTTCCACCGTCGGCGTTCGGGGGCGGAGAAGCCGCCGCCGCAGCGCCGGGGACGTGCCGGCGGCCGTGGCCGTTCTGCTGGGATGCGGGTCGGGCCAGGCGTGTCGGGGTCGCCGTGCCGCTATTGCCGCCGCGTGGCGTGCCAGACGGCGAGCCGCTCTCTTCCTCGCGGCTGTAGGCCAGCGAGGCCAGCTGCCCGCGGGCGCCGGGGGGACGGTAGGCGCCGAGAGGCCGCGCTGGGGACGGCTTTGCAGTTGCGGTCGTGGCCTGGACGCTCGTGGACGGCACAGGCGCGGGTGGAATTACGGCTGGGAAGGGCGGCGCCGTGTCGACGGGGGTGGGTCTCCAGCTTGCCTGGTAGAGCTCCTCGCAGTCCTGGACATGCAGGAGCTGGCCGAGGAGGTACCATATTTTGATGCCGTTGTCGACGCGCAGGCGCGGCGAGAGAGTGGCGGTGAGGATAAACTTGCCGTCGGGGGACCACTCGCAGTGCGACGTGTTGGACGCGTCGATGGTCGATATCTTGGTCAGCGAGCGCCTGTCGTAGACGTCGATTTTGCCCGCGAGATTGCCGAAGCCGCCGAGGAGAACCAGCCGCGACTGCGGGTTGAACGAGATGAAGTTGTAGAAAGACGTCCCAAAATCGTGCAATGTCCTAACACGCTGATCGAAGAGCATCACTCGTGCGGGCATGACTGCAAACAAGCCGTGAGGGGGAAATGTACATTAAGGCATAGAATATGCGATCTTACAGCCATATACGACTCCAAACTCCTTCGAGTTGGGGCTCCAGGCAAAGTCGTGAATCGGGCCCTCCTTATCAAGAGAGACGCGGCAGTCAAAGTTACCCGCGGCGCTAAGCAGGTAAAGTCCCGATTGTCCGTAATAACTTTTGTTGGTGCTGTCGACATCAGTCTGCGTAAGGACGAGGACTTGAGTGCCAAGGTTATTCCACTTGATTTGAGACTTTTCTGCCTTGAAGAACGTTTTCTGGCAGGTAGGTGGGGCGCTCAGGCTGTGCAAAGAATGGATGCGAACGCTCGCCGGCTGGCCTTTCTTTTCGGGTATGAAGACAGCAACGGACGGGTTGAGGCCGGGACTAAGCGTGATGCTGGACGCTCCCTCGGCCTTGAGTCTGTCAACAATGCCCTTCCCCCACTCTGCGGGGTTGAACACGTGGACCTCTTGGCCAACGAGACGGATGGCGTGGGATTCTGAAATGGTGTACTGAACGTCCCAGCCGTCTAAGGACTTTTGAGAAAAGGAGATGAGCTCTTCGCCTGTGGAGACAGAAAAGATGCGCAGGTTCTTATGTTGCGCGCCGTCTCCGAGCTTGACATGGCGCTCCCAGAGGGAAAGGTACGTCCCACGGGGAGAAAATTTAAGCTCGACAACGTTGGGGATCGCGAGCTCCTGGAGGAGATCGGCCGTTTCCGCCTGATGAACCCGCACGCTACAAGCGCGTGTCAGCGGGCGCTTATCGATAAAGTATCGCAACTTGACATACCCTGACGGCACTGCGAGTGCAAAAAACCTCCCATCTGGGCTGTATTGGTACGTGCGGGCCGTGGAGTCCGGCGCCTGGAAAGCCTCGATGGGATCGTGGGTAGGTGTTCCGCCGATGAGACCAACAGATTTTTGGGTGCGGACTGTGAAGAAAAGGCGGTGATTAGTGTACAGGACGAATAGAGGGGTTGCAAAGATGAAGCGGGGGAAGTAGGCCCAAGCTCCGACAGAGAGCCAGGATAGGCGGGGATAGAAGGGATATCATGAGTTGCGTGCGATGCGTGGTAGGATCGAGCACTGCAGGGCCTGCCATCCAACATACACAACTACAACGCATGGCCTCCAATATACAACACATTGCAAGCAGGATGAATCCAGCGCGCATGCCTCTGAGTTGAAATAGACAGACGGATATTGTACCAAGCGAAAATTTCACGCACATGCGTACTGCTGGGAGACCTGCTGAGACATGACTCTGACCTACAAAGTGCAACAGAGACGGGAGGCGGAGGGCGGAAGGCGGAGGCGGAAGGGAAGGGAGAGGCTGTAAAGCAAGCTAATGCTTCACAACCTGGTGTCGAGGTGACGGTCAAGACAAGAGCTCTGATTACATAACAACTGACACCCGCTCTGTTGTTTAATTAGCACCGCGCACCGCCAGGGTGCGACCGCAACTTGAATGATTGTAGTGTGAGGTGCCGCAAAAAAACCACCAACATCTTCCGCTCATTGATTTGTGGAACGCTGTGTCTTGCCGGCCAAGAATATCATTGTGGCAATCCAAGTGGCTTGTGACTCACTATCTCTTGTTCCACTCCACAGCCTCCCGCCCGCCTCCGCACCTTATTCATGGCCATGCCACATGTCCTTGCGCCTATGCTGGCTCCGTGCTACTATAAGAAACACTTCTCCCTACTGGATTAGCCCAACATCAGCTTCCCACCTTCTCTTCTCACGTACTATGGCTTCCTCCTTATCTGCTCCTAGCAACAACTCAACTTATGGCCTGCCGTCGAACGGCAATCCACAGACCGTATCTGTTGACCCTCGGATGACGATTCACAACACCTCTGGCCCTGGGGTGAGTGCGCTGCGTTTGGCCGTCGCCCGACCTACCCCTATGTTACCAACAAACTTACGTGCTCATGTGACCCCCTCCAGTCCGCGTATTACGTCCGGTCCTCTTCTATCAACGGATCAGAGGAGAGCACTTGCGCCCCCACAGCGCGTTATGTGGACGTCGGAACGCCAAATTACGCCCCGGCGCCCAATCAACAGAGCGTCGCTTTCTGCTTACGCAGCGTCGCGGACCCAGCCTCTCCGTCCCGCGGAATCCCCATTCCTTCGTTATCCGAGGACAACTTCGACGAGCTCATGGAAGCCCCCCACGATACACCCCTCGCGTCGACGCCCGCAGGGGAAGGAAACACCATCGTGCTGGAGTTCCACGTGCGTCGTCGCTTCCTGATTGATCGTTTGTCCTCGGGCACGTCCTGAGCAGCATCACAGTGGCCTGGCTACATGCGTTATTCCGTCAACATCACCATAGCGTGCCGCAGAACGATGAACGGGCGCTTCGTGCGCCAGCACATCGCGCGCTGCTATATCGGACAGGCTATCGCGGAGCACGCAATCCGTTTCGTCAGGATGGCACAGGTCAGTCCAGCTCACATCATCCGAACACCGAAATAAAACCAAAATCTCAGTTGGAGACCCCCAATCCCCCAATCCCCCTTGGCACAAGGTCCGCGCAAGGAGTCACCACAGAGGATCTGCTGCTGCGGTCCCTAGATCCGTTGATCTCCCCCGAGGGACATGTGGTGTGGGTACCCCACTTTACTGCTCGGTATCCTCTGGGCAAGGGTCACCTCCGCCCTTACTGTCAGCGTACTCGCTGGTGAAGCCCGTGCTATCTCTGCATGTGATACAGCCCTGGTCGCTTCTTGCTTCTTTCTTCAGTCATGGAGCCGTAATTATTCTGTCCGGTAATAGGTAAAGTAGCTAACTGTATTATTGGTTAATGACTACCCTTTAAAGGGTATTTCCAAACATATCATGTTGAACACCGTGAGAACAACATGTCCGAGTTGCGAATCCAACAGATAAGGACGGCACTCCATCAGCAACGATGTGGGCCTACCGTCGTGCTACCGCGTAGATCTGCAATATTCTGAGAGAAATTTAGACTTCCATCCACACTAGAAACTGTCGGTGGCTAGTCAGGACCTCTGCTCTCAGCACCACCGACGCTAGGCCATGACGGCTTCCATTGTGTCGTGCTCCGAGAGCCACTCCCTTGCGAAAATCACCCAGGAATCTCCACTTGACATCGGGTTGCGGTCCGCGAGCATTCGATGACCCTGGTAGAATAACGTGTTACCCCTACTCGGGTGGACCTGCTCGAATAGCGAGCAGGCGTGGAAGCTGGCAGCTCGAACGGGAGGGTGTCCCGGAGCAGCATTGGGCTTGGCATTGGGTAGAATTCGCTACGGTAATTCGCACCGCCACCTGCGGGGAGCACGAACTCGTCCGCGGACATGCACGAGCGCCATCCATATCAGACGCCTCGGGAATTATCTGCTTGTAATCCACTTATAATAGCCGATAGTTTTTGGCCAGCTCGCAGCTACTAGTGGTGTCAGGTGGATGCAAATGGTCACGAGGATGCAAATTTTAAAAACAGCCCGAGATCACCCTCTTCCCGTGGTCTTTTCTGCCCAAAACAAATACAGTAGGTACAGTAGGATCTGTAGATATGAGATCATAACAAAAAATAAAAATATATTGAGAATTTCGACTACAGTGCGACAAGGAAGAGAGGGGAGTTGTAAAAAGTAGCCGCCCAGACCACCAGATCCCAACGATCTTGATAAATGTCACGCAGATCTGTTGGAATAGTGTGCTAGAATAGACCAATGAGAACACCCATGATAAATTTGGGGTGATATCGTGCATGCGATAGAGTTGTAGAGGGTAATCTCACCTTGGAGGGCGAGTGCGTGATCAAATTTGCATCGGGGGGTGAAGTCGGTCGTGCTCCCTAGGAGCCAAAAAAAAAATAAGTAAAAATCACCATTGAACAGTATACCTATTCTTCTATTGGTATGTACAATATGGAGTAGCTATGATGTGTTGTTGAAGCTACAGAAAATAAAAAGTCGATTTTTGCATAGGTACGACCACACTAGTAAACCTTTATACAAAACAAATAAATTTGACGTCAGGGCTTTTTCCTTGGCTTTACCATTTATTTTTTATGGAGTTTACGTAATGCCTTTTTTCTCAGCACTTCAAAGCGCTGCCGTTGTGCTGCCGTTTTACCTTCTGTCCTTGTCAAGGTCCTTGTTCTGTCCTCTTCTGTCGATCCGGCTTGGGCCCCTTGAAAAAACGAAAATGTTTAAATGTTAAATGTAGCCAATGTGGACCTCTAAATGAGTACATCGAAGTAAGACCCTTCAGTGCGTAGGAAAACACACGAACACCGGCTTGGGTCTACACGTTGGTACTTCCTTTGAATAACGCTGAACGCCGCGACGCGGCCCACACCAGTGTATTAGATAATCAAAACAACGAAAAAAAACCTGGTGCGTGTGACTGGACTGACAACGTGTTGGGACTCCCCGCTCCCACTCGGCCTCTTCACTTACTCGTTCGGCTATCTAGACAGAAATGGGTCGCGGTATAGTACTCACATCGACACCAATTACGGCCCCCTCCTATCCTACTGCCTTTCCGACCCCGCCCACCCTACCAATATAAGTGGGAACACCTTGGGGAACACAGCACGAAAGACCACGACCGCACGGCGAAGCACAAGCCGACGAACTCCTGGCATGCGTTTGGTGTCACGCCGACCATTTCTCGTTTGAATGCCGTACACCGCACGCTCAATGCATACGCCGTCACCGATGCGCAGTACTGCTTTCTCACGTACACTGACATACTATTGTGAATGGGCGGACTTGCGAAGCACGCACATACCCCACGATCTCACCCATACCGCCGCCCTGGCTCGCCCCACCACGCCTACATCAACACCCATGACGCGTGACCCCACATACGAAGACTACAACGACCCCGGAGATGAGGACACGTGAGATTACGATGCATAGGCACCTCGCTCGAAGACGAGTGAGCGTAGAGGCGTATGTCACGATCACGTGACATTCAACGTAAGCACGTTCCGAATCCGAAGTGACTCCATGATCGAATGAGCTGGCTGATAACTCCTCCGAGTCACTGCCAGGTCACCGCCAGCAGACTGTATGTGTTGGCACTTACGCGTCTCGTAGAAAACCGACCAGTAAAGGACAAGTCATGTACGATATAAAGGAGTAGCACTTGCTCGTAGTTACCTTGTCTCGTCTTGAATCCTTCGCAATCTTACTAGTTCCCTTCAAGTTCTCCTTTGCCCCGCAAGCCCCAGTCCTCATCAGCCCAAGTAAACTCAGGTGCGCTATATTTGAATCACCTGCTACTTTGGTTTGATAAGCTCAGACTCGAGTGCCCTGCACTGGACGATCCGCGAAGATCGTAACAAAAGACGAGGCCATCTTACAACGAACTCGCGTGAAAAGCACGATACGCGAACCCGGAACCGAGGAACGAAAGAACTGCGGAAACGAGGCAGAGTGCACGGTCAGTTGTATAAAACACACGCGGAACACGAATGAACATCACAGTAGCCACTACAGCCGTAGGACTAAGAATGGAATACGCGCGTATCGAACCCGCGCAGGACACCACCGACAGCGCCGAACGAAGACACGTTCGACGACGACTTGCCCCGAACGTTGACGGACTTGCCGGAGGAGGATCCACTTGGCACGAAGGTCGAGGATACGTCCTCGCCACAGGAAATCGGACCCACATCGACATCGGGTTTATCGAGGCGGAAGACGAGTGGTACGAAGTCTATCTAGACGACAACGGTCAGTGGTATACCTACAACTTGACGCACCTCAGATTTGGGGATTGAAATTTACCGGAACGACTTAGGTGTTTGGCGGAACACAATCCCCAGCGACTCGGATCCTAACAAAGGACCGAACAGCCGATTATATCTACGACGACAGAAGAAGGCAATACGCACAGTACAGGCGCCGATCGTCCTATCTATACCGACGACAACAACCATGGCAGCAACAGCCCCATTAACGGGAAGCCTGAAGGGTACACCACCAACCATCTTCACAGGAGACCGCGGAGAAAGCGAACAGTTCCTGCGAGAATTTCGTCAGTATCGACGAAACAATAGAACTCACGAACTCATTACCAACCCCTTCTCGCGAGTCGGACTCGTGCTCTCCTACATCCGAGGACCCGTGGTCAACGACTGGGTAGACGCGAGAGACCGGGACCTCGAAACGGCCACCACCAGAACCACGAACGCAATAGCAGAAACCGACGAAGTACTATGGACAGCGTTCGAGGATGCGTTTAAAAACGCATGGACGGATACGTTGAGTAAGCAGGATGCGTACCAAAAGTTAATAACGCTCGCGATGACGACCGACGACATCGATAACTATATCGCGACCTTCGAAAGGCTAGCACACACGGCCGGGTGGGATGAAAACGCACAGGGTACAATCGAGTTCTTCAGAAGAGGCTTGAAGCGGGGACTACTCCTCGCATGCCTACGACGACCTACGATTCCGTACACAATGAACGAATGGCGGGCCGCGACACGAGAAGAATCGCAGCGATATCGCACAATCGCCAGCTACATAGGCGGCTTCGGAAACAAAAGGCCGAAGACAGGACCAGCTCAGTCTACTAAAGTCACGACTCGCCGAAACAACAACCCGGTACCAATGAACGTCGATACAGTCGCTACGACCACACCGACCCGACCTCAGTACGTGACGAAACGAACCCCAGAAGAAATGGAAAAGTGCAAGAAGGAGGGACGTTGCTTTCGATGTCTTCAACAGGGTCACTTTTCGAAGAACTGTCCGAAGAAAGGAACACCGACGCCAGTAAAAGTAAACGCCACGGAGACTGTCCCGACACCAGCCAATAAAGCAGAAATAAACGTGGTCGCGGTCCGCGGCGCCATATTAAAAATGGGGAGAGAGGCGAGGCAAAACCTCATCTCTTGTCTTCTCCTCGAAAGCGACGTAGAGGGGTACGAGGGAGAAGAGATCAACGCGATGGAAAGTATCTCTCAGAACACACTCACCCTCCGCAATGCGGAGACGCAGAGCGGCATTTCCAGGCGCAGGGCCCTTGCTCGTCTTTCTGGGACGCCATCGCTGCGCTCATGAAGGCTCGTATCACGTCCGAAGTGGAACAAAGCGAGACGAAAGATGGGACGGTGGAGAGGGAACAGCGTACCTGTTGCGGTGACAGTTTGCGAAAAGAGTGACGGACTTCTGTGAAGGACCCACAATCGTAGTCAGGCACTTAGGGCGATATCATCATACTGAGTGAGTTTTGCGTCTCAGACCTTGCTTATTTCCGTACGGCGTTCGACGCGCTTCTTTTTTACACGTTGCCGTTACTGTTACTCATCGTCGTCATCGTCGTCTCTGAATGACCTGGTGACCCTCGAGGTCGTGCGCTCACGCTGACGAAACATCGAGACTACGACGAGACTAAAGACAACTGAGAACCTCGGATCCGTGATCGGAAAGAAGACATGCCATTCGGTTGTGTCGTACATGGCGTGTGAGATGCGAAGGATATGCATCGACTGCACGAAACTGGGTCGCGTTTCAGAATAGTCAAGACGAGTGGAAGGGTGACATGCTCTCATCCGTCGGATGTGCTGGCAGCTTCGGCTAAGGGAAGGAGGAGCTGGAGCGCGAGCAAGTCGGTAATCGCCAGTTCTCACGGCATTTTTTCGTTGGCATCGACGACGCTAGGCAAAAACGGCAGGGGGTAGTTTTTTGTTCTTGATCGAATGCTTGATCTGTCAGTGAACTATCGGGGTTGTTCTCTTGCTCTCGCTAGCGCCGAAGGCACTTGATATTTGTCCTACAAAAAATGAAATATGTATTCGTGCGCGATGGTACTGTATACGCGACAAGTTCAAACAGTACACGAGTCCACACGAAAGGTGAATGCGTGGAAGAGTAGTAAATGTACTGTGAATAACACAAAAGCGTGCAGGCAGTGACAGTGACGCATCGGACCGCGCAGCACACGATAAGGCATGAGTACCGAGGACTCCGAAGAGTAAACCTTGAGAAAGCGAGGGGGTTCCAAGCGCAAGAAAATCAAAACAGAGAGACAATGTTTGCGGAGGACCCCGTGGCCAAGAAGGAAGAGTGAAGAAGTGACCAAGAGGGTCACAGTCAGAGAGACAATGGTTGTGGGAGCGGAGTGCTACCCGAAGCGAGACTCGCACAATCCAGTAAAGTGTATATGTCAACTCTTCCACGTCGCCGCGTAGACCGGTGACCGTCTGTATATGAAGGGTAAACCTGCGATATACAGACCGGTACATCTGAGTTTTAATCCCTATGGCGTCTGTCTCCATTGAAAATTTACTTTTATGGGAATCCCCAAAATGGCATCTCGTTATGTAAGTCACTGTAATCTGAACGCGTCTCGATATTGGGACGCGTCGTCTCGCGTCTGTATTGGTGGGCAGATAACTTGAATGAATATATGCACTTCTTCTCTTTCTTTTCTTGAGACATGGACCTCGCGACTGAGCTAGGGCTACGGGATATACAAGACCTCCCTGAGGACATGTTACATTCGACCTATGAGACTCTTGTTCCCTCAGAGCGTCGTCTTCCTGCTACTTTTTGGGCGCAATACGATGAAGAGAAGCAGTCTATCGGTCTCCGTGCCTGCCTCCTGCTTTGGGTTATCTCAAACTTCGAAGTTCTGCCTCGGGAGTTTCAGGTCACTGCGACGATTGCAATTATGTCTGGACAAGACTCGTTGATTGATGTCGGCACTGGTGCAGGCAAGACCTTGTGCATGATTCTTCCTTGCTTGCTCTCTCCGGATACTATAGCTATCATCTTTTCGCCTTTGAAGCGCCTTCAGTCGGTACAAGTTCTTAGTTTTGCTCGTTATGGGATCAAGGCAATCGCTATTAACGAGGATACTCCTAACGACCCTGATCTCTGGCAGGTCTGCCTTTGCAGACTGTCTGTTCTGGATCGCTGTGACTTATGTGAGGCCTTTAGAGTATTCGCGATGCGGAATATTCGGTTCTCCTAGTGCAGCCAGAGCAACTCTGTATGACCAACGGTCACCTCCCTCGACTGGCGCGTCTGGTTGCCGAGGATCGACAATTCCTGAGGCGTGTTCAGCGGCTGCACGTTGACGAGGCTCATTTCATATACACTGCTGGCCTTAAACACTATGGGCTTCCCGCTTTTCGACCAGCATGGGGTCGCCTGGGTGAGTTCCGGATCAAAATCGGGAAGCAAGTCCCCATGCAGGCTCTCTCTGGGACGCAGCCGCCGCACATCAAGGCGGCGATAATCAAGAGTCTTCTCTTTGATGAATCAAGACTATCCTCTGTTGAACTGACGAGCAACCGACCCAATACTGTCTACGCAACGCATCCGATCATCGGCGAACTCTCGGACTTTCGCAATTTAGACTTCGTCATCCCTGTGCCTTACCCTGCTGGCTGGAAACTACCCAAAACTCTCGTATTTCATGACAGCGTTGATCAGGCCGGCGAAGCAGCTATGTATCACACAAAGCGACTTCCAGAAGACCTCCAGAAGAAAGGCCTAGTCATGCATTATCACGGGGGCATGTCTAAGGAATATCTGACCAAGGTCTATGAAGATTTCAGCAAACCGGACGGTCATTGTAGGGTACTACATGCAACTGAGGGCGCGTCCACGGTATGCTTCAACTACGCCTATCGTCTGTGGTTAATATCTGTGATCAGGGATTGGACATCGGGGACATTGAGATCGTTATTCAGTATGGGATAACTCGGGACGTACCGACAGCACTCCAACGAGGTGGACGGGGTGGGCGCAGCTCGACAGGAGAGGCGATATTTCTCATCATGTACGAGCCATGGGTGAAGACGATCGACCTCAAAGCCGTCATAGTCGAGACAGCATCTGACCCGGACCACCCAAACGTCCCGAAATTAACAAAACATTCAACCAAGCAAGCCCGCACTGGTGTTGCAATGATAAAGGTCATCCAGCAGAACGAGGAGTGTCTGCGGCGACTATTTGCAACTTATCTCAACGACCAAGCTCCTGATGGTATGTATCTGTGCTAATACGATTTGTCGGCGCTGATATTCCATGACCCCTTTAGCACTTCATTTCACAACTAAGTGGTGTTGTGATCGTCACCCCGGGTCTGATTTTCGCTTGTGCACTTTCTTCAAGGGTCGACTTCTCTATCAAGATCCGGTTACTTTAGAGCTCTATTATGGTGGTGTCGACGAATCTGATCGTGAAGCGATTCCCCTGCCTCTACGAAAGAAGCGAAAGGCAGGCATTAAGGTTAGGGCGACCGACGAGCGAGGACCGCTAGCGGATGAACTTAGGGCCTGGCGTCTTCGAGTGCATGACAGTGACCCTCTTGCATCTGTGCGGCCGCCAACGTTTATCCTCAATGACTCCAGCATCAAGAAACTGTCTAGGTTACACCCCGCAGAAGTCACAGGTCCCGAGAAAATCGTCAGCGTCCTCAAAGAGACTCCAGAATGGCAGGCCAATTGGTCCGGGCAAGTCTACGAGATTATCCGGGCTTATGATCAAGAATTCGAGGACCTCCGCAAGAAGGAAGCAGCTCGACACAAGGCTCACCAGAAGCGTGTTAAACAAGACCAAGACACAGCCAAGTTCGCTGAGGAATCCAACCTGACAGAGGAACGCATCCGCCAGGAGGTCTTGCAGCGACATCGCGCAGCCATGGGACTCGGAGGGACTCTGACGATGCGAGAGGCTCTAGACGACATCACGGAGAACATCCCTGTTCGTCGTAGTACTAGGCTACAAAACTTGAAGTAGTAGTTCGTACAATCTACTCCGTCGTCAACTCGCCTGAGTCGTCTGTTGAGTCGTCTGCATCACCATCTCCGTCTGGGTCTACCGCAAGAGCCATTTGTGGCAAAGAATCGAGTTCTTCGTCGTACCCCTTGCCTTCTACCATGGCACAGAACTTCCGATTGAAGGTGTTCAGCGACGACGACAGCAGCTTCGCTTCACCCATAGCGAGGATGTCGGGCACAGCTTTGGCCTTCGCATTTCCAGGTCTGTCTTCTTCGTACATGTGCAGCTGTTCTTCGCGCACCTTCTTGGCAATGCGCCAGACCAGATGGTCTGTTTTGGGGTCCGTGTGCGTGGTACCTTGATATGCTGTTTTCATGGCCACGGAAACGCGTTTTTTGAGTTTCTTTATTATATCGATTGCGGCCGAGATGTTTCCGAGACGATCCCACGTCGAATTAAGTCCCTTTGCCTGTAAGAGTTTCTATCGAGATCTGGTATCAAGCCCTCAGTCCTCGGGCCACGACTATTACAGACCTTGAGCTCTCCGATCAAATGCTCGATATTAAGGTCGATCGGCATCGCATGGCCCGTAAGTCCAGAGACGTTCACTAGCATGTTATCACGCATTATATCCCTGTACATGTCTCATCAGCCTGTCCTGACGTCAGATATAGAGACTTACGCGAACTCCGGGGTCCAAATGTGCTTCAGGTTCAATAGGAAATGCAGGATTTCCGTACAGTAGTTATTCCCACCGGATCCCCTAAACATCATTGCCAGCTGTGGAAGGAAGTCTTCGATGCAACCAATGTCACCATCTGAGATTGCCCGAACAAGCTCGGCGACGTAGAGTAGGTCCCGAGTAAGGAGCCTGAGATTCTGATGCGCCTTATCTTTGTCTGGATCTGGCCGCGTTGGAGACGAGGCCTTTGGGGTAGCGATGGACAGAGCAGCAGATTCATAGTCTGATTCGTCGCTATCGTCTTCGTCAGTTGGTGAATTGTCATCGAGTCTACCCACTCGGATCATCGGTGTAGCATGTCGGCACAGTATTTTATCAGCCAGACCGAGCAGCTCTTCCGCTGATGGTTCTGTGGCAGCAAACTCAGCGAGGTCAGAATATCCACTCTCAGTTCGCCAAGCATTCAGTAAGATCCCATCCAAGACCTGAGTGAGCGCCGACAGAAGTGTGTGGTAATCAGGATGATCGCCGCCAAGACGAGTCTTCTCCAGAAGGGCAAAGAAGTATGCTAAGCTGCCCGTTTGGTCCAGCGATCCTCGGTGAACGTGCAACAACGCCCAGACGAGATTAAGGCACAAATGGAAGAGCCCAAAGCCTAGCTGAAAGACTTCGCGGCGTGTCCAGTGGCTTGTGTCGCGTGCCCGGAGAATTTGGCCAGATCGGATCCGCGAGTTGGTTAGCTGGTCATTGAACGTCGGGATTGCGTGTTCGCACAGATCCTCAGCGGTGCGTTTAAGTTGAGTAAGGAAGACATCGTCGTGGAAGAGTAGATTGCCGCGGACAGTTGCTTCTTCAATCGTCGACACCCGAATCGGAAATTGTTCTGTCTTGTATCCAGGCGGCATCGGGCGTCGAGAGACATGTTGCAGCGCCGGATCTTTCGCATAGCCTTGGAATTTGATGGAGTATTTTGTCAGGACGCGAACGATGACCACCTTGAGCTGGAATTGAAACGACCGGAGTTGCTGATCTGTTGGACGAATGTCTCTATTGAAATCGAGGCCTTTTGCTTTCCCGAAGCGTTCCAGTATCGGTGCCAGCTTCATGTGCTCAGGCCTACCATTACGGACCTTGTACAGTATACCAAAAGTCCCAGAAGTTACTTTGGCTGGTCCAGACGAACCCCGCTGCTCGACAAAGATCGAGGTGCTGATTTGTATATTGTCATAGCAGAATATATGAGGCCCAGAGCCGACCTTGACAGCCAGTTTAAGACATTGACTCGCCAGCGCAGCAATATTGTTCATCACAGAATTAAAGCACAGAGAAAGGCCACAGCGATGCAGAGCCTCAATAGTTTGTCGAGAACATCCGCTGCTCCAGAGAAACAGACCGAATAGCGCAGGAAACCCAAGAACGCGATTTGAGCGTTGGTAGCTTAGTTGCCGCACGATTATATCACACATCTACAGGCATGATATTGGTATTCAGTACTCGATAAATTGACATTAAACGTACGGCATCAGGATGCTTTATCTTATTTTTCTCCTTTGCCAGAGACGTCTCCGCTGCTCTGAGTAGAATCCCTGTCAGAAAGGGTGCCTTGTCGCAAGTGCTCGAAACCGTCCATGACTGAATAAAGTCCGGGGTTATGGCAGCGATGCCCGGCAGCAAGTCTGTCTCCTTGACTAAGTTCATCTCCTTGTCGATAACACCGCATATGTGTTTGAGTGCATGCGGCTCCAGCCAAGACCAAAGCTTCACCCTACCAGAGTCCACAGCATGAATAGAATCGAGCATCTGAGCAAGTTTTCTGTTGCCATCCTTATAAAGCTCGACCCAATATCCAGCATACTCGGGTTTGCAGTCGTCGAGGATCTCCAGGATAAGATCAAAGGGACTCAGATTCCCTTCCCTGAGCAGCGCGAGGACTTTCCCAAACCGTTCCACGCGCGATATTCTAACAGAACGAGAGCCTGTTTGACCTTCATCGCCTCGCGCTGACCATTGCGTAGACCTGTCCTGCCCGGGCAGCGCTTCTACAAGCAGTGACTCCTCTTGTGAACCAAATGTCGTCGGGGGTCGAAAGCGAAATCTTGAGGGATTGTGAGAAGACCCAGACGCTACATGAGATGTGCACAAGGAGCCCGGGGTTGAAGGAGACGCAACAGACGCTTCTTGAGACCCAAAGGACAAGAGTTCCCCTCTAAACTTAGTTGCTCTCTGTTTAGGAGCAGTGCGCCGAGGTATTGTGACAGTAGAAAAATTTGTCTCAGCAAAGGTAAGAGGCAGCATGTCGAGGAGGAGAAAACGTTGGAATGTAATATGGACTCTAACTTAGACGCGTCTCGATATCAAGGATCTAATCTCGAGTCGCGCTGACTTACATAACGAGATGCCATTTTGGGGATTCCCATAAAAGTAAATTTTCAATGGAGACAGACGCTATAGAGATTTAAACTCAGATGTACCAGCCTGTATATCGATTATCATATACAGGCTGGTCACGAGCCTAGTCGCCGCGATGCTCACCTCACGCGCCTCACGTGACTTGCTCAAGTTAGAGCATGGGATTTCTCCAGCTGCAGGTCGCAGGCGTAATCAAACATCCAACAACTCTTGCAAAAACGTAGATATCCCCTAGCTTTGTCATTAGCCCGAACCAAAAATCGCTACCTCCAGCTCAGCCTGTTATCGTTGTCACCCCTTCTGGTATCTCCTTTCTTTTGCAGTGAACCACCAGTACATCATTCACGTTTTACACCCGCGCCTCGGTTCGCGATAAAGGACATACATACATAGCCATCAAAATGCGTCGCCAAAGCCGCCAACATCACCCGTCGCAGCTTCCTTTTCACGTCCTATTCCTTTAACACATCCTTGCGAAAATCGTTCAAGAATCTCCACCGGCCCATGTCCTTCCTCGACGGCTGCTTCTCCCAGCCTGCCAGGTCTGCCTTGGGGAAGAAGTCGAGCACGTCTATCAGGGACGCGTCGTGCGTGAGGACGACGAGGACGTCTGGGCTCGCGTCGAACGCCTTGATCGCGTTGAGTGTGGCGCGTCTCGCAACAGGGTCGTCGATATGGTGCGCAGCGACCTCGTAGAATGGCGTCGTGCGGAAGGACTCCGGACTCGGGTGAATCGACTGGAAGAGCGAACAAGGACAGGACGACGCTGACGTCGGCGGCTCGAACGGGGATGGCGAGATGGTGTCCGGGAGCGGCGTGAGTGGCGTCGGGCGGATCTCGCCGCAGTGGTGCGCGCCGTCCCCCGCAAGGAGCACGAACTTGTCTGCGGACGTGCGTGCGAGCGCCATGATGTGGTCCGCTGTGTGTCCAGGCGCCTCGAGGAGGTAGAACGAGCCGTCGTCGAACCAGTCGATCGCCCGCAGCCCCGCAATGTTCAGGGTCGACGCACTGCTGCCGAAGTCCAATTCGATCACCTCACGGCCTTCGAATGCCTCATGAAGCGTTTCGGCGTTCGGGCCTAGGGGCTGCCCGGGGTATGTCAAGGGATGGGACTTGAAACCTGGACCGACGACGAGGGATGTGCTTGTCGGGAATAGGGTGAGATCTCCCGTGTGGTCCGGGTGATGATGAGACCAGATGACGAAGTCGATGGACGAAAGTGAGATAGAGGCGGCATTCAGTTTGTCAGGAACGTCCTCGGTAATATTGATGGTACCACCGACACTCTGAACCATGCTCACCACTGGAGGCATCAAGTCAGTATCACTGGATTTTACATCCGCTGAAACGATCCGTAGACCCGATGAAGAAAGGCGAATGGTCGGAGAGGGCGCGATGACGAAAAGCTGGGGCAAGTGATCGGGTGACGTACACTGCGGCAGCTTTTCCTTCCAAGCTTTCATTATACCGAGCTCAAATAGCACTTTCTTCCCCACCCTTTCGTTTTCTACCAGGAAGCTATAGGTGGGTACATCAACCGTATCGTGTCCAGGTCTCGGTGACTGCACAAAGATGGCAGATGGCGCGACCAGATGTCCTGCATCCATGACGAAAACGCGGACAGTAGATCCTTTGAATGCGGGAAGAGGAAGTGGCGATGTAACTTCGGACATATTGAATGTGGTGGAACAGGCAGTGAGCGGACGTTGGTACAATCGCAGCCGATGTCACGTTCAGTAGAGTGTGTTGGAGTTTCGAACACAAAATCGGGTTTCCTATACAGTAGATCTTACTGTAAATACACACAAATTAGTGTTACGCCACTGCCACCTAAACGAAATGAGCCATGACCGTCATCAGTCGTCATATCGGGTAAAAATGATCACCCCCAGACCCATGTAAAGCGAAGTTACAGCGAACGAAGAAATTGCATGAGCCTGGCGATTACAATGCTATTTTTCGGCACCCTGCACGCACCGGAAAAGGCAAGTGTCGAGCGTCAATGACCTCAGGCCCAGGCGCCCCGATAACTCCCTCATACCGATATGTAGCTTTCATCAAGACAAGGTCACCGATGAGAGTACGCGGAAGCCAGAATTCAGCCAGCTCAGTTGCTATATCCTTTTGAAATGAACTCCTGCTCCAACTGAGCGTAGCCGATGCAACCGTCAGTGTTTGGGTGCAGCAGCCTGAACATGGTCAGACTTTCCTGCTCTATATCTCCAATAGCTTTACGACCTTGCCCTGCAGCCTCGTCCCTATATCCTTTAATCTGATTATATATCTGTATGTATTGTATTTATAACGGCAAAAAAGATAAATTTCTCCCAGAACTCATGCCAGTGAGGGCTCTGCGCCATTTTCACCATCCTCCAATGTTCTGCACTTCCACGCGCCCTTAGCAACTCAAGTTCAGTGCATTACCGATAAATGCGATTAAGGTTGCAAGGTCTTGCAAATGCAAAGGCGTGCACGACCCTCTGTGCTGCAGATTACCATAGGCCCCACGCTCCACACTGGCACCGAGCAGATGACTATTCCATAACCCAAATCCTGTGTAACATAACCCATTTCCAAATAACTTTTTCCTTCTCTTACGAACCCCGCTCTTATGTTTGAAGTCTGCCAATGTATTCGAAATGACGGGTATCTGTCGTTATGAAACCCGCTGTAAGTACTACGAGGACCGTGTCATACCGAGTCTACGAGAACAACTGGCCGAGTCATACATTACGTCAAGTCAACAGGTTGGGCCGAGTCGTGCGAGTGAGTCATTGCAGAGAAGAGGAAAAGAGAACGTCCAAGTCATACGTAGCGTAACAGCCAGAGCCACCAACATCATCACCACCCTCCACAGCTTCCTTTTTCGCGTCCTACTCCTTTAACACACCCTTACGAAAATCTTTCAAGAATCTCCATCGGCCCATGTCCTTCTTCGAGGGTTGCTTCTCCCAGCCTGCCAGGTCCTTTGGGAAGAACTCGAGCACTTCTAGCAGTGACGCGTCGTGCGAAAGGATAACGAGGACGTCTGGGCTCGCGTCGAACGCCCTGACCGCGTCGAGTGTGGCGCGTCTCGTAACAGGATCATCGATATGGTGGGCGGCGACCTCGTAGAACGGCGTGGTGCGGAAGGACTCCGGACTCGGGTGGATCGACTGGAAGAGCGATGAAGGGCAGGACGACGCGGACGTCGGCGGCTCGAACGGGGATGGCGAGATGGTGTCCGGGAGCGGCGTGAGTGGCGTCGGGCGGATCTCGCCGCCGTGGTGTGCGGCGGCCCCCGCAAGGAGCACGAACTTGTCCACGGACGTGCGTGCGAGCGCCATGATGTGGTTCGCCGTGTGTCCAGGTGCCTCGAGGAGGTAGAACGAACCGTCGTCGAACCAGTCGATCGCCCGCAGCCCTGCAATGTTCAGGGTCGACGCGCTGCTGCCGAAGTCCAATTCGATCACCTCACGACCTTCGAATGCCTCGTGAAGCGTTTCGGCGTTCGGGCCTAGGGGCTGCCCGGGGTATGTCGAGGGATGGGACTTGAAACCTGGACCGACGACGAGGGATGTGCTTGTCGGGAATAGGGTGAGATCTCCCGTGTGGACCGGGTGATGGTGAGACCAGATGGCGGAGTTGATGGACGAAAGTGGGACAGAGGCGGCATTCAGTTTGTCAGGAGCGTCCTCGGTAACATTGATGGTACCACCGAAGCTCTGAACCATGCTCGCCACTGTGGAGGCATCAAGTCAGCATACTGGACTTCACATCCGCTGAAACTATCGGTAGACCCGATGAAGAAAATGGTCGGAAAGGGTGCGATGAAAAAGCTGGGGATGTGACTGGGTGACGTACATTGCGGCAGCTTTTCCTTCCAAGCTTTCATTATACCGAGCTCAAATAGCACTTTCTTCCCCACCCTTTCGTTTTCTACCAGGAAGCTATAGATGGGTACATCAGCCGTATCGTGTCCAGGTCTCGGTGACTGCACAAAGATGGCAGATGGCGTGACCAGATGTCCTGTATTCATGACGGAAACGCGGACAGTAGATCCTTTAAATATGGGAAGAGGAAGCGGCGATGTGACCTCCGACATATCGGATGTGGTGGAACAGGCAGTGAGCGGATGTTGGTACAATCGCAGTAGGTGTCAGGTTCAGTAGAGCGTGTTGGAGTTTCGAGGTTAGAAGGCGAGCAATTGGCTCACGAAATCGGGCTTCACAAGTAATGTGCCCGTTCGGAACGAAGACTTTGGGGTTGAAGAAAAGACCAGCCGTAGCAAGAGCCGTAGTGAATGCGGGAGACTTCCCGCTCCAGCTACACGGGGATCTTAAATAGGTGCTACACCACAGCCACCCAAAACAGAACGAGCCTGTTCTATTGTTACATTGGGATGAAGTCCATATGATACGGAGAGGAAACGTGTTGTAAAAGTGCCACGTACCCCAAGGTGCACTTTAATGGATTAACCAAAGATCGATCTTCGTTCCCATATCGGATAAAAATGATTACGCCCAGACCCATGTAAAGCGAATGATCGACATACAGTAGTTACAACAAGAAATTCAGAGGGCGCAAAGGGCCCACCAAATTTCTATTGTCGCATTGCGCACAAGATTGCGCATTCACGTTGACTCTAAGCAAGGGGGTTGCGGGACCAGAATGTTTGACATCCGGTCAAGAGTAGCCGTACAGTAACCCACCGTAGGGGTTCAAGGTATGTTCCAAAAATCATCGTGTTTGTTCCCAGTCCGAGTGCTGGAACCGAAGACAGAACGAAAAGGCGGCGGCGGCCACCACATAGAAGAACGAGTAGCTACTTGAGTAGCTAGCTTGAAGTCCGACCTCCAACCAAGCCTGCAACCCGATTTTGAGATCGCAGGCTCCGCTGATCGTGATCACCATTCCACTGAGAAGAGGAATTTCAGGGCGATATATATGGTATGGAAGAGGCGCAGACTGCCAGTGGAGACTATACGACCATGTGCGAAAAAAGCCTTTTTTTTTTTTTACTTTGTCGTAGGTTATGTCGAGATAAGAGGCAGGAGAAGGTCCTGAGAAACACCGAGATACGGGGCCCGTGGGGGGAGTTTCTCTCGTGATTGGAATTACTGGGAGATGCACTGTATGGCATACTCGCCGCAAGCATTGCGGGGACAGATTTGAGATCTGTAACGAGCCGACGATGCCAATGACTAATCATATTGAACGTAACTTACGTCTTCTGATTTCGGTGGATTGTGGGTCACGATGACATGCCAGTGGGTCATCCTGGCTCGCTTGTCCACCTGGAAAGTAGAAACGTTCTCGACAGATGCGACAGAAGTGCCGAAGGTAATTGTCGATCCACATTATGATAGAGGAAGTGGGCCAAGCGAAATTGGTGGGAAGCTTGCGTCATGATCACCCTGCCCTCCAAGTTCAAGTTGATCTGGCTAATATTTTTGCCTCAGGTGACCCACATCCAGACTGTATCGCTCTCGCGAATCATTCACATTGCCTAAACATCATGACGTGTCATAAACGCATTAAAGCTCGCAATCGTCTAGTGTTGCCCTCATCAAAATGCGCCGCCAGTGTTACGTGCAGGCGTATCGTTCGGAGCTCGTTCGAAGTTTGAAGTTCAACGGGCGATTGCCGACAATAAGACGGCGGAGCGATGATTCCAAGGATGATTCACAAGACAAGACGAGAGGAAAAGACGTTCGTTCGAATTCGGGGCTCTAGGAGTTACAGGATTGTTCTTAAGTACTACGAGGATCGAGTCTACGAGAACAACTGGCCAAGTCATACATTACGTCGAGTCAACAGGTTGGGCCGAGTCACGCGAGTGCATAACAGAGAAGAGGAAAAGAGAACGTCCAAATCATACGTAGCATAACAGCGAGGACCTCCAACATCACCCTTCACAGATACCTTTTTCGCGTCCTACTCCTTTAACACACCCTTGCGAAAATCTTTCAAGAATCTCCACCGGCACATGTCCTTCTTCGAGGGTTGCTTCTCCCAGCCTGCCAGGTCCTTGGGGAAGAACTCGAGCACTTCTAGCAGGGACGTGTCGTGCGTAAAGACGACGAAGACGTCTGGGCTCGCGTCGAACGCCATGACCGCGTCGAGTGTGGCGCGTCTCGCAACAGGATCGTCGATATGGTGCGTGGAGACCTCGTAGAACGGCGTAGTGCGGAAGGACTCCGGACTCGGGTGAATCGACTGGAAGAGCGAGGAGGGGCAGGACGACGCCGACGTCGGCGGCTCGAACGGGGATGGCGAGATGGTGTCCGGGAGCGGCGTGAGTGGCGTCGGGCGGATCTCGCCGCCGTGGTGTGCGCCGGCCCCCGCAAGGAGTACGAACTTGTCTGCGGACGTGCGTGCGAGCGCCATGATGTGGTTCGCCGTGTGTCCGGGCGCCTCGAGGAGGTAGAACGAACCGTCGTCGAACCAGTCGATCGCCCGCAGCCCCGCAATGTTCAGGGTCGACGCGCTGCTGCCGAAGTCCAATTCAATCACCTCACGGCCTTCGAATACCTCATGGAGCGTTTCTGCGTTCGGGCCTAGGGGCTGCCCGGGGTATGTCGAGGGATGGGACTTGAAACCGGGACCGACGACGAGGGATGTGCTTGTCGGGAATAGGGTGAGATCTCCCGTGTGGACCGGGTGATGGTGAGACCAGATGGCGGAGTTGATGGACGAAAGTGGGACAGAGGCGGCATTCAGTTTGTCAGGGACGTCCTCGGTAACATTGATGGTACCACCGACACTCTGAACGATGCTCACCACTGTGGAGGCGTCAAGTCAGCATCTGGATTTTGCATCCGCTGAAACGATCCGTAGACCCGATGAAGAAAATGGTCGTGCGATGAAAAAGCTGGGGAAGTGACTGGGTGACGTACAGTGCGGCAGCTTTTTCTTCCAAGCTTTCATTATACCGAGCTCAAATAGCACTTTCTTCCCCACCCTTTCGTTCTCTACCAGGAAGCTATAGATGGGTACATCAACCGTATCGTGTCCAGGTCTCGGTGACTGCACAAAGATAGTAGATGGCGTGACCAGATGTCCTGTATTCATGATGGAAACGCGGACAATAGATCCTTTGAATGCGGGAAGAGGAAGCGGCGATGTAACCTCCGACATATCGGATGTGGTGGAACAGGCAATGAGCGGATGTTGGTACAATCGCAGCCAGTGTCAGGTTCAGTAGAGCGTGTTGGAGTTCGAGCCTGAGGTTAGAAGGCGAGGATTTAGCTCACGAAGTCGGGCTTCACAATTAATGTCCCCGTTCGGAACGAAGACTTTGGGGTTGGAGAAAAACCAGCCGTAGCAAGAGCCGTAGGGAATGCGGGAGACTTCCCGCTACAGCTACACGTAGATCTTAAATAGGTGCTTCAGCATCGTCATAAACAAAACGAGCCTGTCTTATTGTTAAGATGCTGACATTGGGATGGAAGGTGTCCATATGATACGGAGAGGAAACGTGCTGTAAAAGTGTCACATAGGGCCATGTCACCGTACCCCAAGGTGCACTTTAATGGTTAGTACAGCTGGCGAGGGAATGATAAACCCAAACGCACTCACGCTCCACACTTTGTTCTGTCTGTTTACGTTTGGAGTTTACGTTTGGAGCAGGGCAAATAACGGGCCGAGCAGTGGCCGAGCCTAGCATATCATATCTCTGTTACTACAGTAGTGCATTTCCCGGTAATACCAATCGCGAGAGAAACACCCCCACGGGCCCCGTATCTCAGTTTTTCTCAGGAACTGCTTCTGCCTCTTATCTCGCCATAGCCCACAACAAAGTAAAAAAGACTTTTCGCGCTTGTTTTCGCGCATGGTCGTATCTAGTCTCCACAAGCCTCGTTTACAGTAAACATCCTAGACCTTCCATACCATATATATCCGAGTCGGCCTGAAATTCCTCTCCTCAGTACATGGTGATTATGATCAGGGGAGCCTGCGATCTCAAAATCGAGTTGCAGGCTTGGTTGCAGGTCGGACTTCAAGCTAGCTACTCAAGTAGCCACTCGTTCCGAGTCTCAGCTTGCAATTGGTTCTCAGGCTTCTACTAGTATGTGGTGGCCGCCGCCGCCTTTCCGTTCTGTCTTTGGTTCCAGCACTCGGACTGGGAACAAACACGATGATTTTTGGAACATACCTAATCCCTACTGTGAGTTACTGTACGGCTACTCTTGACTGAATGTCAAAAATTCCGGTCCTGCAACCGCCTTGCTTAGAGTTAATGTGAATGCGCAATGCGACAATAGAAACGACTCGGAGGAAGGCCCTTCTCGTTTCTAGTTGTGACTACTGCATGTTGATCATTCGCTTTACATGGGTCTGGGCGTGATCATTCTTATCCGATATGGGAACGACTCGGAAGATCATTCTGATGGTTCGTTTCGTCTTGTTTTTTTTTTTTTTTTTCGAATCCATTACAGCTAGCGTGGGAATGATAGACCCAAACGCACTCACGCGCCACGATTGTTGCGGGACGAACAAGGAAATGAGTAGCTGTGTGGAGCTCTCGATCCTTCATCGCCACTCAATATAATCGAATTTTCAATCTTTTTTATCTGAATTATGGATGCTAGCCCGAGCAATCTTGCGAGCAATAGTACTGGAGTTGAGGTGTCCTGACATGACCACAAGCTGCTCTTTAACAGTTTTATCGATGTGTCGGCATGTCATTTTGCAAGCGCAGACAGTGACTTGGACTCAGAGTATAACTTACTCGCCGCAAGCATTGCGGGCACAGATCTGAGATCTGTCGAGCCGACGATGCCAGTGACTACTGTACTGTAGTGACCAATCATATTGAACGTAACTTAATTTCGGTGGATTGTGGGTCATGATGACATAATGCCAGTCGGTCATCCTGGCTCGCTTGTCCATCCCGAAAGATGCGTAGTGATGGTAAAGTTCAGTTCAGTTCGGTTCAGCACCCTTTTGGCTGAACCATGAACTGAACTTAGGGTTCGGTTCGGGTGTTTGGCCGAACCTTGAACTGAACCCTTGGTTCGGGTTCACATTGGTTCAGTTCGGTTCAGGGAGGGTCTGAACCCGAACTGAACCAAAAATGACAAAAACCGAGGATTCTGCTTACGTAATCACGCCAAATGTGCAGTGTCACCAGGTAAGTGTACCGCAAAAGATGTAGTGTTACGCTTTTGTGGTATAGTTTGCAAAAACAATTGATTTTTGTTTTTATAACTATGTACAATTACTACTATGAGCTACTATAATATCCTCATTGTTCATCTGTAAATGCAGTAGGTGTTTGGAGCTGTTTGGAGCCATTCAAGGACACTCCAAACAGCTCTGAACAACTCTGAACACCTAGTTGCATTTACAGATGTTCTAAATGCTGTTGTCTAAAGACTCAGCAGGGGGGTCCATATGGTTCATTGAGCAGCATTGGGCTGGAGGTGCTGATATGACAAAATGTTGGCCAGGCATGAGGATGAGCAGCACGGGGGTGTGGCAGACCATAATTGTCAGTAGGTGCGCAGTGAGAGTATGGGGCAAGACCTTACTGAAGAGGTCATTTTCGCAGTCCAAGTCACACTTGACATTGCCGTAGTTGTCATCGCTGATATTGCTGTTGCCATCATCATCATCAACACAGTGCCACGGTTGTGGTTGCCACTGGTTGGAAGCACACATGAGTTGGATGGTGACATGACTCACCCCACTCACAGTTGCATTAACTAACCAAACCAACAATGAATCGTTGGTTGGCTGCATATGCAACTTGAAACTGTAGCAGTGCGACTGCCATGCTATGCCAAGTCAAGTATAAAGTGGTAGTGAACTGTGAAGGGAGCACACTCAACCTAATGCGGAGACAAGTCATGCACTAAATGTACAGATACTGCGGAGGCCCAAGGGGACAGAAGCTTAGAGTCTTTATGCAAGAACTCAAACTGTCAGTTATCACACAGTGGCCTGGAAAGGGCAAAACAACTCCGAGTCAAGTCTGTGTTGACACAAGGTCCCAACGTCGTCATTGCATTGTCGGCCATGTTGATGGTGTTCCCGCAGCTGCCCTGCCATCGTCATTGTCAAGGCCGTTATATTCATGGTTAGGGTTCTGTGACTGCAAAAAGGTTGGAGTACAGACAAAGAATGGCACGAATGATGGGAGGCGATAAGAGAGGGAATGTGATACTAGCCACAATGCAGCTGCCACATGATGCCACACACAAGGTCCCATGGATCCCCATGGTTTCAGACTTGTGGATCTGACACCTCGCACACACTTTTGCACTTTTGGAACAGGCCAAACTGTAATATACAGTACTTCATTTCAGAAATTTCAGAATTACATTTGCCAGCTACAGTATCAAAAGTTTGGTTCGAACCTGTTCAAACCCGGTTCATGACAGTTCACAAATATCAGGGTTTTGCTGAACCCCGAACTGAACCGTCGGTCCGGTTCGGGTCAGTGGCCGAACCTGAACCCTGAACCGGGGTTCGGTTCAGGAAAGTTCAGGTTCGCACCAAAGTTCGAACTGAACTTTACCATCACTAAAGATGCGACAGAAGTGGATACCTTCCGGGAAGGCATCCAGTGCCGAAGCTAATTGTCGATCCACATACAAGCGAAATTGGTGGGAAGCTTGCGTCCTGATCACCCTGCCCTCCAAGTTGATCTGGTTAATATTTTTGCCTCTGGTGACCCACGTTCAGACTGCATCGCTCTCGCGAATCATTCACAACGCCTAAACGTCATGACGTGTCATAAACGCATTAAAGCTCGCAATCGTCTAGTGTTGCCCCAGATTTCCTTGCGCTAGTTCCCAAGTATCGACAGCGAACCAACTCACTACTATGGCTGCCCCTACCGTGGTAAAGAGGATTCCCTACGGTATGGATTCACACCTTGAATCTTCTTGAATGGACTTTGCTGACGCGAGGGATCACAGTTCGTCTAGGAAAGTCGGGACTGAAAGTGTCCAGGATTATTCTTGGCATGATGTCCTACGGCGATCCTCGTTGGCAACCATGGGTCCTCGGCGAGAAGGAGGCCATCGAGCATGTAAAATTTGCGTAAGTACGCCTTATTCCTCATAGATGCGACTGTCTCACGTGTACCGTTAAGATATGAGCACGGCGTGAACGCTTTTGATACTGCGAACATCTACTCAAATGGCCTCTCTGAGATGTACCTTGGTAATGCCATCAGAGCGCTGAATATACCACGCGAGGAGATCGTGGTCATGACAAAGGTGTGCGGATGGCGGTCTGCTTCCATTTCGATGCCAATGACGTTTCGAAGCTGTGGGGAGCTGTCCAGAAAGCAGGTGACAGGCCGAAACCTCCCGCTGAGCTTGATCAGCTAGGATATGTAAATCAGCATGGTCTCAGTCGCAAGGTACACGCACATCTCATACTACGTGCGCTGTTTGTGATCATCCCTCGTTGCAGCATATCTTTGATTCGGTCAAAAACTCGCTCGAGCGTCTGCAACTCGACTATATCGACGTCTTGCAATGCCATCGTTTCGATCCCAGCACGCCCATCGAGGAGACGATGCAGGCTTTACATGACGTCGTCAAGGCGGGATACGTCCGATACATTGGCATGAGTAGTTGCCACGCTTGGAAATGTGTGTGTTCGTCCACGCAGGATCTGCAACCAGTTCACTGATCATTAGTCCAGTCCATGTCATGCAGAGTGAGTAGCCGACGCCCAGCTTCTGACTATGCCGCTGACGAATCGAAACCATAGACTACGCCATTGCGAACAACCTCACGCCTTTTATCTCGATGCAGAATCACCACTCGCTTGTATACCGCGAGGAAGAGCGCGAGATGTTCCCCACATTGAACCACTTTGGTGTGGGTATCATCCCGTGGTCACCGCTTGCGGCCGGCCTCCTTACCCGTCCCTTCAAAACTGACGAAGTCACAAGCCGGGGTAACACCGATTCGTGCGTCTCTCCTGATGCTCTATGCGCTTGACTTACCTGACTTCGCCGGTGCTTACAGATACCTTCCCGGTTATCTCGAAGGAGAAGGTACTCAGGAGATTGTCAACAGGTCCGTTGTTGCCCGCGACGCTGTATGATTTTGGTCTCATGAGAGCTCCAATAGGGTCGAAGAGATCTCCAAAAAGCGCGGGATAAGCATGGCCCAGGTGTCCCTGGCGTGGTCACTGACGCATGTCACCGCACCCGTCATCGGCTCCACGAAGATCAAGAATCTCGAAGAGCTTATAAGTGCGTGCACTACGACGTATTCAGAGACGAGACTAATCTCGTTGCAGATGGTACCGAGATCACATTGACGCAAGCAGAAATTCGATATTTAGAGGAGCCGTACAAGGCACGCTCAGTGTTTGGACATATTTGAGGTTCTCGTTCTGAAAAGAAAAGGACAGCGGTGGTACCCGCTCGTACAGCGTTACCGATTGGCGTCGACATGATTTTCCTTTGACTACGCTAGGCGCCTTTATCCCTTTTGGTATCTCTGTATTTCCTTTAGTCTAATTACTACCCTGCCTTGCAAACACGCAGGAACCGAATACTGCTCGGACTCCAAGGAAGCGGCGTTTCTCATCCAGCCGTCTAACGTCGTCATAATAGAGGTAATGTTGAAGGAGGAATTTTCGGTCCCACGGCCCTTTTCTGGTCTGCTGTATGGATGTGAGTGATGGCGTGCCAGCGAGCGATTCAGGACGACTCGGAATCAGACACTCCACGTCCGTGGGTCGGCAGGCAGCCCGAGTCGGCCCAAGCTACGGCGAGCGAGAGCTTGCGTCAGCACCGGAGCTCGCAAGCTGCCCCTGTGCAGCCACCCCGGCGGTCGCCATGCATATCATGGTGCGCCAATTGCACTATTGGTTTTCAATGACGCAACAAGCGAGGAAGTTACGGAACGTAGAAGTCTTTCCTTCGTTTTATTTCTATTTAGTATTTATTATCGGCTCAAAACGAAAGCGAGTGGAGGAGAATACTCATTATAAACACACTCAGCCCTCACGGAAATCCCTACAGGTTGTGGTTACTGATGGTCCTAGATGTGGAATAGTGTTACGGTAGCATCGGCAGTACTTGGAGCATAGGATTTCTACAGCTGCAGGTATCAACAACTCAGGCTTGCACAAACTTGAACATCAACAAACTTGAACATCAGCGTCGCTAGCTGAACCAGAAATCGCTACCTCCACATCATCCCCTCTCTTCCTCTTACCACCACCATCTCCCTTACGGGGGGTGGTCGTCTACCTTCCCTCCCTTAGACAAGGGGTCATCCCACTCCACTTTTTGGGCCCCATCATCACTCCTATTCGCTTTCACTTTCTCGGGGGGATCAACGGCGTTGTCGGGGATGTTGTCGAGGTCCACTATGCTGAGTATCCCTCCCTACTATGACGTTAGTGGCCTAGCTGATCGCTCTGGTCTCCCCTGTAGTGGGGGGGTTAAAGTTGGAGCTCGACGACGCCAGCAGCGACCAGCAAGGGGGTCGAGGCAGGTACCCTCTTCCCAAGACGTGCTGTGCAGAGGGGCGCAACTGCCTCGAGGATGCCAGGCGACGCCTCGTGTTCGCACGGGGTGATTCCTTGAGGGGAGAGCAGGGCACAGGGTGGGGAGTTAGGGTAGCGGTAGGCCGGGGTGGTCCAGGCAGCCAAACGCCGGCAACCCGTTCGCGGGGGACCACGCCTGGCTATAGGCCTTGAGATTACAGGACGGGCGGATGGTGTTGGGGGCCCACTGGGGGAGCGCCGAGGCGGCAGACCCGTCCGGTTACACCTCCCGGCAGACGGGCTAGACGGCAGACCCGCCAGCCCTATCGCTGCCCATTAGCGGGGCAAACTTTGGGGGGGCGACGAGGCCCTCACCTGCAGCCCGGGACCTCGACCACGTGAAGGCGGGTAGGCTGCTACTCGGGGGACACCAGAGAGATCTGGAAGAAACCTGAGCTCCTTGCCCCAAGACCCGAAAGGGCCCACAGGGTGGATAGGGGACGATAAGAGGGGGAAAGCGTGGTAAGAATAAGCCGACCGATAAGGACAGGCTACCCCCCTCCTGGCATAAGCTGGGACATTAGTGGGATCACCCTAACTCCGGTCTGGCCATAGCGCGCCAGGGATTCACACCGGTAGCGGCCCTGCGAGACAGTGAGCCTGGACAGTTCGGGTATCTGGGCCTTCGGGCATCACCAAACCGACTGCCAGGTAACGGGAACGGCGCCTTCGGGTGCCTGGGCCGTAGCCACACTGTGGGAGAACCCAGTGTTGGGCTCGAGAGGACACATCCGCTGTCGGTAGCTCCTGGGATAAAATACCAGGTTTAGCTGCTTAAGTTGTTTCCAAGGGCTCCAGATAGTGGCTGGAGTTAGGGGAGAGGGCCTAGCCCATCCAGCAATGGCCCCCTTTAACCTTGCTCTGGCTTGAGTGTTGCGTTAGGCCTGTCCTAACGGTGCTCGACTTGAGCGGGGACAGAGTGGCGGGATATCCAGGGGGCGACTTAGCGAATATGAGTACATGACCTCAGAAGGAACGTGACCGCTACTAGCACTGGGGCGAAGTCCACCAGGCGCACGTGCTGCTGGGCGATCTGCCTGATCAAGGCCAGACGCAATAAGAGACAGAGGGCGAGAAGGGCGTAGACGAGGAGAGGAAGAGACAGGATCGGATAAGGATTCAAGAAGACCAAGCTGAGGAGCTCGGTCTTCGTACTGCCCACTAGATATACAGTTGACGAGGAGCTTTGAAGCTCCTCCAGAATGTAAAGTACCCTATAGCCATAATAGCTCGAACCCTACTACGACTGTCCTAGGTATGAGTCAAGTCCGTACCACGAAACATGTGATAACCACGATAAGCTGACTGAGACGACTGTCCCTGACTAATACTAAGGTAGTCAGAACCCTGTGAGACTGCAGCCCGTACCGATGAGTCCGATCGCAACATTGAGGCAGTCAAAGCCGAAGCCACGCCCGGAGGTCGCCGCCGCGCTAAACACACGCGCAGATCCACATCCACCCTCATGCAGGTGGCGACCGACCATGCCTTCACCGGCACATACGTGCAGCGCTTCCGCACGAACGACCCCCTGGAAAACATATCATGCCCCTGCGGCGCGGAGGTCCGGGACTCCAACCACATTATCCGCGAATGCCTGTGCTTTGTACAGGCACGGCTGGACTGCGGTATCTTATCGACAAGACCCTTCCACCCGCATCCACTTATTCCGTTCGAGGAGCTCCTTGGCACCCGTAAAGGGGCCAAGATGCTCCTTGACTTCTTCGACCAGACGCGCGCCCTCTCCACTCCGGAAACCGGCCCCCCCCTACCCGTGCCTCCTGAACCCGACTAGGTAAGGCGACACTGTGGGTATTTATTTACCTCCTGATTTCTCGTGACTCGTATCATGTGACTCGGACTAACCTGCGGCCCTAAAAAGCCGTCGATATTGACACTCGGTCTCGCTACCACTCGACCTCGTGGTCCCACGCAGACTACAATGGATATTTGACTCATACTCTCGGCTCGTTATTTACTGTTATGATTACCTTGGGGCACCTCGACTCTATTCTCATATATGTAGTGGTACACGCTGCGACCGGTCTGTAACTCTGTTATGTAACCCGGAATATAAATGGATCAAAAAAAAAAAAAAAAAAAAAAATCGCTACCTCCAGCTCAGCCTGTTATCATCGTCACCCCTTCTGGTATCTCTTTTCTCTTGCAGTGAACCACATTATTCCCATTTTACACCCGCGCTTCGGTTCGCAATAAAGGACATACAGCGCCGCCAGTATTACGCGTAGTTCGGAGTTAGTTCGGAGTTCGAAGTTCAAAGGCGATTGCCGACAACAAGACGGCGGAGCGAGACAAGACGAGAGTAAAAGACGTTCGGGGCTCTAGGAGTTACAGGATTTTCCTTAAGTACTACGAGGATCGAGTCATAATTCTACGAGAACAGCTGGCCGAATCACACATTACGTCGAATCAACAGGTTGGGGCGAGTCATGCGAGTGCATAACCGAGAAGAGGAAAAGAGAACGTCCAAGTCATACGTAGCGTAACGGCCAGAGCCGCCAACATCATCACCACCCTTCACAGCTTCCTTTTTCGCGTCCTACTCCTTTAACACACCCTTGCGGAAATCCTGCAAGAATCTCCACCGGCACATGTCCTTCTTCGAGGGTTGCTTCTCCCAGCCTGCCAGGTCCTTGGGGAAGAACTCGAGCACTTCTAGCAGGGACGTGTCGTGCGTAAAGACGACGAGGACGTCTGGGCTCGCGTCGAACGCCATGACCGCGTCGAGTGTGGCGCGTCTCGCAACGGGATCATCGATATGGTGCGTGGAGACCTCGTAGAACGGCGTGGTGCGGAAGGACTCGGGACTCGGGTGGATCGACTGGAAGAGCGAGGAGGGGCAGGACGACGCCGACGTCGGCGGCTCGAACGGGGACGGCGAGATGGTGTCCGGGAGCGGCGTGAGCGGCGTCGGGCGGATCTCACCGCAGTGCTGTGCGCCGGCCCCCGCATGGAGCACGAACTTGTCTGCGGACGTGCGTGCGAGCGCTATGATGTGGTTCGCCGTGTGTCCAGGCGCCTCGAGGAGGTAGAACGAACCGTCGTCGAACCAGTCGATCGCGCGCAGCCCCGCAATGTTCAGGGTCGACGCGCTGCTGCCGAAGTCCAATTCAATCACCTCACGGCCTTCGAATACCTCATGGAGCGTTTCTGCGTTCGGGCCTAGGGGCTGCCCGGGGTATGTCAAGGGATGGGACTTGAAACCGGGACCGACGACGAGGGAGGTGCTCGTCGGAAATAGGGTGAGATCACCCGTGTGGACCGGGTGATGGTGAGACCAGATGGCGGAGTTGATGGACGAAAGTGGGACAGAGGCGGCATTCAGTTTGTCAGGGACGTCCTCGGTAACATTGATGGTACCACCGACGCTCTGAACAACACTCACCACTGTGGAGGCATCAAGTCAGCATACTGGACTTCACATCCGCTGAAACAATCCGTAGACCCGATGAAGAAAAGGGTGCGATGAAAAAGCTGGGGATGTGACTGGATGACGTACAGTGCGGCAGCTTTTCCTTCCAAGCTTTCATTATACCGAGCTCAAATAGCACTTTCTTCCCCACCCTTTCGTTTTCTACCAGGAGGCTATAGGTGGGTACATCAACCATACCGTGTCCAGGTCTCGGTGACTGCACAAAGATGGCAGATGGCGCGACCAGATGTCCTGTATCCATGATGGAAACGCGAACAGTAGATCCTTTGGATGCGGGAAGAAGAAGCGGCGATGTAACCTCAGACATATCGGATGTGCCAGTGGTGGAACAGGCAGTGAGCGGATGTCGGTACAACTTGAATCGCAGCCGGTGTCAGGTTCAGTAGAGCGTGTTGGAGTTTCGAGGTTAGAAGGCGAGCAATTGGCTCACGAAATCGGGCTTCACAAGTAATGTGCCCGTTCGGAATGAAGACTTTGGGGTTGGAGAAAAGACCAGCTGTAGCAAGAGCCGTAGATCTTAAGTAGGTGCCACACCACCACCACCACCTAAACAAAACGAGCCATCATGGCCCATCAGAGTCAAGGGGCTTGCGGGAAAGCGCCCATAATCGATTAGAGGGGAATGGGGGGGTATATTGGGCTGTTACAGTAGTCTAGCAGGGTTAGCAGATTCCTGTCTGCGCTTATGGGGCGGGAAAGCGCCCACCGCCCATACCCGGATTAGGGGGAAGGGGGTGTATAGCGGGCTGTTAGCAGATTTCTGTTTAATAGCGCTTATGGGGCGCTAATCCTGACGCTCCATACCTCTTCAGGCTTACATTGAGCAGACTTGTGCCAGCTGAATTGCCTAGAAATGCTAGGGGATTCAATACTAGTAGGGCTGAATTCATCACAGGCATCTTGCAAATACAGAAGTCCTTCAAGTTGCATTCCCCAGTGTGCCGCATTCGTGCGTGAACACAATGCCAAGCGCAATGCATCCCCCGGGCCGACCCAGCCTTCGACACGAGACTACTATTATCTCTGTATTTCCTTTAGTCCAATTACCAGCCTGCCTTGCAAACACGCAGGAACTGAATACTACTCGGTCTCCAAGGAAGCGGCGTTTCTCATCCAACCGTCTAACGTCATCATAACAGAGGTAACGTTGAAAGAGGAGTTCCCAGATCCACGCTGGTCTGCTGTATGGAGGATGTGAGTGATGGCGTGCCACTGGCAGCGAGCAGCGAGCGATTCCGAATGACTCGGAATCGGACACGCCACATCCGTGGATCGGCGGGCAGCCCGAGTCGGCCCAAGCTACGGTGAGCGAGAGCATGCGTCAGCACCGAAGCTCGTAAGCTGCCCCTGCGCAGCCCGGGTCATGGTACGCCAATTGTATGATTGGTTCCGACAATACGGAACGTTGGTGCCTTTCCTTTGTTTTATTTATTTTTACTAGTACTAGTGGTGTCAGGTGGACGAGGCAAATGGTCACGACGATGCAACTTTTAAAAATGGCCCCCTTCCTGTGGTCTAGTATTAAACTATATATTGAGAATTTCGACTGTGTCGCACGACAAGGAGGAGAGGGGTAGTCATAAAAAGCAAAAGCCCTGACCACCAGATCCCAACGATTTTGTTAAATGCCACGCAGATCTGTTGGAATAGAGTGTTAGAATAGACCAATGAAAACACCCATGGTAAATTTGGGGCTCTTACATGCGATAGAGCTAATCTCACCTTGAGGGGCCAGTGCGTGATCAAATTTGCATCAGGGGGAAGTCGGTCGTGCTCCCTAGGAGCCAAAAAAACAAATAAGCAGAATCACCATTGAATAGTATATCCATTCTTCTGGTATGTACAATATGAAAGTAGCTACGATGTGTTGTTGAAGCTACAGAAAATGAAATGTCGATTTTTGCATACTAGTAGTATTTTTTGTTATCGGCTGCGACTCAAAACGAAAGCGAGTGGAGTGGTGTGTGGGTTGCTTTCGAGACCCAGACCGTCGTCTGAGATCAGCGTTTCAATAAAAAGCAGAAAAACGCCACCGCCACACCCCTACTGACCCACGGTGGTTATCATATGTCAGACTGTGTAGCACACCACGTTCCTGCGATAATACTGTCAGGCACAAATTAGTACCTAGGGCGAGAACACCGTCCCATCGCGGGCGAATCAGCTGGGATTCCACGCATGGCAGGCAAACCACGCCTTGGGAAAAGCCTTCTGTGCATCGATCAAACCTTACAGTACAGTACAGACCCATTCTCCGAGAAAAACCACTCACACCGCCGCGCCGCTCCTCCCCTTCTGGAAATCGGCCAAGAAGCGCCAGTGTACGGCATCCTTGTTCCCCTCGCCGTGCGCCTCCTCCCAGCGCGCAAGGCTAGCAGCAGGGAAGAGCGCGCCCGAATCGCGGAAGAGCGGTTCGTGCGCGAGGACGACGAACACGTGCGCGCTGGCGTCGAACGCCTGCAGCGCTGCGAACGTCGCGCGGTCCGCGGCGGCGTCTGGTATCGTGTACTGCATCGGCTCGTAGAACGGGGTCGTTCGGGGGGAGCCCGGCAGGAGGGTGTCGGGGAGCGGGCGGAGTGGGCTCGGGCGGAGGACGCCGGCGTGCTCGGCGGCGTCGCCTGCGAGGAGCACGAACCGGTCTGCGGAGGTGCGCGCGAGGGCCATGAGGTGCTCTGGTGCGTGGCCGGGCGCCTCGAGGAGGTAGAGCGAGCCGTCGTCGAACCAGTCGAGCGCGCGCAGGCCGCCGATCTTGAGCGCGCGGCTGGTGGTGAAGTCGAGCTCGAGGAGGTCGCGGCCCCGGAAGGCGGATTCGGATACCTGCGCGTCTGGGTTGGTGGGGAAGCCTGGGTAGATGGTGGGGTTGGTCTTGAAGCCGGGGCCGACGACGAGCGAGGTGGTTGGTGGGAAGAGGGAGGGGTCGCCGGTGTGTTCGGGGTGGTGGTGGGACCAGATGATGGAGTCGATAGAGGCGAGCGGGACGGAGGCTGAGGTGAGGATCTCGGACGCGTCGGCGAGAACCTCGAATGTGGAGTTGGTCTTGTGCGCCCTGGCTAGGACTGTGGATCACAAGGTCAGGTCAGGGCGGGTCTGTGGGAGGGAGAACTCACTGTTTGGCAGCTTTTCTTTCCACGCTTTCATCAGGCCAAGATCGAACAGCACTTTCTTGCCCGCCTTTTCGTTCTCGATGAGGAAGCTATAGAGGGCCCAGTCCAGGGTATCGTGCCCGGGTATTGGCTTTTGGACTCTCAAGGACGTCGGTAGAGACACATTGCCAACGTGCAAGGCGGAAACGCCGACGGTCGAACCTCTGTAAGCGGGGAGCGATAAGGGGACAGACATATCAGTTCTCGAGTTAGCTTACCACCCACGCCTACTCATATATACCCACGAGAGAGCTGTCGAGACCCCGCGAGGTCATGGGAAGCGTTATGGCATTGGTGAGAGCGTCTAGCGCGCGTGACTCATTGAACCCCACCCACGATGGCGACCGTAAAGATTGGAACGCTCCTCATTCGAGTTAAGCTCAGCAACACACCCCAACTCCAGTGCACCAAAAATCTAACGAACCCACAGACACTCGCCAAGCCCATCAGCACCCGCATCAAGACCCAAGCACGCGAGTAAGCCCCCCTCTCCCAAAACCAAAAAACCCAAACCTGACCAACAAGACACGAGCGCTTCCGCAACCTCTGCGTCTCGCTCGCGCAGACGCTCTACCGGTACGAAGTGCGCATGCGCACGGGGCTCCTCGGCGAAGCCCCGACCGCGCGCCACCTGCGCCCGCTCTCCGAGACGCGCGCGATCGAGAACGGCGCGAATTTCCTCGCGGAGGGCTTCCTCTTCGCAGTCGCCGCCGCCCTCGTCGTGGGCGAGAGCTGGCGCTCGTCGCGCAGCGAGACGCGCCGCCGTGCGGATGTCGGAGACGCGCTCGAGGCACTGCAGGTGCGCGTGGGCGAGCTCGCGGAGCGCCTTGAGCGCTGGGAGGACGCGTCGGCGGAGGAGCGCGAGCGGTGATTACCGATGCTGTCTGTCGTGTGCTCCGCTAAATTTCTTTTAGATCGCGGGAGCTCACACGGATCTTGGACCGCGTCGTCGATATTGGGCTGCGGGGAGGCTGGGCAGAACTGCAGGATACGCCGCTCCAGATACCTCGGATTCAGTTGAACATACCACGCCTTGCGACCACCGAAAGCGGACCGTCACCGTCACCGACCGAGAGTAATACCACACTAGATTCCCAATAACGTATGCTTGAAAATAAAAGGTCCAAATCCCCCCTCCCCACTCCGATACAATCTGTACTGTACAAACGGCATGACTAGTGAATACACAAAGCGTGCTCCCAACCTGCTATTAGAAAGACTCCGTGATCTCGTACGTCTAAGGGTAGGAGGGGATATGTCGAGCAAAAAAAAGAAAAGGTCATAAGATAAAGCTAGTAAGCACTGCGGATCGTGTATCATCATCGCGTAATCCAGTCGTCGACTGCGCACTCACATAATGCAACACTCACCCGCACTCCGACATAGCCGCTCCCACAGGCCCTGGTGAGTCCGCTCCTCCTTTGTCACGATGCGACCACCGCGCCGCGCCACGACGATCGTGTACTCGCGATCTGGCTCACCTGGCCGCGGCACCGGGTACCACCACCGCAGCGTCGAACCATCTAGCTCCCACCGACCAGCCGACACAAACACAGCCGCCGCGAGGCCATTCCGCAGCGCACGGGGAGGGTAAGGAACTGGCGCAAACCCGCGCAGCGTCTCGCTGGAGCGGGACCGCGCGGGCTCCTCGTCGACGTCCACGTCAGCACAAGAGAGGTCTTCCTTCTGCTTCGACTTGAACAGAAGCGGGCCCACCGTGCGATCCGCGGCGAAGTGGACGATAGGTAAAAATATCTCTGTTGGTGGGGGATCTGCTTTCGGATCGTCGAGTGTAGAGTAGGACGATGAGGAAGGTGTGCCAGGACGTGTCGTTGGTGCCGACCGGAGAGCGACGGGTGCATCTTCTGCGCGCACGCGGACGACCAGGCGGAACTCGGCTTTGGCGATGCTGAACTGGATGTCGATGGGTGTTCCAACAGTAGCTATAGGATACGGCCGGCTAAACGCTTTTACCGCCCGAGCCCCATCGGTCAAGAAGTCGAACGTGCTGTCCCAGCGACTGTAAGTGGTAATATCCGCGTTGCGCCCTTCGTCGTCGGCCGCGGGTGGGATGGTTGCTAAAGACAGCTGCGATTGATACCCTGGGGTGAAGCTGCCAGTACCGCCGAACCGTGTTGTACTGCGCGATCGTGCTGCGCGGTCTGCGGCCAGCAGCATTGCGGATGACTTGTCACCGCCGGCCTGGTACAAGCTGGCTTCGGCACCTCGGGGACGCAGGTCATCGGAGCTCCACAAACTGAGATCTTCCATGTTCCACAGGTCACCCCACGAGTGCACGTTATCCGGGCAATACGTCCATATTGTGTAGCTGAGTCCGTTTGGCCCGTCCGCGGCGTTGAGGCTGGCATCGAGCGCCCGTTGCTGACGAGAGTAATCGCCTTTATGACGACCTCCGTCCGTCCAACCGTATGCCCGGCGATCATCCATGTCGTAAGGGATACCGATTTCTCCGATCATCGTCGGAAATGATCCAAGGATAGGTGCGTCTTCCTTGAGTATTCCCAACTGGGACTGGAGCGAGCGCCGGATGGCACCCTCGCCGATTTTAAGCGCCTGGAACTTGCTCTTGTATTTTCCACGCAGCAACCCCAGCGCGTCCGCGTTGAACCAGTTCCAATGCCGTGAAACGAGCGTGAGCCCATCGTAATAATGTGCCGAATACGCGCATCGTCCTGCGAGATCATTATCGGGCAGTGGAGGGGGCTCGGCGAACACGGGAGGGGCGACAAAATGAATCGCTTCTGGGTGAGCCAGGCGGATGCGTCGTGCCCATGCCTGCCAATGTGGTGACCAATAGTCGGAAACGAATTCGACCTCGGCCATCTCGTCCAGGTCTTGCGGCTGAGCAAACTCGGCTGCGGGGAAGTAACGGAAATAGTCGGGTCGCATAACGTAACCGGTCTCGACATCCCACACGCCGTGCTGTGCCCAGATATCGACGCCAAGCTGCCAGTCAGGCCCACGCTTCCACCCGTATCGTGGATGCACGCCATCTGGTTCCGTCGAGGGATCTGCCCAAAGAGTGAGGCCCTTGGGGTCGATTGTCACCGATCCCAGACGTTGCGGTCCAAATGCGCCGAAAGACCAGTTCTCGACCGTCTGAGCTTGTCCCATTCCGAGGCGTAATGATTGTGCCGGAGTTGGCGTGGGTCCCTTTTTGAGCGTCGAACCCTGACTAGTCGGTAACGTGAGCAAGTCCGGATAACCCACCAAGCCCTCGGATGGTTCGTTCAAACTGTCCCAACCGATGACGCAATCATCCAGCAGGTCACCAGCATCCCGGATCCTATCCGCCAATCGTCCAAAGGCCTCGATGTAGTGTGATTGGAGGTAGTCCTGGATATTGGAACCGTCGATGACACAGTTAGGGGCGAAATCACGACCGGCGAAGAACAAGGTGAAGAGGGTTTGTGGGGCAAGGCGTCCGTAATTGGTGGACCAGGTCATGGCAGGGACAGAGGCGGGGTCAGGGTCGTGCGCGAGGGGATACTCATTGTGGAGGATGGTTGACTGAGTGGCCGTGAAATTACGCGGGTTCATACCACAAGCCGCAAGGGTCCAATATGGTGCGCCAGAGCCGCCGCAATATCGAGACCACTGCGGAATAGAGTTTAAGAAAGCGATGCATGGCCAAGAAAGGAAGGTGGCAGGTTTAACGTAAGTCCGAGAGCGGGATGCAACGCAGGGTGGAAAGCGTCAACGGGGGAAGGTCGCCAAATATAGAGGGTGATGTTGCGGTTGATCGCAAGCGCAAGTGGAAGGAAGAATGCGGATGATCGGGAAAATGCGGCACACACGGAGAAAAGGGTGAACCATGGGGGAAGGAAGACGGGTGGAGGGGCGGATAGTAAATGTTTCGCCGTGAGCATGAGAAAGAGTGGGATCCGCGGACACTTACGACGTCTTGGTGGGGGTCCATGTAGACCCTAAAGCCATACTCTTTGCATTTCCGCAAGACACGGATAGTGTAGTCCATGAACTCGTAGTCATAGACACCACTAGTCCAAGTCAGAGACAAGTTTCAAGAGACAACAATTATACAGAGACTTACGGTCCTTCGTGTTCTAAAGCCTCCCAAGTAACCGGGTAGCGTATTGTGTTGAAGCCCCAACCGCGGAGGCGTGCAAGGTGGATGTCGGCCGAGCCGTCGTCGAGGTTCAAAGGGCGACATGCGAAGCTGTTCCCGCCAGCTTCGGCGCTCTCCCAAAAGCCGTCCAGGAGGTAGGATGGCTCGTTTATGGGACTCTTCGAGGAACCAGACAGGTTCACACCACGCAATAAGAGCGTGCGTCCGTGGGAATCGACAAAGTTGCCATCAACGGTGTGTACGAAGCCTCGAGGGGGTCGGCTTCCCGTCGCAGGGGAGACAGCAGGTATTTTGGGCATGTTGCTGCGCTGTCGAGGGAAGGGGAGGAAGGGGGGACAAAGAAAGAAAGGCGACCTCCCGAGCGGGTCACAATAAGTCGTACCACACCTGGTTTTGTTTAGGGTTAGGGTTCCCTATTATCCCCGGGCCGTGTCTTGCCGGACTGCGCGCCTGTAGCAATCTTGGTAAGGAACAAAGTAAGCGCGTGATATTTGAAACCGATCAAGGGCTCTTTACTAGACGGCTGTGCAAGCTGATGCCCTATCCTCTAATACATTCGCGCAAGAATCAGATTTTACTGTATTCTGATGCCCACATCCCACTGCTGCGTTATTAGACTGGGCCAGTGTCTATGGGCAGATCCGTACAGACACAACCCCTTTCCCAAACGTGCCGCATCGCCGAAACAACAAAATCGCCACTAGAACCCAGAATATTCGGGGCCTGGCGCCTATAAACATGGTACGATAGCATCGGGTCACGTATTCACGAGTGATGGCTTGTGTTGGGCAGTCCAACTGTCAAGCGTTTTCCAAAAGTAGGCAACGGTAGACTTGTCCACGTGTCTCCGGTGGGAGTCAATCTAAAGTGTTTATCAAGCCGACAAATCTCACGAACACCAGCACACCATCACTCACCTTGAGTTCAGTCACGTTCCAATCTTTGATTTTTGGGTTTGGTGGATCGTTGGCCCACGAAACGTACATTCCCTTAACTGCATCACCCCCGACAGATAATATCAAAAATGACGATCACCGTAACCTGCACACAGCCGAGCACTCACCGTGATGGAACAAAACGCGCGGCTCGCTCCATTTATACGGTCGGAATTGCCACACCTGACCTGTCGTGAGAACGCACACGACCCGGTCCCACGCATCCGCCCCGAATTTGTTCAGGGCTTCGACCGAATCGACGACATAATACCGCTGCGAGCTGGCGCGTGCCTGCCCCCCTGGCTCGATAGTAGTGCGCTCCCGATAGATGGGTATCAGGTCTTCTGCTTTCGTGGTGCCCTCGGCGGCTAGACGCGACCGCGCCTCGGCAGATGGCTCAAAACTACCATCATGTCACTTCAGTGGGCGGCCGGAGATATCACAGTAATGGACGTACATGGACTCTTGGAGGAAACGACGAACGTTGTACATGGTGATGAGGGACGTGGGAGATGAGGATATCATGATAATCGGGTACATGTTTTCTGTGTGCAGCCGTCTCAGCGCTAACAAAGATGACGAAAAAATCTGACGCACTTTGTTTACGTGCCTGCGCCTTCGGGTCTGCAAGTGGTACCACGGCAGGTGCGACCGTTCCTGGCTTTTTGGCCTCCTTCAATGTCTTGAGCTTGGCGACGAACACATTGCGAACAGAGGAGAAGTTCTACCAGAGCACGATTGTGGCCACGCCTAGAATAGATTTTTAAAAAACCACGCACATTATTCTTGATACCTCGTAGCACGGTGTTGTGGTCGCGGAGTTCAACCTCGCCCTGGCGGATCTTCTTCACCACCTCTACGTCCGCAGCATCGGGCACATAGCGCCGCTTAGAGGGCGACGAGGTCGTCGCAGCGTCTCCACGCGAGCGGCCTGGCGTGGAGGTGGACGTCTGTGCATGTGCAGCAGAAGCAGACGGGGCGGGCAGACGGCGGTAGGCAGAGGGTGGCGGCGAGCCCGGTGGCGTAGTCGACTCTTTTTTGTTCGATGAGACGAGGACGGGCAACAAAGCAGAAAACACGCACCTGATAGCGGAACGATGCTGTCGAGCGCGGGAATGGCGCGCCGCAGCCAGTCGACGATGCTCTTCCGCTCCGTGAGGCTCACGAACCCGCCCGCGTGCTCGCGCGCCTGCCGCATGTACTCCCCGCCGGGCGTGTCGCGCAGCGTCCAGGCGAGGTACACCGCCTCGAGCATGAAAAAGCCGTCGGGCTGCGCGCTCGGGTCCGTCGCGCTGCTCCCTGCCTTGCGCAGACGGGTCCGCGCGCTCTTCGGCAGCGTCGTCACGGATGAGAGCCGCAGGTGCGTGGCGGCGCGGAGAGTGCCCGCGGGAGCGCCCGAGGAGGTCACTGGCGTGATCTCGTATTTTGAACTGATGGCCGCGCGAAGGGCGTCGAGTGGGTCTGTCGTACTCATCGTCAAATGTTGAGGAGGCTGCAGATGTGGTGGGAATTTATTACAAGTAACAGCTTTATGTAAGCTGTACAACATCGAGTCGGCGTAGTGTCGGCGTCCATAATCTAACCCAACCTGTAGGTCCCCAGATGTGATACGAATTTAAATTACCCCCGCGCTTTCAAGGCCGCCGCTTTTTCCGCTTCCCTGCACTTCCAACTCGTCATCTCGATGTCCGTCATCCAGTGGTGGCGCTCGCGTGACGAGTTCGCCCGCAGCGTGATTTTGTCCCCACCGCGCGGGTATGCGATCGACAGCTGGAAGGACACCTCGTCTGCAGTGCATAAGACAGGGAAAATGGGGGGGATCCATGACTTTGTTGCGCACCTCTATGCCGCGGGTCCTCGTCCACGCGAATCTCCGTCAGCGGTATCGGCTAAAATGCCAGCAGGGCTGGGCCATCTCGCAACATTGAGAGGTCATGGCACGCACCATGCGGTACAACGTCTTGCCAGGCTCGTCCGTCAAGATCAGTATGTCGTTGCACAGGAACACGCGCAATTTGCGCCCGCTCTTTGCCTTGTTCAGCAGGCCCTCCCTCAGCAGCCTCCGGTTGCCCAAGTGCCGTGTCGGCGCCGTCAGGTCCAGCCGCCTGCGGAGCGTGAGGAACAGTATTCAAGAACTAGATGGCACGCACCCTTGGCCGAGCCAGAGGTACTGCGAGAGTACTTTGAGCCGCTCACGGCCCTCCTGCTCCCGCACCGCCTCGTTGATATCGCCCAGGATCCGCTCGGCAGTGCGTAGCGCGTGCTCCGTGAGCGCTCGGTCTTCGTCGGGCTCCGTGTACTGCATGATCTGCTTGATGAGCAACGGATACCGCGTAATGCGCTGCACTGTGGGGCGCGGTTGGTGGGTGGCGGTGGTGAAAACGAGAGCGAGTCTGTCAAGACGTACTGGGCACGAGCAGGTAGCTGGAAAGGTCGAGGCTGCGCACGGCGGGGTCCTCCCGCAATCGCTACGGATCCCCCGTTAGCAAGTGCGTTGTTCTCTGCGAGCGAATTCGTGACACGCACTTGCAAATGGGCGGCGAGATCCGCGTTCCTGTCTCGTAGCGATTGCAACGTTCGGATCGCATTCGCCTGGTTGACACAATAGGCCTAAATGGGGTTTCCCCATAATAAGTATGCATGGGGAAATGGAAGCAGCAAAGGACGTGCCCTATAAGTCGTCATGTTTGTCAGGTGCTTGTCGAGGATGTCCCCGATATTATCAATGTACAGCCGGCAGCTGCGCTGGCGTTCCTCCAGCGAGCTCAAGAACGTCGTATTTGTCAACAGGATATCTTCGACGTTCGCGAATACTACCATGATCGCCTTGGGCTCTAGAAGCCTCAACATGCTCGAATAGAATATCTATGTCAACGTCGGGCCAGTGGGCACCGCAATTTAACGGGATACACGTAAACGCGCACGCACCTCGACGATGAGCTGCAGATCCCGCACATACGCACCCTCCGTCGCAATGAGCTCGAAGATGGCCTAAGCCCGCGTGGGCGGGCATGAACATAAATCGCCTTGGTGTTGAGTCTGAGAGTCCGGAAGACAGAGAACACACGCACCTCTTGCCTGCGCCGCTCACGGTTCGGCAAGCCTTCCAGCGCAGACTTGTCCACAAGGCTCGCCCACGACTAACACCCACCGCCATCAGCAAAAAAAATGGCCCCACTCCGCACCCGCGTCGACTCACCGATCCAAAAGCGGGGCCGTCCTCCTGTACAGGTGTGCCCAACGACGAGCTCGCGCTCAGTATGGGCGCCGAGATCGTCGGCAAGACGCGCGCCTCAGGGGTGCGGGACCGCGTGAGCAGCTGCGAGATGCGGCTCCCATACGACGACGCGGACGGCGCGAGCGACGACGGCGGCGAGGGGCCCCTCTCGAGTTCATGATGGCTCGTGGCAAGCAGCTGCTCGAACGACGAGACGGACGCGCGCGAGGCCTTGAACGCCTCGTAGCGCTCGTACGCGTCGTCGATCCGCGGCTGCGGCTGCGGTTGCGGCGTCGGAGTCGGCGGCGCGGGCGCCGGGCGGTGTTGTTTGGGTCGCTCGTGTGGTGTGGGCGTGCGTTGCCGCTGGGATACGCGCGGAGGTGGCGGCGGCGGACGCATCTCGTCTCGCCTGGCGGCGACGACGACGATGCCTGCGGCCTCGAGGACGAGCTGGCGCTCCGCGGCGCGCGTCTCGCGCTCGAGCTTGCGCTCTTCCTCCGTCATCGCTTCCTCCTCGGCCTCCTCGTCGGAGTCGGAGTCCAGGTCTGAGAACGAGTGGTATTCGGACACGTGGCCGTCGTCGGACGCGGCATCGTCATCCCTGATTTCGTCTGTGCTGTCTTGTGGTACCTGTGATAGTCTAATGCTCTGTAAAGGGGACAAAGGTGGTACTTCGGAGGGTTCTGATATCACCTCCTCGCTTGAGGACGACAATTGGGGCGATGGCGTCGACATCGATTTGGACGAGGATGTGCGAGTATCTGGGGACGGAAATAACCAATGTTCATATTTCGGGGGTGTACATGTAAGGAGAAAATATAAAAAAAAGTATTTTAGCCTGAATCCAGCCAAAGAGTATGTAAACGACGACTCAGGAAAATGGAAGCTCGACTAACCCTCAATCATCTCCAGATACGCAGCAGGAACGATGAAGATAACCCCGTCCTTCTCAGCCTTGAACCAGTCGCTGTCCGAGCGGTCTACGATAGATATCTCGTCGCCTTCGGAAAACGGCAGCTCGTCGGGGCTGCCTCCCGGATAATCGTACAGACCTTTCGCCTTAACTGCGAATAACGTTACTCAGGAGAGAAGAAAACGGACTCGAGTGCGATCTCCTACCGGCTGCGAAATCCTGAACATAGGTCTTCGGGAAGAATCCTGCCTTGCCGCTGCTGGCGACGGTGCCGTACCACCAGTCGCCACCTGACTTCGACGGATGAGCGATGATGACGAGGTTCTCACCAAATGCTGCAACCGAATAAGTAGAAGGCTACAGGAAACGCAAAGGCAACCTACACAGATCCTCGGCCCGCTGTCCATCATACGAATACAGGGACCTAACACGATACTCTGCGATGTTCACCAGAATTAGCACAACTGACAGACCGGACCAGCATTCTGCGAAACGACATACCCGTTCCGCGGTCTATGTCCGCGAAGGGATCCGACTGAGCCTCTTCCGCATGCGCGATCTGGATATCCGGTACGGATACCGCGTGTCCATTCGCCTCCTTGTCTTCCTCCTCTTCGCCCATCGAAGGCAAACTCGGCTCCCGGCTGGCAGGAGGACCTTGATCCGCGGCGAGCCCCATGTACCAGTCTACGGACTGCCGACTCGGATTGGCGCCGGCGCCGGGGTCTGCATGCGAAATCTCTGGAGGTGGATTGCTCGCAGCGACACTCACATGCGATGGCGGTCCGGCGTCTCCAATGACCCGCCCAGAGATGGCCGAAGCGCTGCGGTCGTTCGTGACCGCCTTGCGCAGGCGCGCGCCTCCCTGGATAGCGCTGAGTAGCGCGTTGCGGTCCCCCGTTGGGGCTGGGGCGGCTACAGCAGGTGGCGGCGGCACCATCGGAGGCGGAGGCGGAATAGGTACTGGGGGAGCAGGGGGAGCCAGTGGGGCAGTAGGGCCAGGTGGGGCAGAAGGTGGTGGGGGCGGTGGTGTGGGCGCAGTAAAGGCCGTCGGGGTAGCGGCCTGAGGGGGAGCACTTAATCCCGCCGCGGCGGATTGAGGGCGCGGCGGGCCACTTGCTGGGGGGAGGATAGAGCCGAACAGTTGCCGCGCGAGTCTGTCGCGTGTATCGCGCGACGAGTTGAGTTCGTCCTCGGAACTATCATCGTCATCATCCTTTTCTTGCCCCCATTCGTCATCGCTGTCGCCGGGAGCGGTGTGATAAGAGGTCTTGACGACGGGTGGTGCGGGGCTCTTCGAAGTAGGGGGAGGGACAAACGCAGGCGGAGCGGGCGGCGGCGCAGGGATGGTGATAGTTGGAGCAGTAGTTGGCGGTGCAGCGGGCTGCGACCTGAAGAACGGATTGTTGCCACCATTCACCGCGGGAGGCGCAGGGGGTGCCGGGGGAGCACCACCGCTTATCATTCGATTGAAAGGATTGTGCTTGCCTCTATCTGGAGGAGAGGCGGAACCAGCTGCAGTGACCGGAGGTGCTGGGGCAGGAGGTGCTGGGGGCACAGGAGGAGCCGCAGGAGCTGTAGGAGGGGCTACGGGTGCGGGTGTTCTTGCTCTCCTTGCCTCCCATGCCGCTTCTTCTCGTTTGATCCCCTCTGCCTCCTCCTCTTCCGAGCGCTTCAGGCGCTCTAGGCGCTCCTGCTTTGCCTTACGCGCGGCTTCTTCTTGCTCTCTTTGCTGACGTGCAGCTTCCTCGCGCTGCCTTTGTGCTTCCTCCTCCTGTTCTTCTTCTTCGAGGCGACGCAGGCGCGCCAGTCGCTCCTCTTTCTGTTTTTGCAGGGCCGCCTCACGGGCGCGTAGCGCCTCTTCCTCGGGGTCAACTGCAGGCGGTGCGGGCGGGGGTACAGGTTTAGGGATAGCCGGAGCAGCAACTGGTGGACTAGGTTTGGGGGGAACGGGCGCACGGACGGCGATCCCTTGACTGGGCTTGCGTGGCGGCGGCGGCGCAGGAGCGCGCGGCTTGACAGGAGGCGGGACCCTCGGTGCGACGGGAGCAGGAGCAGAAGGCGTCGCGGCTGCCGGACTCGCGGGGGTAGACGGTCCACCGCCGCGCTCGTTTCTCAAACGCTCATCTCGTTGTCTGGCTCTTTCTGCAGCAGCCTCTTCCGCAGCCCTTGCCTTTTCCTCGGCTTCCTTCTTCTCGCGAGCCAACCTATCCTCGGTGCTAGTGTCAAGGGTTGGCTTTGGAGTCGTCGAAGAAGGGGGTGCCGAAAGACCCATCGCGGCCATGCGCTCGGCGGTGCGACGCTGAGCTTCGGCTTGGATGAAAGCGCGCCTCTCCTCTGGAGTCATGTTCTTGGTATTCGGCGCGGGAGACCTGCCCGGGGCTGGGGGAGCGGGTGGGGCCTTGGAAGGGGAACTAACCGGAGCTGCAGCAGGCGGCGGTGGTGGCGGGGACCGTGCTGCGACAGGAGAGCGCTTGCGCTCACGCTCGTAGTCACGATCCCGAGAGCGCGAACGATCGCGGTAGGAACGGTCCCGGTCAAAGTCACGCGAGTGGTCGTCGCGATAGTCCCGGTCCCGGTCTCGATCCCTGTCGTAACTGCTGTCATAGCGGTCGCGGTCCTCGTTGCGCGAGTAGGTCCTGCCGTACCGGTCCCTGTCGCGATCGCGGTCATCGAACCGGCCAAACGTTTCGTTCCGTCGGTCACGGTCACGATCCCACTCGCGTTTCTGCCTCTCACGGCGCTCCTCCCTTTCTGCCAATTTCTTTTCAACAGCCGGCACACGGTCGTGCATGAGATCGAGGAGTTCACGCTCTAGTCGCCGACGTTCTTCATCTGAACGGTACGAACGCGGGCCCCGGGAAACATACTCAAGGTCCTCCTGCACGCGCTTGACTTTCCGTTTGAGATCCGACATCTCACGGTCGAGAGCATCGTCCTCCGCGGTGCGTAATGCGCTCTCCTCTGTTGCACGATCGAGCATACGTGCGGTGTTTTCCAGTCGTCGCTTCATATCGTCCAGATCCGCCGAAGGAGAATCCCGCTCAGCCGATGCGCGCACTGCACTGCGGTCCACGTGTCGCGAACGAGGTGTATAGTAGCCACCAGCTGGCTCCTCATCGGTGTGCTTATATACCGTTGCATCTTGACGGCCCCCTGCACCAGGGGCGCTGGAAGTGTGGAGGGAGCGATTGGGAAGACGCGAGACGGGAGCGTCATACCCTGCGGGCGAACGTGCACGTGATGGTTCGTTCTGTAGAAGATTTTTGACGAAATTAACCGAGGTGTCCAAGTCGCGATGAGAGGGTGGCACGAGTTCTGCAGGGAGCTCGTCCGGGATTTCGTTTCCATTGAGTTCTAAGAACAATGTCACCCATGACGGAGGTCACCACTTTATGATGACGACATACTGCGATAGATTAGACCCATGGCAACATGAAACTCTGCAATATTGAGCTTTCCACGGTTGTCCACGTCGGCTAAGGTCCTGAAAATATCGATGAGTACAAGTTAGCAACAAACGAAACTATAACTCACCAAACTCTGGCAAGATCGTTTTTATCTAAGCCACTTTGCCCAAAAACTTCAATGGCCGTTTTTCCGTCGATGAAGCCGGTGTTAGATGCATCCCAGGCCCTGAAAATTTGATCGTAGCTTTTCTTCTCTGCCTTTGAAAGAGTCCATGGCACAGCGGGTGCGAGAGTTCCCTTGACTTCTTGGTTATGCTGCTGGAAGCTTTGCTGCAATGACAAGCCCCCGAGTTGTTGCTGGGGCTGCAGCAGTTGCGGGACCCCTACGGGATTGTAGGGTGCAGCAGGGTTGGCCGGAAGGAAAGTACTGGACATCATCTGGAGACGGGGGTCGACGAAGCCAGTAATCTGGGGAGCGAGGGGCTGTAGCCCCCCGCTTTGGCCGGGAAAACCGAGTTGTTGGGAGGGAAGGCCAGAGCCGCCGAAGGCCGGAGACGAACTGGCGAAACGGTTCTGTTGGCTAAGGCCTAGTAGATTAGACGAAGGAGGGAGCTGCGGAGGTGGCTGCTGCTGGAACTGGGAAGGTAACGGAGGTACGGGTGGAATCGGGGGTCGTTGTTGGAAGCCCCCAGGGAACCCTGTCTGCTGTGGTACCATACCAGGACCTGCTCCCGGAAAGCCAGTCTGCTGCGGTTGCTGATAGGGTGGACGCTGGCCTGGAAAGCCGGTGGGCTGCGGGGCGAGACCACCTTGTAGATAACTGGGCTGTTGGAAAGTCTGGTTTTGACCAGGGAAACCGGTTTGCATAGGGTATTGGTACCCTGGCTGACCCTGGCCCCATTGCGACATAACAAAAGCAAGAAAAGAGGGAGTTTTCACGAAAGAAAGGATTCAAGATGAGACGACACAGGTTTGCTCAGTTCTCCTCGTCGGCCCGTTGGACAAATCAAGCGGAGATTAAAATCGCGTGATGACTTTTCCGTCTCAGTGGCTTGGCTCTTCACCCACGTACCAAGTCAAGGTCTCTTGTGCTTGCTTTACACTGGATCCCTGTTACGGTCGTGGAACATCAGGGCAACCTTATCACTCTCTACCACTTCCCTTCGTTATGAAGGTGCGTGGATTACAGAGAGCTTTGGTTGTGTCGTCTCCCTGAGTTGAGGCTAGTGTACACAATTTGTGCTTGCTTTTTCTGGTCTCGTAGTTTGGGGACAGACATCCTTCTCGCTTCGACTTCACAATAGTAATCCTGTGCCAGTCACTTGTCTCTTTTTTCGTCTGCGGAGCGGCGCGTAGTCTTTGAGCGAGTGGATGAGGCGGCACGTGCTCGTTCCCGCCCTCAACTCAGAACACTTTTATTTCGCCCACCTGCCACGCCCAGTAATTGCCAGTGGATCAACGATGAGGCCCACGTTTTCCGACCTTCATCAGCTTGCTCCAAGAGGGCCCCACCCGCCCGTCGCGACCTCGCCTTGGAAACGTAAGCAACTACTACCTATTAGTTCGCACAATAGCTTCAACGACGGTTAATTCTATGTGCCATGCACCGGTCCCCTTCCCTCCCAGCGCCACACCAAACCGGAAACGAAGAGCAAGGTAGTGACTGTCAAAGACAAACTCTATATGAGCGTGAGTTTACAATACATTGTCTACGGAATTCCCCAAAGAAAATATACAAGATCTCAAGACTTGAAGACTACCGCTTGTACCGTACACATTCAGCGTATCGACGATTTTCATCAATCACGGGCCTCTATTGACCACCCTTCCCAGCCTTCTCGCCGGCCGATTCGTTCTCCGCACACCAACCGGTATCTCGCATCCGGCGCACTTACGATTTCTAAAACAGCAGCCGCGACCATTGCCGCGAAGCGCGGCGCCTCCTTGAAGGCAACGCACCGCAGCGGCCCGTGACTGAACGGCATGAACGCATGCTTCTGTCCGTACGACAATCTGGACCCATGGAAGCGCATGGGGTCGAAGACGCCGGCATCGCTTCCCCAGATCGCCGTGTCCTGATGCAGCGCCTCGATGTTGGCGACGTGGGTAGTAACAGGTGCCCACAGCAGCACGCCGACGCGCGAAGGAGCCGCGCGCGCAAGGCGTCCGCTCGGTGGGTGGAGTCGTAATACCTCGCAGATGAACGCCTCCACGCTAGGCTGCTGCGGCCGCGCATCTTCGAAGCGCACGAACTGGTCCTCGCGCGGCGACTCGAGAAAGGCGGAGAAGGCGGCACAGGCACCGCGGTCGTGGATCGCCCGGGCGACTGTGACCGCGACGACCCGCCACATTGTTTCGTATGCGGGGATGACGAAGTCGAGCGGCCGCTCATATCGTTCTGGGATCCACGTGCACAGATAGGCGTTGACACTGTCGAGAAGGGCGGATGGCGGAGGAGCAGCGCCGTGTTTCTTCGAGAGCGCCCAAAGATCGTTGATCGCTCCGACGACAAATACGGTCCCTTCGTCGTCGTCTTCGGGTATATCGCCTCCTAACAACGAGCCCACGACGACCCGCAGGGTGACGACCTGAACAAAAATCGCAAACGGTATTGAGGGCCGATGGGACGGTGATCCAAGACGAAGTGCTGAACCCGCGACGACGCCACGTGCGACCTCTGGAAAGGCCGCAAAATTTCGGGTATGTTGACGAAGTACCTCTCGCGCGCGAGTGATGAACTGCTTTCGGACGACGATATCCGCACTGACGAAGGTATTTTGCAGCCCGAACGAATGGACGAGACGCGTATTTGGCCGCGCCCGCGCCAACAACAGATCCGAGATCGAGGACCCCGGTGGGTCTAAAAGTGCCATGATGTCGGATACGTTCGAAAACACGACACGTTTTCTGCGCTGGAGGAGACGCCCCAATAATGTAGAAAGAAATACAAGGAAAAGGAGGACGAGACTCAGGCTGACGATACTACCCATGGCGTAGAGTCACCGACGGAAAACTGCGCTGGTTACTTCGCGTTATATGCCCGCGCTGCTCTACTAAACACCCATGCATATTCAAGACGCATGGCATTAGGACGTGGCGAGCGGGAAATGGTGTAGCGCCGTTGTGGTAACGGACAATGCAGCGGTCACAGATCACGGGTACGACAAACCTACATATCATTTCCCGCATGCGGTTAGCAATAGAAGGCCTGTCGGTGCAAGCGCACGCCTTTTAGAACGCATGGCCAAAACACCGCCAGCACTGTAACGGATTAGGGAGTGTACATGCGCCAATAGAGCAGCGGCACCTGGACAACGTACGCGCAGCGGGGTGCGTGGTCGCTGCGGAATACGGAACACAACTACGGGCATGTGTGACATAGAGCTTTTCGAGCGTATTTCAATCTGATTGTCGCAAAATGAACAGGAGACGCAGTATTTTGAGACAACAATCGCTAGTAGCGCAGCTGGTGATCATAATCGGATAATCATCACAGTTGGTTTGCCATAACGAGATAATTTCGTCCCCTGAAAAGCGGAAGATCCGGGGAAACTCAAGACGCCGCGAGACAACCGCTGCAAGAGAGCGCGGCCAGCTACTGTAATTGCAAGAAGGAAGCAGCGGACACGGTCTGAATAGGCGCCGGTTTCGCCCAGCGGGCGGCAGACTCGCAGACCACGTGCGCCCCGCGGCGTCGATCGGTGCAAGTTACTTGCCTCCCCTGGAGTGCGGGCGGCGGCTCGGAGCACGGCTGGTCGCGGCGGAGTCACCGCTCTAGACCTCTGTCCTCCCACGGCCGCACCGCGACGCAATTCCGCGACTCCAGAACAACGGATGCGCAGTATGCCTCGAATCGACTGCGGAATGGACCTGTTTCCAGAATATTTGCTCCTCTGCCGCGTGCGATCTTAGGGTGCATTCAAGCTACCACGGGAACTACTGATGGCGTCGTCTCTCCCTAGGTGGCCGAAGGTGCTTTTCCATCGGCTCAGATCGGATTTGGGGAGGAAGGGGTGCCATACGATCATGGACCGGTCAGTGAGCTGGCCGATTTTCTTCGGCCTGGGTTCATTGGCCCTGTCTGTCTTCCGTCCGGGCCGTGTTGGAGTTAATAAATACTGATTGTTTTTTTTAACAAAATAAATCGTATCTGATGGAACGTAGCTTCTTGCCTCAAAATCTGACTCGCATTGATCCAAGTGCGTAGGAGACTTGAAAATCTGGTTCAATCACCTCTGCATCTCTCTGGATGACCTGCACCGGACTTGAAGCTGATTCGTGTCATTTGGACGTAACGAAGACAGTAAGCGGCATAATGACATGGATGTAGCCGCTCACTAGTGTCGAGACGCCTGAGGAGTTCGCAGACAACTTGAAGGGCCACCATCTATTTCCCCCATGTCCTGTATCGTATCCACAAACAACAACATCAAGTTCTCGGACCAGCGCTCGAACTCAATAGTAACGTAAGTACAGTACCCCACACGGGATGTCGAAACTTAAAGCTTCAAGGGGGTGGGTGTTGATTCGAAGATAGTAAAAACATTTAACCGAGGATGTGTTGTTCGTACACCGAGGAGCATGAATAGAGGATAGTCGCGAGGTGGGAGAATATATGGACCTCACCTTATGAGGCAAATAATGTATTGCGCATGGTCTGTAGTGCGGCCAGCCGCAGGAGCTGAGCAGGGTGGCAAGTATCAGATTGACGCGAGAGGATAGTGGTATTTGAGGATGTGTATCTTGACCTGGAGGGGAAGGGTGACTAAAAGCTCGAATTGATCGTGAAAACGACGGAGAACTTGAAACAGTCATCTACCCACGAATGTTCCATTTGCTTAGGAAAGCGGAAGGATCTTCTGTTCGCAGAATCAAGCGCAGAATAGCCTGAGAAGAACGTTCAGTGTATAGAGTGTTGGGTCGAGCACGGCCTAGGCAACTCACTGCGCTGTGCGGTCGAGACGTAGAATTCTCAACTGAAGTTGACACAACCAAGACTTCGTGTCATCAATAGCACGAAGCTTCCCAAGATTTCGAAATTTGAAGCTTGAACCGGGGCTCAAGCTTTTGCCCAAAGGGAGTTGCCGAAAAATGTTCTGGGTCTTTCCGGGTCTTTTTGGGGTCCAGAAATAAACTGGTTAAAAAATAATAAAAAGATGTGGTACTGGGCCTTCTCTCTCGAGTTCAAATCATGGCGCAGACGGCCACCTTATATCTACAAGGTTGGGTATGCGTCCAGTGGTGCCGTCATTGTGTAGCGTGGCATGCGTTACTTGCACCTGATCTGTGCCCAGCCACAGTTCAGCTGGAACGCATATCCACTGTTACAGTTTGGGTTGGATGGACGCTGTTCAATTCGGTCAGGTTGGCTAAAGACGGTTTACGGGATAGGACACAATGGTCTCCTGATGCGATCCATCACCTGGAAACGCCAGTGTGCGTATATGCGTGTTGTTTTCGGACACCTCGTACCAGGATTGTGTCGTGGGTTTGAATATACTGTGCAGGGCTAGTGATGCGACTGTTCCTCCCAGAAAAAGGGGAAAAGTGAGAGTGATTCAGGAGAGTTAGATGAATTTGTGAGTTGCTGAGTACGTGTTTACACGGTAGGAGTACCGTTATGTATAACAGAGGAGGGGCTGTCTGGATGGCAGCGGTCTGATGAGACCCGCGCCTTCAAAGATAAAAAGTCAGGTGTGGCGAACAGATGAGATAAAAACATACGAAAATATCAAAAAAAAAAAATAGAAAGAAAAACGAGCGTACGTGAGTTTAGTTCAAGCGTACACTTCTCCCCCGACCTGGTCCCCAGTGACCGCCCGAGGGAAACATGTCATGGCGTAAGGCCAATCCCTGCGGAGGTTGTGTCCACAGCGCGAGATGCGACAGGCCTACTTCTAATTGGCACCCTCAGTTCCAGAGTAGACCTCAGGTAGCGTATGCGGAGCGCCTGCAAGTTCGGGAATAGCGAGCTGATCTGCTTCTACGTAGTGAGACCTAGATAAGTGCGTAGCGATCAGTCAAAGCTAGGTCCCTAGTGGTACGGAGGGCAGCCACGTACCCTCGAACTCCACGCCCGTACTTTTCCAGACCAACCAACAACCGCCTGTGGGTGCACATGTCTACATCGACGCAGGCCACCGTGCAGCGTGCTCGAGTTGCGCAGCATCGGGCGGTGTAGCTAGTGGTAGGGAGCGAACGCGGTCGCGAGGCCTGGGCTGCCGTCGAGCACGACAACGTGGCGGGTGTCGTTGCGCAAGGGCGCGCGCTGACAAAATGGGGCAACGCGGGGTGCGCGAGCAGTAACCAAGTCGTTGGAGAACACGTAGGGCAGTGTGGGGCGTGTGGACGTGCCCAGCGCCATGGCAAGTAGCTCCGTGTCAAAGACCTCCAGCATCAGCGTTGACAGCGCGCTCATCGAGTGGAGCAGCGGCTTGCCGCCAACCTCAAAATCGAGTTTGCTTTCCTTCGAATTTCCAGATCTGTAACTGCGATGCGAGCCAACAGGAGTTATCGGTAGCAAAGAATAAGAGAAATCGAGCCGGTTCCAGTCTTTCCCATAACTAGTGGCCTGACGGTGCTGAATATATGCTCGGCGAAGTCACCAAAGGACAAGGCGATGACGAACTCACAATAATAATTGAGGCATTGATGCCTTTGGTCTGGAAAGGCTGCGCGATGGCTGGGGCAGTACCGGAACGAGCACTCCTGATTGAGTCGGAATGTTGCCAGCCTTGATGAGGCCCTGCATGGATTCTCCTTATACTCACAGCTGGCCCTGAGCCTTGCGTGATCCATTTCTGTCTCTTTGTGAGAAGGCGGACGGCCTGACGACGGTGACGTACCCAATCAACTGACGTTTGACCTTTCCAAAACCACAATGGTCCAGGTCGAGTAATGACTTGGAGTTGGCAAAGAAATTTGACTGCATGAGGTTTCTGATGTGGCGGGAGCGGGACTCCAGGGCAGCGAGACTGGGCCCTTCTAGTGGAGGGAATGCGGTGGCAGGTTAGGCAAAATGCAGCTAAGAGTGAGGTCTACGCACGTAAGTCCCAATGACACAGTACCCTGCATTTTGGAGCAGAATGGCGGTGGCATAGCGTACTTCAGTGCCCGCATGGAGAATTGCCAAGACGATAGGAAGCCATTTCTTATGATGTGTGGGTAGGTGTTGATGGCGGCGAGTCGTCGAGGCAAAAAAAAAAAAAAGGCAGTTCCGAACGAGAATCGTTGACAGTGGTAGCGATTTTCGTGCTGACTTGGACAATGGAGTCTCCAAGGGTGTCTCACTCAGCGGTGCAATTGTGACATGTTGAAGATGCAATGGAGTCGCAGTAGCGCTTCCCACGATTCCGCACTGGTGTCGCGGTAGCCTGAGACAGTAGGGGTTGGTGTTCTGGCGCGACGCGTCTCTTTGGACTTGTTTGCACGCACTTCCCATTTTAGGATATCTAGGATTGAACCCATAGCCGGCGTACCTCCTTCCAGCTATTTCCCCGGTACAGTGGGGCTCTCCGTCGTATCACAGATTTTTTGTGACGGATATCTTTCCTGCGTCTGCCCTTCCCGGGCCTATAATAAGGACTCAGAACTGGGTCTTTGGCATTCGTTGCTACCAGTATGTGAACCAGTGCGTGTCCATTGGAGCTACGGCGTTCGGGAAAGCAAGCAACGTTGGGCTGTTATCTGTTCCTTCAGGTTCACGGTTTCTCGTTCATGACGGCATCCTGGCACCGCGAACTCGCATATCTTGTCCTCAATACCCGATGACATGATATGGCAGCGCCGGCGCAGACTACGCCGTCTAGCTCAATTTGTGACCACTGCGCCATGTAACTCGCATTAGGATGACGCGATGACGGAGTCTGAGCCCAGACTCTCATTGCCACATGCGCGATGCCCCATCCGCTGTGTTGGAACAGACGTCTTCCAGGAGCGGAAAGACGAAGGTGATGAAACGCAGCTGGTTATGTGTCGACTAACACGCCAAACGAGAGCGAGTATATTAGTAATGCATGCCCCCTTCTTCTCGGATAGACCTGGTGCTGCGCGAGAACGCCCACGCATGCGGCATGGCTGAAGTACCTCCGCAACACGACCCCAACGCCCAAGCCAACGCCACGTAATTTTAGGTTTGGTACGTCGTCGTGTAGCATGACGTGGTTTGCATCATACTGTTCGGGCTAGTTCCGAAGGACGGAGGCAACTGGATCAGGTTGGTTTAGGCGTAATACCGGCACTGTACAGTCTCAACGTGATCTATCTATCGTCATCACCAGAAACACCTGTGTGCGTAAGTGTATTGTTTTCTGATACCTACTCGCAGAATAGTTTTGTTATCAATTCAATATACTGTACTTGAGACCAAGATGCCAGTGTCAGTGGCCGGTCTCTTCCAGAGCGACAAAGGAAAGGAGCAGCGCTCAGCAGCAGTTGATTAACGAAGCGGCACGTGCTCATTCGCCATCTGACCATCTGACCAAGTTCTCAACTGGTTCAAAGAACCAGAATACTTCATTTCGTCCGCCCACTACGCCCAGTAATTGCCAGGACCGGTGATGAGGCTCTATGTTTTCTGACCTTCATCACTGGCAACTCGCTCTAGGAGGGTCCCACCTGCCCGTCGCGACCTCGCCTCGGAAACTAAAACCCCTCATACCATAGACAGCCGCAATGCGAGGATATCGAGCAGTGATCGTGCGGGAATCGACAAAAATGGAAAGTTTGTGGCCGTCTGGATGGCAGCGGCATGAGGGTACCTGCACCTTTCTCTTCAAATAAAAGGGTCAAGTCGCAATGAGCGAGAGATAAAAACATATGCGCGCAAAGAAAACATCCAAAAACAGGGAGAAGAAAAAACGAGGCCAACTTGGGTCCATACGCACCCACTTCCCAGTGAGCGCTCGAAGGAAGCATGACTCCGAAATGCGAGGCGCGATGGGCTTTCTTCAACTCCAGCCTTGGCAGCCTCAGTTGCCAGAGTCCCGCAAGCGGAGCGCCTGCACGTTTGGAAACAGCGGCTTCAAGCTGTACAGCGCTTGTGGCGGGACCTAGATGATTGCGAAGCGATCAGTCTGAGCCAGAGCCGAAGGGAGGGAGGTGCAGCCGCGCATTGCATGAATCGGCCTCGGCTCTCTGGCACTGTCTGTCTTCCTTCTCAGCTTCTGAGCCTTTTTTTTTCTAATCGTATGTGACTTCTTGCCCCGACTCACACTGTTCACACTGATCAGAGTGCGCAGGAGACTTGCAAATCTGGTTTAATTACGTCTGCCTCGCTAGATGACCTGCACAGGAAGCTGATTCGCTCCACCTGGATTGTGGTGACGAAGACAGTAAATGGCATAATGGTATAGATGTAGTCGCTTGCTGATGTCGAGACGCCCGAGAAGTGTTCGCGGACAACTTGAAGGGGCACCATCTATCCCCACCATGTCCCGTATCGTATCCCCAAACGTCAAGTTCTCGGCCAGCGCCCGAACCCAATAGCAATGTAAGTACAGTAGACTCCACAGGGTGTCGAAACTTGAAGCCCCAAGGGGGTGAATGTTAATTCGAAGATAGCAAAAGCATATAACCGAGGATTTGTCGTTCGTACACCGAGGAGCATGAATAGAGGATGGTCCCGAGGCGGAAGACTCGGAATATATAGACCACACCTTATGAGGCAACAATGTGTTGCGCATGGTCTATAGTGTGGCTAGCCGCAGGAGCTGAGAAGGGTGGCAAGTATCAGATCGATGTGACAATGCGAGAGGACAGTGGCATTTGAGGATGTGTATCTTGACTTGGAATTGATCGTGAAAGCGACAGAACTTGGAAAAATCATCTACCCACGAATCCGACTCTGTTCCATGTCTTAGGAAAGCGGAAGCCTGAGGATCTTTTGTTCGCAGAATAACCTGAGATGAACGTTTAATGTTTAGAGTCTTGGGCCGAGCACAGCCTAGACGACCCACCCCGCTGTGCAATTATTTTCCGAAACTTGAAGCTTGAACTGGTGCTCAGCGCTCAGCGCTCAACCCCAAAAGTGCATCAGGAAGTTACCGAAAAAGTTCCGGGTCTTTCTCCGGGCCTTTTGGGTCTTGGTGTCGAGAACCAAACAGGTTGCTGTAACCGCTTGAAGGAGGACCTTCAGCGTGAACCGCAGCCGCCTAAACATTTGATGATGGGGTAGCTCTAATGTATGTGCTTTGTGGCACACCTCCGGCGCGCCGTGTGTGAATTCAGGCCGAACTACTTTCCCAGTGCGTCAATGACGAAATGCGAGCTTTGCAGGTCGACCCTAATTTGCATGCTGGTGGCTACTATTGCATGGCAAACCCGACGCTTCTCCGTCTCAGCTACGTTTGGGGACGCCCCGTCATCGATGAAGTAAGGAGTCGCCCTTCTTTGCACAAACTTTGCAATGCAGGTGCAGAACGCCACTCTTGCCACGTCGTCTGATGGGACGAGGAGTTCGTGGCGCCGTCGTGACCGGGTAGGCATTACTATGGTCCAAGGTGTGTCACCTTACGTCAATAGATAGATTTCTGCAAACCTTCTGGCGCGGGTGTGCAGGTGTGTCACTCAGGCTGAATACTCTGCGATCATCTTCGGCGGCAACCCAGAGGAAGAAATTTACATATCGAAAGACCTATGTGCGAAAACATTAGTAGCGGGTCGAGTTTCGGGAACTCCCATCGGAATACTTACCGGACAAACAGAATATAAGCTTTATTTTTTATCGATCGGGTATCCGCTCATTCAGCTCGCTAGTAATTTTTCCGCGTTTAGGCCTACAGTACAGTACCGATATGAAAACAGCTGTAAGCACTCGAAGAGATCTTCACTGACATACTTCACTGACATGATATATTATATTGGAAAAGCGAGCCATCTCACGGTGGAATACTGCCAGGGGCGATGTGATAAAGCCCAAGAAGCCCTTCAATGAATATTCAAATGCAAACTAGGGGTAACCAAGTTAAAACGCAGGAAGATCATACCATCCATTTCAACTCGGCACCAATTCTAAAATATTTGGATTAAAATTGAAGGCAGCACATGCGTGGGAAGCACAGAGAGAAGGCCGCGGTACAAGCCTCGGTAGTCGTTTCTGCTGCCTCCAAGCCCCTGGGCCTCACGCGATGATGCATGCCTCGGATGCATAATAATTCGAATATTCCTGACGACTCTGGTAATATGCGTACCATTCGCATGGTTCCAAATTCGTAGTGGTTTCATGTACTTCAAATGACACGCGTGACTGCCCTTCTCACAGAGCTTCGAAAGGTGCCTTTTACTCCAAAGACTCCGGCCTTGTCTCCCCGGCCTCTCGTAGTTACTGTCGAACCTGCTGGCAGCCCAAAGGCTGGTTTGTATGTCACTAGTATCTTGGCTCCCCATTGGCCCAGTCCGCTCCTGCTAACCATCCGGTTCTCGCACCTGGCATGGTGGAGCACCCCTCCCCAGTTCCCCATTACCCCACACTTTCTAGGCGCTGGAGGAGGATTTAAGTTCTTGCGTCTTTTCGCTACCAACTAACTTTTGGCTTCAACCGCCGATTTTAACCCATTTATCATCCCTGATGTCGGCTCCCCGTCTTAGGTAAATGCCCGGGATGTAAATATATTGTTTTTTTTAGCTAGTGCCGCACGCCTCGAAGGTACACTCTATCTTCGAATACGTTTATATTCTGCAGTATGTACCCAAGACAACAAACCGGTCGGCAGTAGCCGTTTCAGAAGCATAAGTAGTAAGGTAGGCAGAGCGAGGATGGACGTTGGACCTGAGTTATCGACGAGACGCGTCCGCATCGAGGATAGCCGAGATAAAAATTAGTTTGTGGCGTGCCACCCATGACTCCCTCATAAAGAGGTCATTCGTTCGTTCCAGAAGAACTTACTTTGTAAATACGACAACCTGCCGTACACCTGGCACATGATAGTGGCGTAGAGTTTCCTGAACGCACACGGGTGTTCAGCAGAGCAGCACGGGCATAAGAAGCGAAGTGACATGAGCAGTGATCTGTCAACAACTCAACGCCATGAGTGGTATTACCAGTCTCGTCTTGTTTCTCGCACTCCTCTCTACGATGCTGGGGCGTCTCCTCCAACACAAGAAACGCATCGTGTTTTCGAACTTGTCCGACATCGTGGCACTTTTAGACCCGCCTGGGTCCTCCATCGCCGAACTGTTGCAGGCGAGAGCGCGGCCAAATACGCGCCTCATCCGTACGTTTGGACTGCAAAATACATTCGTCAGTGCGGATAGCTTGGTCCGAAAGCAGTTCGTCGCTCGCACTCAAGAGATACTCCGCCAGCATACCCGATATCTCGCGGACTTTCCAGACGTCGTACGGGGCATCGTTGCGAGGTCAGCACTTCGTCTTCGGTCACCACCCCGCCAGCCTTCAATACCATTTGCGATTTTTATTCGGGTCGTCACCATGCGGGTCGTCGTCGAATCCCTTTTGGGAGGCAACATACCAGAAGACAGCGACGGCGGGACCGTATTTGTCGTCGAGGCGATCAACGATCTCTGGACGCTCTCGAAGAAACATCATGACGGCGCTGCTCCCCCGCAACTTGCGACCCTTCTCGAGAGCCTGAACATGTATCTGCGCACGTGGATCCCAGAACGGTATGAGTGTCCGCTCGACATTGTCATACCCGCATACGAGACAATGTGGCGGGTGGTCGCGGTTACCGTTGCGCGGGCGGTCCACGATCGCGGTGCGTGTGCCGCATTCGCCGCATTCCTCGAGTCGCCGCGCGAGGAACAGTTCGTGCGCTTCGAAGATGCGCAGCAGGCCTAGCGTGGAGGCGTTCATCTGCGAAGTATTACGGCTCCACCCACCGAGCAGACGCCTTGCGCGCGCAGCGCCTTCGGGACTTGGGTCCCAGTTCTCGCTGTGGGCACATGCGACTACCCACGTCGCCAACATCGAGGCGCTCCACCAGGACACGGAAATCTGGGGGAGCGACGCTGGGGTCTTCGATCCTATGCGCTTCCATCAGTCCAGATTGTCGCACGGACAAAAACAAGCATTCATGCCGTTCAGTTATGGGCGGCTGCGGTGCGTTGCCTTCAAGGAAGCACCGCGCTTTGCCGCGATCGTTGCGGCTGCAGTGTTGGAAATTGTCAGTTCGCCAGAAGCAAAATATCGGTTGGTGTGCGGAGAACAAATCGGTCGGCGAGAAGGCTGGGAAGGGTGGTCAATAGAGATCCATGATCGAAGAAAAATCGTCGATACACTGAGTGTGTAATGCACCGCGGTCACGGGATAAGCGGTAGTCTTGGGGTCGTCGCTCTCTTGTATTTTGTTAGCAAAGCTTGGATTGGAAGTTGGAAGCAAGTTGGAAGTTTGAGTGATGATTGGCCCGGTCACCGGAGAACGGGCCGGCCTCGACCGACCCAAAGGGACAACCCTTCCTCATGCTTTACGCATAGGGCACCGCCCTCACACATACCTACTAGGGGACTACCCGCACCCCACGCATCTGAGGGAAGTTATTCCGAAGATGAACCATCACATAATCGTCATCAATGGAAAAAGCCCTTGAGATGGCACTGCGACCTACCAGTCGACTGGATAAATCGAAACGTGGTTTTTAGCATTTTGAGTCTCACGCTACCCATCTGATGGGTTTGCGCAAACCAAGCGCGCCCGTTTTTTCCCCGTTTTTTCGAGCCTCCAAGGTGGTTGTTAGGTAACCTAGTTACTAGCTATCTAATCCTTGATCTAATACATCGCTTGTCCAATTTTCTTTTTTAAAAACAGAAGTTTCAAGTTGCAGAACAGCATTGAAGTAGAGAGTCTCGATTACTGTTTCCTTATATGAGACCCTATCCTGTCTCGTCGTCAGACGACGCGGCAAGAGTAGCCTTGAGAGTAGCTCGCTGTACAGTACAATAACTTATACAGAGAAGCGCATCCTTACGTGAGGGCGTCCCCAAACGCGGCTGGGACCTTGGCTGAGACGGAGAGATGTCGCCACCAGCACGCAGACCAGAATCGATCGGGAAAGCTCCGTCGTTGGGAAAGGCCCGTATGATGGTACCCTGTAAAAGATGCAGAACAGGGTGATCGTGTGCGCCGCATACGCCGCAAAGCGCATTACGGCTACCCTACTGTATGAGACGACACGTGTAGTCCGGCTTGTGCTCAATTGCATCTTCAGTGACGTTAAGAAAGCCCTCTTCTAGAGCGCCGTAATGACGTGTTTGGAAGTTCGTGCCTAGAGAGCTCATTGTGGCGTTGTCACAGTATTCATTCTTACTTATTCAGCCCAAGTTCCACACCCACGTGCGCTGGACGCTCTCATCTCATATACGTCTCTCATATACGCGGGCAGGGCCCAAAGCACGCTCGGCGCCACGACATTCCGTCACGTCACATATATAATATGCTGATGAATCAAGAATAACCTACTGTATTTGAATGGAGAGGGGAAATTGCAGCTACACGATCATGCGATCAAAGGATAAAAAAAAGGGGGGGAGGTGGGTCATGACCTGAGGGGGGCGAAATGATGTTTCATGAACTCATGATCAGCGTAGCGTCATAACAGAAAGAAGAAACAGAAAAAAAGAGCATAAAGGAGCATACAATAGTAGTGGGGAGTTTTCTTTCATCACACGAGCATGCTGTGTCGTCGGCCCTCGTCGTCCTCAATCAGAGACCGCCGCGAAGCGGCGACTACCGCGCTCCGCCGACGCGCATCGATGTTCGCGAGGCCCACGCGCACCCTCGATCCCGCGAGGGGCTCCTCGTCCGCCTGTGCGCCATCGCTCTCCTCATCGTCATCCACGGGCAGGCGCGGGCGCGATTTACGCCGCCGCTCCGTGACCATGGGGATGTCGCCCGCGGGCGCGGCTACGGGGTCGGGTTTGCGCATCTTTCTGTTGTAAAGGCCCCAGAGTGTCAGGCACAATAGGAACGCTGGGGGTGGTATGAGATAACGCACGTGTTGAGCTTTGGCTCGGCATAGTTGATGCTCCTACGCACGCGGCGTTCGCGGCCTGTCGTTGACCCCTCGGCGTCGGCGGCTGGGAGGGGTATTGGCGGCGGACTTGAGTTGCGCGGTGTAGATAGATGCGACGGTGCCGGCGTAGTGCCGGGTGTCGACGATGGCGGGCGAGTTGAGCTGTAAGTGAACGCGGATGACGGCATGTCCGAATCGGTATCCTGCGGACGGTCTTGATCTGGGGGGGAAGACGACTAGTCAGTAAAACTATATTTCACTGTGGGCTTTGCAAGGGAGATAACAATACCGGAAACGTTTGTGTCGAGAGGTGGAAGAGACGCGCGAGTCCCAAATGCGTTGGTTACGTCCTGCAGTCGCTGCGCGGTCACTTCGAAATCTTCGCGAAGACGGCGCTTCTCGCGTTCAGGACCACCTTCTGCTGGCGCTTCTTCGGCTTGGGCCTGTGCTAACGTGCGCTTCTTCTTGCCTCTGCTTGACGCGCGCTCGAGCGCGACCTCATCGTCGGCATCAACTGGCCGGTGTCCGTGGACGGCCGCATACTCTTCTTCTTCCTCCGCAAGCCCAGCATCGCGCCGTAACGGCGAGCCAAACGCGGGGCTAGGTGCTCGTGGAGGCGGGGAGGCGGGGCGACCCTTGGACGAGCTGGATCCGGAGCTCGAGTTTCCGCTGCCGGCGGTATTGGGGACGCTGATAAGGCCGCTCTGTCGCCGCGATATGCGTTTCTTGGTCTGCTTGAGCAAAGACTCGTTAATGTCGACTTGGATAGTTGCTACGATCGGCGGGGGTAGGGCCGGTGGAGTGGGGGACGATGGGCGTGCCAGTAGATGGGGGTGCGATGAAGACGATGTAGAGCGCGGCTTCTTGCGACGTGTGACGGGTGTCGGGCTCTGAGGGCGGACCTCTTCGGGTGCATCCGATCCTGCTTCATCCTCCTCAAATATCTCAGGGAAGCGAGGTGGCCGTGCCAGCCGGTTGGCATGCGGCGAAGCACCTGGGTCCAGCATGGGACGGCGTGCCCGGGGAGGAGGCTCTTTCTTGGGAGACTGAGATTTGGGCGAAGGAATGTTAAAATTCCTGCGCATCGAGCCGAAGCTCTTCATCAAGTTGTGAATCTGAGGATGACCAAATCAGTATAATTAACGAGGACGACAGATGAAAGAAGCCATCAAAGTATATAAACCATGAAATAATAACGAAACAGGGCCGAGTTCGTTATGTACGCGGCATCACGACGGGTATTAGGGCCGCCCCAATGGCTGAGATACCCAATGATCGGAAACGGGGGTTGAGGAGACGGGGGGGTTATGAGTGGGTTAAAGCGCTCAGGGAGAATGTAGCAGACTCGTGGGGAGCGTTGGGAAAAGGATAACCAATAATAGAATGGGAACGGAATTGCGCGACATTGGGTGTGAAGAACAAGGGGGGAATGGAAGGGATGGCAACGTACGGCAGACTCTGCGTCAGTCATGATGCGCTGTGACTTCTCCCTCTCTTTCTTGAGTTGTGAGCCAAGGGCGATCTCTGAGGCACGGAGACGCAAGTTCTCGACGTGGAGAGCTGAGATTTGTGCATTAAGTTCTTCTATTCGAATGCTGAGGGTTGAATTAAGTCTGGTGGGGCCATCAGCGGTGAAGGGTGGGAAGCGTAGCAAGGACGGACTTTGTGATATGTTTATTTGCAAGGAGAAACTTCTTCTTGACTGTCAGGTGGGACGGGGAGTGAGAGGGGGCCATGTGAGGAGGGAGAAGAGGGGAGAAACATACAGTTTTCAAACTCGAACAAGGCGTCGTGCTGTCGTTCGTTCATAGACACGCGTGACTCGCGCCTGCTCATCGTGGATGGCGGCGAGCAGGCCGAGACCGTGAGGCAGGAAATGAAGTCAAGGGGGAACTCAGGTGGGGCAGAGCCTTGTACGTGTGGCAGTTCCTTGCTCGCTCGTTGCACCAGACACAACTCTCCTTATTACGTCACGTGCAGTATCACACTGCCACCCACCCGTGACTCCTAACAACAACTAGCTTATGTCCACTTACACTCCCTGCTTTCCACCCAATCCATCCTCGTCCTCGTCCGGTGTTTCTGGCTCCTTTAGTGTTCGCCTCTCGAGAGCACACCTCGCTCTGGCGTCTGTGTCTGACTACATCCAGCGGCCTCCATCGCCGACCTCCGCAGCTGTAGACTTGGACCGGGTGGGTCAGCTTCGTCGCAGGTTTCGCCATGCCGTCACAGCCGCGTACCGGGATACTAGTAGCGGAAAGTGGGCCCATGTGTCCGAATTGGCCAGGCTAGGATGTACAATAGGGAGATGGCAAGGCGTGTGTTCCGGAAGTAGGGCCCCTCAAACCAGCGCCGGTAATCGGAAAGATCAAGGTGAATTCTCCAAGCGAAACAGATTTGCCGTGAGGACTCATTTGCAAGCAGGCGTAGTTGATGATGGCCCTCAGCCTGAGGTAAACCCTTATCCTCGCCCCCCTGTTCCTACATTCGATCTCGGCGAAATCCGTGAACGCGTCGAGAATTGGCAAGCCAATGTCGCTTCTGCTCCTCTCTCTCAAGCCGACCCCGATCCTCTGCATAGTACCGAGGATGCTGAGCGACTATCACCCCTCAATTTTCCTATAGTGAAACGAAGAAAAAGCGATGTCGCGAAAGCAATGAAACGTAAGAGAAAAGCCTCTCCGCACAGGGATTACACTACATCCCGCTACTTTCGCGGTGATGGCCTTGCCAACCGCATGTCTCATGAAGCTCAAGCTGTGAACCGTGATGCTGAATGTGTGACTCCTGCTTCTCGATCTGCACCACCTGGCTCAAACGCGGAACTGACGCCGCATTCTCGGGCGGAGTCCCCAGAAATCGTGCGCAAACTTTCACCAACGCCCATAGCCGTCACAGCCCCCGTACCAGAAAGTATCCACCAAATCGCAGAGGTACGGCAGTCTCACGCCGCTATCTGTAACCTTTTTGGTTGCTACTTGTCCTCATTTTTGCCAGGCGTTTTTGCCACCCTCGTTCCCGTCACAACTTCAAACATCCACCCCGCCACCTGGTGATCGGCTGATCAAGCCCCCGGTGATTCCACGCGTGGAGGGCCTGTTTCTGTCGGCCTCCTTGCCCTCCCCCCCACCATTTCCCCTCTCTCAACCGGGTGGTGGGTCAGCGTCACAACCGCTCCGTACACCAGCACGATCCCGGCAGGACATCTCATCTCCCGCCAGTTCGCCAAGTACTAAGTTCAAGCGGCGGCCCCAAACTACGGCCGCACCCGAGAGGCTGTCCTTCAGATCAGACAGGCGAGCCACCACTTGCCGGCGATGTGCGCCGGCGACGTGATCGCGATCTCGATCTCGATGATCGCCTCACTCCCGTGCCAGCGCCCAACCCCGCTGTGGCATCGCCGCTCATCGACCTGCGCCAGCTAGCAAAGTCATCCTCGCAACGATCGCGCGACTCGATAACCCGCCACCCAACGCGCGTGTTCGCTCTAGGGTCCAGCCCAATGACGCCGCGGACGCCGCGCCCGCCCATCGACAAGGGCAAGGGCAAAGCTCGCGCGATGACGGCGGCCGTCGTCTCGCCCCGCGGCCCGGCAAAGCCGTCCCGCGCCTTGTCGTCGCCCCCGCACCTTGCTCTGCACTCCTCCTCGCCCCGCACGCCGCCGCACCCGCACCCGCAAACACAGACACCCCCGCTCTCCCCACTACCATGATTTCACGCGCGACGCGCACGCGTTCGCGCCTGCGGCTACGTCGACGCAGCAGCCTCCTGCGCCTCAGGCGTGAGATTTTCGGCCTCGAGGCGCACGTGTCGCGTGGGAGCGGCGTGTTGGGGCGAGAGCGCGACGTCGACGATGTAGATGTGGGTGTGAAGCGTGGGCATGGACGTGGGTGCGGGTGAAGATGTGGGCAAGGGTGGGTGAAGAAAAGAGTGCAGGCCAGCGCGAGGACGAGAGGGGACTACCGTATCTGGGACTGGGCCCAGGGTTGGGTCGGCCATTGCAGGTTTCGGCCGAGATGGTGCCTGCAGATGGGCACGTTTAGGGTGCGCGCATTGCTGTGTGCATGTGACCAGCACGCGCACTACAGTGTGATGTAGTTGCGTAGCGTCATCGGTGCTCCCATTCTGCCGCAAGGATGCCTCAGCGTTTGACCGCGTGGGTGTGCGCGTACCGATAAACGTAACCTGAGCACAGCTCGGAGTAAACTGGACGGTAGCATGTGGGTCGCGAAGATGAGTCACCACTTGATGTACAGAGACAGCAGATGGATGGACGCGATGGATGGAAGCAGATCAGTGGGTGGCGGTGGGTACCAGTGGAGGTAGTGGAGGTGGCGATTACGTGACACATTGGCATCGCTGACAGCGCTGACCTACTATTTACAAACTTGAAACAAGTTCTTTGCCAAAAGTCGAAATCTTCTGATACTAGCCCCGCGGGGCTGCACCTTTGTCTCCTTGCTGCAAGGAGACCGGGAGAATGAATGACAAACGTCCATGCAAGAAACGTACAAGAACTGTGGCCCTGCACGGAATCAAGCATGGAATGTACCTATTTTTCTGAATATACGTACAGTAGTACGAGCAGACCATGATATTCCTAACAAACACGACGAGCCCCGGAAAACAAGTGAACGTAACATTTGACAGGAAAAATAAGACACCGAGTGGGACAGACAAAAATAAGTTTCCGTATTATCGTCGTCACGACACCATTTTTTCAGGTGGCGGATCAAGACAAGTAGTGCCAGTCCGAAGTTGCAGTGCTGTACCGCTGGGCTCTGCAGGAGGTTCCGAATTGCTGGCCGCGCTACAGTAGGAAGCGCGATGTGGCCTGGAAGGAATCTCTGTGAATCTTCCGCTTCTCACTCTTTTCGCGAGCGACGCGCAAAGCGATTGCGGCCATTCTTCCATTCTGCAATGCCAAGCCAAACAATAAAAAGACAACTCTTTTTAAAAATTGCGTCAGTGTTTTTGGCATTTTGACACAACCGTGACACACGATTGTCTAAAACTCAGAGTGGAAGGAAGGGTCGGCTTACTACTGTCTCGCCCAACCCTCCCACTGGCCGAGACCCTGTACTCATTTACCAGTTTAATAACCGCGCTATTCCGCCGCTGCTGTAGGGTAGGAGCGTTATTATTTGTCCTCGACTTGACGGGCTCCGAGCATCCTTTTATTCTGTCCCAAAATTCGGGAAGAGATTATAATGATATAATGTAACCGTATATTAATTATAAGTTTTGGGTGCCATACCTTTATAGGGGCTTGAGGTTTGATTACGGTTATATTTGATTTTGTAACATTTTTTGTAGTATTTTATAATACTATAGGACCCTTACAATGATATCATCAAATATAAGGCGCTACGGAATTTTTGCGATATCGATCGTCGATGAAATATATCCATGTCAGTTATATTATGCACATACAGTACAGTACGTACGCGGAATGCGCGCACGCATGCACGCACTCCCTGCCTCCCACCCTGCAACGCCCAATTTCTTTCCGTTTTTTACGTGAATGCGAGAGGCGTGGGTGTGGGATGCCGTACGGTCATGATAGAGCCCGGTGACACACACACATACACGTTCAGATAGGCTCTTCTCCTCCAGTCAGTCCCCGGGCCCTTTCCTCGTCAGTGGCGAGGTCGAGGGCCGACGACGTCTGGCGAACGTCACGTCAATGGAACAGGCGTCCGAACATTGATTTTTTTCGAGAGCCGACGCGGTATTCGGCTGCGCCGACGGACCTTCTCTTCAATCACATACTTTCCGGAAAGTTCTGCTCCGGTCTACCGTAGCATTTTTCTTCGCGCGGGCATTCGACACCGATACACTGGGCTCAAGAGGTAAAAAGATAACAAATAGAAAGCGAAAGCTCCCGGAATCACATATGTACATAATGTAACGGTCATCGTAAGTCGTAATCTTAATACAGTACGGAGAATACGGTGATCAATTGAGGGTCGGTCATCCGCTGTACATGTCAGTCAGGCTCAAGCCCAATTAGCAAAGTCGATGTGGCCTAGCCAATCCTTGGCGGCCCGTTTTGACCGGCGGTAATGTACAGGTAATTCCGGGAGCTTGTGATCGACCTCGACCCACGCATAACAGCATTTTTGCCTAGTAGCAATTCCGATCTCGATACATTTGCTAATTAAAATTTGAGACGACTATTTGACACCAGATAGATGTCGAGGAAGCGGAAACGGTTGTGTTTACCCTTTTCGGCTGCCGTTTGCCTCATCATGTCAGCGACTCAGCGCCCTCCATTGTACTGAAGTACTGTGCTGTGTGCTGCGCTGAGCCACCCGCAGCGAGTTGATTGTAATCACTTGAAACTTGAACAGGACGGCATATCACGACCGCAGTTTCACGCTGGCAGGGGTGTACTGTAGGTTCTGTTGTTGAGTCACCGTCGTTGCTAGTGGAGCCCGTTGGATACAACACAGCAATACGGTAATACAATACTATGCGATGCCGCCGTCAGGCTCGGGTGTGAGGTTAATTTTAGTGTACTCTGGCTGGCTTTGAATCACAAAACCAAAGAACTTAGTGTGTCGCAGCATAGTAGGGTTCGCGTATACATGCTTAGAGGGTGAATGGCCCAGACAGCAGGACCTCGCTGCAGCGCCGAGGCCGGTTCCGCGGCGAGGATCTGGACTCTTCAGATTATGGTCCCGAATTGCGCTTCTCAAGGTATTTCCACGATTCGCCACATTCGCTCGCTCGGGTCAAGCCTGCTCGTCTATCTGGCAGTTTCCATGCATACCTGGCTGACTACGTGACGTCCAACGGCCAAGCTTTCACGGATCATGGCACGTATGTTCCCCGTGTCCGGTCCCAGTCAGGTTAAGCATCACACGTCCCAGTGATCTTGTCTTGTAACGAATCGGTTACGAGAAGCCATCACACAGCATTCGAGTCCAAACTTTGAGGCTACGGTGCCAATTCATCGGAATGCTTGCGTCAAGTCACCATATATAAGCATGCACGATGTCTTCTCCCTGGCCATCCTCACCATCCGACCTCCTTCGCTCCAAAGAAACGCTTTGCTGAAGCCCTGCTTAAACTTCCAATACTCCGCAATGTGCCATTCGAGACGGTGAGTCCGCCTTGTTCTACCCTCATGACGTGCATTGCTCAGATCCTCGTTTTCGCAGAGTCAGAAACATCTACCTGTACTGTGGTCACACCGTTGATCTGGTGAGTGGAATGGCGACTTACATGTGATATAACGGCGATGATCTAATTGAGGGTCTTCAATTTTCATGACCGGTCTTAGAAGGAGGAATTGGTGCGTGCATCTAGTTTTCACTCGCCGCATTCCGCGCGAGTGAGCCCATTCGGCATAATTGCTGACAAAGCTCTCGCAGATCCAATGTGCAGATACGCACTGTCGACTGAGCCCCTTCCACCCATCCAACTGCGTCAACTGCAAAAAAACGTGTTGGCAATAGTATGTGGCCCGTATCTCTTGTCCATCCTTTTCTCATCATCCGTCCTACCTCCGTCTTTGCAATTACCATTTGCGCCTTACCACCGAATTGCGTCCTCCCCGCCTCCAGCCGGCAATTCCCGGAACAATACGGTGGGTGTGCATTACTTAGACTGCAGTGTGCGTAGACTTTATCATCTGATTGCGTTTTCTCCCCTCCCTTCTCTAGCTCCACAGATCTCAAGTTATTGCCCTTCATGCTCGGGGCGCTCTAGAAGGGGTTGAATGAACGGGGTGTGCATTCTGCTATATATATACACATGCCTTATTGGGGCTTCAGTAAATGATGCATGTCAGTCATTGGCATTTTACGTGATTATACCACATATCTGTAAAGTACTGTATTTGTACATCTCTACGTCCGCAGGCACATGCCCATACATTATCATTACACTCCCACGGAACGCGATTGACTGGGGCTCACAAAGATCAAATTTCCGAGTACAGCAGTAGATGCGTCTCCAGTGTTTGCTATAGTTACTTTGGCGAAGCAGGCCCCTAGCTGCAATGACGATGATTTATCGCTTTGTTTTTTCATGTCCCGTAAATGAACGGCTTCACGCACAGCACAGAACAACCATAAGCCACTTAGGACCCAGGGACGATATGTGACATAGCCGAGCCGCTGGGATGTTGTTCGATATATAGCAGAACATTCCAGCTCAAGGCATCCTCGAAAAGTAATGGCCAAATGGAGGTAGAGTGTATTGGTACAGTAGAACACCCTCGACAGTGGGTTATCAGAGGTGTAGATAAAGAGGGTATATTAACAGAGACTGAAAGTCGCAAAAAATGCCTTCCCACGTCATCGCAGGGCAAGTGCTGCGAACCAAAGCTGGTGAATAGCCGACGAGAAACCGCAAAGTAGAGGTTCCAGCAATAAATCAAAGCGTCGCCGGAAACCTGGGAACCGGACATTGCCGGTCGAAACCTCACAAACGAACATTGTTCGGGTTTCGTCCTTGACGAAGAGCAGCCGACTCAGTGGGGGTACAGAAGTGGTCACGCCGCGGAAACGGTGGAAGAGAACACGATGTCCCGAAATGAGTCTGGATTGAGGCAAGGATTGAGGTATGATGTGGGTGGGTAAGCGAGCGATGAGTACAAGTACACGCCGAAGGAGGCCTCGCCACGAACGGAACAAAGCTACCCATTGGTACACGCAAGTGCACTAGCATCGCACGCAAGCCCGCAGAGTTCGGGGAACACAATGCGCAGTGTATGTCGGCTTGGATGCATTACTCTGAACCAGCACCGCGGAGGCGGGTGCTCGTTTGTCGAACCACGGTGGCAAATTTTTCGTGAGGATCGATACCGAGATCCTTGTGCCGCCGCCTTTCGGGTGCTGACGGAACACCATAGCTCTGGAGTACCAGGTAGGTCCTGGCTCAAAAAAAGTTTTTTGCCTGAAGATAAGCCGGTCGTACGTGTGAACAAACAAGAAAGTCACGCGATATCCGCCGAGGGATGCCCAAATACCAAAAAAGTCGAACACAGCCCTTGACGATCCTAGACGCGCGCCACAAGAATGTGACCATTCAATTTTTGCCTGCTGGCCCGACGGTGGTCCGAAGTGAGTGCCAACCTGATATCGCATGATTGCCGAAATGGAGGAATTGAGTAGTCATCCGGTCATGGGATGCAGTCCGTATAGTTCATGCTCCCATGCCCTGGAAGGGTGATTGGCTGGGAAGACATCCGCCCCCCCGCTGAACGCGGCCCGGGTCAGACTCAAGAGACATTTCGCAGTCCTGGTGGGTTACACGTCGGACTCTCGACCGAACCTAGGCACAATATAGAACCGACCGATTTTATCGCACTGGCAGTCAAAATGGACCCCACGTGTCGGACTTGCGAGCTCTTCTCTCTCGACTATATCCTTGACCACAAGTTGAAATTTACCTATGACCATACACCGCGAACCTAACGAGCGGGAGCCCTTGCTCCAAGCCGAGAATGGATACACCAATAGTCATGTGGAAAATCTAGGTCCACTGGAAATCTCCAGATCTACGAGACATGGGATTTTGGCCGGAATCTGGGTTGCTACATTCCTCACAGTCAGTCACGATCCGTCTTTACTGGGCCTTTACTGGGCCCTCTTGGGGCTACGACCTCATCTCATATCCCTTCTATTAGGCTATTAACGGTATGGTTTCATTTGGATTTAAGCCGGTCCCTTGGCTTACGTGTCATCAACATAGCTACTCTAGTCGCTACTCGTGAGTCAAGGCGGGCTGATGATTATAATTTACCCCCGATTGGCCTTACTAAATCGTCTCTTTGCGCAAGTCCTACCATCGATCTCTTCGGAATTCCAGAAGTCCAATCAAGCAAGCTGGCTTGGAACCAGGTCTGGACTTCTCACGCGAGGGTACACTCTCAATCCATCTGACAGGATACGATTATAGCTACCTCCTATCCACTTGCACATTCACGCCCTTGTATGGCCGTCTCTGTGATGTGATGGGTCGGAGGGGTGCCAATCAGACTGCAGTAATTCTGTTAGCCCTTGGCACCCTCGCCTGCGGGCTCTCGAACAACATGTCGGTTCTCATAGCTGCCAGATTTGTCTGTATCCCCAATGTCCAGCAGCGCTCCTCTCTAATTTGGACCTCTCTAGTTCAGTGGAATGGGTGGGGGTGGTATAATGACTACTGCTACGTAAGCCGCCATTTCATGGCTGCGTAACTCAGTACCCACCTGTGATCACTCACAAACTCAGCATAATTACGAGCGATATGTATAGCATCCGGGTTAGCACATCCCGTCGTATGGTTTTCACTGACTAACGCACTTTGTTAAAGTCCCGCGGTTTGGCCCAGGGTGTAGCAAGCGTATTCAACGGTGTAAGTTAGGTTGCATGGTCTTCAAATGTCTCATCAATCCTAACGACCTCTTATTAGCTCGGAATGGGTCTCGGGGGTCCCCTCGGGGGTTTGATTAGTGATCGGTATGCCGCGGAGTTGCTTATCTATCTCAACATGCAAGAAGCAGATGGTTTCATCCTTGACACAGTTTCGGTTGGCGATGGGCCTTCCTGATCCAGTTACCTCTGTTCTTCGTGTCGTCCCTTCTCACGTCTGTATTCTTGCGGTATACCACTCCGGTAAGTGTCCATTCAATTGATGCTGCTGCGTGAATAGTTCATCCACGGGCGCAGGGCGAGGGTAAGAGCTCCAAGGAGGTCCTCAAGCGGATTGATTATGGGGGGAGCGGAACGCTGCTGGTATCTGTGCGTACAACCCTCTGACGTACCGTATTGTTTATTCAACGAGCTCTAAGGTCCTCTCTTTTCTCGTATTCCTGAGCGCACGATACAACGACGAGCAGTCGGTGAGCACCAACCAGTACGTCCCCGTGGCTCACACTGAGCCCATGTCTCTGCAGTGGGAAGCCCCGGGTGTCATCTTGCCGCTAGCACTTTCGGTAGTATCTCTCATCGCTTTCGTCGTGGTCGAACTTTGCGTGGCCAGTGAACCGATGTTAGCTCCGTTCCTCCTCAAGCAAAAGATGCCCGTCCTCAATGGCCTGAGTACTTTCTTCGTCGCCAACTGCACCTTTACTATCATATATTTCTTCCCGATGTGGTTTCAAACGGTCGCGATGACGAGCGCATCAACCGCGGGCTCGTATTTCGTTTAATCAATTCGTCGGTCTGGACTGAAAGGTCGTACAGGTCTCCATCTCCTCCCAAATAGCATATCCATGTCCTGTGGTTCCATGTTCGCAGGGTAAGTTGTCTCGCCTTTCCCTATTGTGTCAATATTGACTACGACGGGAACCTGTCTAGATGGATGGTGCACCGGACAGGCAAGTATAAACTTCTCAATCTCATATTTGGCGCCTTTCCCTTTTTGGCCGCATCCTTCATTACCCAAATAAGAGAAGATTCGGGGCCCGCCCAGCTGTGGTTCAGTATCGTGCGTGGTCGCCGTGTCGGTACAGTCGCTCGGGTATGTGTAACGAATTCTTTTGACAGATACCTCTCGGGTTCGGAAATGCTGTGGTTCTGCAAACGATGTTGGGTACGTCTCTGAGATGATCCTGGAGATTCGAGTGACGTGACGTAATTGCGATTAGTTGCGCTGCTCGCACACCTACCTCGTATGTCGGAATCTGAGCGGAACGTGAGCTGCGCTGACAGCCTTTGACACACAGGGTCCCAGATGGCCGTGGGGACTGGATTCGTTCAATTGTTTCGAGGACTGGGTACATACCAACTATTCTCCCGTATTCGCCCCGGCCCTCTAACTGCTCCGCAGGTCAGGTCAGTGGTGTTGGGGTCGCGTCCGCACTGTTCCAGTATACGCTCAGCGTAGAATTGCGAAAGCGCATTCATGGTCCTGGTGCCGATCAAGTACGCTGCGCGTCTATTTCCCCTTCGCGGGTCTGGCTGTGCTGATACCGCTATTCAGCTGATCAATAGGATTCGCCACTCGGCGACACTCATTGCCTCCTTGCCTCTGGAGACACAGAGGGCGGCGCGCGATTCATATGCCATTGCCTTGCGCGCCGTATTCGTCATGGCAGCGTTCTCCACAGCCGTGGCGTTCATCGTCCGACTTCCCGTGAGCCTCTCCATTTTTCTTTTTTGTTCCGACGCCCACCGTGCGCGCTGTTTTAGATTCCCGAGAAATCCCTCGATCATCAGCCGCCCAAAGAACCGGTGTCCTCTCCAACGGAGCCGCGGGGGGCAACGGTGACGACACCCGGTGACGTAGGTGGCGGGGACGTTATCGCGCGGCAGCAAGGGCGCAGGAGGCTGTCATCGTCACGATGACCGTGAGAATAGGAATTCTGGAGAGCGGCGTCTACCTGACATTTTGGCACAAGTAGATTGGAAACTTAGAGCGTTCCCATCAGAAATGATAGTGTCTTATCACTCAGACACTGCGCTTGTCGAAAGAGAGCTTGTTTACTAGTGCCGGTTTCGTACCAAAGTCCGCACGAATATCACCTGCTTCAAGCTAAAGGCAGAAAAAGGTGCCGAACATTTTTGACGAGCAGGTATGGAGCGCAGGGTTTGCGCAGGGCACTTTGTTTGTGTGGCTACTACTCTGACCTTATATGAGGCATGTGCATAGCGACTTTGTAGTTGTACTAGATGTCGCATTATTCCTTATATGTAGGATACCTAATGATTCCTATCTACTTGACGGGGTCCCCCAGGCCAGGCCACCTCAAGGTTGTTCTGGGTGTAATATTGCCGCTTGGTTGCGCGGTCCATGCCACTACTGTAGTACCGGCAGTGTGGCTCGCGCTGGTCTATCGGTCCGCTACACCGGCTACACCACATGTGGCGCGCCCTACAATTTTGAAATTCCTCACCTGGAACAATGTCCATGGGGATACAATTATCCGGGGCTAAGACTGCAATAAAATATAGCGACTTATTTCATCAGCGCCGCAGAGGTTGTACTTGTTTTGCCCGCTATTCGTTAGATCACCGGGAGAACAAGGCAGCGAATCGCACTCGCTGAATTTCTGTAAAAGGATTGGGAGGACCAGCGGCGCCCCGTGCTAAAACGCAAGCATATTAGTATATTAGAAAATGTAGGCAGGTGATACAGATTTGATTTTGCAACATACAGGAAATTGTAAGAGACCATCGCAAGAATGACAGGCATCAGCTTCAAACAGACACTAGTTTGTAAACGCCGTGTTAGTGCACCGCCCACACACCCACAATCACCCACGAGCTGAAATGGGACGTCTCCGCACTCATTTTGCTTATCCAAAGACAAGAGCCACCCACTAGCAGCGTGACGAGTTGGGGATAGCGAACGCACTGCACGCAGTACGTCAGACCACTGTAGTCAAGACTGTGGTAGCCTGTGACCTGGCCCGGCGATAAAAGCTCAGATAATGGCCCCGGCGGCGGATCGCCAACAGACGGATGGAGCTTGCGTGAAGGGTCGGGTTGTGATTGGCACCGGATAGGACTTGTGCGAGTGGGGGGAAGACCTGTGTCGTTTCTGGAAAAGCGCCGCTTCGTTTTTTATGCGGCGGTCTATGCTGCGCTCTAGCCTAGGGTCGCTGTAGTGAGAAAACTAAGCGAGAAGCGAGGGGGAAGGCACAACGAAGGGCCATCACTTCCTCCTCTCTCCCGCGGAAAGCACGCGGGGTGGATCGTCCCAGGCAGCGGCTGCCAGGGACGAATGGGACGCCGCCGTTTCGAAAGATACCTCCGAGTCGGGTCCGCGCAAAGCACCCGGATCCGGGTCAGCCAGCGGCACAGCGGCTATCCCATGAGTGTACGTGTTGGTGTGTCTACCGTAGCATTCTGAGGATTCCGTGCTGGTGCCAGTTTACCTCTTTGTTTCTTGTTTTGAAAAAAAAACACCTGCCAGTTTACCTCCGGCAAGTTGAACGTTGAACATTGTTACGTAGAATCACAAGTTACATGACTAAGAGAGCACCAGCCTGAGGACCCATATTTTGACGACCTACAGTGGGACTAGGAGCCTGTTTCTAAGTTATGTTATGTTGGTCTTCGTAGGCCTCGGTCCGAGGGAATGGATTCCTGCGCATTGGAGCCTGAGGGACCTATGCCTCTAAGAGCTTCCTCTTTGGAGACCTTGGGATGTATCTGGGCACACCGGTCAGCCCTGGAAGAGATGCTTTGCACCGTACAGTATCTAGCCAAGGAAAAATAACTTTGGGTCCGATCTGCGCAACATGAGCGAGCTCGTACGGGCTGTAGCTACCGACGTCCGTGATCCTGGAGATCGGTTTTGAGTATTTGATGATGGGCGTGCGGAGAGAACGCTGATCGAACACGGGGCCGAGGTCGGTCCTGCACAATCTCGCGATCTCGCACAGGAGCGGCCGGGCTGTGCTGAGCTGAATTTGGCCTCAGGCGTTTTCTAGCTCCCGGTGGTCACTGCACATCGGGGGGCGTCGTCGCGCTATCGCCGTCTTTCAAAGGGAGAAGGGAAGGAATTGATCAACCGACGAGGAGCCCCCGCGCCGCGGGTTGACCGAAGTATACATACACACGATTTGCGTTGGCCTGAATTTCAAGTTTGGCGTTACATCGTGGGGCCTGAGCGTCATTGCGCTATCACCGTCTTTCAATGAGAGAAGGGAAGAGAAGGAGAAAAGAAAGGAACAGAATCGATCGACCGGCAAGGAGCTCCCGTGCCGCGGGACGACCGAATGACTTTTCGCGCCGGGCTGGATTTGGCGTCAGGCGTTTTCTACCTCCCGGCGCTCACATCGCGGGGCGTCAGCGAGCGTCGCTCCATTATCATCTGCTGTTGATAAGAGGGAAGATAAGGAAGATAAGATAAGATAAGAATAATAATTGATCGGGCAGCCCCCGCGCGCGACGAACTCTATGACTATACTTGAGTTCTATCTACATAATAAACACGATACATTACTACGAGACATAGAGCGTGAGAACCATCGGCTCCAATTTCGCCTCGTCTCGCGTGAGATGAGAAGCTCGCTCCACCATTTTCTCCTGATACGTAGTCTGTCATGTCAGTGGAACCATGGCACAATAAACCTATACATGTCGGAGTGTCTTCGAAGCACACAGTCCAAGGCAGCTGTGAGAGTGCGTAGCTCTTACATAACTCACCAATCCAGTTAAATAAAGCCGACGGTGCCATGAACTTTGACAATTTGACAGCCCATTCTTGCTGACCTGCCGCCAGTGCCACTATCATTGCCGGATGGACGGCGTGCGAACACAAAGTGTAGTTTCTCGCTTGATAACGTATAGTCCGAAATCGTGTTATCAATCAGGGGGTGGGGTGTGTTACACGAGCGTTGGGGTAGACTAGCAAATTCAGTAACATACTTTACATACGTACGTCGGTGCGATAAGTCAAAGAGACAGGGGACAGTGAGGGCGCTACTGTAAGTCAGATGATATTACTATCTCCGCAGACACTCGAGACTCATCCACGAAGGAACGGATGCGTGAGCGCCTCCTTTGGAGTGATGCGCCTCGCGGGGTCGAGGGCAAGACATTTGTCCAACAAATCCACAAATGAAGTAAGAAGCTTGCGCTCGTCGTCGTTCATCTGAGTGGACGACGGCGGCATGAGCCTTGCGCGCAGGTCGCGGGCTGGTTTCGATATGTGTACCTTCCGTACCACGTCCTGGAACAATAGATGGGGGACCGATCATTTTAATTCAGAGGCGCAGAAGAATCCACTAACCGCTCCTGTCACTCTATCTTTCTCGATGCTGTCAAAGCCACCCATTTCGTCGAAATACGTATCTCCGAATTTTGCCTTTTTTATCGTCTTCTGATTGAATCGGCCTTTCAACTCCATCATGAGCAGTAGCATTTGATTATTGGACCGGCCAGGGAGAAGTATTTTCCCCGTGTACAGCTCGTAGAGAGTGCACCCGACGGACCAGATGTCTAAAGCGGGGTCGTACGGAATACCAAGAACTATTCAAAGTGAAAGGTGAGGGTGTAAAGATAATCGCGATGAATACCACCTACTGATTTCCGGCGCACGGTAAAATCGGCTGACTAGGTAGGGTGTAATTTCATTCTCGGAAGCGTCAGAGGCGGAACCAAGGTCACACAACTTCAGCTGTGTCTTCTGTTCGTTGACCTATGCCGAGTACGAGTACGGTTAGAATGATAAAGACGACTGGCTGCCCGAAGACAATACACGCACCAGTATGTTGTCGGGTTTAATATCTGCATGCATGATGTTGCATTTCCGCAGAAGGCTCAGGGCGAGGAGGAGCTGCTGGGCATACGCGCGTACTGCCCGAATATTTAGTCCCACGTCTTTGCCAAAACGTTTAACGACGTCGCGAAGGTTCATACTGCATACGCAGTAAACGTCAGCGCAGCCTTAGGACAATAGAAAATCACAGCGACCTTAGCGACTCGAATACCAGGCAGAGATGACCGCGGTGCTCAAAGGTCCGCTCCAGGCGGACTACATGCTTTTTATCATCGGGGTCCGACTGTTTAAGCTTATTCAAGATCAGAACTTCTTTCTGTCCAGCCTTGTACCTAATCGTTCGTGAGTACGTTTTAAGGGAACAAGAGGAAAAAAAGACAAACATTGACTCTTGGCAGCGGATGATCTTGATCGCGACTTCTTTGCCGACCTCACCCGTCTCACTTTGGAGTACGCGAGCACGAACGACATTGGCAAACATGCCCTTCCCAATGGAGGAAAATACTTGGTAACGACCGCCGTCGAGGTGCTCACCAAGGATAACTTGATAGTATCCTTCAGAATCTGCCGCGTTGTCCAGTGTTGTCGTAATGAGAGCTGGTAAGGACTGTTTCTGAGCTCACGGAGATCAGTATGATTCACCGACGAACGATGGACGCGAACTTACAACGACTTTCTTCACCTTCTTGACCTTTTTCTTGTCTACCACAGCGACAGCAAACATGTCGTCCACGTCGTCATCTTCGTCCTCTTCCTCTTCCACCTCTATCATTTCAACATCTTGGATCAGTTCTTCTTGGGCGCCACGGACTCGCCTTTGCTCATCTTCCCTGCGATCCAAACTGGGATCGTAGTCTGCGGCCGACACTTGCTCTCTGGCACCATCGCGTGTCGCTTGTTCCTGGGCCTCTGCTAGGGCACCCTCTTCTTCACCTCCCTTCGCGAGTTCAAACACGCCTGGCGCCGGCGATGCAGATTGGGACCTTTGTTGATCTGGTATCGCGGAGTTGTTAGCGTAATCAGAGGAATAGGACTCCAGATGACTCACGTAATGGGCCCACGGACATATCCCGCGAGGCTGATACTGCACCGTTTTCTACAACTATGCTGTGATGCTGAGACTGGGGATCAGAAACAACGGCAGACGGAGGCGGCGGCTGGACCGCACTGCTAGGCCCCGGGCTGGGACTGGCTTCTGTTGTGTTAACACTTGCGACGCCGGCATACTTGGCAAGGATGGCCTGCCGTTTGGCACGGCGTGTAGCGAGGGTTAACTCTATCAGAACGGGAGACGTTGCCAACTCGAGCTCGAGTTCGGACTGTGCAGAAGGTATGGGTTCGGGAGCAGGTGCGCTCGGAGAAGGATTAGATTCTAGCTTAGTATGTTCTTTCTTATACGCTGAGGCCGACTCGCGGGGAGGGGGAGGAGATATCCTAAGTATATGCGTGTCAAAGACGCATATGATCAAATATATGCGCAGGATCGATACTCACTCGCCTTCTTCTCTATCGGAATCGGGAGATCTTGGAGGACGTGATGAACCGTTGTGTGGACGAGGGGGTGAATCGGAGGAGGGATTAGGTCGTCCGTCAGCATGTGTAGAATGCTTTCCGCGGGATTCGTGCCTTCGATCACGGTATCGGGAGCTGTCCCTCTTAGAGCTGTCCCTTCTATCATCTCGTTCGCGTCTGTCATCTCTGTCGCGTCTAGTCGTCCCTCGTTCGGTGATCACGGTCACGGTCTCGTCGTGGACTGTAGTCGGGTCGATATCGGTCATCTGAAGCATGCCTATCCCGCGCGCCATGGGGCTTTCCTGAAGCACGCGAGTCCCTCCAGTCTTTAGGGTCAGAATCGCGGGATCGCTTCCTTTGTTCGGTGTCTGCAGAACCGTCGTGAGGACGCTTTGAGCCTGAAGAGGTGTTAGTCATGTGATTGACGGCAAGTGCGTTGTTACGGGGCACCGCACGATGGAAGAAAAGAAACGGTGAGAGCCGTGTGATAAGGTCGTTGCTGATGGTGAGAGGCCCAAGTTTTGACGGTGGTAGTCAAAAAGCGAATGTTGTTGTTTGTTTGGCCTCGCCGCTACACAACACACACTAAAAATCCGCCGGCACTCGCCGGATACTCAACACTTGTTCCCAAGGTAGTAAAGTAACAATAGCTTCTTTCCTCTTTGCGAAACTCTTTGCGAAATAAGAACTAGAAAGCTATAGCGGGTGTAAGGAGAACGCTGCATATCTATGACTTATGGGATATAGTTGATGCGGCACTATGGTGCAGCGGCTGTAACTGGCCCAAAGTCGGGAATGCGAGGTGGTGTTCCAACAACGGAATCACGTGCTTGTGCGCTGAGTTCAAGACTGTCCCCTCCGGAAAACTTTGGTGTCCATCATCCCTCGCGGCGTAAGCCATGACCGGATTTGGAGTAATCAGTCCTTGACTAGCCAGGGAAGTAATTCCGCAGCTAGCAGGACTCACCGAGTTAGTCTTAGGAGACCAGGGTGTGTCGTCTGTCGCGCGGGTGCGCCGTGTCCCTCGTAAACCTTTTTGGTGAAACGTTGCGTCCCGCCATGACATCAGGAAATACCCGGATCCGTCCGCTCAGTGAACCACAGGAACGACGTTTACTTGTACTATCTCGATGAAAAATACCGCGAAGTCCACCAGGAGTATAGCAAACGGTATACACCATCGCCGAGTTCGCATCATGTTTGTTACCCACGCTGATAGGCATTTGCAGACACGAACCCGCATCCAAGTTGCTCACTCTTCGGGCGTATCTTGATTCAATGCGAAGTCTGCTCGCCCTCACCCTGCAGGTACCGCCTGTCGTCCCGTCCGGGATGCTCCGGATATCGCTTTTGTTACGCCTTCACAAACACCGTGGTGGAGGACGTCCCGGGGTACTCCCCCGATAGCACCGACCTAGTCCCGCTTCTCAAATGGCTTGATCTGCTCGATCGCGGTTGGTTTTCCGTGCTGTCCATGCAGGCATGGGACCCGGTGAAAGGTGAAGGGGTGGATTTGCCCCAGCACCTGCTCGAGAAAATTCCGCCGGCGACACAGACGGACCGCACGCGCGTGCATAGCCTGCTGGTTACTGGAACCAGCACGCTGGAGGACTGGATGGAGGGAAAGAGAGGAGGACGTGCGAGGACAGCCTCGTACATGACATGCGGCGGCTGGGCCACCAAAGTGCCTTTGATGAGTTGTTTCACAGGACGCTTACCAGATTGCGCGAGCTCGAATCGGACGAGGAAGATGACGAGAAAGAGCTAGTTGGCACGTCTTCCGAGTTGGGACTCAGGTGCAGAGGGTCTGGACGGAGACGCGGATGGCTTAAATGAGGGTAGAGTGGATACGGGAGGTAGTGACGACGACATGGAGGAAGCAGTGTATGATAATAGCGGATCATAAAAAACTCTATGCGCGATCGATACAAATAGTGAGTCTCTACCGCTTCCGTTGTGCGCGGCGACTGTCGGCTGTGAAAGCGCAGATGAGCCGCTGCAGAGAAAGACGTATGGAGAATACGGACCTGCAGATTTAGCCTTCTTCGGTGCGCCTTTCCCTCTTTTCTTTTTGTCCACTACGTCCTGTAACCGCTGTTCTTCGTCTTCGTCGATCAGGTCCAACCCTTTAAACTCCTTGTTGATAGCAGAGAAAGAGAGTTGCTGCGGGTAGTAGTCCATCATCGAGGGCCCTCGAAGCCGGCGCTTGAGATATTTGGCACCGGTGCGCTGGGATGTTGGGTTGTACGACGTTTGGAAGATGACACTGCGAAGGCGCGCTAACGCAGCGAGTCGTGACGGTGCGACCGACGCCATTTTGGTTGACGCGAATGTGGGTGAGAGAGACGTGTAGTTGCTAGTAGGCTAACACGTGACTCTTAGTGCTTTTGCTTTCTCTCCCCGTCGTCGCCAACTCCGCAACTCAACAGTTTGGTTTCTGCGTCTGGTTCGGGTGCATGCAGCATAGGAGGTTGAAGTTATCATCAACACCGTGGTGAGTAGCCAGAAATCCACTTTCCTTTATCGTGTCGGGATTGAACACCCCAAAGCTGGTGACATTTTTCTATGCAAAGACACCTCTTTCGTCCTTTCACCCAGGCCGGGACTTTGGACATGTCACAGAATTGGCATACTACGCAATCACTTCACGACCTCAATTCCAGCATATCGATCCTTCTCAAAACTAACTGTTCGGCCTGATACGTCTTCGGCAGCTGTCCCACGAACCTCGGAACTCAAACAGTTATTCCAACGCGAGGCTCCATCTTGGGTAAACAAAGTAGGACTAAGACAACGTCTTCTCCGCTTTGGCATACCTCAACAAGAGTTACCCGGACTTTTGGCTGCCTTCACGCGCGATGTTGAGAACGGCAAAGCTCTCCGTTTCGAAGAGAAAAATTCCGCCCAGCTGGCGCGTCTATTACACGACACATCATCGCCCTCCAAAAGACTAGCCATTGATCAGGCGTTTACATCTCTTCTGTACACGTGGGCTACGGATCCGCGCCACCAGAAGACCGTGAAGAGTGCCGTCTCAAAGGAGACCTTGGATCGAATGGTACGCATACGCACGGCCGTGGACTTTACCCGTATCGCAGACAGCTTCCCGGTCGCCCGAACGATGCGCCGCAAGCTCGTCCTCCACGTCGGGCCAACCAACAGCGGCAAGACCCACACAGCACTGCGGACCCTCGCCGCCGCACGCGTCGGGGCGTACGGAGGGCCTCTCCGCCTTCTGGCCCACGAAATCTATCAGCGACTGAACACCGGCCAAATCGTGCCTCTCGGCGTGGAGGCCGCCGAAAACAATGAAGTGGACGAGACCTCCTAACCTCGACGTGCAGGTACCTGGGACCCCGCGCGCGGTGCTCAAGCACGGCAACGCGCTCTTCGCCCGCCCTTGCAGCTTGCTCACCGGCGACGAGCGGCGCGTCGTAGAAGGCGCGAACGCTGTCTAGCTGCACCGTCGAAATGCTCTCCTTGGAGAAGCGATACGAGGTCGTGGTCGTCGACGAGATCCAGATGATTGCCGACTCGCAACGCGGGCATGCCTGGACCGCCGCCGTGCTGGGTGCCGCGGCGGACGAGCTCCACCTGTGTGGCGAGGAGCGCGCAGTCCCGATCATCGAGGCGCTTGCCGAGATCACAGGCGACGAGCTCATCATCAATCGCTACCAGCGTTTGTCGCCCCTTGCGGTCGCGCCGAGCAGTCTGGAGCACGACTTGACGCGGATCCGCAAGGGCGACTGTGTCGTCACGTTCTCGCGCGCCAACATTTTCAACTTGAAGAGGGCCATCGAAGAGAAAACCGGACTTCGCTGCGCTGTCGTGTATGGGAGGCTGCCCCCCGAGATCCGCGCAGAGCAGGCAGCACGCTTCAACGATCCTAATAGCGGAATCGACGTCCTAGTCGCGAGCGACGCCATTGGAATGGGGCTTAACCTGTACGCACTGCCCTCTGCCATTGCTTCGTGCTGACACCCCAAAAGCAAGATCCAACGTGTCGTTTTCGAGACCATGAGCAAATGGGACGGCTGGATGGAGGCCCCTCTCGAGGCTTCGCAGGTCAAGCAGATCGCCGGTCGTGCGGGTCGCTTCGGGATGGGGGCGGAAGGCGGCATAGTCACGACGCTCGAGCCGTCCGACCTGCCGCTCCTCGAGGCCGCGATGGACACGAAGCCCGAGTCCCTCCGCTACGCGCGCGTCGGCTTCATCTCAACTACGATCCACGATCTCTTCGCGGCGCTTCCGCGAGACTCGACCGCGACGACCGTGCGCGACGCGCTGCTCTACTGCTCGGTCCTCCCGCCGAGCATGGCCGTGATGGACCCGAGCGCGAAGGAGGCCGAGACGATGCGGTACATCGACTCGTTCAGCCAGGAGCTCGCGTCCGCGGAGCGCGCGCTGCTGCTGCAGTGCCCGTTCCCGTCGATGGACGACCAGTGCAAGGCGGTCCTGGGCGAGATGTTCCGCATGTACCGCGACGGGCTCTCGGTCGACCTGCGCAAGATCCTGCTCGACAGCGGGCTGCTGGAGTCGCTGGAGCAGGTGCTCGCGGCCAGGGAGGCGAACTAGGGTCCTCCTCAGGCCGCGGCAGGACCTCGCGGGTCTCGAGACGCTGCATAGCGTGCTGACCGTCTACGCGTGGCTGTCCCTGCGCAGCGGCATCGCGTTCCACTGCGTACGACCTGGCAGTCGCCCTCAGAAAGGCCACGCAGGAGGCAATGGAGTATTGTCTCCGGAGCTTCAGCGCGAGCAGCACCTCGACCCGGCGCCCCGATCGTGGCTTAGGCTTCAGAACGGACCTGTCGCACGGGCCGTTCGTTCAGGTAAGTACAGTCATTTTCCGAGTCTAATTTGATCGCTGACAGGTCGCCGTAAAGAAATTGTCCAGGGCTAGGGCTTAGCACATGCAAATGACCTTTCGAACACGACTGAAGACCGCCCATATTCCGCATACTTAGACTCCACATTACGCTAATACAAGTATACACCCACCTTATCCCAGCCCACGATGCGCGCAGCATTGTTTATTTTGTGTCTAGTTGGCCTTGTCTTGGCAGAGACATCGCCACTGCCGTACTCCAGAACATCCTCGTCCCTCCTCACTTCTTGGGCGGCCGTATTCAATGAAACAAAATCCCGCCGCCTATACCCCAGCCCTTCCCCTTGCACCATGCATGGACCAGATATGCCACTCTTCGGACGTACGAGGGACCCGCAGGGTAGAAGCGAGAGCGATTGGCCAGTTGGGGCTCTGACTAGTTATGTCACCTCTCAAACGTCCCGCTCCTCTAGGGTTCGGGCGAAGACCATCCATCCAGTTTTGCTACAGGCTAGACGTTCCGACATGTTAATATCTTTTGTATTATCGCCTCACACACTTATCGTTATGTTGTCACTGTTGCGTTTTATAACCCCACGTCTCATTGTTAATACGGCATGACGTGTATGTCGTATGTGTGCCAAGAACATGCGACTGGATCATTTGCCATATCGTGCACGATAGAACACTATAACGCGCGCGAGCGCCCACAATGCGAAATCAAGCCCTTTGCCCTGAGCGACATTAATATACATAGATACAGACAGGTTACGGACCCCAGTAATACAGCACCCCAATAAATTAGTCCCCCAGTCCCCAAGCGGTAAAACCCGCTAGTATATCACACACCCTGAAAAGAACCCTGAAAGACGAGGCGCTCAACGACGGCCCCACGCGGCGTTGACATGCGCCGGCGGCGGGACGAGGCGGTACCCTTGCACGGGGCGCGTGTCGCCTGCAGGTGCGGGCGCACCGAGGTGCTGATAGGACTTGTACGTGCTCGCGAGGCTGTCGCGGCCGCGCTTAGAAAAGCGGTTGCGCGTGCAGCACAGCACGAGGACTGCCGATGAGGATGAGCCCGATGCCGATGGACGACGCGATGATGATCGGGATCTTCTCCTTCAGGAACGCGCTCTTCACGTCGTTCTTGGGCTTGGACGAGGCGGAGGGCGCGTCGGCGGCTGCGATCGCGGCGTGGTTTGGCGGAGGGGTGTCGGACGTGGGGTTGAGCCGGACGTTGATGAAGTCGGCGTGCGCGGAGGCGGGGTCTGTGATGGACAGAAGTTGTACGTATGGGTCGGCGGTCGTGTTCACGCTGCCGTCGACAAAGTCGCCAAAGTTGATGAGCAGGTACGCGTTCCGGACTGCGCCATGTTGGAGAGATTGTTACGTATTTAGTCGAAGGGGGGTTGGGACTCACGGAATGATGTCCCCAATATCACGTCGTAAGATGCTCCAGACGCGTTGGAAGAGCTAGGCTGGAACTAGAGCGAGAATTCAGATGACATGTATTACGTGGGTTCCACGGAATCATCGAAAACATACCGCACCGAGGCAGGTATGACCATCGGGGTTTGTCCATGCGTCGTCAGAATTCGTGTCAAGTGGATGAATGGGGTACTGCTTGGCCGCCAATCTTGAACGTCAGATTGACCTCGGCGTCGCATGGTATGACCCAGATTTGGCCCACACCGTTCACGAATTGGAAGGATGCGCCGGGGATTCCAGAATATATCGCGTCCGACACTTCTCTTTATCGATGGCTATGATGAGGACGGCGCTGGGTAAACATACACATCACGCACTGGGGTACTTGGGGAAACGAATATCCCGTATCGAAAATCGCGGTCAACTGTTTTGGGTTCGGGGTGCTCTGAACATTAGTCTGAACTTGAATCGGCTTTCCATCGGGCCCGATTATGCCATCTTCGTCTAAGAGCACTTGCCAATGCTGGTCCGCAGAGTCAGATGATGGAAGGGAAGTGACTGGCACTTGCGGTTCATTCGTGATGTTTTCCAATCCAGGAAGGACCTCGCCGACAGTGATGTTTCCTGGGTACTTTTCCGCGGGATCGTTCGAGCGCCCAAGGAGCACGGTAAGAATGTTCGGAGAGGAAACGTTCTGTTGAAATATGCGATCGAGCACCGCGCTGCCTTGTGATTGATTGTCGAGAGAAGCATGGATTCTTGAACCAGAGTTAGGCCCAAGGCCAAGCATGCCAGGTACGGGAGGCACATCCGGTGTTGGCGAAACCTCGACTGCAAGGGAAACAAATAAGGGTGGTATAGCAGTATAACATGGGTCGCTCACGAAATGCCTGATCAGAAACTGTATACCCCAGAAACTCCAACTGTGCTGTTTTGATACTCCCTGCCAGTGGTATCCCACAATAGTTGAGGCACAACCTGAAAGGTGGATGCAAGCCACTTGCCGGATACCGCGCCAATATCGTACGAGAGTACTGAACTGACACCTGTATCGTGCGCGGCCACTATTGAATCTGACACCCACAGATCGGAGCTGATACATATGTGAGTCCGTCCTATACTCATGGATGCCTGAGACTCGGAATCACCTTCCTGTGTCGACGAGGACTTGGAGCGGTTGCCCGCCAAGAGTAATGTTGACCATGTAATTCAGATTCCGGCCATTATCCAAGCCCGGATATGTGGTCCCTTTTGGTGGGGTGTGATGGTACGAATCCCCCACGCACTCCTACGTGAAGAGCGGAGACGTGGTAAACGGCCCAAAGCAGGGGAGAAACGAGGATAAATAGGTAGAGGGTTACCATGTCGGAGCGCTATGGTGGACATGGTGAACTGGGCGGCGAGTATTTATTGTTGGCGCCTCGTGCCGTCAGGGCGACATCCCAACCATCAAGTGGCCAGTGCGTCTCGATCGTTTGGGCGGCCTCATCTGTCACCCCTGCTTTGCCAAGCGGAACTATTACAGACAGTGAACTCTTGGAACGACTACCTGTTGTCGATGAAAATCACATCGAACTGTACAGAGCGACGAAAAGAGCGAGGCGTGCGCTCCCGCACCACCCACTGGCGATTACCCTGCCGCTCACTCCGAGCCTGAGACCGCAACCAAACCTGGCGTAGTTCGTTAATTTAATTCGGCGGTGTGTCCGGACCGGCCAGAGAAGAATATGACAGCACGTGATCTTGGAAGCGCCCAGTCAGACGTCGGGTGCAGTACGGTTAATGTGAACCCGGAGAGTCGGAACCACAAACCACCTGGCAAGGGGCCGGGCTGGGAAGTCCTAACGATATGGTGCAGCCCTATACGGCTTTGGATCGGTTACAGTATACTATTCCGAAGGTCAGCTGCTCGTTTCTTCGACACCTTGTTCGACACCGTGGTGCCAGTACTGCGCTTGACTGGTAATCCTCGAAATTTCGATAAAACGACCCTTGGATTCTCCTTCCATTACCTACAGCACCTGTTTGTTCTTGCTCTGCGCTGCCCTTATCGTCTGGATGTTTCAAAGACAACACAGGCCTATTCTTGCAGCTATAGTGCCAGTGTCGTAGTAGTGACAACTAAGTTAAGTGGCCCGGAAATGCGCCGGCCATCCGCTCGGAATGCGGAGTCGCGGCACTGGTGAGCGCTAGCGGTGAGCCCACATGTGAGGGTGTCCACCCCTTGAGCATGTTGGGCCGCCCGCACCAGGACGCATATACATGCTATTTTTAGCGCTTGGCTCGATGAATTTTCTGAGTCGCTGGTTGACCCTCGGGCTCAGGAGGAGCAAGATGTACTGTAACTTAGTTCTGGTTCCTCGGGATGTCGCCGGAACTAGCACCAATCCGCGGGCCAGGATTCAGGTACAGGCACAGGTTATGGTACCTGCGCCCGTGGTGGAATCGGATGTACCACTACTCTAGGTTTATATTGGTGCTCCGTGCTGGAAGTGACGCGCTGCTTTATGTATTCACTCTGTTTTTGCGTCGACAAAACGTTCTATCCCCAGCACCGGGCCTGCACTCAGCTACAAAGTCGTGCATCGTACGTTTTCCATGACCTCCGCCGTACCTGCAACTCGAAATAATCTCAAGATCAACCGTCATCGCGACGCCGTTTCCTCCCGGGACTACGGACATACCCCAGTCAGCCCCGAGTCGTCACCTCAGTTCACCTTTAGGTGCCTTGTTCACTCGGAGTCGCCCTCTTCTTGCGTTAACAAAGACGACCCCAGTGACACGAATGCCGATGAAAGCGAAGGCGGAGGGCTTGGTGGGCGTGCAAGAGCGTCGTCCTCTATGGACTCTCTTGGAACGGACTTGGATCTCTCCGTTATTATTTCTTTAATCGCGCCACTTGTGGACTGGCTTACCGGGAGTGACCACCTCGGGAACATTTTTCTCGTCTTATTCTTGATTGTCTATCTACATCAACTTATTCAGGGTACGTTACATCCTTGTTTTGGTGATAACTACATCCCTAATGCTCTTATTGTAAAGTTCCGTGGGAACTTTATAACGCTTCGCGCCAGCGGCGTCCCCACCCATCCTTTCGTTCCCAGAACCTGCAAGGAGATGAGGAAGCCGTCACCAAGATACAAACCAAACGAGCGGCGACTGAACTTCAAAGACAAGAATTCGCCTATCTCTTCCTTTCCATGATTACCCCTTTTGCTGGCGTCGCTCTTCTTCGCTCCGTACTCAGGTCAATCAATGGCGTTGACTCAATCTCGTGGTTCAGCACGACACTTTTCGTTCTCGCAGCTGGCGTACGACCTTGGGGCCACTTCACCTCTCGATTGCGAGAGCACACCTCTTCACTGCACGACTCCATTCACTACCCTTCTCCCGACAGCCAGTTCATCAGTCGACTCTCGTTTACAAGTAGTTCTCGATCGCGTCAATAGTTTAGAACAGGAGCTCTCAACTGTCAAGCGCAGCATGGAAATGCGTGCACACGTGGATGACAGGCAAGACACGGAACGCACAATACGAAAGCAAGAACGTAGGGCCGAATCCACCCGCAATTCGTATGATGCCAGGCGGCCCCCCAAATGGCCATCAAGCCGGTCCGGGACCATAGAGGAAGACGCGATGGAGCAACCCAATACCGATTGGCGCGATGAGCACTCGAAGTTTCGGACAATCTGACAGCGAAGCACCATTAACACCGGATCAGAGCGAACCCGATTTTGCAGGCGTGTCTAGAAGAAGTCATCGGCAAAGTACACGCAGCATGACAAACGCCATCGCGAATGTCGTTACACTGCCCTACCGTCTTGCTGTCAGCATCTTGGTCGGCGTAATCGTCGCAATTGCTCCTCCCCTTCGACAGTTTCTTCCATTGATCGTCGGGCTCTCTGTTCTTACCATTGGGTTGTAACATAAACGCATCCCTTCTCCTATCGTAATAGCCAACTTACTCATGGATTTATTGTCATGTATCTATTGGTCTGTCCCATCGTCCGCGAACCCCGGTCTGTACTACATCACGCAATTGCATTGTGTCACTGTACTGTCAGTTATTCCCCTATCTGTTTCTTGCGCCGCTCCATTGAAATTAAATTTGTTTGTTACTGTGTCATCGAGGTACCCGTCTGTATATCCAATATCGTCTACGAGTCCATGATCACGCAGCATTGACTATTACATTACTGATCACGCCAGGGAGAAGCGATCTTTCATTGCATGGGCTACATCAACCGTGCCAAGAGCCCCATCTTCGGTGAGTATCACATCCACAGTCGTAGTCTGACCAAACAATGGTCTGGACGGATCTTCCAAGCGTTGTCATGCGAGAAACGCGCTCGGATTGACCTCAAGACCCGTGATGGATTGTCTCTGTTGGAAAGGTGAAATTATTGTAATACTGCCTACACCGCCGGGCTGATTACAGTATCATCAGCCTGAGACCCAATCTCCGACTTGGGTTCTTCACAACAACCTACTTTGATACAGTGACCGAGAGCTCGCTTTGTGTAGTATGCATTCGTGACTTCTTCATTGAGTTCGTCGGGTCGCTCGTTTTCGAGCTTAAACTCGGCTGGGCGCTCGCCTCTATGTCGAGCTCTATGTCCACGCCCACGAACGCATAAATGTTTTTCAAGTCCCCTACGGGAATGAGCGTGCGCACTCCCGTGGGGATAGAAAGGGTGTCAGGTGACGATTGAACCATCGTCAGTAGCCTGAATTCCGAGTCGACTGATAACGAAATGGCCATCTCGAATATATTACAATAGATCGCGCAACGTCCCACACCACATATGTTCAAACACCTGCGTTCCTGTATCGCTCCACTAGGGAAGCGCAGTAAGTTCCACAACGTACCAAACCCGATTTACCAACTCACTGGTAACTCCCTTCCCATTACGCGCCATAATGGACGAAATTTACCCATCGCTCCAAAGTTATCCCTCTCTTTCTCCGCAGCTTCTTCGCAGCATCCCTAAGTGCCTTCGCAGATCTTCCATAGTAGGGTACCCCCGTCTGTTTTCCAGAAAGCATCGACTTGTAGAAGTATTTAGTAAGTTCCCGTCCATCTGCGTTAGCCATCGCCCACATCGTCCCGACCTACGCTCCGAAAACCACAGTACTGTACCGCAGCGACGAGGTGCAATCCTTCGTCAGCCACACTCTCTTCCGTCATCTCGGCGGTGTGACAAGCCGAGAGAAACGCGAATTCGGCAGCGGGAAGGCGAGACCGTGCTACCTCCAGAAGAGTGAGACGTTGCTTTCCGTGGAGCTCAAACCCAGCGTTAAACGGTTCTCCGGTCTTCAGTGTACCGTGACATACGAAGTGGACAAATCGGTGACTCTGGAGGGCCTTCGAGTACGGTAGCAGGTGTCGCGTCCTTCGAGATGAGGCTTGTTATGGGTGTGTCGAGAGACTGGATGACCTCCACGTCTTCGCACACCTCAGGACAGGGATTCGCCCTGAGTCATGGTACGTCGAACTCTGCTACAAGAAGTATTGGGGGACGGTCCAGGGCCCGTGGACTCGGTTCGCGAGATTCGATGAGTGCAGAAAGCGTCGGGGTGTAGGAACATATGTAGAGGTCCGAGAAATATCGCTCGTCACCGTCATCCGATGGAACCGGTCCCATTGCATGAAGAGGGAGGGAGCAAAAGACGGAGGTAGGACACCACCAGACTCGCGATTGTTCTGGTATGCTTAGTTCACGGAGTCTCTCGATAATCGGCTTCCCAACAAGCTGATAAAGGTCTTTGAGAACGGAAGCCAATGTGGAGTTGTATTCGTCCGAATCGACGCCGCTGTCTTTTCGTACACTCAACAGTCTATCCGTTAGTTTACTCGCGTGGTCGTAGAAGTCGTCGGGAGTAGGGGAGGTGGGAGGGTGCAGAGTTGCTGTGGAGAATGACGATATCCGAACGCCATTGGGAATGGTTGATGATAATGACTGGTCCCGCGTGAAGCAGCAGGACTTCAGAGCGTCGAATGATGGTGCCTTCAAGAAGCTTTGGAATCCGGGCAAGCTCTGAATCTGCAAAATGAGTTCGTTTCGATTCTCTAAAAGCTTCCGCTGTTGCAACACTAGTCGGCCAAGCGAGTCCAGACCATCTGTGGCCTCGGCGCTGCGACTGTTCGTCTCAACCATAGCGTCAGAGGCAGCGACAGACATAGTCACCTGTCTCGAGGTTCTGATTGATAGCCGCAAATTTCTCCGCTAAGGCTTGGGTCAACCGCCTGGAGATGATTGACCGAAACACGGAGGCCACGCATTTCAGACCAGAGTAAGGCCCTTCCTCGTTCTAGGATTTCAATTGCCTCCGCGAGTAGACCCATTTGTATGTGATAGGACGCGTAATCCAACGGTAGAGTCCTAACACCTTCATTCATCGAAAGGAGGCGAGAATGTTGGATTTGCAGAGTCGGGGAGAAGACAAGAGTGTCCTGCATCAATGACATTGCACTCTGATACGCAACTGAGATAGAAGGGTGGTTGGAACGTCGAGCGTCCCTCGCCCACGTGTAGGAAAGCTGGAACCGGACTGATACTCGCGCGGATTGATCGTTGACAATTTCGGGGAATAGTTGCATCATTTCATCCAAGTCTTGTTTGTGCCGTTCGTGTCCAGGAAGGTGGAAGTGTTTATCCAAGGACTGTAAAAGGCCCTGAGTCGCCAGATGCCTGATCTTCCGAAGGCCTGGCATTCCGAGAACGTTACGATACGTGGTCATTGCGTCGTCGAGGTACTCGGTGTTATTGCCACGCTGAAACGATTCAAGGAGGATTTCGGCGAAGTAATAAACAGGAATGGATGGGTATCTGTCACTGGAATGGGACGAAGATGATAGCGTTCGTCCGTACTCGACTGCCTCTTCGATGTTCGATACTTCGTCATTTCGAATCGAGGTAAGAAGTTCATGAAGAAGCTGGGTTCTCTCGTCTTCCGGGTCTCCGCTTGACTTAGCGATACCCCGTTCGAATGTAGCCGGACGCTGGGATGACGAAAGGCTAGTGACTGCGTCTGGATCACCAGAATGTGATTCCGCAAGGCTTGTCGTGACACCGAAATACTCGAAGCGCTTCTTTTCATAGCTCCTCAAGATTTCGGTGATAGCAGAGCGATACGAATCTTCAAGAAATGGGGTGCTGAGTAAGGCACGCAAACGGTAAATTGGGTTCTCCAAATCTTCCGGGTTTGGATTCGTGGTCGTCCGGGCCAGTACAAGCGACACAATCATCCATATCGCCTTGTCTCGCATTGCATTCAGACTGTCGCTGGAGGGACGGGAAGCGATAATTCTGTCGAGGATGGGCATCGCCTCCTTGTAGTCATCGATCGCGAAAGTCATTTGGAAGCGGGTGCAGAGACAGCGCGCAAGCGCGAAAGAAACAAGGTCTAAGTCTGGCTGAGGTATCGTAGCCATTCGCAAGACTTCGATGACTTCCCGTGGAGGCTCTTTCGCGTTTGTCTTGTCGAATTCTGTGATAATAGCTCCTGAAAATGGCATGATCGCCTCCATTGGGTAGTCTTTCGAGATATCAGAGCTGAGCAGTTCGCGACAAAGGACTGTCATCTCCTCGATATCCTGCATTGCATCGCCGATGCCCAACTCCACCTGGTGGGCCAGTGTAACCACGAGATAGGTTGCAAATTCGCTGCGTGGGATGTCGAAGGTTTCAATGGACCTGAAGTGGTCTCGAAGATAACGAAAGTATATGACAGAGGATTGGACGTCTTCGGGCAGTTCGGACTCCTGGGAACGACTAAGAAGGACGGAAGCAAGGTCGAAGAGTATCCGAACGATGCTGTCACCCGGTGGATCAGACGGAAGATGAGGAAGGAGTATAGCTTCCGTCAGATAGACGATGCATTCGTCGAGATCTTCTTTCTCATCTGAATGGATGAACCTGCTCGATAGGAGGCCTGCCAGATTATGGAGCCGAATACTGCGCTCAGGGTGAGGTCGAGGTGTCGATGAGAGAATATCGCGGCAATGAGAAATCTGGTCTTCGATTTCTGGGAGAGAGACTATTTGGAACGAATGAAGCCATGAGCAAAATCGTAGAGTGGATTGGATTCGGGGTCTTACGTTCAATCTCTGAGTCGACCATCGCTCAATGTTCCGACTCGGACAATTCAATGGGCCGACACGTTTTGAAGCCACTCGGAGTAGTATATAGGATATCCGTGTTCGTGTTTGTCACACGTTGGCATTGATTTCTGGGACCCACGGTACATGTAAAATGTGTCCGACGGGATAAGAACAAAGCCCGAGCTATTGGTATAACTCGGATCGCTGTGCGCGAAAAGGTAGTTGAATAATTCAGGTTTGAGCACCCTTAGGCTGAGCGGGCATGCGATCGGCCCACTTGCACCTTTTACGGACAAGTACATATTACAAATATAATTGGTTATTACGTGAAGCAAACCTCTTATCTCACTGGCACACACATTTTTCGTGCGTCACGGTGAAGGCTGTATGTACGAGACGTGATACACCGGGCTTGTGCACTGACACATACACAAAATACACAAGCTGGAATCGAACATGCAAAACGGCCTACCATACCGTGGGCTAGCGCGAAGCGAAAGTCGAGCGGGAGATTCGGTCCAAGGCTCGACCCGCCGCTCGAGACGCTCCCGGCTAACAAATTGAAATGGTACGTGTGTCAACGATCTATCGCAAGGCCAGTTGCGACTTGGAGACAAACTCAGAAAGCAGGAACGACTCTGCGACTTTACAGTAAAAAGAAAATCACTGACTCAGAAGTCCCAACAATTACCTAGGTGAAGAAAGCAGTGGTACGCATTGTCAAGAGAGAGCAACTGGGAATTTGGTAAAGCGCTGCTTCAAGACCTTCCTTAAAACCAAATAATCGAGGTCCTGTACGGGAGACCCCTCTGAATAAATACATCCGCTTACTGTAGACGAATGACTTATTCTGCTCAAGTGGTAAAATCTAGCCTGATGGAGGTTATCGAAGTGGATTCGGACTATCTTCAGGGAACAGGAAACGATTGGACCCAAAAGAAAAGGCGGTGATTATGTCCAGGACAGCTAATACTGCCCCCTCATAATTAACGATTGCAATAAGTTCGCCCGGAAGCGAGCAGAGAGACTGTATAGACACGAAAAAACCTCGATACGACTGGGTCGTCACTCCCCACCGGAGTCCGGTGAGGTTGTGCCTTCCCAAGCCCACCAGATCACTCAGAGGAAGCTACAAGGAAGGCTGTATTGTCGCCCCTTTGGTAGCATGCTCCAGGGCAGACGAAAAGCAGGCAAGTAGTCGTATGACTCGGCTGGGTCGACGAACGATGTGAGGAGAGCAATGCCCCCGCTCGATGGCCAATGCATCTGTCGAGGACAACATTGATTTCACTGATCGTAGGTCAGATTTCGGAGGTGACCAAGGAACTGAGGGTAAAATCGAGGTAATGAGTAGTATGGTAATGGGAGACCTGTCCCCCCACTTTGGGTGAGAAATCAAGACGTAGCTCAATTACGGGCGAACGGGGTAGCGCTGGTTAAAACCGAAATGCACAGACGGGGTTCGAGACTTGCCTTCTATCTCTTCAAAGGGCTATGCGGAAAGCTCGGGAGCTAGAGAGTAGGCGCGGGGTATGGAATGGCGAATTGGGCGTTCGGGATAACGGGATAGTGTGGGTTAAAAATAGAAGTCTGTCTAAGAACCCCAGATCTCAAACTTGTTGGACAGAGCGAAAGTCACGCCTGTAACGTGAGTACATGAGTAATCATGCATATGCAAGGTGAGGCTGTCCTTGGCGAGGTAAAGCTTCTCACCCTCCTTACCCTGAACCCTCCACGCATCAGAAGATGCATAATACACGGCTAGCTGGGAGGCCGATCAGAAGTAACCTAACTGCTACCCAACATGCGACGGCCATAATTTAATTTCCGCGACCGGCGAAACCTGAATAACGGAGATGACATTACGAGGTGGTACTTCTGGCGCACCTTACCAGGACGAGCGCCGTCCGGGCACAAGTAACCCTGTTATCACTACAGAACCGATGGCACCGTGAACAAGTGAAGCAGCAAACGTTGGCGTAACGTGAATCATAGAAGCCAATGATCGAAGTCCATGAACAGCCCCAATGTCCGACATGCCAGCAAGTGCTCGACTAGTCCAAACACTATCTTTCCCAGCAGAGCGCTTGAAGCTGGAGGGCATGTGGGTGAGTTTCACGATGGTCAAAAACGTTGGTCAAAACGAAATGGCGAGTCTGAATCAAATCAGTTGATTCGAAGCAGACCGTGGGATTCAATTGCCACATGAGGCCTGCACCTGGACTTCATGCCCCTTTGCCCAATGAACGAACATACCGCGGACATTCTGAGTTCAATCGCACTCTTGCCAATGTGTTCGTCGAACAGGCTATGGTCGCCCTAGATTTCGTCTTTCATATTCATACCATAAACAGCAAGCGCCCAACCTTTGGCTATTCATAGTACTGTACCCTGACTATGCAGCATACAAGTACCAGGAGGCGCAATATTTCGATGGCGATCGAGCGAGGCCTGAAGGCGCTTTGAGACAACGCCCGTACTGTACTGCAGCGTTTTATCCTAGCGCTCGTGCGGTGCGCCTATGAGGGAAAACACATGCGCGTTCGGCCTGGGGCCGGTGTGCCAGTGGGCAAGTTGTAGGACAGCTTTCTGGGGAAGAAACAACGCCCCCCACACATGTGGGACTAGGGGGTGTGGCTAAATTAAAAACCTTCCCGAGGAACATAGACCTACTAGGGTGCCAAACCACTGTTGTCTAAGCGCCGGGATCACAGGTGACTGTTCGGCGGTCGGATGGTTGGGAACTCCGCGAGTCATTAATCAGTGACGACGTTTCCAACTTGAATGTGTCATTGAACTATGGAAATCTCCCGCACACACAACGCCAGCGTGGAGGGAAGTGACGACCTGAAACAACGGGCCAGTCGGGGCCGCATCGCGTAAACGCGGAATGCGGCATGCAACGAGACGTCAGTCAGATACTGTTTTCCCACAGCCACGGCTTCCCTTACTTGCTGCACCACTTACCGCTCGCCTGTGAGATTATCTGATGTCACCATCGATCAGGACCCTAGACCACATTGTGCACCTCACGCCGCCCGGGACGATCTACGTGACTGCGAAGCAATTCCGCGAGCTAGGATTCAAGTCAGTATACGCCTAGATCGGCCTTCGCCGTGCGTGGCAATACATGTCTGACTGACACCACCCATCGATCAGCGTCATCGCCGGAGGCACGCACGCCGGCGGACTGACTGCCAACTCGCTCATCGTGAGATCGCTCATCGTCCTGTTCCGCCGATTGCTCCTCCAAGAGCTCTGACCGGGAACAGATCCTGCCCGATGGCACGTACCTAGAGCTGATATCTTTCACACACCCCGAGTCGCACTACCCGCACTCGAGCCCATCCCACGATGCGCGCCACCACCACCAGTGGGCGAATAAGGAGAACGGGTGGGTCGCGTACGCGTTCCTCGGCGCTCCGGGTGCCGCGCCGCCCATCTCCGCGATCCTGAATGGGCGACTGGAAGCGGTGAGCAGCGAGACGCGCTATTCGCCCGAAGTCTCCGGCGGGCGCACGCGGCCAGACGGCGTCGAAATCAAGTGGGAACTGACGACGCCTGCGCGCTGGGCAGAGAAGGAGGGCGGGTCACGGCTGCCGTTCTTCTGTGGCGACGTGACGCCACGCGAGTTGCGGGTGCGTGTGTCTGCCTATCCGTCCATACATGCCATCACGCATCCGCCTCTAGGTGCCGACGCGGCCAGAGTCAAACACGGTGCACCCGAACGGCGCGCAGGGCGTCGCGCATTTGAGGGTGCTCGCCCCGCCGCGCACGTTCGCGGCCGTCTCGGCGGAGTTCACGGCGATCCTGGGCGAGGCGCCAATCGAGGGTCCGGCCGGCGCGCATGTGTGGCTGCTCGATCTACTGCCGGGTGGCGCTACGGTCGTACCCGAGGACTTGAAGTTGCACCCGCGACTCTTGCTGTGTGAGCCGGATGCGTCTGACGAGGCTGAAGTGCGGTTCGTGGAGAGCCACGGCGTGGGGTTATTCGAGGTCGGCGTGCGGGTCGATGAGGATGGTGAGAAGCGGGGCTCGTCGGAGACGCCGTTTGGGAGAATAGCTTGGGTACCTGCCAGTGTGTAACGTGTAACTGCCACAACTGCCCCCCGTCCAATATACATTCTGTATTGTCTTTGTGTAATATGGGTGATTCGACTTGCGTCCTGCTCTGCCTCTTCAAGATTCACCTGTGATCATGTTCTTTCCGACCGTGATGCAAGAGGTGTCCGCGCGGAGCCAGAAAGTTGTGTCCTGGCCACACTTCGTATACGCTTACTATGGCCACATTGTCGATAATTTGAAGATGACGACGTGCCTTTCCCCACATCATCTTAAAGCTTAAACACCCCAAGAGCTCCAGAAGCCAGGTGGACGAAGGAAGCGTATTACGTTCTATGCGTAAATAATCGTCGTAATTATTACGTCCAGGAGCCTGAGTACTGTAATACATGAAGGACGTCCTTATTTACTTGCCAGTCAGCGATATTCTCACGAGCACACATTCTCGGTTGGAGGCATATTTGCGCGCATGCCGCGCTGTGCTGTATTATGTTCGTGCGCGCTTCCGAAGTAAGATGACGTATGTGTACCTATCGCTCTGACGGCCAGCATGAGCGCGAGCTTGCCTACTACATTCGACACAAATGGAAGCATGGGATTAGAAGGAGTAAACGGGAGAGGGAGGGGGGTATTAGGGGATTTAAAGAGCGACGACGGGGGTAGAGATAATGATACAGACGAGCGTACGGTGCGGATGATACGATGCAGGGGAATGCGTGAATGGGACATGTGACGAAATGCGATCAGGGCATGCAGGGAGTATATACAGTTGAGGTATATGTCGGTCATGGCACTAGTGACTTGCTAAGAGGACTGCGCGCACGAGGGGTGCGGGGGTAGGGGCTCGGCGTCCTGACGCTACCACGCTCGTGGAGGTGCAGAATATGGGTCGCAACCAGTTGCGGCATCGTGTATATGAGTTTCTCCGTGGGAAACTGGGATGGAACGCGCGGCGATACCAGACCAGGCGGGGAACAGGGAGGAGCTGACTTGCCAAGGCGAGGGGGTGGAGGAGGCAGTACAGAAGGCACAGGTGGCAGACGAAATACGCGCGGCGACGATGCGGGGCTGGCCGGCAGCAGATCCTGGGGTTATTTCCATCGCGTCAACGCCAGAGTCCATCTCCGGTGACGGGGGTGGAGCACGAGTACCCTCTAGGGGTATAGGTGATGGCAGCAGCTGGCTGGGCACTTTGGCTGGCCGTGCATCCATCAATGTGGAGGCAAAGCCACCAGCACGAAGACGCAGAACCAGACGTGCCACAAGCTGCTGGTCCAAGCCACACAGCTCCTTCACCCTCGCCACCGAATTATCCCTAGAACCTGGTCCGTCGTCCACGTTCATAGTATCCACGCCTGTATCCAAGGCCTCATGTCGTCCGCTCTCACTTTCCGCATGCAATGCGACGATACTGCGGTGCACGGAAGCCATGAACTGGAGGTCTGCAAGAACACGCCTGCTTTTTCTTGGCCGCTTGGCAACGGGGCGGATGACAACCGAAGCAGATGCACGCGCGGAAGGCGGAACAAGGGCGCCACTACGCCGACGGCGCGCCTCGACGGGAATGAGGACGTTTAAGTCCCGGAGGCGGGTTGTGCGCAGGTTGTTGTTCACATGCAGGAGCTGTTGGGAACGGGATCGCGTTTTCTTCTCGCCGTATAGAGTCGAGCGGCATCGACGAGAGCGGCTTCCATGAACGCAAGGCAGTAGTGCTCGTCAGAGCAACAGTTGCTGATGCCTTTCGGGACGGAAAGCGTGGGGAAGGGCTGGGGTCGGCCGGAGCATGCTTACTCACGGATGGCTTCAAAGGCATTGTGTTCGTTTTGTCGCCGAAAGCTCGTAAGGTCGTGACAATGGCTTTGGAGCTGAAGCCCTCGGGGACGGAGAAGAGTGTCTGAAAGTCATACATGATGAAAGGAAGAGGCAGGCGTTGTCGTCAAATGCAAATGGCAAAGAAAGTCGTGGGTAACGTCGACCAGCGGATCCGCAAAGTCTCTATGTCGTGGAAGAAAGAGGCGTCGTCGACGGCAGCAGAAGCGAAAGCAGGGATGGGAACGGGAATGAAGCCGGCAATGACGAACCCCGACCTTCCCCAACAAACTTATATACGTCCCCCAAATAGGCACAAACATCACATCCCGTTCCGCACACTCACCCGTTCCGTCTGTGCGCCGCATGGCTCCCTTTCCTCGAGGCTCGAGGCTTTGTCCACCTCATGGTACATTTGCTTTCCTCTTTCTGAAACAAAATGACGTGTACAACATCGGCGAGTTTTTTTCAAGGCGGGATGTCCTGTTACCAAACCTCAAGCTGGCCTCAAGCCTGAGAACGCCGGACCATGCAAGGGGTCAGTACTGTCAGTACTGGTCAGTAATGGACCCAAACAAGGATTCTAGACCATCGGACCGCACTGTTTTTGCCTAACCATTTTCCCTAATGGACAGAACCTCTCAGGCATTTCTCTATTTAGTCTCTGCCCTTGACCCTACATGTGAAACCGGGGCGCAAATTGTGTTTTCAACTTTTCAATCAGAAAGCCCTTCGCTCCATCGGGGGGGTATGTGCCTAAGCTTCGACCTCGAACCACCCTTCCTTGCGTACCTTCTCATTTGGCATACTTGGTCATCGTGTTATGCCATCAAGTTTCCTCAGGCGTCCGATTCTGACTTACCGCACGACACACTCTCACAAATGTAAGTTACCTCCTCATGGAGCCAATTAATTGCCTTCGTTGAAGTATCAGCTAGAGGGACGTCGAAGCTAGTCATTGAAGTTATAATACTGTCGTTGAATTACAAATACTATTCTAAAGGAAGCATGCCTCTTATCGTTCATACGCACGGCCAATCTCTGGATCATGCGTCTGATACGTCTAGCTGTACCCTCAACTCTTCTATTGACTCGCCGGGATGTCGTTTCTTGCAGTGTTCGCTGAACAGGTCCTTTCGCGATTGCTTGTAATTGCACTTTGAGCACCCTATTGTCGGCGGACGATGCATGGACTTGATATGTCGCGACTTCTCCCATTCGCCAGAGAAGTTCTTTCCGCAATTTTCGACAGTACAGGTGAACCTTGTATCTTGCCCATCTATGCGATAAGACGGCTCGTATCTGTGCTTCCTGAGAATGGAGCGACGCTCTGATTCGCCCAAATGGAGCACGCCGTGTCCGTGTCCGTGTGGCTGCGCCTCCATAGCCTCCACCAAAGAATAGTCGTACTCCCAGGGTTCTTGGTTCGGGATCAGTCGGGTAGCCTTGTGATACCTCGGGGGTCAGGGTGCGAGCGGAATGTTGCTCGGGCCACCACTGCTGCTGGTATGCCAAATCGCCCCGAAATGGTGCTACAGGCGGGGAATCCGAACGTGAAGTCTGGGACGTCCTGCGTTCCGACTTCGGGCGCGAGCGGGATGGGTGAGGGTTTCATTGGACGGCCGCAAGGCCGATGTCTACGGGCGTCACCGCATAGCCAAGTGACGACATCGTCACAGCTTTGTCGTCTCGGGACATGGTATTTGCATCGAATGATAAATTTTCGAAAGTCGCTTCGGGGACCGCATTGCGGATATGTACCGTTCGGGTACGCCGCCGTATGCTCCATACACAGTGGAGAATCAGCAAATAAGCTCGAGCATGAGTGTGGTGAGAGACCTACCCCGTCCTGAAAATCCATAGTATTCAACCACATATTGTTGTCAACTTGGAGGAGTGGCCGCGGGACTTGAGGATCATACATTGGATAAGAGGAGAAATTGAAATGCGAAGATAGTTGTGAAGGTTGCCGACTCGACCTCCCTGGGGAAAAGGCTTTATAGAAGTTGTACCTGCATCGTCGTTTCCTCATGGGAGTGCGCAGGTGTTCGATTTATACATGCACTGCTTTGCTTGACATCTAGAATGCTTGCAGAAATGGTTAGAGTTCCACTTAGGAGATCAAGTCGATGCTGTAGTGCCATTCGATGGGACACGAACGTAAATCAATGAGGGCATAGAATACACGGCATGTTGTTGCGCCTCGAGGAGTCGTGAAGGCTTCATCATGGCACACCCCATCCAACCTTGCCGTAAACGTAGTGGTGCCTCTACATTAACCACAGGTTTGCTCACCGGTGCTAGTAGGAAAGTAGCTTTCCCGCGCATTAGATCTCGATTGAGGGATGCTGCCGATGCGAGCTGAAGCAACGTGTTTGAGAACGAGGGCACTCCAATAAGCGCGCGCGGTGCCCACCGCAATTATTATACCATAATAAGCTGCTTTGTAATCACACATGCAGGAAGGCACGGAGCTGGAGCTGGAGAACCGTGACATTATTCCGTGAGTGGGAGAAAGTACACAGCAGGTGCCAGTGCCCCGAACTTCTATGCTAGAAGTATCATACAGGGTGATAGTACTGTGACCATAGGCGGATATTTGGGAGCATTGCCTCCCTGACTTGCTGCTCCATGACACAGCTCAGGCCGAGGAATTAGGCACCTCGATAGCGACTTCATAGCTGTTATGCGGACCCGACCACTCTCACCATCGGTCTCAAGGGTGACAGGGGATGAATGAGTGCTTGCTGCATGTGACGGGTACAATTCCAGCGCATCGTCCGCGGAAGTTTGATAGGAGAAGATGGAAGAACGTTTCATCACTGAGCGTTATCATAACCACCTACGACAGGTGATTTGTATTGGATTGTGACCTGTGTTCTACCGTGTGAATGTCCCTTTTATCTGAAATTCCAGTGCCGCGATTAAGGCCGCAGCATCGACCTTGGCATCGACCCCAAGTCTGATCCATTGTGCCAGCAGTGAGTGGTACGGCCACCTAGTAGAACTACTACTAAGTCTATGTCCGCCAAGTGTTGCACTTGGGTACCACCAACGAACCGATTTGCACAGCCGTTGTTGCGATACAAAAAGGCTTCCCAACCTCTTTGGTTGCATTACCCATCAAACTCGTTTCAGTCGTAAGGACACAAAACGTGTACGTTTTTGTTGTTTATTTGTAGCGCCGATTCCACGTGCTCTACACGTGTCTGCTTTCTTCTTGGCTCTCCGCCAAATGCCAATTAACAACTTCCAGTGGTCTGCCATGTGTATGTCACAGTCGTCTCTTATATGTCTCGGGGAATTGTCCTGTCTGACTTTCCTTGGAAACAGCGATCACGGTGTTGAGCAGCGAAAAGCGTACTTTGGACGATATTCGGCTACATCGTTGTTGTCTCTTCTTGGTCAGAAATTCTCGGAATGCTGTGCCCGATAGTCACCATGAGGATACAACGCGTCTTGTGAAACGGTAATATCGGGTGTACCATTCATATTGCTTACTTATCCACGCCGTCGATAGGGATGACCCTCGGTTGGAGAAATCCTCCGTTTGCTTATCTGACGTCCGTTCTAATTAGTCTTGGTGATACACAGCACAATTGTGGCATGCCCACCATTGGTTCTTTCATGCTGTATTCGGGTGCGGGGGTCCTAGACGCCTTTTCTCGGCATGCTCCGTGAGCACCCTCTAATTCCGATGAGCTAGTAAGTCTCATTTCTAGATTTTAGGGGACCGCGATCAGCGGCTCTTTTCTGCCTTGGGCTTCATCCTAGGAGAATGCGAAGTTCACGTTCGCAGTTCGAACTGCACTGCCTGCATGACGCTGTGTACTCGTGGTTTTTCTGGAGGGGCTGGGCTGTGGTATTCCCTTTTCCCAGGGTGTCACCCGGTCCTACGATTGAAAGAACGGTTTTCCCAATACTCAATTTTTAATATATTAACGGGGCCTCGTGAACAGGACGGCGCCACACTTATGAAGCCGTATAGTCCGAGACACCGTCCCATACTTCCGTACTCGGATATGGAACTCTGAAGATTAGGACGACTCGGACCTCCTGGTTTGCGAAGTCCGATCCTATGATCGCATCAGGGAAACGGGAACTCAGTGTGAACAAGGTGAGGCGTCGCACCGATGATAGGATGCCAAGGCGATGCACCGCAAGGCCAATCGATCGCACCTAGTGGTGATCACAAGGGGTGACTCGAAGGAAGACGGCTAGACCCTAAGACGATGCACGGAACCTGTGTATTCAGAGTGCGCGTATTGGCACGCAAGGTTTCTCTACGGAACTACCCAATGCTCATTATTCTGCAGGCGATGGTTTTGAGCGCTTCATCTTCGGAGCACGCCGTTAACTACCATTGGCAGTGACCCTGTGTTGCTCTTCGTGAACACCAGATAACTATTCACACTTCTTTCGTACTGCGAGTCGCGCTTCCGAGATATGCGGACGATTTGGACCGCAGGAACCCTGGACATCAGGTGTTCCGAGTCCCGTGCAGATGTCGCAGCGGTTTCCGGTGCTAGCTACACTAGGGATGATGGGAATGATTGCGAGAGTTGTAATGGAAGGATACCAAAGCTGGTAAGTGGAGAATCACTGGTCTGTAAGAAGAGGTGACCTGCAGAGACTAGAGGACATCTTTCTCCATGATGCTGCGACTTTACTAGCGGAAGGCTTCGAGTCAACGTGTCTTACCTGGACACCTGTGACAGTGCCAGATAGATGCTACTGTATCGTGAAGGTTATGTACGAGTGACATCGGTGTTGCTCTAAGAGGAAGACGTAGACCGAGAGGCAACTTGAAGGAAGTGAGACAAGAAGCCGCTGGGGGAGATAGAACGATGCGAAGTGGGTTCGGTGATTATGGGTGGGAACGTGAGACGGGAATCGGCGTTGGTGAGATGTACGAGGCGGGATTCTCAGACGGAATGGTTCCGGGAACAACAGATACGTTAAAGATACAAAGCCGAGAGCCGTAAATATGATAGCTAGGCCACAGTACACTGGACGAGGTACAACGAGTGGACAGACGTGGGTGGGATATGGCGGAATGTGGACACAAACACAGGAACAACATTACAGACACAATCGCTGGAGTCGATAATCACGCGTGGGTGGAACTGGGTAACGTGTCCAACGTGCCAGTGGCCGAGTTGTTGTGGGCATACGAGCGTGGCCCGGCGTACCGAGCGATGGCGGCCGGCGTCGTTGCGCACGTAGCGCACGTGTCAGTCCTCACAACCGTTGCTTTCGTCAGCCCGGGCGTGGACCTTCCAGAATTAACCAGACTTTCGGACATGCCAACGAATTACTACTCGGTGTTGGATGGTTGGGGCTACTATTGCTCGCCGAAATCTCGCACTAGTCGTGACTATAATGGAATCTCGCCATGCTGTAGACTGGGGACCACCCCTGGCCCGGGGTAACACGCCCGTTCGTCGTCAGCCGTGATCCAGGCCATCCTAATGTGCGTCTACACACCTCTGAGGCAAACGTGCCAGGTTACGCCCTACCTGACGCTTGCGACCACTTTCCGACGAATGGGACACCAAGAACCCCCGTGCCGTTGCCCATGTCCTGCGGCGTAGTAGTTGAAAAATATCCTGCCAGTGCCTTGGCTCGTGTGGCAACTGCCAGTGGTAACGTTACGTGGGAGGTCATGGGAATCTGCCAGCCCGCCATAGGAAACCCTGCATTTTGGCTCGCTTCAGAGCCCCAATGTACCGTAGGTTTACCTGTAGATCTAGGACGGCAGTATGGTGTACGGTGGTGAGTGCCAGCGGCAAGAGCGCGGCGTCGGAGTTGGATGGTCGTGCCAGTAAAGTCACAGCGTACTGTAAGGCGCGTATGAACCACCCAGCTAAGCGCCGCGGCGCGGATCGACAGCGGAGCTTTCTCATCCCCCCTACTTGTCCAAATTTGCGGCTAGAAACTACCTGGCTAATCCTCCGTATTTTCTTGAAACCTCTCAGCGAGAAGATAATGGATTTTGTGTCGACACCTGCCTCCGTGCTTTGGTGTGTTAACCAAGGTGTTATCGACACATGCGGGTTCATTTTCCTTGGCCTTCCTGATCCTCACGAGGGAAAATCACCTAACAAGTGAATCCCTGCATCTACTTATGGAGACAACGTTTAGTCCAGATGCGGCCCCCTCCTGATCTGTGAAAAATTATGGTTCAGTTGGGACATGGCGTTCGATGTTATTTCACCAATCCGTCCCACAAGATCAAATTATCCTCGGACCGATAGAAACTCGAATACCAACGGTGCCAGATCCCGCTCTAGGAAGGAGGGTCCATGTCCACCTGAACATTGTGCCAATAAATCGCGTCCTGCAACGTGAACATCTGACCCTCAGGGTATGGGATGGGACGGGCCCCTACACCCTTGCTACAATCCCTACGAAGGTGCCCAGGCAAGCGGTGTGCCACCGTATTTTGCTATATAATCCCTCCAGACAGCCCCGTTCCAAGTCAGCTCACTCTTGCATCTCAGCAGAGCTTGAGATATTACAATGTCCTCTACCCAAGCGGATGCGAGTTCTTTCGCCCAGTACTCAGAGGCCGTATTTACCACCGGTACCGTCGAAGGAGCCTCGAATATGATCCTTTCACAGGTAAGAAAGCGCGTTCCGTCCTTAGTGGTCGGACGTCTGACTTTCGCATGTTCTAGCATGCTGCCACCGTCGGGTGCTGTGCGTCCTCTTTGTGGGATTTGCGGTCAGAGCTTTGGAAGGCCACAAGATCTCAGGCGGCATAATAAAGACAAACACATGCCACGGCACCAATGCCCGTTCTGCTTTTACGAGTGGAGTCGTCCCGACAAAATAAAGTCCCACCTTACGGACGTCCACCACGATGTGCTCTCCCCTGGAGTCTTGCAAGGAATCTGCTGCACTGCGTGGCCAGGCCTGTGGTCGATTTCCTCGAAGCTTACGAGATATTACGCAGTGTAGGTACCACAGATATACGCGTCCTCTACCCCTCTTTTCCCTTCTTAATTTCGAGAATGCTGGTCATGTCGAAGGAGTAGTGCCAGGCTATGTGTTCACGTACGAGTGCTGTATCATTCAACTACCATAGTAATCGCACGTGTAATGTCACATTTAATGATTTTAGCCCTTGCACGACTCAAGCTTAGGGTTTCTGCATGACCGTCCCTTACTCTGAGAACAGGAGATACTTTCAGAGTGATCACTTTTGATGAGCGATGCGGTAGGACCCATCATTGCAACTTACTACTGTAGCCCATGCCAGTGCTGTAGCACATCACTAAATACGTTTTATACATCCTATTGGTATTGATACCATTGCAGGATGATGCCTATCCCGCTCTCAAAGTGGAAGGGTGTGGTCACGGTGATGTGTCCAGTGATGAGAATTCTGGTGGGATAGCGAAGGGAACCAGACGCGCACTGACAGGTCTGAGTCAGCGCACATGATGTCATGCAGTGAATGAGGCCTAATGTTTACTAGTTGAGACACTGAGCAGCGACCTATTCTCACCATTCTCCAGTTAGCCCATCGTGTCTTGCACCAAATCCGATGTTAGGAAAGTTGAGGAACCGAATGAAAACTTATGGTTATGTTGTGCGTGGGTCGCCGAGTAATTGTCGCGATTCGACTCGCGAATATTACTCGTCTTGTAGGATCGCGTGAAAGCACGACTCAGTGTTTTTGGAGAAACGTATAGCTATAGAGCTGCGAAGTATTAAGTAGAGAAAATAATTCCCATGGGAGTCATAACGAGGACCGCGGTCGAACTGCCAGTAAACTCGACTCTGGTTGCCGGTCCAGCCAGCCCGGCCCAGAGTCGCACTGCTACGAGCAAGGCTACGAGTGTCGTGGCAAGCGTCGTCATACTTGCTTGGGTCGTCTTGGCGGCCGTACATCCAACTCGAATCGTGCCAGTGATCAACCAGTGATGGATGTCACTGGCGACTCACCACAAGACTCACCATGTGTTAGGAGTTTCACCCGAAGAAGGCTACACGGCTTAGAGAAGTGACCAAATACACTACGTGTACGACGGCCGTGCTGTTGTTTCGTGATCCGAGGTGGTAAGGCGGTGAAGGCTATGACGGCCGACGGCCTCCATCTTCAACCAGGCCATCAAAGGAGTAGGGCCAGGTCATGCACTGTGGAGCGCAGTTGCGAATCTTAATAAATTAGGGTCGATATCGGCATGCCATTTCATCGTGGGGTTGAATCCAACTGGCCTCGTGGTCCTTACAAGTTGTCAATATGTCCATTTCACGATCAACAGGAGGCAAATGCGTTGCAATCATACTAGGGATGTCCGTGATTAGCGCTTGATAGACGCTCAATAGGCGCCATTCCCGCGCTTCAAGGGCGCTTAATATCACGCTTAGCTATTTACAAAAGGCCCCCGAAAGCCCAGCTCTTGTATCCCAACAGAGCCTTGAGATAGAATAATGCCCTCTACCTCAGTGGGCTGTGAATTATTTCCTCGGGTCGGGCACTCAGAGGCGGCTTTTAACACTGGCACTTTTGAAGGAGTCTCTACTTTGCTTTCAAGTTCACAGGTGAGGAAGCGTATTATGTCCTGGTGTTCGAAGGCCAACGTTGCGTATCCAGGACACTGACACCGGTGTACGATCTCGTTGTGAGAGGTGCAGGCCAGAGATTTGGAGGGCCACAGGATCTCAGGCGGCATGTCAACGACAAACATAAGGCTACGACTGCCAATGCCCGTTCTGCTCTTACGAGTGGACGCGTGCCGACAAAATAAAGGCCCACCTTGCGGATGCACACCAGTGGTGTGTGTTCCACACCTGAAGTCTTGCAAGGGATCGGCGCCCTGCGTGGTCAGGACAGGTGGTCCACTTCCTTGATGCATATAAATACCTGCGCCGCAGTGTGATACCACAGATGTACACGACCTCTACACATCCTTTCCCTTCCCAATCCTGATAATTCTGGTCATGTTGAGGGGGTTCGTATTCGTGTAAAAGTGCTGTATGGTTAAATTCGGTTAAACTACGCACGTATAATGAAGTTTAGTGACTGTGGTCTCACACACCGCGACTTTCACTAGTTTCATTACTGAACTTCTTGCGCCGGCGTTCGTATCAGCTGCACGGTGCAACTCGGTGGATCGTCATCAAAGACCGATACCAACAGTAATGCACCATCTTGGTGAAGGACCAGGAACGCGCCATGCATACGACAATGCCAATACCTGAAACAAAGTAGACGACGACATCTGAGGTGGTCCGAAAAATAGTCACGGCGGGTGCTAGATGATATCGTATAGAAGATATGATATCGCCATTGTTGAAGGAAGAACGTACTAATATTACCATCACTGGCAATCCAGAATCATGACGTAGTTTAGCGGTGCCGAGAGTCAGTCCCTTCTGGTCAACGAAACAGCACCCATCATTAAGTCGACCAGTAACTCATCGCATTGAGTCTCTGGAAGAACACTGGCAGTGTGCAATCTCCCGCATAGCCCACTAAGAAAGGACCGAGGAATTTGTCGAACCTGGGCGAGTAGCTCTTCTGTCTAGGCGGTATTCACGCAGACAGCGAGATATCTGGGTCAGTTAAAGAATGCGTAATCCCGTCCTTATTGACGGGGGAGAAAGCCGAGAAATCTATCATTAAGACTTCCGCACAATAGCCCCAAAGATAACGCCGATAGCTGATTGAAGTAGAATGCGCCTAGAGATTACAACCACGTGACAAGAAAGGTACTTGAAATAGTGTTGGCCAGATAAGACACGGTGTCGACAGCAGCCAGGGGGAGTAAGTGACAATAGGATAAATCCTTGTGCAGCTTGTGACTAACTTGGACCGCGCAAAAGGGACCGTTATCCCTGCGATACTTGCAACTATTCAAGGAAGGACCCCAATAGAAGCGATACAACGGTATCATGTTGGTCATAAAATCGTATGGTGAACGGTGGTGAACGCCGGCCTGAGCGGCGTACACTCAAACTGGAGAGGATGGATATCGGGGGTGGACACATGTTCAACTTTGAACGCTCTCGTATCAGTAAATAGAACGCCTACAGTGCGACCAATCAAGTTAAGTGAGCCATGGCTCATCCTCGTGTTTGGGGGATTCTAGAGTTACGCCGCCCACTCACATACACTGACACCGCAGGAATGAGCTGCCCCTCGTCACCGTGCGTTACCTAGCAACCGAAGGACCACCAGCCACTGACGTAAGCGGGGCCAGGGAAACAATGGACAGGGGGGCAAGCAGGGGGGTGTTAATAGCGAATCGACAAGGTTGACGTTGAACTGTCGGGACGGACAGGATGAGGGTCAGGCGAGGGGGCGTAACGGGTTTGACTAGATGCGCCAAGGATGCGCCGCGTAAATTAGACGTTTCTTCTTCTCTCCATTGATTCCACGAGCTTGTCTTGTACTCACCTCTTTTACCCTTGACTGATCATCCATCGTAACTCTGGAGGGATGCACTATAGTAGGTGGTGCCATCTTATCAGCGCTGGAAAATGCCGCCCGTGCCGTAACATGCAAGCTCAGCTCGGCGGTAGTCACGGGCCCTAGGAGAGACAACTGCCAATTCACCGGGACCGGTTTGCACGGCCCGCAATAAGTTGACCATGTGTCAGCCTTGTTACAGGGTTATCTTTTTTTTTTGCCGCTGCTTGAGGGTGACTCATCTCGACCGGCACCCGAATGAGCCTAAACTGGGGCCGCATGGACCCTTGGCGCCCGGACCCTCACACAGGGTTCTGTTCGTTTGGCAGTGTAGCATTCATCGGCAGTCGTTTTGGCTATATTACGGATGCTCTTCCGAGGGAAAAGAGTCGGGCGGTGTCAGTGACCAAGCTATCAAGTGCCAGACGAATCATACCGTAAGGAGTATCGTAAAGGCACTCCAATTTAATTAGCTTACTGTAAGCGCGGGTGCCAAACCAAACCACTACACTCCCAGAAACTCAAGTTGATAATCATGCTGACCCAACAGTTCCTCATGGAAAAACCAAAAATCAAAGCTGCCAATGCCTTCAAAAGTTATTCTCGTCACCACCGCACGGTCCGCACTCACCACCCGCTGGAGAATGCTAGTGAGGAATAAAGGGGTCGAATGGCATCTTCGATTCTCGATCTATACTTTTAACCGGCTGAAGAAGGAGGAATGAGGGCTTGAAAGAGGGTTCCAAGTCTCCATCTTGGTCTCCATCGACGTTCTGCGAAGCCCACTCCCCCATACAGGTGACAGCCACCGGTTTATTTAGTGCCCTCAACGTCACCATCGCCATATCAACATCACGAAATTCTGCGCTTTAAAGGCCTTATCATTGGGAACGTGGCCTCCCTGATACAATCGAGAAGTAACGTATTCCCTTCACAACGGCGGTTCGAACCGGTAGTTTCGTACCCGTGTTCATAATAGCTGTCACCGTGACCCGATCCCATTGGGTCTCAAGGGCGCCACAGGTGTGGTGCCAACTGAACGTATCGCTTGCGGAACTAAAGAGGCCAAAATAAAGAAGGTCCAGTGTTGGCGATTGGTATGTGGGTGGCCATTGCAGTACCGCGGGTCCAGCGGAAAATCGTGCCAGCTGGCGGCCAGCACAGCTATCAAGTACTACCACTCTAGTATGCATGCCGACAAGTGTAGCACTCGGGTATCCGTTGCCACTATTCACAACGATAAAAAGTCGCATTGGTGACCTTACCCACCCAACATACTCATTCCACCCTCCGACACTGTCCTGCTTTGTCAACCTTCGAGGGACGCGTCACTCAGCACTCTGCACGTCATCTAGGGTATGTCTCTTGCCTTGACTCTTCAGACTTCTATTACAAGTGGTGATCATAGGCCCTCAGCGTTTGACGGCGAACTGAAGAGCATACTAAAACAGTACTTAGCCATCGCCTCGTGGTCGGAAGGTTATTTATTCCCGACAGTCACCGATCACGCATGCCCACGCCTCGCTTGTGAAGCGCCTTTGGATCCTAGGTTACGCTTCTCCTAGGACCCTACTCATCGGTAGTAATACAAATTCTACAAGCGGCGTGACCCTTGCGTCCCGGCGAGTACCTTATCAAAACTAACCACCACGGGGGATTTGGTTTAGGCCCCTTTCCTCTGCGCTCCCAGTCGATGTGAGCACCCTCCGATAGCTCTGCGGGTCTCGTTTCTGACTCACCTCTTTCGGAGATGTCCAAGGATAATATGAAGTCCGCTTTCGCAATTCGAACTCCCACCTGCTTAGTTCCACAGACATCGCAACTGGTGACCACACTAGTGAGTGATCGCGAAGGCCTAGGGTCTCGGGCATGGTAACTGGCATCTCTCATAGGACTACCACAGTCCGCGAGTCAAAAGTACTTGAGCTGTAGAATCTGCGTCCTGCAGTATCTGTCCTCGGACTCGGATATGGAACTCTGTAACTTGGAAAAAAATGACAAACACCCGGTTTGCAGAGCGTACTCCGATGTGGTGGTCGGTGTAAAGTTGATGTCGTCAGGGAATCAGTGGCGGTGTTGCATCGCTCCTAGAATGCGGAGGTCACGCAGATGTGAAGGTGCATAGAACCCGTGAGGGTTGAATACGTCAACTAAGTATATCGGGATGTAGTGGGTACGTCCTCCGCCAAAAGTCTCAGCATTCACTATTCCGCAGGATATAAGATCATAAGCGCTCCTTTGAGTATGCTGTCAGTGACCATTGGCGATGAAATTTTTGTGCCACGAGGCACCTTCGTATCGCTTTCTACAAACTGCGCGGCAGCTATACACGCCTCGCCCACACCATGAGAAGCCGATATACGGCGGGGCGCATGACTTTCCTGGAAGCGGATTTTTTTATCAAAGGACATCGCGGCGGTTACCGACACCGATATCTCAAGAAGGTTGGGACTTGGGAAGGCTAGGAAAGGTCACGAGGACGGTGATGGAAGAATGGTTGAGCCGAAAATCGGGGTTTCAAACCTCACCAGCCCGGATGACGTTGCAGCCTGGAGAGTAACTGAAAAGTCGTCTCGCACAACGGCATTGCGGACCTACTGACGGGGACTCTACATGTTTTACGCCAACAACCGATGACCGTGCCATTCTGTGCCCACATTTGCTTTTCGTTGCCTTTCGGCGGCTCGAGCGCCATCGAGGGGAAGCAAGATCTTTTGATATTGGAGGGACACCGTATCCGTGCTCAGCCAGATTATACGGGCACATGATCACCTATGTCTTCGCACCTCTAACGCAAGTTCCAGTGCCAGGTAGTGCCTTACACGACGCTTGCGGTCCCCTTCCCAGACAAGGGGGGCACTCATTGCACCCACGTCGTTGTCCATGGCGCGGCAGGGTGCCGTTCCAGCGGCGGCATCAAGTAATGCTACACAGAACGTCACGGGAATTTGTGCCAGGCAGGGCATTCGTGATGAGTAATCGTAGAGTCGCTGCGGTGATGGGACCACATCATATACTTGAAAGGGCACCGTGGCGCTCATGGCTCAGCTTCAGTGTAGTCCATTTCCGTTCTCAATCCCTGATGCCCACAGTGCCCATGGATTTCGGACATGATATGCTAGTGGCATAACTCCCGCACATGCGCTCTTGAAGAGAGCCAGGATATCAGAAATCGAGCCCGTGCCCTTCGTGAGCCAGCGTAATCATGATGATTTGTATCATATTATCTTTGTTGAAACTATGAATGTGGTTTACTGGCACGTGGCACCTTGCCTGGCACTCCGTTGACCAAGGCCCGGAGCTGGTAGACTTCCGAGCAAGCGGCCGAGTCAAGTTTCTAAAATCGTTGACAGAAACAACACAACTTGATAGAATGACGAAGTGGTGTTGTCCAGGGCTAGACCTGGCCCCGCAACTGCCAACCGCAACCGCAACGGTGACCGCCGTGAACACGAGCACTTGTGACGCGGCGGTGTGACAGGAACGACAGCGGCGGGAAGGCGGAGTTGGCGGAGCAGAGTGGGGCCGTTATTCACAAGTGCTGGGAGGCATGAACCCAACAGAGAATAAACAGCGTCCATACTCGTTTCTCATCACAATTGCCCCGCCTTCGATTCGACTTCTCTCCAGCTGGACAACCCTCTGATTTCTCAACAATCCTCATAGTCTCAGGTTCGAGAGTGCAGGATCGGTGAGCACCTTTTACGAGCACCACAAGTAATTGTGGATACCCCCCACGAGCCCTCGCACAGAAACCAACTGATCTTCATGAGTTATATCCGTTCTCGTCGGGGTTATTCCCTTCCCAAGCCAGCTAACAACGACTAGATTCTCCCACTCCGGCCGATCGTCATGCAGCCAGCGTTCCAAGGACAGATTCATCATGCGATTCATCATGTAGTAGTGTCCGCATGGCCGGTGCATAGACCTCATTGGGGAATAGGACCGGTGAGAAATTTTAACACCATTCACCGCACGCCCTTCAATTGATCCCCCTCGCAAAATGTTATAGGTTTAGCTACCTAGAAAGTGCCATCTGCGCAGTTTGGAATTGAGTTCCAGCTAAGGAAGGCACTGCACAACAGCGAGATGGTGCCAGTCGACCACTACCTGCGAAATGAGTGTTGGCGGACGATCAAACAGATCATGAAATATATGTCCCCTCCTGGTACGGCCTAACCGATCGTGCCCTTGCCAATGGGTGCCATCATACTTCGAGCAGGATATATCAAGTGAGCTAGCGCATGCTTACCCCTCCAACTTGAACCGGACTTTGAGATGTCCTCTCTCCCCCCGGACGGAGATCCTCCCTTCGAGGAGCTAGTACCAGCGTTCTATTTTCCTGCGAGTCAGGGAACCTTTCAAGTACACCCTCAGGTAACGGTATGCGTGGTGTCTTGTTGTTCGATTTTACTGACGTGAGCGCGTATAGGGTGCTAGTCCTGTCTTCTACTTCGATTCCGAGGGGCACTTTCTGTATATGCTGCCGCAGGGACTTAGTCAACTACACGACGGAGCGAATACCACCCAGCCTCCGGAGTCCCTAGTGCATCTCGGCAATGCCTCTCAATTTCTGCCTCCAGAGGCTGCGCAATCTGCAGACCTTTCTACAGACGTTCAAGCAGTCGAAACCCCCGGGGGTGGTGACGACGGAGAGTTGCCCCTCTGTGAGGCTTGTAACAGAATATTTGGAAGGCCTCAGGAATTCAAACGGCACATGGATCAGACACACCAGCCGCCGCGACAGTGCCCCTTCAATCCTTGCGCTTACAAGTGGAAACGCCCTAACAAAATCAAGGCTCACATTACCGACGAGCACCGCAACAAACTCTGCCCAAAGGTTTTTCAACAACTAAGCGCCCTGCGTGGGAAGTGCATAGTCGAGTTCGTCGATGCTTACGAACTCAGGTACAATTTCAAGACACCGACGGAGCCATATGTACCACTTTCTCTTCCTCCGCTGGCTCCGTCCGAAAAATTCATGCTAAGGTGTGTGTTCTTGAGAACAAATGAATAAATCGACTAACATCGATAAGCGAGTATTGTGGATGTTGCCTCGGGAGTGGAGACGTTTTCTCAAGTGAAGGCGTACTAGTCACGCAAACGGTAGAGGAGTCGACGGTGTTACTAGAAGGATGTGATGGCCAATCATGAATGGAGGGCGTAAAAGGGTGACCGAGCTCCGCGTGACAGCCGTACCAAGTGCCCTTGACACCTCACCCCCATTTCCATGTTCGACGCCCCGCATGATCGGCCGTCCCAGCCTGCTGCATACTCTTTGTCGACTCTCGTACCCACTCTCGCTAAAGAGATCTACCCCCGCATCTGTTCTTCCTCTGGGCTTGTATTACTCTCCATATTGTATGTCTTTTTTAGCATCAGTCGTAATCTGTATCGCCTCTCTCAACTTGGAAAGCCCCCTGCGAGATGTTTATAAGCTCACAGCACTTCTCGAGGAGTCCTTGTACTCGATGTCCGAGCTCTTCTGCCGTACAACTTCACCACTCACCCCGCTCAACGCCAACGTTTTCCTTCAAGGCGAATTCTCTGACATGAGGTGACATCGGTTTTCTTTTTGTCTTTTTCTTTTCTTTTTGGAATCACGACTCACCAGCAGGTCCGAGCTGGAAGAGCCGGAAGACGCACGATCCCGCTAATTTATTACAGAGCGGATCACCATCAATGAATACGGTAAATAGGATGATGCGATGATCAAAAAAATGAAGTACTTGATGGCACGAGGGAAATAGAAGAGAGGCATTTTTCAAAAAAAAGAGGTAGCGTGGTGCGATGAGTGATTGCGGCGGGTCGGAGTTCACTCGTGAGAAGAATAAAAGCGGAGGAGTGTGGAATCGACACGTTCGCACCTGCTTATCGGGGAGCCCGAAGGAAATAGGATGTGGGAGGTGTATGATCGTGGCGGTTTTAGAGGGGCTCAGTTGCGAGACAACTTGAATGTCAACGAATGTGTGCGGTTAAAAACTCGGGCGCCGATACCTGCGAACTCATCAGAGATTGAGGGAAAATAGGGAGCGTGAGACCGCCTGAGATGGTTGAGTGGGGTGGTCGAGTGGGCCGAGGCGAGGACAACCACAGAAGAGAGCCAGAGAAGGGAACGACGATCGGATTGGCGGATTGGCTATGTCGCGGGGTGGCCGTGCCGAATGATTACAAATTACTACTCAGTTAAGAAATTGCCTCCGTAGATGCCGGCCGATGCGGAAGTGCAGTGGCTAAAGGCGATTAAGGGGGTCGTTGAGTGGGCCTATGGGCTCAACCGATGGATGACGTTGCGTCCCAACAAACAGGCACGTGGGGTGCGGTGGTAGTGTGGCTGATTGCGCAGTTGTAATAGGCGCGCCACGTGCGGGATTGTGCTCTACACGTCGGATGCAGCATACAAGAAATAAACGAAATATACCACACAAGACGGTGTGCGCGTGCTAAGATGCCGATATCACGACTTTCTCCACCGGCGGGAAAATACATAACTCCACAGGGACACTGATGGCATGCATTTGATCAGGTAGTCACTTGTATGAACTCGCGGACTTTGCATCTGCAAATACCACAACCATCACCGAGCCGCCGTTTCCTTGGCTATGGCTACGTCAGTAAGACGGGGAAAGGACGTTATTTATCGACTAGTCACCCACCCTGAACTCGAAGTAGTGCGAACTCGACGTCCAGTCACGCAGTCGCTTTGGTCAGGTGCGCTGCCACTATCCGAAACACGCTCGAGCTCGGGGCGTCGTAGAACACAACTTGCCGGATTCCCTCGATAGCGCGAGAACATGCTGTCAAAATTCATCATCATCGTAGGAACCATCGCCCCGACCCAGCCCAGGCCAAAGTCGTCCTCTTCATATTTCCGGGGAAAGTCGAAGCCACGAGCAGGGTCTTGGGGCCAAAGCCTCCCCTCAGGCGCTGGCCCATCTTGTTCCCTGATCCACGCGCCTACAGCCCGCACGGCCTCCGAACCCTCCATACCGGACCAGGCGCTCTCTGACCCAAGCACGAGAAAATCGCCGTTGTGCACCTCGACGCTACGCGTCTCCACAGAAGACGCATCGAGCGGGCCACGCGAGGGAAAGACCCCCTCGTTGACGAGCTCCTCCATGTCTACCCTGTTGGACCGCGTGGTCTCGAGCTCGAGGTAGCGGGGGGAGCCGGGCCCGACGAGCTCGGTGCACTCGTAGGTGGCGCTGCTCATACGGCGGCCTAGAAACGCACGAGCCGCACCGGTGTTGGCGACGCGGAGCACGCGCGACTCCGAGTCGAAAAACGCGAGAAGCGCCGAAGCGCGACCGGCATTCTGTGCCCAGGGCTGCCCCGTTCGCGCGTCGTCGTCGAGGTGCACGAGCGCTTGCCGCAGAGCGTCGTCGACGTGTGTGCTGGGCGGCGGGTGTCCTGTACTATGCACGTCGGCGAGCGCGCCAGCGACGGCTGCGACGATGTTCCTTCGTATCCAAGATACTGCACCGGGGTTGGAAGAGTTGGCATTGTCCGCGCTGAGTAAGGCAAAGATTGACCAATAGCCCGTGGGCACGGGGAGCACGCCGGCCGCAAAGTCCGTCACATGGTCTCTTCATTGACAACGTCACGATCAACCATCTTTGTCGTCGTGGTCGGAGAGTGAGAGAGACGCACCCTGGCGAATCGCATATTGCGGTGTCATATCGCGCTACGCCGGTGTGATTCCCTGGAAAGACTGTTTGCTCGAAAGTCTGAGTGTGCGCGTGCGGATGGCGCACGTATACGTTGAAGTCATCATATCTCGTGTACGACTCGTTGTTATAGGTGCGACTTTTTTGATGTTCTCGAAATTTTCTCGAGTCGAACTAGAATCTTGAGCGGCGGAATCGAGATTCAACCGAGACCACGAGCATCCGACAAAAGCAGTGAGACCAAGAAAGGAGACCAGAGACAGACCCAATTTTGTCCTTGTATATGGGCGTTGGGACCACTTACAAGGGCCAGCTGGGTAAAGCCTTCGGGATAACAGCTGGTGGGAGCGCCCTATCATCATCTCTGCCTACCAGTACCAGTGCGGGTGACGGTTGTCGCCAGCGGCGGATATTCGGCCCGGGTCGCCCCTGACCCAAAGAGCCAGCGCCTCATGCCAGTGGTGGCCGGGCACGATGGATCTCTATAAAAACTACTCGACACGACGACATTGACAGAGACAGAAAACATCTGGGTCTTATATATGTATGTCTTTCTGTCCATACAGATTAAAGAACATGAACGTGCATGAACGACTAACACGATTCAGATCAGACAGAGTCGCCCAAGAAGTCACCATGTCTTTCCTGGGTAACATTCATGGGTCCTTCTCTCGGCGCACATCCCGGGATGTCTTCGCCAACGCCAAAGTAAAGGAATTCAAGCGTCATGCAGGGGTCGAAACAAAATACGTAGACCTGACCATCCACTTTATTGGTGCTCAAGGGTTACCAAAGACAGACGTCGCGGGCAGTTCGGACCCGTACTTTGTCGCGCGCATCGACCACGAAATCGAATACACGTACGCCCGTCTTCATGTACCGCTACGCTCCCCCTCGTATTTTGACCGAAATAATTCCCAGGTCGTCAGTGCAGGTGAACACCCTGCAGCCGGTCTGGAACGAGCTGTGGCGCTTGAAGAACGTGCCAACCGACGCGACGCTCGCAGTGCAAGTGATGGACAAAGACGAGGGAAAGACGGACGACTTTGTGGGCAAGTTCGAGACGACCGTCGCACCGGGCGCCAAGGAGGCCATCATACAGGGGCCGATGCACCGGCGTCGCAGTGGCACTTTCTGGCTCAATGTACACACCCCTTCCTTCCTTCCCCTCCGCCACACACACCCTCACACATACGCGCGTAGATCGAGTCACGAGAACCCGCAACGCCGCTCAGCGAGGCGCCAGCATACACCTTCGACGGGCCTCTCCGGTACGCGCAACACTACTCGCCAACAGTCGGGCAGCTGACGCGCGTGAACGACGCGCGGCTCTACTCGACATGGGAAGTACGCCTACGCGGCGTGCGCACCTTCTTCGGCGACGTGTTCCAGCACTGGAACACGGAGTACGCCGCCGCGCAATCGATCTTCGGCACCGGGCCAGGCGCGCTTGCGCTGCGCGGCACGATCCGGACCGGGCACCGCACGCTGTACGCGCAGACGATGCGCGATCGCACGGGGCCGCTCGACACGCCCGCGGACGTGCTCGCGCTGCTGCACGGCGCGAACAGCCTCGTGCAGGACCGCTCCCCCACCGACCCGCGCCGGCTGCGCGTGAAGCCTGCGGTGTACACGTACGTGATCGCGGAGGAGGACGAGACGCTGCGGTTCAGCGAGACGGGCGCTACGTTCTTCGTCGACTTTGCGTCGAAGCACGCACTGCATGCCAATTGCGCGAAGCGCGTGCGCTATAGTGGTGAGTTCCACCCGCGGCCTACGTGCGCAGGCGGCTGGGCCGGGTATGGCGATGGGAACCCCGATGACGATGCCGACGAGCGCACGCACTGGGAGCTCGTGATCGACAACAACTCGGGCACGTACGCACCCAGCCGTGATCTGCTGCCCGCCGTTCGTGCGCTGCTCGAGTACAACTTCCCCGGGTTTGCCATCTGCGCGCTCGACAGAGAGGATCCGGGACTCAAGGAGAGCCGCGAGGCATGTCGCGAGTACGCGCTCAGGTTTCGCGGGGTCAAGCAGGAGGAACTACAACCGCACATCGCGGAGAACGAGCAGACGTTGTTGAATCACATTACTGGGAACCCTGAGCTGGCTGCGCGACACTCAAACCTGCCATAATTTAAGAATCATATGATGTATGGTATTGATGATACAAAGTTGACGATAGGGAGGCCTGAGTACTGACTGCGTCTGTAATAGCCGTGTTAGACCACGTACTAGTGTTGTGCAACGGATTCTGATGAAAAATAAAGAGCGACAAAGAAAGAAAAAAATCAAGATGTGATCAAATTCCTGTAAGGGTATGACCGCCAAGTAATGCTACAGGGAATGCATGGTCATGTTATATCAACAAAATTGGAACAGTCCGGTCCAACGTCCATCCTAGAACGATAAACAAAGTCAGTTTACAGAACCAACACGAGTGTTACATATGGCCAAACGCACCATAAGCGTCCTTGCTCACTCCTCCATAACATAGTCATCCACAGCGGGATCGAGCTCGAGCCTCGATAGCGGAGAGCAGATATAAGGCGAGTCGTGTCTACGCGGCGAGAAAGGCCGGGGCGTGTCGCGACGTTTCATGATCATGCGCGCCACGAGCTGCGGCATGCTCACGATAGCCGTCTTACCCGGCTTGATCTTGGTGGAGGTGGCACCTGTCGCGCATTCCGTCACGTCTGGATCTTCGCCAAGCTTGAGACGCAGCAACGCCTGCAGCTCCCGCCCTCGCTCTTTCTCCCGCTTGCGCACGCGCCGCGCCTCTGCTCTGCGTGCCTCGGTATACAGAAGCCACGACCGGATTGTCTTTTCGTCAGACTCGTCCAGCTGCGCGGGCTCACCAGGTGGCCCCTCCGTGCCATCGGCAGTCTGCACCTGCACTCACGCCACCGCGCTCGTCAAAGTCGGCCAGCTTGGAGGGCACCTGGTGGTGCCACACTGAGCCGACCTGCGAGGAGCTCCGCGCGCTTCGCGTGAAACACTTCGTCTTCCTTTGCTTTACGCTCCGAGACCCATGTACGACGGCGGACGCTCTTGAGCTTTTCGAACTCAAATGCGTCGACACGTGCTATTGCCTCCGTTGAGAAGTTCAAATTTGGCTCGACCGCGTGTGTTTCGGATGTTTCGGGCTGGTTGGATGACGCGGCCTGTATAGGCAAGAAGAGCCCAAGGCCACTCCCACGTGGGGAGGATGGTGCTGACCACTCCGAGACGGGAGGTTCGGAAACAATAAGGCTGTTGTCCGGTTCCGCCCCGGGTAACGTTAGGAGTGGCTGTCCAGCCAGAAGCGGGGATTGAGGGGGGGAAGGTGACAATCCGTTCATGGCGGTGTCCTCCGGGAGCTCCGAGAAGGACCGCCGAGACGGAGACTGCGGGAGAGGGGAGCTCTCAAAGAAGTCCTCGTCATCGACATGAAGTTCACCAAACGTGCTGCGCATGGGGGAGGATGGGACGACGTCCGACTCCGAACCAAACGGCGTGGAGTGTAGTGTGTCAGTGTAATCCATTGCTCCGAATCCCCAGAGGTCGGTGGAGCCAGAATCTGGGTTGGCTTCAGTGCCAATGGTACAAAATGAGGGTCCACCAAATTCTGAGAGTGGAGAGGGAAGCATTGCATCGTCCTTCGTAAGACTGACTCCATGAAAAAGCTCGGACGATACGGCACCAGACTCCATGCCTCCGGGATGATAGACTGGCACAATGCCGGTGCCCGGTGACACATTAAGTGGGGCACTGTGAGTGAGCCGCGGGTCGACATCATGACATGGGTCGAGGAAGTCGTAGGAATCCCTGTGCCGTGTGTCGACGGTAGGGTCATCCAGACCTTGAAGAAGAAGTCGAGGTCGAAGGCGAGGGCACGGTAATACGAGGTGGGGGAGAGTATGAGGAATATCAGTATGCGAAAGCAGAAGATTGAAAGTATGCGAGTCGACAGATGGACTTTCCGCCCGACGAAAACTGCGAGTGACCTATCGAGCTGTCGGAGGAAAGGCCATTTGGTGTTGGGAAGAGAGTATGGATCATGGTGAACCTCGAGCCTACGCGTCCATCAGGTGGCACTACTAACGAACAAAGTTGTCCGCAGTGTGACTCGATCGTCGGGTCTAGGTCTCTTATGGACGAGTATGAGCCACTTGACAGAGTCATCCGGTCGCCCTCCATGGCCTGGACACCTAGTGAACCATAGCGCACGAGGGGTGAGACCAGTGATCGCGACAAGAGCGTTGACACCTCCAGGGTGCCGGCAGGGCGAGCATCTGCATCGTCAGGAGGGAAATCCCATATTGGAGAAAGTGGAGTGAGTAAGTCGGTGGAGGATGATTCGTCAGGGGAAGAGGATGATTGAGAGTCACCGTCGGTGACTGGCTCGGAAGTAGGAACCTCGAGGTCAAGGTCCAGGTCGAGGCCAGTATCCGTACGTGCGTCAGCATCTGTAATTCGAGGGGCACCCGGAAGGGGGTGTGGCACCATGGGAAGCGAGGGCGGAGGGGAAAGAGGAAGATGTTGGGTGGACGGGTGTGACGTAAGGGGGATTTCGGAGTGTGGAGCGAGTGAAGTAGAAGGGGAAGAAGGGGGTAGGGTTGAAGGGAGGGAGCAAAGGGATTTACCTGCACCATGCGATGGAGAGTCGTCGCACAGCACAGGAAGTGGGACTGTGTGCTTTGGATCGGAGTCGGTGGCAGGGGGCGATGGATAGACATGTTTAAGTTGCTCGGTAGGAGTCAACTCTGCCGGTGAAAGGGTCCAGATGCGGGATGGATCAAACGTGGAGGGGTCGTGGGGTTTGGGAATGCAGGTGCAGCGATTTGGGGTGTAATAGGATGACCATAGATCTGAGGGCCAAGCGTGATCGGGCTGCATGCTGGATTGTGAGGGCGATGAAGGCGATGTCGAGAGAATAAAGCAATCTGAAGAGGAGACAAAGCCGTCGTTGACGAACGTCATGGTTTTGCACCAATCTTTCGAACGGACGAGCAGGCCGTTAGCCTGAAAAACGAGGCGAGTAAAAAAAATACAAGGTTACAAGCTAGTAAGCGCTATGAGTTGATTTTGATATAGAGTGCATGACTCACAGTAAAACCAAAGAGAGAGCTGAAAGGGACTACAACATGACTGAAAAGCAAGACGACGATGAGAGATGAGAGATGAGAAGAGAGAGAGAACAGCAGGAGTAAGTGGTTGTCCTTGAGACACGCCTCGAACCGACCAAATGTATGCGCAGGGACCCCCGATTCGATATTACATGTTATGGCGGTCTCCGGGGGTACCAGCCTCATTTTTTCTATTAGGGAATATTCCTCGGAATTGTTGTTATCTGCCACACCCCATCCACGCGTCCAATTCACTGCCTTTCTAGGAAACCCGTCAACGCCTTGACCTCCCCGGCTCGGCCTCGTGGCCCCAAAGTCCTCAGCTTTCTGATTAATCGAATACCCCGCTCTCCGTAACGTATAGGTAATCCATAACAACCTGCCGACATAAATCACCACGCCGTAAATTGTATACGGTAACTCTCTGATGGCGCGGAGGCTGACTACCCCATACAGAGGTCATAGTAGCGATCACGTCGGCAGTCAGAACCCATACACTGTTAACGAGGGCAAAAGAGTGTAGCGTTACGTGTCGAAGCGCGTTACAGTCATAAAACGCCGATCCGGCATATGGAGCTACAGCTATCGGTACTGTACACGTGCAACTCACATGAAACGCACCTCGTGACCTGCAACGCCTCTGCGCTCCGACAGTGCAGGATGTCGACGTTGGATGCCGCGACGGGTGTCAGAATCAGGACGACATCAGTCTGGCCCATTTATACATGTCAATCGATCGATCAACCCAGCGGCAACAGTCAACTGGTTGAGGGAAGGCGTAACGCACCCCGATTTACTCACGAACAGGCACATCAGTTTTCAACAGATGTTCTATCGTCCCCGGTACAAAGAGCGTGAACATGCCCGAGCAGGACAGATAGGGGCGCCAGAACCTGCGCCCCCAGAGTCCCAGCACGTAACCAGTTCTCGGGAACCCAGCGTCCGTTCGGTCATTCTCTCATCCTACCTACGAGGATGCGATCCGAGATACGGCCGGCCACCGGTGCGCCCACTGCCCCCAACGGACACAAGAATGATGTGATACTCCAGTCCTGCACACATGAGACAAGGACGTACATGCACTCCCAAGTCCTCCCGGAAACAATAATGCGCTAATGACAAACTCGTTTTTGATGTTGTAACGTGCACCCTGCCGGGCTTTTGTTTAGACAGAATAAAGGATGCGGAAATATGCTGTTGGACGGCTTACGATCGTGTACGAGAGTGGAAGAAGAAGCCTAGAACTTCGAAAGTCCATCGCGTAAGCGGCAATAACTAAAAACAAAAGTTGGCGCTCAGTCGTGAGGACCCCTGCCAGGCGCTAAAAAGTAAGTCCAAGCCGCAGAACGCCAAGTATATAAAAATACGTTTTCTTTGGGGAACAACGCACCGCAGCGACTAATACATTCGGGCTGCGTGATATCGAGATATGCGTAAACGAATGTCGCAGCCTGGTAGCGCAACTTGCTGACCCTACGTGCACCCGGCCAGCTCGCCGAGGGAAGTACCACCAGCACCGCTACGAACAGCGCTGCGCCGCAGAATCCCGCGGTGAGCCGCAGGAGTGGCCAGAATGCGTAACGAGGGCTGCGAGGCCGGCGAACCTACAGTATAGTACTCAAGACATCCGAATAGAAAAAGTAAAAGTAAATTGGGAGGTTTTTTTTTCTTTGAACCCATTTATATTCCGGACAGTCATTATTTTTCAGGCGAGCTTGCTTCTCGTAAGTGTAATGCATGAGAAACGCACGGTGATTAGGTCTTGTTAAGCAAGGTGATAGTGTAGGACTCACCTGTTACCTGCAGGCTTTGACTTTTCGCAAAGATCTCACGGTCCGGTCTGCTCTGACCGACTCGGATTCTTCTGTCTTACAAATCATGTTACAAATACTGCAACATAAATAAAATAAAAATACATTAAAATAAAGCCAACTAAAGCGAGGCATCTCAGACTTTCCAAACTTCGCGAATTCATCGATCGGATAGAAACACAGAAGTTACATCGTCGAGCAGATATCATATCCTCTGGGCTTGCATTTCCGTTTCCTTCTTCTACCGTGGCAGTCTTGAGTCACTTGACTATAGGCGGAACAACTTTTTGGTCAACTTCCTGAGCAGCGTAATTAGTTAGTGGGGATGGGGGCGGGTATGGGGACGGGAAGCCTGTCCAGCAGTCTTTGAAAATCAGGCGTCCCGATGCCCGTCACCTATGGAGACCAATGTCAATGTCTGAAATGAGGAAACATGAGCCTGGTGAGACGTACAGGATCCCATCCAGAGACAGCGGAGAATCCATCAGTGTCGCAGCCCGGGTTCGAGCCAGACGTGATGCCATTGAAGCCCTGGTGGGCGGTGCCGTATAGCCAGGGGTTGAGAAAACCGAGCACTGGCCTGTTCTTTGAGAGCTGATAGTCATTCAGCAGAGCGATTATGCCCGCCACGACCTGTAAGTTAGCGGCTAGCTGAGTATTCGAGGACAGAATATGCAGAGAGGTGGGAGGGGGAGGGACGCACTGGCGTCGAACAGCTCGTGCCCGCCGCGAGCTTAAGCTCATCGTCGAGGACCATCACGAAGTTCATTGCCTGCGCGGCAACGTCGGGGAAGCCTCAGCTCGAAGCGCTGCACAAATTGTAAGTAAACATAAATCAGATTCGGTCACGTAGGCGAGTGCACTTGTAAAGGCCGGTATACTGGTTTTCGAGTTGCTGGAAGAAACCGAGCACGGCGTCGGTCTGGTACACCGGGCGTTGAAAAATATTCGAGAACCCCCCGGAGGAGAGAGGCGCTGCAACCTCGAGGAGTTTCATCGTTCCGCCAACGCTAGTAACCCAAGGACCTGCAAAACGTGTGATGGAGTGGTGAGCGACTGGTATCCGAGCCTATGTGCGAGCAGGGATAAGCCAAACATACATGTCGGAGGGAAGGCAGGGCTGGAATTGGACAACGCCGGAGCCTTCTTTTTCTTGCAGTCTCCGTGGCCAACACCTACGTCACCACTGGCGAAGAGTATGCTGACGCCGCGCGCGCCCAGCTGCCCGAAAAGTTCGCACACGCTCTTCGCATAGTCAGGCGGGAAGGTCTGCTCGTCGCCACCGTAAGACGTGCTGATCGTCTGCGGAACATCTTCCAAACTGATCATTACCCCGAGCCATCCGAGGTATGGCTCGTTGTCGTTCACCGGTGTGTAGCTGTCAGGGATGAATTCTTCCGCTACGCCGCCAATGCTGTAGAAGACATGAGGGGTGGGCCAAGCTATTCTCTGCGTGTATTGCATGTCGAGGTTTGCCTCATCGCCGGGCTTGTTCGGGTCGTATCCACTGTCGTTGATATCAATGACCAGGAAAGTCGGGTCGTCCGCGTCGGAGCGGAAATGTTCCATGAGATTCTCTAGGTCATCATCGCCTACGCCCCAGGGAAGCCTGTAACCCCGATCATATTCTGTTCCGTTGCTGCGGGCTGGTAGGTTACCGAGTTGTATAGCGAGCGAAGGACCGCCGGAGTGATGGGAACATCACGGGCCGACAGCGGCGCCGCTACCCTACCACGGTGTCCACGTAGTCTTTTCCGCGGCGTGAGCGGCGAGCCGAAATACGTCGTCGGCGCGACCGTCTGCACGTGCACGTGCAACGCAGCGGGGAGAGCGTAGCCGACCGTGAGGAGAATAGTCTCATTCGTCCCGGCGTATCGGTAGAGCTGGTACGAAGCGCCGAGAAGGTCGTTGGCTTTCGATACGGGCACCCCGGTCACCGTCAGCCAGTTGCCGCCGTGTGACGTTGAGACATTGGAGGGGGACACGCCGTGGTGCCTAAGCCAGGTCTCGACGAGCTTGAGTGTGTATGGATGTGGTGCGACAAGCTTGGCGACCTGTTCCTTGGAGAGATACGCGCCATATCTACAACGTAGCAGCGTCACGTGTGTTGGCGGGGGAAATGAAAAAAAAAAAAAAAAAAAAAAAGAGCGTGCTTTGGATGTTTCGGATTGCTGACCTCATATATGGCGTCTGTGAGGGCGTGCTCGCGGTGGGGCTTTAGCGCAATGTGGAGGTCGATAGTGGTGCCAACGTGTGGTTGACCGATGCTCTCCCATTTGCCAGGTATAACATTCCATCTGTGTTTTGTGTGTATGTCGTTCCAATTTGGTGCGAAGGGCGTAGCGGCGCTATCGAGGGGCCTCGTGACGACGCTGAGGGCGCAGGACACAGAGAGCCGGAGGTAATGCATAGTTACAACTTGAAGTGGCCACCAGGACGGTGCTATGAGACGGTTCTGCGAGTTTACTATGCGGGCACCTGTGACGTGGTGTCGTGTGAGCGTGGTCAGGCGGTGTTGCAGTGGGAGTGCCAGTGGGAGGCGTGAGTCGAGCTAGTTAAGAGCGGCAATTCCTGGCGTATTGATGTTTCTACCGATAATAGTCCACCGCGGGTGGCTAGTGTACATACGCCTAAACCTGCTTGGCGTCAGATGATGTCGCTCTGATACCGATGCCCGAGGCGCACAGGGAGTCCACATATGTCTCTGCAGGACAAGTGAACGAAACCAAGTGCAACCACCAGTAGCACGGCACTCCATCGGTGCCCAAATGTGTGTCTCTGTCGTTTCAGCGAATCCTCCTGAGGGAGGGCCCCGCGCTTGGCCCCGCGGCGGCACCAATCACCGCGGGGACAACATCGAAGACGGAGAAGCGTAACTAGCCCTCCAAAAGTGGATTGTGCCGCCAGGAGCACCTGTGAATGGCGGCGGCCATCGGGAAAAACCCCCGCTCTAGCGAGCGATAATCTCGCTAAATTGCCAGTCATTATTGAAATTCAGTGATTATTTGTTCTTTAGCCTGAATAATTAGTCGTTCGTTATCTCTCTTACTCCGATTGTTACGTAATAATTTATAGAATATTTATGGCTCGCTGTGCCAGCGCCAGGCAGCTGGCTATGAGGCTGAGAAGGAAGCCTCCCCCGGTAGTATGCCCGTGCCATCGAGCGTAGTCCATCCGACCTTTTGACAAAAGAGGGTGGGCCTGGCAAGCACCGCAGTCCCGAGGGATCGGTGTGGAGGCCGAGCGTAAAATTATGAATGGGCCGAAGTGTTGTACAAGCCTTCGCTGCTTCTTGTAGCACAACCCGACACCCTGCCCGGGGCATAGGGCGAGGTCGACGTCGTACAAGCTGTCGGCGCCCGTCGGATCGCCGGTGATAACTCTCGTATCGGAAAAGGCAACACCCACTACCCTGGTAGCGGGCCTCACGGATCACCGATTGGTTCATTTTGTTTGTCACGGCCAACTGGAGACAGGAAACCATTCGATGCTTCATTGGAACTTCACGGAGACAACCCCACACTGCTGGAGGTTGTCCGTTCTCGATTTTCCACCGCGGAACTGGCAGTCCTTTCTGCCTGTCACACCGCAGAGCTGACAGAAGGTAGCATTGCTAATGAAGGATTATACCTTGCGGCTGCGATGCAACACTGTGGATTCCGCAGCGTCGTCAGGACAATGTGGTATGGCTGACACTGACGGGAAGCTTATCACTGCGGAGGAAGCGAGGGATTAGAGCGATAGGTCAACTTTGCTCATGATGACGCATGATCGCGCGTGGCAAGTGAGTTGTCTAAATTGTGTGGGTTTGCCCTTCGTACTCACACTTGATCTATAATAGAAAGTAAATTCAGATTGTAAGAGGCATCGTCCAGTGATCATATTACTACTTGGCTGCGGAGCACTTCGGATATTACTATTTATTTGATCGTGTCCAGATTTCGTAGGGTAGATGAGCTGAGAGCACGACGTACATGTGTGTAACAAAGGTTGGTTTGGGATCGGATTTATCACAACGACATGAGCGATGCAATGTATGGACTTAGGTCAGTGAGCTCGACAAGCGGAGTATATTTCCCAGAAGAAACATAGGGGAAGGGGACGGGAAATGAAGCAGCGAAAGCAAGGATTTCGGGATTGCAACCGAACGACCGGGGACCGACGGAGGCTGCAGAACGAGGCCATGGGGAGGCGATCCTTGTCCCGATTGATGGCGGTCTTGCGAGTATAGATAGCATTGAGGATGTCATCATGTCATCGATCGAACCGAACTCGTGCTGGGATAAATAGAGAAGGCGTGGGCGACACGGCGCAGATCTAATCAGCAGGAAAGAAGTGGATTATGTACACGGAGAAAGTCAGTACCAACGATCGAAACTATATGGAGAAGGGGGAAAGGGGTAAGTACTAAGTAGGAGTGGTAAAGGAAGGGCGAACGAGAGGAGAACGGAACGGGAACGGGAGCGGAGCACGATGGCGGAGAGACAGAACAAGAGGTAGAAAATCGGGAGGCACAGAGGGAGTCGCAATTGAGGCCAAGTGAGGTGGAGGCCAAAGTGGTTGTATTGTATACGGATGCAAAGACGGGCACACTAAAGAAAAAGAAACATACACGAGAATCGATCGTAGCTTCGCTCTGGTCAACGGGTGGTGCGGTGATGGCGATCGCACGGTGGAGCGCGCTGTGTAGAGAAAAAGATAGATGGTGACGATGACCCGAACAAAGGCTGTACAAGGCGAAGAACCCGGGCGATGCAAACGGGAAATCGAGCTGGCAGGATGGACAAGTCAATTTTCCCGGATTGGCGCGGGCCGGAGGGGCGTGTGGAAATCGTTTGTCCGGGATCACCCTGGAGCGATGGACCAACTTCATTCATCATTCATTGTTGCATCATTCATCATTCATCATGCATCATGGCGCGCGACCGTTCCAGCGGGCTGCCAGAGAGTTGTCCATAGAGTCTTAGTCAAGGTCTTAGTACTTAGTACTTATTGCTTATTAATATTTTTTTTTGAGTCCCTTTATTGTCTGCAGCGCTTACGAGGCATATATGTAGGTTCAGTTGTGGGATATCTGGATTAGAGATCAACTGGTTGTTCGTTGAACTTCGGTCGACTGCTTTCGGAGCTGGTTCTCTGCAGAACAGTGTATTTCACGCAAAAACACCAAGTCGTGTAATGTATAACACAAATTACGACCCTTTCCCCCCAGATCTCCTAGTGCACCACAACCCAACGCACCAGGCGTATCACGTCGACCCACGCAATGCAATAGAGCCCGCGGTTCACGAAGTGGAGATGAGCCCCCAAGGGTTCCGACTTCCGAGTCGCCTTTCTCAAGCCTGGTCCGATGGCTGGCAGTTTTGCATGTACTACGAGGGCGGCGATAATATGCGCGAACCTACAGAAGCGGGGGCATGGTTTATTGGGAGTCCTTATAGCACTGCTTGAGTGTTGTTAAATGGGATGCGGGACCCCCTGGGACTAGCTATGTACGTAGAACGGGAAGGACAGGGAAGGCACGAGTTAAGGCAATCCTGAGAAGTATTTACTGACTTGAAGTGACGGTGCTTTTCCATTGGCATGGTCACACCATGAGCACTGGTTTGCGCCGGGCCGTTGATGCCATGGCTCAATAAGAGATGGCTCACGAAAGATGACAAGGCATCGTCGCCTTCTGTCCCTACGTCGTTTTTGAAGGGGATATGGTCATCTCCCGAATCTGTTTTCGAATAAAGAAAGGTGGGGGCGAAAACGGCACAAACGTACTAGTACCAGGACGGGAGATAAATGAGGGGTTGGCAAGTTGACGTGAAGCAAGTGGACACAGTGTAGGCTTCATATCCCGCGCATGGCATGTTTGAGACGTAGGCCAGGCGCACGGCGAAAAAACGAGGATGGGCGACGAAGCTGTCAAGGCTGTGGGATCACGAACATGAGGCGGTGGGTGAAGATGTTAAGATGGTGGATCATCGCCGATTGCGAAGTGGTAGCGGAGTGTGGCAGTGGACCGGGTCAAGTCATGTCCCACGGTTCCGAGTCGCCACGGTTCGCCGCTGGTTCGCCATGGTTCAGGGCGGCGCCACAGGATCTTTTTCGTTCAAGAAAATGTAATATGTAATCGATTACTTACAGCTTTATCTAACTTCCATCCTTTTCACAAAGATTGAGTTGAAGGACTAGTTTGTTGCGCCCGAGCATGTGTTCAAATTCAAAGTTTGCGTCACTATTGCGTGTACTGTAGTGGCGTTACTGTACTGGAATCAACCCTGTGACAATCAAGTGGCACCCTCTTCCTGATGCATCATGTGGAAGTCTCGGAAGCTGTTAAAAGGGCCCTCAAGGTTCTGAAATATCACAACTGTATGGGAGAAGAGCCGGTGGAAGAGAAGACTGCCGTTTTTGAGAGGAAAGAGATAAGGCGAGTCTAGATCTTCAATCATGATATGGGCAGCTGTCACGGTGACTGTATGCCAGTGAACACTGGTTTGGAGAACGGTCGCCCGGCGGGGAAGGTATGGTGAGAATCTCTAAAGCTACACTCGGTGCACTGAGATTACTGTGTTTTAGAGGTTTGCTTTATATATATTGAAACTACTTCGTGCATGCCGAGGCATCGATCATCAATTTTGTCCACCCTGTTTGAACTTTGAACCCTTATATTGTCGCGCCGATTCTGTTTCCCTCGACATGACTGACTGGAAGAACCCCGCTGTCGTCAAGGCGGAATTCGGTGCGTTACTTGGGCTCCGGACATTGTTAACTATTTATATTTGTACAGCCGCGCTCATCAAGTTTTTCCACGCCATGGGGGGAGTTCTCATGTGAGCAGCGTTGTTCTCGGCATCGTCTAACTTGAATTATTAAATTTCTTTTCATGCAAGCTGGGAGTTTCTCGTGAACCTCGGATTCGACTATTCCTTCTTCACTGGGAAGCGGAAGTTTCGCTCATCGTTTTTGGTACGTTGCGTACGGCCCTGACAAGAATGCGTGATGACCAACTCAGGCCGGCACATACAGCTTTACTTGGGGGCTCGGTGGTTCCCTTTGTTTGCCGTTGTTGGTATACTCGTAGGATTCGACTCAGCAAACCGAATCAACTGCCAGGTACAGACCCACTTGGCTTCTCGCCCTGTTCGACTCAGATGATGGGACTGAACTTGGACTTCTACCTAGACCTATGTCATCTTTGTCTTCGTGAGATTATGGACCATTTCCTCGATGACATGCTAATATTTCAGGCCCTGTAGACATTTTCACATCTTTCGTTCGCTTTTGCATCGGCTCTAATTGTCCTGCGCATGTGAGTAGAGACAGTCCTCTAAATTCGCACCGTCCCTCACTGACAAGTCACCATCAGCGCAGCGATATGGGGGCTGAACAAGATCGCCATATCAATCGCTTCCGCTGCGTGGCTCGCCAATACTGGTTCCCAGATCCACAGTGTGTTCATTTCTTCAAGTTGGCTTTCCGGATATTTCAAACATGTGACCCGGGATCAGGTATAGCCGTTGTTCATGCAACTTGGAGTGGAAGCATTTGCGAAATCACGAATACACATGAAACCAAAACCAACATTCTAGTCACTTTCATCACTGACTTGGTGCTTCTTGCACTCATGCTCACCGGGCTCTTGCGCGGGAAGAACGCACACCAGAGAGGTGGCGTCTGGTGGATACTGTATACCCAGGTTGATATTTTCTCATCTCACATACCACGTATGAACCGCGGTGATCTTCTAGGCTGACCATGACAACAGGGCTTGGCGTGGATGATAATCGTCGTTGTAGCCGAGGTGCCTGCTACAGTACGTTTTCCTTAAAAATGAATATGATGAGTGACTGAGATGAGCTCCCCAGGTTTTTATTCTATTGAATCGGAATGGTGTGCATTTCTTTCACATGACGAGATTCAGTATTCACCGAAGAGTGTTTCCACAGACCCCATGAACCTCGTACGTAATGACAAAATATTACGGACAAAGAGCTGATGGACCCGATATCGTAGATGTTTCAAGTCCCTGCGCGTTAAGTGTCTCTTTGCGAGAGGGCTACACGACTTCGCTGATTGTTTTTCCTTTCTTCAGTGATCATTATGGCGATCGGTGCTTCACGCGTGTACCGCGGATTGGCGGACTATTTCCTCCACAATGAAGCTAACGTACATATGAGTGGAGGACTGCCGGTGAGACAGCCACCGATTGGCTGCTTAGTGCCCTACCCGGACCAACGTTCCCTCGCACTGGGTACAAGCGGATTGCCGGACGGACCTATGTTCAAAATGGGCCCTCTGGCACCCCCAAAACACCGTTTCCGACCAGGAGAAAATGATGAAGTGTGGTAAAGATTAAGTTGTGTAGGTTAAACTATTCTCACAGGCAATTTCTTGCGCGCAATATCCCGGAAATTCCCTTTCTATTTACTTTTGTAGGACTCGGAAAGGCCTATCAACCTCAAAGGGATAGCTGTGGATACGAAATATATGTGATGTTTATATTCTGTACTCGAATGTGTACTATATATTTATGAATGCGAGAGCACGAACAATGAGGCTCGGCCCTGACGCCTGAGGTCAGAACGACTTTTGAGGTTCATTTACAGTGGTTCATACTTCATATCCCCCGACACCCCCGGCCGCCAACAACTTGCTCCTTCACCTTAATGAAGAAGCAAAATCGGTATGCAAATGCTAGACGTCATATCGGGGATGATGGGCAATAGAACACATCACTGTTTGGTCACGCAGTTGCCCGGGTACGTGCCATGTAACGGCAGGTGTGGGCTAATCACATCTGGAAGTAGCCCAAAGTTTGTGAGAGTTGGCGCGTATGCACGGAGCTCCGCCATTGGCCTGGTCGTACTACGTGTATAATATGCGTCATAGGATACTAGGCTGTACGTGGAGGACACATCTAGTGGGGCACCGCCAACGTCCAGGTCATGGCTTTGAATCAGGTTGACGGACGTGCTGCTTTGTCGTACTTGCGCGGGTCACCACGTATGGTGTATACGTATAAGTTGATAGGGGAAACAGATCCCGTAGAGGAGCCCTTGTACTGGGGTATCATCGATCAAACCTGGCTAGCGCTGGGATCAAGGGAGAATGCGTAGGTGATGCGCAGATCGATTCAGCAAGAAAGGTGCAGTTTATGTATACGGAGAAACTCGGGACCTGAGATCGAAACGACGGAGAAGGGGGAGACGCGGCCATAGCGATCGCACGGTGTAATGAACACAGATTACGTCGAGACTAGGTATATTGACACGATGCGGAGGTGATCTTGATCCGAGTCTGCTATGCACCCGTCCACTAGATCTCCTAGTCCTGCCAGTACTAGCCTGGTAGTAGTCGTGCATCATAACCTAATAAATCAGGTGCATCACGTCGACCACGCAGTGCAACAGAGCTCGCAATATACGAAGTCGAAACGGCCCCCAACCCCAATTGTGGTCCGACCTCTGAGTCACTCTTCTCAAGCCTGGATCCGATGGCTAGCAGTTTTGTGTGGTGCGTGGTCTCAGAAGTGGGTACATAGTGCATTGATGGTCCCCACAGCACGTCTAGACTGCTGTTAAATGGGCATGCGGAATCCCCTGGAACTGGCCGGGAGAGCACAAGTTGAGCTAATGTCACACACTGGATCATGGATAAGGAGACCAAACGATGCGCCGTTGATGCCATGATTGATGTACCGATGTGTCGGTCATCCCCGGAGAAACGAAGGGAATCTCGAATAAACAAATGGGAGACGGGTCACGCGGTTTTGAAGGGGACATGGCCACCTCCCAAATATGTTCGGGAAGAAAGAAAAGTGGATGTGAAAGGGACACATATATTAGGAGATAAACGAGGGGAGCAAAGTTGATATGAAGTGAGTGATTCAGAGTGAACATAGTGTAGGCATCGTATCCTGCGGCATGGCACGTTTGGGGCGTAGGCCAGGTGCACGGCAAGAAATGGGGGTGTCACGATGCTGAAGGCTGCGGGATCATGACAGTGGGCGAAGATGTTAAGATGGTGATTAGGAACGATGTGAAGATACTGGATCAATAATTGATCGATTGCGAGGTGGTACAGTAGCGGGTTGTGGCAGTGGATTGAGATGTACGAGTCAGGTGATGTCCCACCGCTCGGGAGGATGCGTAACGCGTCCCTCAAACAGTTGATATATCATCAATTACTCAAAACTTTTATGTTACTAACTTTCAAGTGGCTCATGACAACCGAGTGAGAGGACACGTCTGCTGCGTAATTCCTGGCCCTAGCGTGATTTAGTTGCGTTTGCGTGTACACTACTGTAGCGGCATTATAAAAATCAACTGACTGTGATAATCAAGTGCCGCGCCCTTGTCCCAATGCCATCATGTGGCAAAGTCTTGGACGCAGTGAACGAGGGCCTCAAAGTGCTGCTTCATCACAACTGAAATGGAAGATAACTCGGAGGGGAAGAAGCTTGCCGTTTTTGAGGAGATAAGTTTAGGTGCAGCGGACAGCTCATCATAGCTGCTCATGTATGTGGAACGTGTGAGCATCGGAGTAGTTCCTTGGCCAAGGCCAGGGGGAGTTCCGAGTAACTTAGAGGGTAAGCGTATTATTCATAGATAACCGATTAACAATGGTAATATAACGATTATCTAATTAACTCTCGGATTGCACTTTGCACTTTCCGAGGCTCCGGGCTGTATCCCAACAAGGCGGGTCTCGATCGTGGCACTGTATGGGCAGCTGAAACGGTGACTTCAAGTTGTATGAACACTGGTTTGGAGAATGATTTAACCACCGCTCGGTGGAAAGGCATGGTATGAATTTCCAAAACTATTCGACTCGGCGCACTGAAATTGCTGTGTTTTATAGATTCGCTGTATATATATCGAAACTACTTCATGCATCCCCAGGCCTTCGATCACCAGTTTTGTCCATCCTATCTGGACCCTCATATTGTCACACCGATCCTGTTTCTCCGTCAACATAACTGACTGGAAAAGTCCCACTGTTGTCACTGCTGAGTATTGTGCGTCACTTGCGCTTCCGACATTCCTAGCTATTCACATTTGGGTTACACTGGCAGACGCGCTCGTCAAGCTTTACCATGTCATATGGGGAGTTCTCATGTGAGCACTGTCGTTCTTGGCTCCCCTAATTAAAAATATTAAATTTCTTATACAAGCTGGGAGTTTGTCGTAAATATCGGTTTCGAATATTCTGTCTTCACTGGGAAGCGAAAGTTTCGCTCGTCATTTTTGGTACGTCGCGTACAGCCCGGACAGGAATGCGGGATGGTCAACTCAAGCTGGTACATACAGCTTTACTTGGCGGCTCGGTGGTTCCCTCTGTTCACCATTATTGGTATACTCGTGAGATTCGACTCGGCAAATCGAATCAACTGCCAGGTACCCTGGCTTTTCGCCCTCTTGAGTCAGAAGACGAGACTGAGACTCTACCCAGGCATATGTCGTCTCTACCTTCGTGAGATTATGGACTACTTCCCCGACTACATGTTAATGGGTGGCCGTGTAGTTGTTTTCATATCTCTCGATGATTTCTGCCTCGGCCCTGATCGTGCTGCGCATGTGAGTAGAGACTCGGTTCTCTGACTGCACTCTGCACCTCACTGATAAAATACTTTCGGCGCAGCGATATGGGGACTGAACAAGGTTGCCATATCAATCGCTCCCGCTGCGTGGCTCGCCGATACTGGTTCTCTGATTCATAGTACGTTTGTTTCTTCATTTGGCTTTCCAGATATTCCAAACATGTGTCCCGGATCAGGTGTAGCCGTTGTTCGTGCAACTTGGAGCGGAGGCATTTGCAAAATCACGAATCCATTTGAAACCAAAATCAACTTTCTTGTCACTTTCATCACTGACTTGGTGCTTCTTGCCCTCATGCTCACCGGGCTCTTGCGCTGGGAGAATGCCCATCAGAGAGGTAGCGTCTGGTGGCTCCTGTACGCCCAGGTTAATACTTTATAATCTCGCATACTATAGCATGCACTGCGATGATCTTCTAGGCTGACAGAGACAACAGGGCTTGGCGTGGATGATAATCGTCGTTGTAGCCGAGGCACTTGTCACGGTACGTTTTCCTGAAAAATAAATATGATCCAGGTGACTGATACGAGCTCCCTAGGTTTTCGTTCTATTGAATCTGAATGGTGTGCACTTCTTTCACTCGACGAGATTCAATATCCACCAAGAGTATTTTCACAGAACCCGTGAACCTTGTACGTCGTGAAGAAATATTCCAGAAAAACAACTGATGGACCCGATATCATAGATGTTTCAAGCCCCGGCACGTTAGGTGTCTCGTCACGAGAGAACTATGCGAGTTGGCTGATTTTTTTTTTCCTTTCATCAGTGATCACTATGACAATCTGTGCTTCACGCGTGTACCGTGGACTGTCGGACTATGTCCTTTACAATGAAGCCAGCATACAAATGAGTGGAAGGTTGAGCGAGCCGCCGATCAGGTACTTAGTACCCCGCTCAGACCAAAGAAGTTCCCTCGCACTGAGGCCAAGCGGTATGCCCGATGGCCATATGTTCGGAATGGATCCTCTGGCACCACAAAAAAATCATTCCGACGGGGGAATCTGATGGAGTATGGCGAAATCGAGTTGTGTAGGTGAGACTAAGACGATCTATCCTTCCACACGGTAAATGAGATGTATTAGCGCCGCCTCACAACTGGAATTCCGCATTAACGGGCCGATGTAGGATCAATACCCCTACGTACAGATATGCAGTAGACACGTCTCACTCCTCAGTACATCACTTCATCGGCGTCTGCGCCTGCGCCCTCACCCGGCGAGTCAACCAACCACCTCCGATTATTGTTAAATGAGTCATACGAAATCCTATTGGACCCAATTATATACGGTGTGTGACACCGGAAAGACCGTGAGTATTCAATCCAAGGCCACCCGCGCCATGAGCCTTTCTAACCCTGGACGTCATATCGGGGATGGTAATAAAATAAATCGCTGTTTGGTCGCGTATTGGTACGTGCCATATAAGGGCAGTGGTTGGCTTATCATACCTGCAAGTGCCCAAATGTTTGTTTTCGAGAGTTGTTGATGCGTTTGCCCAGCTCCGCCATTGGCCTGGTCGCATTACGTGCAAAATGTGCGTATGAGGAGGCCACATCCAGTGGGGCCGTCGTTATATGAAGCAAGTGCCTGGTTCCAGACGGCAAGTATAAATAGGACTCTAATAAGTAGATAGGGAGAGATGAGGAGTAGCCTAGGCGTGGCATAAGTAGGTGAAGGAAAAGAAGTGCGATACGATCGGAACGGGAATGGAACGCGACGAGGAGGAAGCGGACCCAAGGAAACGGAAGAAATAACATGAGGGAGACCAAAGGGTGCCGTAAGTAAGCGAGGGGTAGAAGATCAGGAAAAAGAAACACGCATGAGCTAGAATCGCGCCTACGCTCCGGAAAAAGAGTGGTAGGGTGATGGCGATTGCATGGCGGAGTGCGTTGAGTGTACAAAGGGTACAAAGGACCAGATAACAGATAACGACGACAATACGAAAAAATATGTCGACACGAGGGGCAGACGGCGAGGGCGCCGCGGACAGAGGTTGGCAAGCGAGCCACCTAGTAGCGAGGGCGACGGACGGTGACGACAGAATCATCAGAACGCGAGAGGACGAGCCTGAGGGTGCGAAGGATGAATTCGAATATATATGGTCAAGACTGAGAGACGGCAAGAACGAGTGAGTTAGGACGGGAGGTGTAGGAGAGTTGTAGGAGTCGGTGCGACAACCGGGGCAGAAGGCAGGGGACCCGAGGTGAGACACTGACATTTCTGAAAAAGCCCCAACCGGGGCCAATTGTGAGCCTTATAGTAACGGAGAAGATCCTATCGTAGTACGATCGAAGTACGTACCATATACTGTGCTACTAATCTAGACATCCCAACTCGCCGCATCAAGGCATGCGGCGAGGCACGAACTAACGTCAACTCCAACGAGAAGTGAGTCAAGCGTGAGAGGAGGACAGATGCAAGCTAGAAGAGCATATGGACCACATCTTGGGTTGGTTGGATTTGAGAAGACAGTGGTATTCGAGGACCTCTTCGTCGGCTTGGGGAAGGGTGGCTAAAGTGCGAAATAGTTTTTAGCTGGGTAGAAGATAGTAGTGGTGGAAAGGCCACATTTGGAGCCCGTCGCTCTTCACCGGAGAAGGGGACATACCATACGCGTTTTGCCTCTTTCTTCAACAGACTGGCGCAGCTTCAAGACCGGAGGCTGGGGCGCAACCCCCGGCTGATCATGGATGAAGCGGCGATCGACCGCACTCTGGAAGACCCTGCTCAGCGCAGCCCGCCAATGCCGCCATACTGGCCGCCGTAAGTCGTCGCCTGCCTCTTTCTACTGTACCCCGTTTCGAACCGATCGCAATGTATTCTCGCCCTCGTGGCCCCCTTTAATCGGCTTCCTTGGAAGGTGCCCTTCTGTTCTCGGACTATGTCTTAGGATATTTACGCCTTGACCGCACGTGAGCTCAGCTTATGATACCAGTGTTTCATAATTTTCGCTCTCTTTATAGAGGCGAAGACTGTTCTTGTACTATGTACTGCCGTGGAATAAAAATGGTTCAAAAAAAAAAAAGGCCACATTTGAGACGAAGGATTGGAGGTAGCCATGTATCAGAGCCGGAAAATAGGCAGGCTATGAGACGACGAGAAAAGGACATGGGCGACGCGAGCAGAAGTTCTAGCAGGGGTCAATGCCCACCCGCACAGCACACGTACTTGTAAGCATCGTAATGATATCATGAAATCCAGAGAAATCTGCTTCTTTCCCTGCATGCACTAGGGTGTCAATGATGACTCTACCTTCCATCTCTTCCGGATCAAGATCGCACAGATTTAGCTGTCGGCTTGGACGACTACGAGTGGCAGCAATTCAGCTACAGCTACATTGAGAACTGACTGAGGAGAGTCATCTTCCGATGGACACCATACCCATTCGTCTTGCCGGCTCTGCACCAATGAAGGGGGCGTTGGCCCAAAAGTCGACCCTGGATTACAAATGGTAGAGAAAGTGGATCGCCTTAATTCTCACTGCAATTCAAATGACAAGGTGACAGATCTCTCAGAAGCATAGGGGGGGGACGGGGGTGGGTGTGTGAGGGAGGGAGGGAAACGGGAGTGAAGCTGTGGAGGCGAGAGCAAACGACCCCGGTTCGAACCGAAAGCAAATGGGATCGGGCCTCGATCAGGAGCTGACAGAGGTGGCAGGACGACGGCGATGCTTGGGCCCATTGATAGCAGTCTCGGGAGCTAATCATTGATCGAACCTGACTCGCGCTGGCATCAAGGGAGAAGATGGTGTAGGTGACGCGCAGATCCATTCAGCAAGAAAGAGTTTATGCGCAGGGGTAAACGCAGTACCTAGGATCGTAACGATATGGAGAATGAATGAGAACGGAACACGACGGCGGAGAGAAAAACAAGAGGTAGCAAAGAGGTAAGCAAAGGGGAGTCGCGAGTGAGGCCTAGTGAGGGGAAGACCAAGTGATTGTATCGTACGGCGATCCAGGCAGAGAGACAGACGAGCACACTATAAGAGAAAAGAAAAGAAAAGAACACGAGCGGCGTAATGATGGTGATTACACCTTGGATTGCACTGTGGAGTGCGCTGTGTGGACGAAAAGATAGACGATGACGATGCATTCGAACAAAGGTAGGATGGGGATACACGAGGGGTTGGAAAAGTTGACATGAAGTGAATGGACATACTAGTTACTAGTGTAAGCACAGACCCTTGCTTGGAACCCTGCGACGCGCCAGTCCAGTCACGAAGCTGTGAAGGTTGCTGTGGGATCACCAAGAGGACCACGAGTATGGGGCAGTGGATGAAGATGTTAAGACGGTGATCAAGCTATCAAACTATATCAAGAGCGATGGGACGCCGGACCAATATTCGATGAATACTAGTCGATTGATCGCGATTCGCGAGGTTGTATACGTAGCGAGATACATAGTATACGTCCGTGGCTGGGCCGATCGATGATCGATGATTAATCTGATTACTCAAGCTAATTACCACAGCCTTTAAGTCGAGTCACTGACTTCCGAGTTTTTCACAAAACTTCGCCGCAATACTGGGTGACTTCCCATAAGCGTACATCCTACATTTTCCTATCCTACATGTATTCGGAGTTATTTAGGATCCGCCTAGGTTAGGATAGGATTGGGTGCTAACCATAAGACCACCAAACTAAAGTTATGCCTGACTCCCGATGCGATCATCGCCAACTGCACCTAGATACGGAAATCACGATGGCTCTTTCGTCGAGACTCAGGAGGCAGGGTATAAATCGTCGTCCGCCGTCGTACATGATGCACTGTAGGCGGGTTCATGATGCAGGCACACCACCATTATCCCTCTCTATATCGTCCTCGTTCTCGTCCTCATGCTCGTACTTGATCTTCGCTTCGAGCGCCTCCCTCCCGGCTTGTGTAAGTGTCAGTACACCGCTCTGGATATCCTTCTCAAAATACCTTGGCACGAACCTACTGTCAAAACTCAGGAATGGAAAACAGAAAGAAGGGGACCCACTCGACGCGGCATCGCTTCCGGCCGGCCACCTCGTCTCGCTAGCGCTGTGCGACGACCTGCTTCGTGCACATCGCCTCGCCGTACTCCTTGCTCAGTAACTTGCGCGTCTCGCTCTCCCATTGGCACAGTCGACGGCTATCGCTTGGCAGCTGCCGCGAGATGGGCTGCACGATCTCTGGCACAGCCTGCAGCGACGTGGGGTCAGTCATTGTCGTCCATTCCGTCGGGTGAGTAGCCTTGCCGCCCAATGATGGTGTGAACCTGCCGGATCCATCGGACGCTGGGGCCACGGAATGCCGGCGCACGACGTTGCGCCAGCAGCCCTAGAAGTACACCACGACACGGGCCAGAGGGACGTGTTTCACTTTAGTACAGTCTTCATGCTCGTGCTCGGACAGGTCATACCGCCGGTGCACGACGCCCTCGACCAGATGGTGTGGTTGGTGTGGTGTCAGTTTTTCAATCGCATCAGTAATCCGTGCATGAGTGGGAAAACACGCGCACCTATTCCCTGTACTCGAAATTAACCTGTATACCACATATACCACTACACTTTGATGGCCACTGGCAGCACAAGGCCGATACCCGAGGACCCAAGACTTTCGCGAAATTGTTGTCCGAGATTTTTGCCTCGATTTGGCATAACTTTTGTACTCCGACGTGGTGTAGGATTTAGAAAGGGGCCCCCCCCCCCCCTTTCTAAACACCAGTCGTCTAGGATTGTTGTTGCTGAGGTCGGAGCACATTTCATCAAGATTTATCCCCCGATTTCAGGCACAACGATTTAGGATACGAAAATGTAGGATGTAGGCTTATGGGAAGTCACCCACTGCTGTAGACAGTAAGTCAACAATCACATTACCGTGACAACAGAGAAATTGACTACTAGAATTCGGTTGGACGACTCATCGATGTACTCATCTCACCCGAGTCCATTGCGCAATGATTCTTGGCCCGAACGTCCGCGGCCTCTGGCGGAGTTGTAAACCAATTGATAATCAAGTACGCCACCTTCTCCTGACCCTGATGCATCATGTAGTGAAGGTATGGAAAAATCTCGGAAGGGTTACTGTAACGAGGAGCCGCAAGATGCTGAATATAACTGAATGGAAGAAGACTCGGCTGGGGCAAGAGAATCTTGCCGTTTTGGGGAAGGGAGGGTCTCGATCTCCATGGTATGGCCGCGGGCAGCTGTGACGACAACTCGGAAGAAGTATGAGCACTCGTTTGGAAAATGATTTAATTACCGCTCGGTTGGAACGTATGGTATGAGTCCCCAAAGCCACTCGACTCGGCGCACTGAGATTGGTGTGTTTTATAGGTTCGCTTTATATATTTTGAAACCTTTATGCATCCCCGGGCTTCGATCATAAGTTTGCCCATCCTGCCTAAACCCCCTTATTGTCGCACCAATCCTGTTTTCTCCTTAACATGACTGACTGGAAAAGTCCCGTTGTTGCCGCTGCGGATTATTGTCCGTCACTTGCGCTTCCGACATTTCTCACCTCACACTCGCATTTGCCTTACAGTCGCGCTCAACAAGCTTTGCCACGTTATGGCGGGAATTCTCATGTGAGCACTGTCGTTTTTGGCTTGTCTAATTTGATTCATTAAATTTCTTCTCATGTAAGCTGGGAGTTAGTCGTGTACATCGGATTCGAATATTCTTTCTTCACTGGGAAACGAAAGTTTCGCTCGTCATTTTTGGTATGTTGTGTATAACCCAGACAGGGTTGCGCGATGATCAACTCAAGTTGGTTCATACAGCTTTACTTGGCGGCTCGATGGTTCCCTCTGTTCGCCATTATTGTTATACTCGTAGGATTCGACTCCGCAAACCGGATCAACTGCCAGGTACCTTGGCTTCTCACCCTTTTGAGTCAGATGGCAAGACTGAAATTCTACCCAGGCATATGTCATCTTTGTCTTTGTGAGATTACGGACCACATCCTCGACTACGTGCTAATAGTTGGTGTCGCGTAGTTATTTTCATATCTCTCAATGATTTCTGCCTCGGCACTGATTGGACTGCGCATGTGAGTAGAGATGCGGCTCTCCAACTCCTCTCATATTCTGCACCTCACTAACAAGACGCTCTCAGTGCAGCGATATGGGGACTAAACAAGATCGCAATATCAATCGCTTCTATTGCGTGGCTTGTCCATGGTGGCTTCCTGATTCATAGTGTGTTCATTCTTTCGAGTAGTCTTTCCAGATATTTCAACCATGCGACCCGGGATCAGGTGTAGTCGTTCTTCGCGCAGCTTGGAGTGAAGGAATTTGCAAAATCACGAATCCATCTGAAACCAGAAACAACATTCCTGTCACTTTAGTCACTGACTTGGTGCTTCTTGTACTCATGCTCACCGGTCTCTTGCGCTGGGAAAATGCTCATCAGAGACGTGGCGTCTGGTGGTTCCTGTTCACCCAGGTTAATATTTCTCATCTCGCATACTACCGCGTGCACTGCGGCAGTCTCCTAGGCTGACCATGACAACAGGGCTTGGCGTGGATGATAATCGTCGTTTTAGCGGAGGCACTTATCACAGTAGGTTTTCTTCGAATGAATATAATCCAGATAATTGATACGAGTTCCCCAGATTTTTATTCTGTTGAATCTGAATGGTGTGCATTTCTTTCACGCAACGAGATTCGGTGTTCACAAAAGGACTGTTTTCACAGATGCCATGAACCTCGTACGTCATCCGGAAAATATTTCTGATGAAGAGCTGACAGACCCAATACGATAGATGTTTCAAGTCCCTGCACGTTAGGTGTCCCTTCGCGAGAGAACTATGCAAATTCGCTGATTTGTTTTCCTTTCTCCAGTGCTCACTCTGACAATCTGCGCTTCACGGATGTACCGTGGACTGGCGGACTATTTCCTCCACGATGAAGCCAACGTACATATCAGTACAAGGCTGAGCAAGCCGATGATGTTCTTAGCACCCCGCTCAGGCCAAAGTTCCGTCGCACTGGGGACAAGTGGTATGCTTATGCCAGATGGCCATTTTTTCGTAATGGAACCTTTGGCACCCCCAAAACTCCATTTCAGACCAGGAGAAAATAGCGAAGTGTAGTGAGAATAGAGTCGTGTTCGTGGGACTAAGGCAATCTATCGTTGCACACGATACTCGGAAAGTGGGATGTATTCTCTTTCTGTTTACTTTTGTAGGACTCGGAAAAGCCACTCATTCTCAAATGGGATACGCGTGAATGCGAGAGCACGAACAATGACGCTCTCGGCCTTGAGGTCAGAACAACCTTTGAACTTGGTAGTTCATTTGCTATGGTTCGTTCTACATATTCCCCACTGGCAACCCACAACTTGCTCCTTTACCTTAGTGAAGGGACCCTTTCAGGCAACGCACGCACGAACAACGGCACGCTGCCGTCACTATTTCGCTTTAACGATTTACTATTCAAAATGTAGATAAATGTCTACAACCCCGCTGTAGACACGACCTCGTTCCCGCGTCAATTTGAGTCCTGAGTACATCTCTCCGTCTGGGTCTGCACATTCTCTAAGCGGATCCGTAAATCACCTCTGACTGTTGTTAGCCTAGATGAGTTAGGGGAAATCCTATACGACCAATATATATGACGTGTGATATTGCAATTGGAGAGTTCAAGCCGAGGCGACCCGTGCTCTGGAAGGGGAATGTGAGTGCGGTTAAACCTCACCTATACTAACATAATATCATGTCTACTTGTATGCCGGTGCCGGCTTCCCCCGTGGTACCATCTTCTCGAACCCTCGTCTCTGAGAATCGGTTATTTACGTACGACTCGAGGGGCACCCTCTTAGGACTACGCGCGTTTCATAGCCGTATAACCGTAGTGAGTCTCGCTACGCCCGGTCTGTATCCCTGATACGTATCCCGGAATAAACATGGGTCCGAAAAAAAAGAAGGGGAATACTAATAATACCAAACCCTTCAAGTTCGATCAGTCGAAGTGGTACAATTCGTAGCCGAACACTAGACGTCATCGAGGGTGATAGGTAATAGAAGAAATCGCTGTTTGGTCGCATAGTGGTACGTGCCATATAAGGGAGTGCTTATCAGACAGCAAGCAACCGAAAGTTTGCTTTCGGGAGTTGTTGGTGCGTTCGCCCGGGGCTCCGCCATTGGCCTGGTCACAATACGTGCACAATGTGCGTATGAGGAGGCCGCATCCAGGGGGCATCGATGTCACCGCCTAGGTGGACGGATGTGCCGATGTGTCGTTCTTGGCCCGGGGTGGGCGACACGGAGTGAATATATTCAGCAGGAAAGAGGTAGTTTATGTACACAGAGAAAGTCAGTACCGAAGGGGGAGGGTGAGTAGGTGTGATAAAGGACGGAACGCAAGGCGAACGGGAATGAGAACTTGAATGGAACGCGGTGGCGAAGTGACAAAACAAGTGGTAGCAAAGAGGGAAGCAAAGAGGTAATCGCGAGTGAGACCTAGTAACGATTATTGAAGAGGCCAAGTGATTGCATAGTACGGGGGACTGTCCATGGAAGCAAAGAGGAGCCCAATAGAAGAAAGCAAGAAAAAGAAACATACACTGGCACGAGAATAAGTTGCGGCTTCGCTCCGGTCAAAATGTGGTTTGGTGATGCGATCGCAAGGAAGAGTGGGCTGTGTGGACAAAAATATAGATATGAGATGACTCGATCAAAGATAGCACGATGCGGACATGAAAGGCTCATACGTAGGATGGGGGATAAGTGCCAGTGAGCGTTACAAAAAGTTGACAAGATGCGAGTGGACATACTACTAGTTACTAGTGTAAGCATCGTATCCTGCGGCGAGACAATTTTGGGACGTAGTGCAGGTGCACGACAAGAACGATGTGGAAATGCCAGAACAATAATCAATCGACGATTGCCAGTGCGAGGTGGTTGTCTGACTCGGAGATGTCCGAGTCGGGTCATCGCGGTGCGCTTCACCAGCTCACCAGACGGCTAGATCATTACCCACACAGCCTTTACCGCCCGTTTTCATGTCGAGAATTGATAGGCCTAAAGTATTTGCGGAAACGGAAAAATTAGCAGCAGGCTAAATGAGCGGGTATCAAAGTTATCTGAGGTCGGGTCGACAAAAATCAAGCAAAAATAGGGCTTACAGTGCCTCTCGCTCAGCGAGTTAACCAATTATCGTTACCTTTGACTGTTGTCAAATGGATCACACGAAATCCTATTAGACTAACTATATATGGAGTGTGACATTGGAAAGACTGAGAGAGCTCAGTCCGAGGCGACCCACAATATGAGCAGGACCAAGCCCAAGTGTCGGCTCATCACACCTGGAGGCCCTAAAATTTGTTTTCGAGAGTTGTTGGTGTGTTCGCCCGGAGCTCCGCCGTTGGCTTGGTTGCGTTACGTGTACAATGTGCATATGAAGAGGCCACATCCAGGGGGGCGTCGATGTCACCGCTTAGGTGGACGGATGTGCCGATGTGTCGTTCTTGGGTGGGGGAGCCTGGATGCGTATGAGTTGACAAGTAGAGCATATTCTGCAGAGGAGCCCAGATTAGGGGGAGGAAACGATGCAAGAGTGAGAGGAGGGAAGAACGAGAGAAGCTGACGAGGTTACGATTGCGGGATAGAGCGTAACGACTGACATTAACTGAGGGAGAGAGAGCCAACGAAGGCGGCTGGACGAGGCCAAAAATTGAAGGCAGCAATGCCAAATTAAAACTGATTGATAGAAGTCTTGCGAAGAAAGCTCGAGATTCCTTAATAGGACCTGACTGATATGGACTGCTGAGATAAACGAATGAGCGAAACAGCACGGTAGTAGTGCCAGAGAAAGTGCCAGAGAAGTGGTGGATTATATCCTGGGGGGAAGCCAGCGGCGGGTTCCGGAACTGCAAGTATAAATAACTAGAATGGGAGAGGAGATGGGGAGTGCCAGTGGACGTAGCATATGTAGGCGAAGGAAAAGGACGTGCGATGCTATCGGAACGGGCACGGAACGCGACGATGCCAGTGAGGAGGACTCGGAGAATGGAGCAAATAAAATTTGGGCGAGAACAAAGGGAGCCGTATGTGAGGGTAGAAGATCAGGAAAATGAGACATACATGAAACCAGGTTCGCGCGCACGGTCCGGAAAAAGAGTGGCAGTGTGATGGCGATTGCACGGCATACGTTGAGTGAATATTGATGACAATGTGAACAAATGTCGACATGAGGGACAGACGGCGAGGGTGAGGGGCGGCGACGACAGAATCTTCAGAAAGCGAGAGAACAGGAGGGAAAACGTGTGGGACATGGTACAGATCTATTTAGCGGGAAAGATGTGGTCATACACGGAAGTCAGCATCTAAGATTGAGACTATGTAGAGATAGGTAAAAGGTAGAAGTGTGGACGAGAGAGAGCGCGAGGAGTGGTCTGCGAACAGAATGTGACGGTGGAGAGAGGCAAGAGGTGATGAATCGGTAAGCGCGGATGGTGTTGCAAGCGAGGGGGAAAGGCCCAGGAGATTGCGGGGACCTGGCATATGAACGTGCACTAAAAGAAACATACATACTGGGAGTTGATCGCGCCATCGCTCTGGTGGGAGAGCCAGCGATCCCACAATGGAGTGCACTGCGGAAACAGAGAAACAGATGACGAACAAAAGCAGTACTAGAAACGAGCGAGGCGGACAACGTGGGAGGGGTGATTATAGAGCCGCTTGGCCGGGACAACGGCGAAGGACGGCAAGACCATTGGCCATTCATTGGCACGGAAAGTGAGCGGAGCGCGGTACCTTTCAAGTTGCACTTTCCTTTGCAAATTCTTGTCCCGTAATGTCACCCTATTATACCAAAGGCAGCATCGTCCATCATGCACGTACTACACCTGGGACTTCGCCATCCCTTTTGCAAGAGGGTCCTGGGTTCGAATATCGAAAAAAAAACCATAAAATACTGCTGGGTACAGCCTCAGGCTAGTATTGCCTCTGAGCGGAGTCCACTCCGTCCAAGATCTGGAGATGGCCGAGAACCTCCCACGGTATGCTGGGGAATGTTGAAATGGTGTGCACGTTGTAAATGCATTTCCTTGATTCTCGTCATTCTCATGACGTCTCTGGTGACAGGGTCAAACTCGTGCCCTTCACCCAGTTCCGAAAGGGGACAGGAGTGTCCAAAAAACAAAAAGGAGAATGACTCGCATTTACAGCAATTACCACTTTGTCAGTGGCGTCCACCGAAGGTATAGTGAGGATCTATCGCATGCACTGAGTTTTGTCCATCCTGTCAGAACCCTCATCCTGTACCACCGATCCTGTTCCCCCCTTAACATGACTGACTGGAAAAGTCCCGCTTTCGTCACCGCAGAATATTGTGCGTCTCCTGCGATTCGAACATTCCTAGCTATTTATTTTGCGTCAGTCACGTTCGTCAAGCTTTGCCATGCCATATGGGGAGTTCTCATGTGAGCCCTGTCGTTCTCAGCTTCGTCTAATCATTAAATGACTTCCCATACAAGCTGGGAGTTTGTCGTAAACATCGAATTCGAATATTCTGTCTTCACTGGGAAGCGAAAATTTCGCTCGTCGTTTTTGGTACGTTGCGTACAGCCCAGACAGGGATGCAAGATGATAACTGGTACATACAGCTTTACTTGGCGGCTCGGTGGTGCCCTCTGTTCTGCGTTATTACCATACTCGTGGGAGTCGACCCAATAAACCGGATCAACTGCCAGGTACCTTGGTTTCTCGCCCTGTCAGATCACGAGACTGAAATTCTTCCACCCAGGCCAATGTCGTCTTCTCTTTCGTGAGATCACGGACCATTCCCTCGACTGCGTGCTAATACTTAGGGCCGTGTAGTTATTTGCAAATATATCGTTAGCTTCTGCCTCTGCCCTGATCGTGCTGCGCATGTAAGTAGAGACTCGGTTCTGACTCTGCACATCACTGATCAGACAATCTCAGTGCAGCGATATGGGGGCTAAATAAGATCGCCATATCGATCGCTTCGGCTGCGTGGCTCGCCAATACTGGTTCCTTGATTCATAGTATGTACATTTGTTCGTTTGGGCTTTCCGGATGTTTCAAATATGTGACCTTGGACCAGGTTTAGCCGTTCTTCACGGAACGTGGAGCGGAGGCATTTGCAAAGTCACGAACTCATCTGAAACCAAAACCAACATTCTTGTGACTTTCATCACTGACTTGGTACTTCTTGCACTCATGCTCGTCGGGCTCTTACGCTGGGACAATGCCCGTCAGAGAGGTGGCGTCTGGTGGCTTCTGTACACCCAGGTTGGTTTGTTCTCGTCTCGCATATCGCAGCATGCACTGTAATGATCTTCAAGGCTGACCATGACGACAGGGCTTGGCGTGGATGATAACCATCGTCTTAGCCGGGGCACCTGTCACAGTACGTTTTCCTAAAAAAATTTGGATATGATCCAAGTGACCTACACGAGCACCCCAGGTTTTCGTTCTGTTGAATCTGAATGGTGGGCATTTCTTTCACGCGACGGGATTCGGTGTTTACCAAAAACATTTCACAGATCCCATGAACCTTGTACGTCATCAACTTGAATAAACATTCCAGACAAAGAACTGACAGACCCGATATCATAGATGTTTCAAGTCCCTGCACGTTAGGTGTCTCGTCGAGAGAACTATGCAACTTCGCTGATTTTTTCCCCCTTTCTTCAGTCATTTCTATGACAATCGGTGCTTCACGTGTGTACCGTGGACTGTCAGACTATGTCCACAGTGAAACCAACGTACATATGAGTGGAGGGCTGCCGGTGAGACAGCCGCCGGTTGGCTGCTTAGTAGCCCGCTCAGGCCGAGGTTCCCTCGCACTGGGGACAAGCGATATGCCAGACGGGCATATATTCGAAATGGATCCTCTGGTACCCCCAGAACACCAGGAGAAAACGATGGTGTGTGGAGAAAATCGAGCTGTGTAGGTGGGACTAAGGCAATCTATCGTTGCACACAATACCCAGAAAATGGGATGTATTCCTTTTCTATTTACTTCTGTCGGAATCGGAAAGGCCCCTCAACCTCAAAGGGGATAGGTGTGGACGCCAGATGCATGTTTTTGTTATATAATATATAATTATGGATTCAAAGTCGAGTGTATGAACAATGAGGCTCCCTGTCCCTAAGGTATCAAATTGAGCTTGGTGGTCCCCGTTTACAGTATATAAGGGCAGGGATGGGCATTGCTCCTGAACCTACTACCAGATGACGGCGATGCTTTCCCCCGTTGGTAGCAGTCTTCCGAGCCTAGTGCTGGGGGTGTCATCAATCGAACCTGACTCGCGCGGGGATCAAGGGAGAGGCGTAGGCGACGCGTAGATCCATTCAGAAAGAAAGTGGTTTATGCACGAGAAACTAGGTACTAGGATCGGAACGGCATGGAAAAGGGGGAAAGGAGTGAGTAGGAACGGTAAAGGAGTGGATCAAAAAAAAAAAAAAGAACAGTAAATGAGCGGCGGATGCGATGAGAACAGAACGGTAACGAAAACTGAACGCGATGGTGGAGCGACAAAACAAGATGTAGCAAGTTGGGAAGCACAGAGGGAGTCGCGAGCGAGGCTTAGTGAGACCTAATGAGGGGGAAGACCAAAATGATTGCATCGTGTCATTCGTATGTATGAGGGAGGACCAGGGCGGAGGCAAAGACGAATATACTAGAAAAGAAAAGAAAGGAAGTAAACACGAGAATAGATCGCAGCTTCTCCTGTCAAAGTGCGGCGTGGTGAACACGGTGATAGCGTGGTGATAGCGGTCGCACAGTAGAGTGTGCTGGTGGACAAAAACCCGGGATTATATACGCGGCCGGTCTGGGTCAACGGTCCGTACTCCGGGGGTATAAATTGATTTAAATTAAAATTAAAATTAAAAAATGAGGCCACGAAGCTGTCAATGGGCTGTGGAGTCATGACTTTGGGGAAGTTGTTGAGAAGGTTGAGATGTCGATCAAGCTATCAAGCTTAATCAAGAGGGATGTGATGGCGGATCAATAATCGATCACGGACTCAGATTGCGAGATGGTGACAGTCTGACAGTAAGTTAAGTTAGACCGAGAGAGTCATGTCCTGGTCCCGCCTCATCGGCTTCACCAAGCATGTAATCTCACAGCTTTTATGTTACTTCCGGGTGTCTCACAAAGCTCTTGGCGGACCCCGGGCCAGTGAAACGGAACAAATAACATATGAGCGAGAACAAAGGGAGCCGTAGCCTGAGGCGAAGGGTAGAAGATCAGGAACAAGAAACACACATGAAGTGGGATCGCGCCCACGATAGCGTTTGCACGGCCGGGTGTATAAAAGGGGCAGATAACGAGGAGGGGCAGAAGGAGAGGATGATGCGGATAGGGTCATGTCAGACATCGAGCCACCTAGTGGCGAGAGCGAGGAACGGCGACGACAGAATCATCAGCAATCGAGAGGCAGAGCCTGAGGCTGCAATAGGTTAAAAGATACGCACGAGATTAAGAGATGGCGAGGACGAGTGAGTTAGCCTCAGGTCCGTTAGGATGGGGGTGTACGTAGGAATTCGCGCGACGACTGAAGCCGAAGGCAGGGGAATTCGAGGTGAGATTCAGGCATTCCCGAAACATGAACCTAAGATCCTCACCACGTGGGTTGGTCGACGACGAGCGGAATGCACATGCCCACACCTTGGCCCGCACCAAGAGATATGCATTTAACGAGAACCTGCGGCAGCATCTCCTCTCCTTGATACCGTAGGGGTCGAGTCGGTGGGACATAATAGTACACTGGATACATGGGAGGAGAGGCACCAGACGATGTGCAGGTGAAGTGTGGGCGCGCGGGTGCCGGAAGAATGGCGTATGAGGGGAATGCGACGTCGAGGTCAGGCGCTACCGCGGCCTGAGCGGCCCGCTGGGGCCCTTCTATTGAACCAATTCCGCGCCGGTGGGCGATACTCTTCTGATCCGGGAAAGCCTGAGGCCAAAAAAAAAACATTCCGCGCCGCCGAGTCAGTCATCACCACCCCTTCCAACTTACACTGTCGCGCGAACAAGCTGAAGGATGAATATTGATGAATACCGATGAATTGTTGCACGTCCAAAAAATGGGTCTCGATTCAGAGAACCGCAGTCACACTCAAGCTTCTGTCCTTGCAAGTCATCGAGAGACGTCGCTAGTTGGGTGTTCCGGAGAAATCCTGTATCTTGTGCCCTACATCTGTTTTCTGTTCTCTTCCCCTCCGTGCGATGGGGTCCAATCCCGTCCAACAATAACAACAAGCTGTACTTCGTGGACCTGTATATCCCCTCGTATACCCGACGCTCTCCGCGCTCATCGTCCCGCTCACAGCCCAAACCGCCTACATCGGTTCTTGTAGTGCGGCCAGAAACTCTCACTGGGACATGGGGCGAGATCGACGTCCTAACAGCCGTCAAATCGCTGGCGACAACTCCCGGATCGAAAGGGCAACACCCACTGGCGTGCTAGTAGTAGCGAGCCTCAGGGATCACCAATTCGTTCACTTTATGTGTAACGCCTTACGGGAGTCGGAAAAACCATTCGATACTTCGTTAGAACTTCATGGAGAGGACATTCAAGTTACCCCACTCGAGATCATCCCATCGCTGCGGAGTTTTTCTGCCTGCCACACTGCTGAACGGACGTAAGACACAATACTACCGATGAAGGATTACACCTTCCGGCTGCGGTGCAATTTCGTGGATCCCGCAGCGTTGTCGGGACGATGTGCGTCATGGCGGAGGACGGGGAGATGTATCTGAATGTTCTACAATTCAATTGTCTCGGAGAACCCAGGCCAGAGAGGATTGCGATGTTACGAGAGATAGGCGAGGGCGCTTCACTTCGTCGTGAAGAAACTGCGGGAAAAGCGAGGGATCACGCTAGAGCGACGAGTCGACTTTATTCGTTACGACGCATGATCGCGCGTCGTGAGTGAGTTGTCGAGATTGTGTAGGTAATCATGCTTACGCCTTACATAGTAGAATGTGATCCAACTGCAAGAGGCATCGTGCGTTGCAGTGACCATACTACTACTTGGTCGCGGGGACGCTTGTCGGATATTACTGGTTGCTTGCCAGTGACCGCGTCCAGATGTATTTTGTAGGTAGAACAGACGAACCGCTTGCTGTGAGGGCACAACCCACATGCTATGTATAAAAAGTAAACGCAAGGATTGGAAGTAGCGTCAAACCGAAAGCGAGAGAGATCAGGTCTCCATCAGGAGCTGACAGGCTACGGATCATGGCGGTAGTGTTTGGGCCAATTTATAGCAGTCCTGCGAGCCTAGTGGTGGAGGCGTCATCGATCGAACCTGACCCCGGTGGAATTGAGGGAGAAGGCGTAGGCAACGCGTAGATTCATTCAATAAGAAAGAGGTGGTTTATACAAACGGAGACACTCAGTACCTATGATTAAATCATATGGAGAAGGATGAAAGGTGTGAGTAGGAGTGGTAAGGGCGAACGAGATGACATGAGGAGAATGGAACCGGGACGGGAACGGAACGCGAAGGCGGAGTGGCAAAATATGTTACGAATTTCGCCTCTATTCTCGAACCTTCCCGTAGTAGTCTAACATGTCGACTCGCGTTCTGTACTTTTCGACTACTTTCTCTCACTTTCCGTCTACTTCTTGTAGCTTCTATTGACTCGACCCTCGTAGTACTTAAGGACTGTTCTGTAACTACCAGAGCTTTAAGCTCGACCTATTGTACTCAACTACAGTAGCTGACTCGAATACGACTCTTGGCTTCACCGAAACCCCGAACCCTGAACGATTCCCCTTTCGTCTTGTGAACCCTCGCTCCGCTGTCTGTTGTCGGCAATCGCCTTCTGAACTTCGAACTCTGAATGAATCCGAAACCCAAATACACCTTACTGAGCGTAACATCAGGTCGAGCTTTCCCTGAACTACGACCACCGAATAGAACATGATGAACGTTGACTCGACTTACACCAAAAGTGACGGAGGACGATTGATCTCTCTCCCGTTTCAGCTTCTCCCAGATCAAGAAGATTCGATTGCAACCCACCTGAAACTGAATACTGTCTTCCTACAAAAAGGACAGAACAACGCTCTGTGGACTGGGTACTATGTCGCCTGGTGAGGAGGAAAACAAGCCATACGGATGTACCAGGGAGTCTGGTTCGAGATCCGATATGAGGCAATCTTGAAGGCGTGGTACACTTATCGCGTCGCACGACCAGCATTTAACTTGCTGCACGAGCCCAATGAACGAATGAATATCGACCAACTACGAGCACAGACTGTTTCGCACGAGGTCAAGACCAGTAACGCTCCCGCACCACCAACATCCGGATTCACCGCAACCCACATCACGACTGCCCCTCACGCCCCAGCCACCGACAGCGGACCTACAGAAGCACCGGACACATCGATCCCCGGGATCGGTGCCAACTTCGGTGAAGGCTCGAGTAAAGGTAAATGAAAAGAACCAGCCAGCGGGCTCAACAAAGGACTCGGCGATAGCAGCAAAGACGCATCTGGCGCCGCTCCCGACGATGGAGACGACAGCGACGCCGGCGCAAGCGACACCAAAGAAGATCGCAAAATGAAACGATTCTTCAAGGCCATGCACGGTGAACGCCTCGAAGGAAGCCTCCCCACACCGTTCACCGGCGATCGCACTAAGACCAAGAAATTCCTTATCGCTTTCGACAGGTACTGTTACCTTAACCAAGACACGAGCAAAATCAAAGACCCGATGAAGCGAACGATGATGTTCCTCGGACTCTGCATTGACAAAGCCGAGACATGGGCAGAACGAGCCTCCGAATGGCTCATGAAGATCCGAGACGGCGACGAGATCGTCCCCTTTGGGTTCGACGTCTGGCAGATCACCGAACGCGAGTTCCGTGATGCGTTTACCAACTTCGCAGACGCGGACAAAGCCCATCAAGACCTGTTGAAACTACGTATGAAAGATGGACGACTCAACGAATACGTTGGCGAGTTCCAGGATTTGGTCAAACGTGCCAGAATGGACATCAACGAGCCAAGCGCGCTCCGAATGTTCGCACAAGGCCTGCAGGGTACTCTCGCCCATACCTGCATCTTCCAGAACAACCCTGAGAACTTCTGTCAGTGGGTCACGAGTGCCCAGACAAACCATCGCAACTGGCTCAAAGTGCAAGCCCTCAAGGAACATAGCCCATTCCAGCAGCAGACACGCCGCCCCGGTCAAAATCCATTCACGCGCCGATGGAACAACAATAACAACGGCGGAGGACAACGCCCCGCTCGCCACCCCGACGCAATGGACGTCGACACCATTTGCAAAGCCACAACCGAAGACGAGAAGCAGAAGTATCGCTCCGAAGGGCGCTGCTTCAACTGCGGAAAGCAGGGCCATCTCAGTCGCAACTGCCTGGATTGTAAGCCACGCATCGCCAGCATCGCCACAGACTCGACCCCGCGCATCGCAGTCGCCACAGCGACCCCTCAGTCAGTACCCCAGGAAACGACAGTCATTGACGATGCCTTCCTACGCAAGATAGCGGCAATCTCGATGCGTATGACTCCGGAGCAGCAGGATTTCTTAGCTAAAGAATTGGTCTCCCATGGCGCGGATTTTCAGTAAGCTCGGGCCCGTCGTCCTGGATCCGAGCTCTCGTTCCTAGCAGCGTCTTTGTACCTCGTATCAATGCTCTCAGAATAGACGTACATTTCCTGCAAAGTGACGAAGGCGCCCGATTTGTGTTGATCGCAGAACTAACAAGCGAGGTAAAAGAGCAAGATGCTAATAGACAAGTTAACTTCAGAGGGGAAGTAAACTCTATATATATACACACCTAATAGACAAGTTACTATAGACTGTCTGTGAGTAAAGGTAGTGTAAAGAGAAAGGTAAAGGGGACTTACACTTCAGAGGGGAAGTAAACTCTGAAGTGTGAAGGCATAAATAGCAGTCCTTATATACAGGACGCTTAGATAAGAATGGTCTGTGCGCACTGGTGATCCAAACACAATACATGTGGTCTGTGCGCCAGAGGGAGAAATGCCATTGGAGGGCAGAGAACAATAGCTGCCTAAAGCAGACAATACCGGTATCTTAACAATAGAGAACAATAAGAGTCATATATGACTCTGACAATAAAGATAAACAAAAGTGGTCCGTACAAGTCCGGAGTGTCCAAAGGAGTCCATAAGGGACAGATACCAAATATAGTATATGGGCTGACACAATCAGATCCCACGAGACATGTGACTTATGCAGTCGCGTCTCAACATCCCTCCATGATAGAGGCAGTCCATGATATGACAGAGGTGATAAATTTGGAGCGTGAAGAGCTACGCAGAAGATTGGGATCAAGGTTGAAATCTTGGTAAGTCCTGATAAAGGACTATTTTCTCCAGAGGAGACAAGACGACGCTCAATCAAAGACTATGGTCATTAGCGCTTCATTTGTCCTTGATACAGGACAACTTTTTGAAGGGCAGGAATCTATGACCAAGGTCCAGCTTCTTCAGGGTTCTAAGAAGGGTTTTTCTTAGCTCCAGAGATCAGAGAGCATGTTGTGCTTTACAGGACAATGTGACGTCCCTGTTGATAAACCAAGGATCGATGACCACTGACTGGTTATCAGCGTTATGCTTCTAAACCAAGGATCGATGACCATTGACTGGTTATCAACCCTATGTTCTGAATCTCTTGTTACACCATTCCTAGGTCAGCTACCATTTTGTCAAAGGGGTCTTTGGGCAGGGACTTGGTTAGTCCATCTGCAACCATTTCCCCAGTGGGTGTACGTATCAGGTCTATGACCTTGTTTTCTACGTATTCCCTGACTACATGGTGCTTTATTAGGATGTGTTTGGACCGCCTTCCAGTGACAGGGTTTAGTGCTAAGTCTACAGTGCCCTTGTTGTCACAGTGTAGGGGAATAGGGGAGGTGACCTCATACCCTAGTTCGCCTAGGAAGGTAGTGTACCACTGAGCTTGATTAGAGGCCTCAGAGAGGCTCATGTACTTGGCTTCTGTGGTAGACTGTGCAATGGTCTTCTGCTTTCTGGTACACCATGAAATGGCTCCATTGGCAAGCAGGAAGACATAGCCAGAGGTGGAGTGTTTCTCTTCCTGATCTCCCCAGGAAGAGTCACAGTAGCCGTGAAGGCCTTCTCCACCATTCCCTCCAGCATAGCGCAACACATAGTCCTTAGTACAGTTAAGGTATGCCAGGACATATTTTGCTAGGCGTAAATGCTGGGGTGAGGGATTGGAAGCAAATTGGCTAAGGTGCGCAACAGCGAAGGAAATATCAGGTCTGCTTCCAATCTGCGCATAGAGCAGAGACCCAATTATCTGTTGATACTTCTTTATCTCAGAAGTAGAGGCCTGATCATCATATTTGATCAAGTGTGCCTCAGCGCCAGAGGGAAGAGGGGTATATACTGGGTTGGAATCTAGCATCCCAAACCGCTCAACCACATCGCGGATGTAATCTGACTGGTTGATTTCCATAGTGCGATTTGCACGGTCTCTGGTGATGTTGACACCTAGGTAAGACTGGATTTCACCAAGATCAGTCATCTCATATCGACTTGATAGAGATGCTTTCAGATCATTGATCTTTGATAGGGAGCTCCCAAGTATAGTAATGTCATCTACATATAAGATAATGAAAAGTGTATCACCCCCCTCTTGAAGATGATATACATATACTCCTGCATCAGAGTACGTCCGCATGAAGCCTAGGTCGCAAAGGACCCCATGGAATTGCGTGTTCCATGCACGGGAAGCTTGTTTGAGGCCATAGAGGGCCTTTTGTAGTCGGCACACAAGGTGCTCAGAGCCAGCTGTGATGAAACCGACGGGTTGCTCCATATAAATTTCTTCCTCCAGTTCCCCATGAAGAAACACCGATTTGACGTCCATCTGGTGAATGTGCCAGTCTTCAAGCGTAGCCAACGCAAGAAGTAGTCTCAAGGACTCAAAGCGGGCAACTGGGGAGAATGTTTCGTCAAAGTCCACCCCCTCTAGTTGGGTGAACCCTTTTGCCACTAGCCTAGCACGAAAGCGTCCATCTGCTTTCTTTTTAAACACCCATTTGCACTTGACCACCTTCCTTCCTGCAGGAAGGGGTTCAAGTCTCCAGACATCAAGCTTGGTGAGAGCATCCAGTTCATACTGGCATGCTTCAAGCCAATCACCAGCTTGCTCAGACTCCATGGCCTGCTTGTACGTCTGCGGGTCCCTGTAACCGGGTACCTCAGCAGCATTCAGCAAGTCCATCATTCCCAGCCTGCTGCTACCCTGCGCGAATTCGTTGTTGTCCTCTGTGTAATAGCGAGGATTCGTGAATCGTACCCTTGTGCTCCGCCTTGGACGTGTAGGCGAGACTACCTGAGTGTTCCTGGGAGATCTAGGGGTTTCCCTAGGAGGAGACACTTCCCTGTTGAAATTAGGGGCAGGTATAGGCGCAGCGACAGCTGGCCTTGTGGAGTGGGTACTACGACGACGTGTGGGTGCAGGATTTGTAGGGGGAGGTGCTTGGGAAGGAGGAGTGTGATAAATTGTCTGGTCTGCCGCAGCAGGTGTGGAATTGGGTGGGGTGCTAGGCTGTTGTACTACTACAGGTGCCGGAGGTGGTATGATAAAGACTGGTGTAGTCTGAGGCACTGTAGGGGCAACAGCTGGTGTAGGCGGGCTAGGCACTACAAAGATAACTTCACCGCTGGGAGCACTCAAGGGTTCACCAGACGTGGGAGAGGTGGAAGGTTGTAAGTGTTGAGCCACAACACTGCGGGATGGGAAGGTATCTTCATCAAATGTAACATCTCGTGAAGAGATGAAGCACCGGCTATGTCTATCCCAGAGTTTGTAACCCTTTGAAAAGGGTTCATAGCCCACGAACACGGCTTCCTTTGATTTAGGATCTAGTTTGCACCGGTTGTGTTCGGGTACATGATAGTAGGCTTTGCAGCCAAATACTCTAAAGTAGGAGACATCTGGGACTGTACCATCCCAGAGCTCTAGCGGAGTTTTCCACTGATTTGAACGAGTGGGAGTGCGGTTATAGATTTGCACAGCAGTTTGAACTGCTTGTTCCCAAAAGCCAAGGCTAAGGCCTGCATGGTGGAGCATGCTAGTGCCTTTTTCCATAACCGTACGGTTAAAACGCTCGGCTCTCCCATTCTGTTGTGGAGAATAAGGCATAGTGAGCATATGCTCGATTCCTGCTTCCAGAAGGATGTGCTTTAAGTCATTGTTGACGTATTCGCCACCACGGTCCGAGTGTAGGGATTTGATGGGCTTATTTAGTTGTTTTTCAGCCCATGCCTTATAGTGTAGGAAGGCATCCTTAAACTGGTCTTTTGATTTCATAAAGATGACAACTGCAGCTTTGGAGAAGTCATCTATGAACGTGGTGAAGTACTTGTTGCCCTGGATAGAGTTGCTCTGTAATGGGCCAACAAGGTCACTGTGAATGACTTCAAGGGGTTCTGAAGCACGTTTCTTGGAAGGTGGGAAGGGTAGACGAGTAGATTTGCCTAGTTCACAACCAAGGCAAAGTCCATCTTCCATAGGGGAATCATTTATATGGAGTCCTTTGACTGACTCCTGAGCATATCTTTTTAGCGCATCTTTGGACATATGTCCCATGTGCCTATGCCAGACATCAAGGCTCGCAGATGCAGGTGCGCGGACAGCATTCATAGCATGTCCATTGAGCCAATATAGCCCAAGAGCCTTGTGTCCTTCCGCAATGGTCTCTCCTTTGTGTCTGATTGTAAAGGAGGTGGCATCAAAACTAACTATGGTGCCCTTTGAAGTAAGGCAGGGCGTGGACAGGATACGCGAGTGCGTATTTGGGAGGTGGAGCACATTCGATATTTTGAGGTCGATGCCTCGATTGGTGCGGATTGTAATAGAACCCGTTCCAACACTTCGTAGAAGAGTGTTGTCGCCAAGGAGGACATCAACACCTTTGTGAGGTGTGTAGGTGTCGTAGTCCTCAAGATAGGGTGTAAAATGTGCTGATGCTCCGCTGTCCATCATCCATCTTGATGCTGATTGAGTGTGATTGGCACTCATCATGTAAAGGGAGACCTGAGGTACCTCATGTACCTCTTCTATTTTGCCAGAGCCGTTAACTATAGTAAATAGGCGACTCTTTGGTACAGGTATGCTATTGGCCGCAGCAAACCTGTTTGCCGGAATTGAGTCCGGCGCCTCAGTAATGGTATTCTGAGCAGCTTTCCCTCGCTGCCCAGCCCTTCCCTTCTTTGCGTTCTCCTGATCCCGTTTGAGTTTGTAACACTCTGGCTTTTTATGGCCAGGTTTTTTGCAGTAATGGCAGATTACGTCTGAGGATGCAGAGCTGCCCGATGCCTGGGGAGGCGAGTGCTGGGGCCTGACTGGGGCAATCTTTGTGAAAGATGCCGGAGGGCCAGCGATATGGGATTCCTCATTGATGAACCTATTGATGAGGTCCTGAGGAAGGAGATTTGCGGGGGGGCCAGATGCGAGGATGGTGCCTGCTATGGTGCTGTAGGAGGGGGGAAGCGCGTCTAAAAGAATGAAGGACATTTGCATGTCCGAGACAGGCATTCCCTGCTCCACTAGGGTGTTCCTCAAGTCCAACATTTTCTGGAGTTGAGGTAGGAAGGGGGTACCTTCCTGAAGCTTGGTATTTGCCAAGCCCACCCATAAATTGAAGGTGGCCATAGAGCCGACCTGACCATAGAGGTGTTCCAGCTGCTGGAACTTGTCATGGACAGTTGGGAAGACTGCCATGGATATAATACCGGAGAGGACCTCCGACGTGACTGAGAGGAATAGGAGGCCGGTGATGACCTCCTCCTGCTTTGCCCATAGGGCCAGAATTGCCAGACCTTCATCTGTGGGGCCTGTTGGTCCTGCCACACCTGCTGGTAGGACAGGGTGCTGGGGAACAGCCGCAGGAGCTGAGTGAGTGAGGTGCCTACTGCACCCATTCATCAGCATCAGGGACGTGAAGGTTGTGGTCCAAGTCTGCCAGTTGGTTCCATCCAACTTGGAAAGGACGACGGAGGGAGGGAAGGTGAGGTGGAAAGACATTTGAGATGTTTGTAAATCTGGTTCCGAGGAGCAGTCAGAACCAGTCCAGATCTTGGTAGGAAAAGTAGGAGTCCAGCCAAAGGAGCGCTATAACTCCATAACACATAGAGTGTCATGCCTCAAGTTGTGCGACTTGGATGTGTACTATGGTAGTGGATTCATTTTAATGATGGCTGCCTTGCTATTGAGTCTCCTGGGCCCGAATGTTACTAGGGGCGGATAGTCATGCGCGATGCCGTAGGTTTCAAGCAAGAAGGATCATGGGAGCATTGTCCGGCGAAGGACGCTCCGAGTCGATCTCTAGCCTAGTAGCATGAAGGCTGGGGCTACCCAAGAACTCCAATAGAAGGGTAGTACCCTAGAGAGGAGCCAACAGCGAATTCCAGAAGCAATGATAGGGATCAACTCCCATAACAATTGCAACTGTCGTCTGTGGAGTCTCTAGAACAGACCATTAAGGGTCTTGGTACTAAGTAACTAGAATAGTGATACATGCCATGCAGCGAATCCTGCACAAGGGGAGCGAATACTTCTCCTGGCAGAGGTCTACTCATAGCTACTATGTATATATCATTATAGTATAGTAGCGTCTCCTAGTTGTATCAGAGGGAAGGACTTCTGGGTTTGACTATTAACCAGGCCTTCACACCCCTTAAAGTGACCCAGGTATTAACCAAGTATCACCCAACCATTAGAGAGGCTTATAGCCGTAGGGGTCTTCCCCCTTTGGCCTATGAAAGCACTTCCAGACGAAGACTGGGTAATGAAAATATAGTAGGAGTAGTGCGCACAGAGGAATTTAAGGTCATGTGGGACCTTTCATGAGAACCTCCTTAGGAGGCTAGCCAAAATGGCACATGACAGAGTCATGGTGGACAAGAAAGAATGTGTCGAGTGTAAATGGAAGAGGATGCTCACTGAAGGTGATGAAGACGACAAAGATGTGGTCAGCTGAGAGAGCAAGGTGACACAAGTAGATCTGTAATAAAAATGGCGAGTTAGTTATTAGGCGTCAGGGCCCATAACCTGTTGATCGCAGAACTAACAAGCGAGGTAAAAGAGCAAGATGCTAATAGACAAGTTAACTTCAGAGGGGAAGTAAACTCTATATATATACACACCTAATAGACAAGTTACTATAGACTGTCTGTGAGTAAAGGTAGTGTAAAGAGAAAGGTAAAGGGGACTTACACTTCAGAGGGGAAGTAAACTCTGAAGTGTGAAGGCGTAAATAGCAGTCCTTATATACAGGACGCTTAGATAAGAATGGTCTGTGCGCACTGGTGATCCAAACACAATACATGTGGTCTGTGCGCCAGAGGGAGAAATGCCATTGGAGGGCAGAGAACAATAGCTGCCTAAAGCAGACAATACCGGTATCTTAACAATAGAGAACAATAAGAGTCATATATGACTCTGACAATAAAGATAAACAAAAGTGGTCCGTACAAGTCCGGAGTGTCCAAAGGAGTCCATAAGGGACAGATACCAAATATAGTATATGGGCTGACACAATCAGATCCCACGAGACATGTGACTTATGCAGTCGCGTCTCAACAATTTGCCGCTCTGGTTGACACTGGAGCAACTCATAATTTCATGACCAAAGATACCGCAGTCTTTCTCAACTTACATCCCCGAAAACTACACCAACCACGAACAATCCGAAACGTCGACGGGACAGCGAACAAAAGTGGACAAATCACCGAATACGTCGATCTATTCCTTCGACCCGCATACAAACGAGGAATGGCCAGAATACCCGACTTCGAAGGAACCTCACACTGTTTTTACCTCGCCGACCTCAGAAGCGATGCTATCATACTCGGGTACCCATGGATGGCCAGTCACAAAGAACCGCTCGACTGGGAACAGCCCGACAATAATCCCGTCCTACTTGCGAACCCAAAAGATTGGCTCATGCACTTCCTTGAACTAGAAGACGGTGATGAAGTCATTATGAAAATCTGTAAAACCACGCACGCCCAACAACTCGCAGAGGCAGCTCATGACAAAACGGAACGCCCCTGGACGGAATTAGTCCCCGAAGAACCCCAACCACTGTCACGGAAGTCCGTTCGTTCCTTGGCTTTGGCAACTTTTACAAACCATTCATTGCGGATTACGCGAAAATCGCCCGACCTCTCCACGACCTCACTAAGAAAGGAGTCACCTTCAGCTGGACTACAGCTCAAGAAACAGCCTTCGCCACGTTAAAATCACGTTTCGCCTCCCGACCTGTCCTGGCCTCCATCGACTATGACCGCCCCTTCACACTCCAAACTGACGCCTCCGCATTCGCCCTCGGTGCTACACTCACGCAACCACAGGACGATGGCCATCTCCACCCCGTTGCGTTCTTCTCCTCCTCACTCCTCCCGGCAGAGGTCAATTACGATGTATATGACCGCAAACTACTGGCCATTGTCAAATCCTTCCACCATTGGCGCCACCACCTGCTTGGCGCACGTCACCCGATTACCGTCCTCACTGATCACAACAACCTCGCCTACTTCCGCGCACCTCACAAAATCTCGGGAAGACAGGCCCACTGGATGGAAACACTGGCTGAATTCGACTACACCCTCCACCACGTCCCGGGCAACTTAAACACCGTCGCAGACCTCCTCTCCCGACGGCCAGACCTTAAAGAGGGGGTGATCAATGTCAACGACAACGTCACAATCTTACCCGACCACCTCTTCATAAATAAAATCCAGCTAAATGACGACCCAGACACACGGCGAAAAGCAATCTCCGAACTACATGACACGCCAATCGCAGGACACCCAGGGATCGCAAATACTTGGGCACTCGTCAGCGAACGATATGAAGGGGACAACCTCAGACAATTTACCAAGCAATACGTCAAGGGCTGCCCACAGTGCCAAATCAACAAAAGCCAGTGAAAGGCACGAGCACCACTACAGCACCTTGACACGCTGGTAGAAGAAGGCCCCTTTCAATACATCAGCCTGGACTTAATCACGGACCTACCACCAAGCGGAAAGTTTGATGCCATCCTCACGATAGTCGATCAGGGGTGCAGCAAGGCAACCAAGTTCATTCCGTGTACGAAAACAATCACGGGTGAAGGGGTCACAACCCTCTACGTACGGCATCTCCTCCCCTGGTTTGGAATTCCCAAGCGCATCATCTCCGATAGAGACCCCAGATTCACAAGCGCATTCGCCACGGAAATCTGTACGCAAACAGGAGTCCGACAAAACCTCAGCACAGCCTTTCATCCACAGACAGATGGACAGACAGAACACATGAATGCCTGGGTAGAACAATACCTACGACACTGGGTCAGTCAACAGGGACAAAATAACTGGGCCCAATACCTTCCCTTAGCAGAATATGCACATAACTCATGGCCACATGACATTACCAAACGGTCCCCCCATGAACTTCTCTTCGGGATGAAACCACAGATACACATCGAACCAAGCGGAATCGATCGATCACCAACGGCGACTGAACGGCTGATACAGTTGCAGCAGGCGAGGCTACACGCTGCAAACGCACTCCTCAGGCGATACAAAACTCACGAACCAAGGATCCAGTTCGATGAAGGTGACAAAGTCTGGTTGGAAGGAAGGAATCTCAACCTTCGCATACAATCACGAAAACTTGCCCCGAAGCGGTATGGCCCTTTCACGATCATCAAAAAGGTGTCGCCTGTCGCCTACCGATTACAGCTCCCTGAATACATGAGGATACACGATGTCTTCCACATCGATCTCCTGAGTCCATTTAAGGAAACGGATCAACACGGGCCAGCCTTCTTACTGCCACCACCCGATCTTGTGGATGGACAAGAAGAACAGGAGATCGAAGCAATCCTCGACGTGAGAAGAAAGGGACGAGGGCATAACATGCAATACCTAATCAAATGGAAAGGCTTCCCCACATCGGAAAACGAATGGGTTGACAGCAAGGACATGCATGCAGATGACTTGGTAAAACAATTTCATACCTCGCGATTGACGAAGGATAAAAGGGGGACGAAATGAGCAGAACAATAGCACTCAACACCCACTACTCTCTCAGCATGACCTCCCAGTTCTATCAACTCTTCTATACCACTGCCATCGAAACAGCTATTTACGCCGACCTCTGGTTACGAATCCGTGCAGGAAATCACGAAGCAGGACCGCCGCCCACACTCCGCGAAGTCCTTTTCCCCCCCCATCTTCGTACCATCCGAATCACCACCGCCGCCCTTTGAAGAACCCGAAGACACCGCAGTAGAAGATGAGACGTTACCGTTCGCCAACTAAACCCTCGTAGTCACCACCAATCAACGAACTGCCATCCCGAACGACCACCCCGGAGGGGAATGGCGCTTCAATCACCCAAAGACAAAACTGTTGATAAGTGACCCGCGCGCACTTAGCGGCTCGTATGGACACGCAGATAACGGACTGCTTTAGATTAGATATACAGGACATGTAGATTAGATCATTATGATCATTACAATCTTGGACTTATTGTATTTTCTTATCTATGACATCACTGTACAATGACATCATGGACTCCTCTGGACTCCTATTGTATTTCGTCCTTGTACTGATTCCTTTTGTTCTATCTTTATTGTGATGTCACTATGATATCATCAGTCTAGACTTCTATTGTTCTTTGCGCTTTTGTTCTCCTTCTGCACACTCCTTTGTGTCCCTCTGTAGAACAACGCTCCTTGTATTTACTGTGACCTGTGTTACTACCGTCACTCCCTGTAGCAGTATAAGTAGAGTACCATGTACGCTCTGGCACCACACCAGTTCTCATCTGTTGTGTGCCAGGTATGTCTCCCTCTGTTGTATAAACACCAGTTCTCATCTGTTGTGTGCCAGACTCCACATCTGCTTCACTTGCTAGATCTCTCTGTTGCTGCTTCAAGTACCACCCTCATATCTCACCACAGTCTACTTTGTCACTGTGAGTATGTCCTACATGTGTACTGTTCATCAGGTTATGGGCCCTGGTGCCCAAGCCACTCCACTTGGCTGGTCACTGTGTTCCTAGGATCACACACCAGGTCAAGGTCTGTCTGGGGCCTCACCAGCCTTGCCCAAGGCAGTGGACACTGAGGCGTCAGTTGTCACTGCTGAGGAACCTCCTGTACATGTACTGCCCAGTAGTCCTACTTTCACCCCCACTGTTTTCCTAGCCCCTGCGCTATGCGCAAGGAGATTGGATCTGGTAGCCCCTTAATCCATATCCAGGTGTGCATGGCCCACTGGGCTGTGTATTGTGGAGCTTAGCGCCAGCTGTCTCTGGTGCTCCACACTGGGCGCAGGATCTCCTCACCATGGGAGTGTAAAACCTGGTTCAGACTCTGGGGGGTGTTCACCTTATGGTGTTCTGCAACCAGACTCCTGCCTTGTAGCGGCAATGGGAAAGGATTCAGTGAAGCCACTTGTGGCGATGAGGCAACCAACAGGCCGAGAAGGCTGAGGTAGACAGCCTTGGGCTCTGAAAGACATCATTCCATATCCCCCTGACGCAAACTAGTGAGCCGTGTCTTAGACACATCCTGGCTGGCAGCCGGCTCCTAGTATGGCAAAGGGATCTTCCAACCTGGGCCTAGCCCTTGTATCACTGGCATACCACAGGAGGCAGGACGCGATAGCGTTCTGGCCTTACAGATTCACAGACAGGAGTGTCTACCCCCCCTATTCTTGCAACTATTATGAAGCACTATCGCTGACTGCTCCTCGGCGATAGATAAATCATCCCTATGTCTGGCCAATCTTCTCGTGCTGCCTCGCCCACTGGTGCCACCGGTGCGGCTGCAGGCGCCACAGCAGGGGGCTCACTCCCCCCTTTTCCTACTGGGTCCACACCCTCTTCACGCATCGCCAATGCCTATGGCAACTCGTTTGGCATGCCCTCAGGCATCCACCTCAGCAGGTTTGACGGGTCAAACTGGAACGAGTGGTCTGGGACCTTGGAGGCTATCCTCACGCTGCACGAAGCGGAGGACGTGTTCTACCTCCAGGTCCCTCCCTCTGGAGTCACCTCTGATGAGTGGGACTCTGTCCAGCGTCGGGCAAAGGCGTACCTCCGCCTCTATCTCAAACCCGACGTCTACTCCCTCGTTGCCGACCCCCTCTCCTATCCCACCTTCAAGTCGAAGTGGGACAAACTGAAGGATGTCTATGCTGGTGCTAGCGGCAGCACCACCATATTTAACCTGTGGATCCAACTCACCCAAGCCCGCCTCGACGACTCCGCACCCATGGCCTCTCAGTTGGCCAAGCTCAATGAGCTGCGGGTCGGCCTCACCAACGCACAGATGGGTGTCACCGACACCCAATTCTGTCTCATACTTCTCCACGCCCTGCCAGCCTCTTACGAGGTCCTGGCATCAACCATCCTTGCCAGTGGCGCCCCCTCCAAACTGAAGCACGCTGAAATAATTGCGCGCATTGTTTCTGAGGAGGCGCGTCGTACTGGCCCCTCTGGCTCCTCCCTCAACAAGGCTGCCCCCATTAGGCCCACCAGCAGTGGCCCACGTAAGAAGAGAGACCATTCTCAACTTACCTGCCACTACTGCAACAAAAAGGGGCATATCAAGCCTGACTGCAGGCAGAGGAAGAAGGATGAGGCTGCGGGGAAGTTGAAGGACACAGGCAACAAGGCTGCCAACTCCCATGTACTAGTACCTACCACAGCCTCCATTAAGGAGGTCGATGATGAGCCCGCCATTAACTGGGCGGACAATGCAGTTGGAGTTGCCTTGTATGCTGCCTCGCGTGTGCGTTGGATGATGGACAGTGGTGCCACACACCACATTACACCACATCGGTCTGATTTCAAGGACTACACCCCGTGCAAAGGTGCTGTGCGCCTTGGGGACAAATCCACCATTGACCAAGTTGGTGTAGGCTCCGTCATCTTCACTACGAGCCAGGGCCTTTCCATCACCCTCAGTAATGTGCTACACCTACCACAGGTGAAGACACGCTTCTTGTCGACGCGTGCCTTAGCACAAAAGGGTGCGGAAGTGGCCTTTGACAGTGGCTCGTTTAAAATATCTGTCAAAAAGCAATGTGTAGCTGTTGGCTACTTGGAGGACAACCTCTACTGGTTGGACGCTTCAAGCATTGGCCTCAATGCTCACGTCAAAAGTGCTGCCACCACTCTTGATATCTGGCATCAGCGCATGGGACACATCTCCTCTGCTGCTCTTAAATCATACGGTCCCTCTGCCACTACTGGCATGGACATTGACAGCTCTACCACGCATACTGCTGTGTGTCGTGGGTGCGAGTTGGGTAAATCCACTCGTCAACCCTTCTCTGCGTCCTCCACCAAAAGGACAACCTGTATTTTTGAGATTGTACACAGTGACCTCGCCGGTCCAATGCAAACTCAGTCCTTACAAGGCTCCGCATACACCGCCACCTTCATAGATGACCACTCCAAGCATGCAGTGGTGTACTTTATTAAGTCAAAGGATCAGTTTGTGAAGGCGCTGCAGATGTATTTGGCCTGGGGTGAAACCCAAACGTCCCATAAACTGCGCGCACTCCACTCTGACCGTGGAGGCGAGCACATGGCGAGCCAAGTACAGGACATTCTCAAGCAGAGAGGGATAGAGCATCACCTTACGATGCCAGGTTCACCACAGTCGAACGGGAAAGCCGAGCGGTTTAACCGCACCGTTACGGATAAGGCAATGGCCATGCTACACACAGCTGGCATGTCTAAAGGCTTCTGGGAGCATGCTATGAGCACTGCAGTACACATATATAACCGCTCTCCCACCCGTACGCTTAAGTGGCGCACACCCTATGAGCTCTGGTACTCTGGCAAGGTACCAGATGTCTCACACTTGCGCATCTTTGGATGCAAGGGGTACATGCACGTACCCGCTGATAAGCGTCGCAAATTGGATGCGAAGGCTATTGAAGTCACGCTTATTGGGTTTGAGCCCGAATCTAAGGGCTATAAGCTCTGGGACCGCCAAACCCGCTCTGTCCGTTTGTCCAGGGATGTGACATTCGACGAGAGCAGCTTCCCGTCCCTCCAGGGTGCTGAGACACACCCACCACCTTCTCAAGTGGCCCCACCACCACTACCTACACCAGTAATTGCCGTACCTAGCACGTCGGCGTTACCACCACAGCGAGCACCCTCCCCTACACACTCTGACAGTAGTGAGGAGGATGTCGAAGACATTTTAGACCCCACACAAGAGCGCCCACACACGCCACCACCACCTGCCCCACCCACTCTTCCTGTCACTCCTAAGCGTGAGCAGCCCCCTCTGACTTCTCCACCACCACGTCAAAGTGCAACGCGCATTATGCGCAATGTCCCTCCTCCCTCACCAGATATGCCTGGTGGCTTTGAGGACCGCGCACAGCGAAGTCAGCTGTTGCGCGAGATGGACAATGCACCTAGACGCTCTGCCCGTGCACCAGTGCCCAATCCCCGCTACTTCACAGCGGATAATGTGGCCACACGTGGTAAACGGTTGGGGTTTGCAGAGCTGTTAGCTGCAGCTTATGTGGGAAGAGATCCTGCATCCTATGCAGAGGCCATGCGGTCTGTGGATGCAGGTGAGTGGACAACGGCGTGTCAGTATGAGATGGATGCGCTCGCCAAGAATGGCACATGGGAGTTAGTCGATCTCCCGCCTAATCGCAAGGCAGTAAAATCCAAATGGGTCTTCAAGCTCAAAGCGGATGGCCGCTACAGAGCTCGCTTGGTGGCTAAGGGGTTTACGCAAATCCCTGGCATAGATTTTGATGAAACCTTCTCTCCCGTCGCACGATTCGAGTCGCTGAGATTACTTCTGGCGTTGGCCGCGCTGGAGGACTGGCACATCCATCAGATGGATGTCAAGTCTGCGTTCCTCAATGGTGTGCTTGACGAGGAGATTTACATGGAGCAACCACAAGGGTTCATCACCACTGGTGCAGAGACGAAGGTGTGTCGCCTAGTCAAGGCGATATGTGGTCTCAAACAAGCCTCCCGTGCATGGAACTTGCAATTCCATGGAGTGCTACTAGCACTCGGCTTTAAACGGACGTTTGCCGATGCCGGCGTATATGTGTTGCCTCAACGAGAGGGGGATGGACCACTCTTCGTTATCGTTTACGTTGACGACATCACTATTCTGGGTGCTTCTCTGGAGAGAATCAAGCGTCTTAAGTCAGATCTTTCCGAGCGCTATGAGATGACAGACCTCGGGGAGATAGAGTCATATCTTGGAATGCGCATTGTGCGCGACCGCTCCCTTAGACGCATCGAAATAGACCAGTCTGGCTATGTCAAGGATGTCCTTGAACGCTTTGGCATGACTGATGCCACACCACACTCCACACCCTTGCCCGCTGGTGCTGACGAGCACCTTCATAAATATACGGGTCAGGCTACTACCTCTGACATTACGCACTACCAGTCACTCATTGGTAGTCTGCTGTACGTTCAGATTGGTACTAGACCAGACATTTCCTTCGCTGTGTCACGACTGGCGCAGTATGCAGCGAATCCTTCCCCCCAACATCTGCGGCTTGCGCAATATGTCCTGGCTTACTTAGTAGGCACTGTGGATATGCGGATAGTCTACGATGGCGCCAGTGGAGACGGCCTTGTTGGCTACTCTGATTCTTCCCTGGGTGACCAGGTTGACGACAGACACTCCACTTCGGGTTATGTGTTCCTCTTAGCCAATGGTGCAATAAGCTGGTCCTCGCGAAAGCAAAAGACAGTGGCCCAAAACACTACAGAGGCGGAATACATGGCCATGACCGATGCGGCCAATCAAGCCGCTTGGTATCAGAGCTTCCTTTTGGAACTCGGGTACGAGGTCGACGACCCCATCCCACTACATGGTGACAACAAGGGTGCCATTGACTTGGCATTGAACCCTGTCACTGGGAGGCGATCAAAGCACATTGCCATTAGGCATCATGTCATTAGGGAGTACATCGAAAAGAGGACCATCACTCTTATTAGAACCCCTACTCTGGAAATGGTTGCAGACGGCTTTACCAAATCGCTCGCGCGCACCCTGCTCCAACAACACAATATAGACATGGGCTTGTGCTAAAATCCTAGATTGCTGATCACGGGGAGATGTTGATAAGTGACCCGCGCGCACTTAGCGGCTCGTATGGACACGCAGATAACGGACTGCTTTAGATTAGATATACAGGACATGTAGATTAGATCATTATGATCATTACAATCTTGGACTTATTGTATTTTCTTATCTATGACATCACTGTACAATGACATCATGGACTCCTCTGGACTCCTATTGTATTTCGTCCTTGTACTGATTCCTTTTGTTCTATCTTTATTGTGATGTCACTATGATATCATCAGTCTAGACTTCTATTGTTCTTTGCGCTTTTGTTCTCCTTCTGCACACTCCTTTGTGTCCCTCTGTAGAACAACGCTCCTTGTATTTACTGTGACCTGTGTTACTACCGTCACTCCCTGTAGCAGTATAAGTAGAGTACCATGTACGCTCTGGCACCACACCAGTTCTCATCTGTTGTGTGCCAGGTATGTCTCCCTCTGTTGTATAAACACCAGTTCTCATCTGTTGTGTGCCAGACTCCACATCTGCTTCACTTGCTAGATCTCTCTGTTGCTGCTTCAAGTACCACCCTCATATCTCACCACAGTCTACTTTGTCACTGTGAGTATGTCCTACATGTGTACTGTTCATCAAAAACGCGCATACCCATTTATGATCCGCCAAGCCGGGAATCTGACGAGGGCTCGTTACATCTGATACAAAAGAAACCAGCAATACCCACAAATCGAAGGTACCATGGGAGACGGACAACGGATCTACGAAGCCTTCCTTAGAGCACACGACATGGACAAAGGACGCCCGCTCCTGACACCACCCCAGATTCGCGTCTTCGACAGCGACACCACCGGCAGACCCCATGTGGATCGCGCCCTACGCACCATCGACGACTGGCCGCTAACAGCAGAAGTACAGCACTACAGAACCTTCGTCGCCGATCTAGAAGAACAGCATGACCAAGTACTTCGCCTGCGACATGCCATTGCTGAAACCATGGCACGGATCAAGAATTCGGTTTGGCGCCTCTCTCAGAATAACGTCTATCAACGCATACAAACCATCATTCAGCGAGAGGACGACCCTGCCCTCTGGATCAGCAACGACAATCTCCGAGTCGAGATGCAATACGCACAAGAGTTACCGAATTCCGTCCCCACTTACACGAACGTCTGCAGATGGTGTCAGGAAGCCAATCACGATGCCGCCCACTGTCTCACTTTCACCCTGTGCCCGTACTGCCAGAAGTTCGGACACAGAGGCGAGCAGTGTTATCGCCCCCATCAGGATTGTCACCTCGAATGTCTCGTCCCACGAGAGCATCGCCGTTACAACCACCCATGTCACCTCCGCCCCGTACCGGATGAGGATGATATCGACATCGAATTCAGACGTCGTATGCGCCGCAACGATCGTATCACTCGCCGGAGGGAACATCGTGCCGGACCCTAAGGAGGGGGTGATGTTACGAATTTTGCCTCTATTCTCGAACCTTCCCGTAGTAGTCTAACATGTCGACTCACGTTCTGTACTTTTCGACTACTTTCTCTCACTTTCCGTCTACTTCTCGTAGCTTCTATTGACTCAACCCTCGTAGTACTTAAGGACTGTTCTGTAACTACCAGAGCTTTAAGCTTGACCTATTGTACTCAACTACAGTAGCTGACTCGAATACGACTCTTGGCTTCACCGAAACCCCAAACCCTGAACGATTCCCCTTTCGTCTTGTGAACCCTCGCTCCGCCGTCTGTTGTCGGCAATCGCCTTCTGAACTTCGAACTCCGAACGAATCCGAAACCCGAATACGCCTTACTGAGCGTAACAAAATAGGAGGTGGTGAGTCGCGAGTGAGGCCTAGTGGGGCGTGGTGAGGGGGAAGGCCAAAGTGATTGTATGTCCGGGGACAAGGGCGGGAGGCGAAGACGAACAGAACACACTAAAAAAGAAAAGAAAAAGAAAAATACTCAAAAATAAATTGTGGCTTCGGACCATCGAAGTATGGCGTGGCAATATAGTGATAGTGATTGCCAAGTGGAGTGCGGCGTGTGGGCGAAAAGATAGATGATGACGATGGCCCGAATAAAGACGGACACAAAAGGGGTAAACGAGGGGTTGGAAAAGTTGACGAGGGGAATGGACATATTAATTACCAGTGTGAGCATCGTGTCCGTGACGCGTTTGAGACGTAAGCCAGATGGACGACAAGAAAAAGGGTGGGCCACCAAGGTATCATAGCCATATCATAGCCAGTCATGCAGTCATGACCGGCATGACCGTGCGCCCTGTGATGCATGTGATGCCGGAGATCGCCGTTTGCGAACGACGCGGGGCGGTGCCTCATATAGGCTTCATATTGCGCCTCGCTCAAGCCTCGTTCTTACGTCCGAGTTTTCCACAAATCTTACTACAACACTGTCGTAGAAAGTCAAGCCAAAAATTACATTGCGAGAGAAAGGGACTTGAGTCGGAGGACTCCACCATTGCGTGATTCTTGCCCCGAGCGCAAGCCCGAGCGTGTTGCGTGTTACGGAGTGTCGCGGAGTTGTAAGTCAAGGATAAGTGCGTCCTTGAGTGCGCCCTTCTCCTGATCTTGATACCATCATATAGCAAAGGTGTAGCAAAATCTCAGGCCCGGAACCTATCAACGAAGAACCACAACTTCCCACAAGGTATTGAAATATGGCAACTGAATGGAAGGAGAGCTGAGCTCCGAGCCTGCGGCTAGTGTCACTTTGCTTGGCACTTTGCTGTGCACCTATATATTAAAACCACTTCATGCATACCCGGGTCTACAATCATCACTTTTGTCCACCCGTCTGAACCCTCGTATTGTCGCACCGGTCCTATTTCCCCCTTAACATGACTGACTGGAGAAGTCCCGCTGTCGTCACTGCAGAATATTGTCCGTCACTTATGCTTCCGACCGAATCCGACATTTCTAACTACTTAAATTTGCCTTACAGTCGCACTCATCAAGCTTTACCACGCCATATGGGGAGTTCTCATGTGGGCACTGTCGTTCTCAGCCTCATCCAATGAAAATGATTTACTTTCTTCTCATACAAGCTGGGAGTTTGTCGTGAACATCGGATTCGAATACTCTGTCTTCACTGGGAAGCGAAAATTTCGCTCGTCGTTTCTGGTACGTTGCGTACAGTCCAGAGAGGAATGCGAGATGATGAACTCAAGCTGGTACATACAGCTCTATTTGGCGGCTCGGTGGTGCCCTCTGCTCTGCGTTATTACTATACTCGTGGGATTCGACCCAGTAAACCAAATCAACTGCCAGGTATCTTGGCTTCTCGCCCTGTTGAGCCAGACCATGAGACTGAAATTCCGACCAGGCCGTTGTCATCTTTGTCTTCGTGAGATTATGGGCCATTTCCTCAATTACACGCTAATAATATTTGGGGATATATACTAGTTATTTTCACATCTCTCATTGGCTTGTGCCTCGGCCCTGATCGTCCTGCGCATGTGAGTAGGGACTCGGTTCAAGCTCCTCTGCACCTCACTGAAACAACATCCTCAGTGCAGCGATATGGGGGCTAAACAAGATCGTTATATCAGTCGCTTCCGCCGCGTGGCTCGCTGATGCTGGTACCCTGATTTATGGTATGTTCATTTCTTCATTCGGCTTTCGCCGCTTTCCGGATATTTCAAACAGGATCGATCAGGTGTAGTCGTTCTTCACGGAACCTGGAGCAGAGACTTGCCAGTAGGCGCTTGCAAAATCACGAATACACTTGAAACCAGAACCAACATTCTTGCCTCTTTCATCACTGACTTAGTGCTTCTTGCACTCATGCTCACCGGACTCTTGCGCTGGGAAAATGCCCGTCGGAAAGGTGGCATCTGGTGGCTCCTGTATACCCAGGTTAGTATTTTCTCATCTCGCATACTACAGCATGCACTGCGACGATCTTCTAGGCTGACCATCACCATCATGATGACAACAGGGCTTGGCGTGGATGATAATTGTCACCGTAGCCGAGGCACCTATCACAGTACGTTTTCCTAAAAATGGATATGATCCAGGTGACTGATATGAGCACAGGTTTTGATTCTGTTAGATCTGAATGGTGTGTAGGGCACTTCTTTCACACGACGAGATAGGGTATTCACCAAAAGAGTATTTTCGCAGATCCCATGAACCTTGTACGTCGTAAAGAAAATATTCCGGAAAAGGACCTGAGTCACCTGACAGACCCGATATCATAGATGCTCCAACTCCCTGCTCGTTAGGTATCTCGTCCTGAGAGCTATGCGAGTTTGCTTATTGTTTTTCCTTTGCTTAGTCATTACTACGACAATTGGCGCTTCACGCGTGTACCGTGGACTGTCAGACTATGTCCACAAGGAAGGCGACGTATATATGAGTAGCGGGCTGCCAGTGAGACAGACGCCCATTGGCAGCTTCTTACCCCGCCTAGGCCGAGGTTCCCTCGCACTGGGGACAAGCGGTACGCTGGGCGTGCATACGTTCAAAATGGACTTTATGGTACCCCCGAGACACCAGGGTAAAATGACGAGCTGTAGGGAAAATCGAGTTGCGTAGGTAATATCCAGTAAGGCAATCTATCGTTGCAATACCCGGAAAATGGGATGTATTCCCATTCTATTTACTTTTCAATTGTAGAACCGGAAAAGCTCTCGACATTAAACCGGATATGCGTGGATGCCGGGACCGGGTGCATGTAGTGTTTTTGTTCTAATGTATCCTGTACTCGAATATATGCGAATGCAAGGTCGAGAGTACGAACATGAGGCTCTCGTCCCGGTAGTAACAACAACTTTTGAGCTTGGTGGTCTGTCTACAGTGATTCGGACTACATATCCCCCAACTTCTCCCCCAATAACTTGAAGAGGATTTCCTCTTTACCTTAATGTAAGGGACCCAAGCGGCTGGGGCCAAGCCACGCCCGCATGAACCATCACTGGTACTGCATCACCGCTACCTCACGACGGGAATTCGCGTTGACGACTTGACGGCCAATTTACTGTATCATTCAAGATGTGGATAGAGACGCTTGTGTACAAATATGCATACATTTTGTATAAAGTATACTAAATTTAAATTACTTCAGAGTACTAGATATGCGCGTCAATACAGCTCCTCAGTAAATCTCTTCATCTGCGTCTGCGCCTCTACTCAGCCAGTCCACCAATTACATATGACTGCTGTTAGATACCCGCGATATGAGCAGGGGCAAGTCTTTCTATCGACTGAAGACGTGCAATCCATAGCCCAACCCCGGGGCATGGACTTCAAATCGGGGATAGTGGGCAATACAAGTAACCGCTGTTTGGTCGTGTACAGTGTGGTAAGTGCCAAATAATGGCAGGTATGGGGTAATCACACCTCCGAGCGCCAGAAAGTTTGCTTTCGAGAGTCGGCCCCTGGTGCGTTTTTCCGGAGCTTCGCCATTGGCCTGGTCGCGTTACGTGCACAATGTGCGTACGAGGAAGCCACATCCAGTGGGGCGGTCGGAGTCGGCGTCACAGCTTAGGTAGACGGATGTGTCGAATCTGCCGATGTGTCGTTCTTGGGTTGGTCACCGTGGGTGTGTATGGGTGACAGGCGGAGAGGATTCCATAGAGCAGCCCAGATTATGGTCATTTAGGGGGAGGAAATGATACGAGAGAGGGGAGGGGAGGAAGAACGAGAAAAGCCGTCGAGGCAACGATCGCGTGCGGGGGACGGCGACGACAAAATCATCAGAAAACGAGAGGAAGAGCCTGAGGGAGCGATGGAGTAAAAGAAACGCGAATGATTGAGACAGAGAGATCATGTTGAAATGACAGTGGCACAAAAGATGGGACTTGGAAAATGGGCCAGAGATCTATCGTTCTCAACCTACTTTCTGACACATGGTTCTGCGTAACTATGATAAGGGCGCAGAGGCTCCCTAGCGTGTGCTGACCCCAGACATCACGTAGAGTATATGACAGTACATGCGTCTTGAACCTGAACGTTTGAACGTTGGGCGTTGGACCTTCCCCTCGTGACGAGAACCACACGCTGCTAGGTCGGGGAGACTCTCGTCAGATATCGCTGGTTGTTTGACCGCGTCCAGATTTTGTAGGATAGACGAACAACTCGCTATGAGGGCCCGACGCACATGGTATGTATAATAAACGTTAATTTGGGAGGGGAGTTATCACAACAATATGGACGATGCGAAGTGGAGACTAGGACCAACGAGTCCGACAGGCAGAGCGGATTTTCAGAAGTGTAGGGGGAGGGATGGCGTGTGAGAGGGAAAAGGGAAACAAGAGTGAAGGTGTGAAGGGGAGGATTGCGGGATAGCGAGCGAAGTTCGAACCGAAAGCAAGAGGGATCAGGTCTCGATCAGGAGCTGACAGGGGCTGCGGAACGAGGCTAGATGACGGCGATGTTTGGGCCCATTGATAGCAGTCCTGCGAGCTTGCTGCTGGAAGTGTCATCAATCAAACCTGGCTCGCGCTGGGATCAAGGGAGAAGGCGTTGGCGACGCGTAGATCCACCTAGCAAGAAAGAGGTGTGCTTTATGCACACGGAGAAACATACCTACGATCGAAACGATATGAAGGAGGAAAGGAGTATGAAAATCGGGAAGCACAGAGCCTGAGGGAGTCCCGAACGAGGCCTGGTGAGGGGGAAGGCCAAAGTGATGTATCGTATAGGGACCAGGGCGGGAGGTAACGACGAACACACTAGAAAAGAAGGAAACATGTAAGAGAATAGATCCGAGTCGCGGCTTTGCTCCCGTCAAATTGCGGCGTGGTGATAGCGTGGTGATAGAAGTCGCACAGTGGAGTGTGCTGTGTAGGAAAAAAAAATGACGTACGAAACTGCGCCGAGCGTGTCTGGTGTGGGTTTACGGCCCATGGGCAAGGGGTATGAATTGGTTCAAAGAAAAAATGACGATATGACCCGAACACAGGTGGCACAAGGCAGACACGAAAGGGCATATATAAAGACTTTGAGATCGCAGCCAAGCCATCAAGCTCGCCCTTTGCGAGGTGGTAGCAGTGGATCAGACTAGTATCCTACGGCGGCCTTGGCCTCACCGATCATGTAATCATCATGATTACGTTACTTACTTTACGTTACTTACTGTAAGGTCCACATGTGCTCTGCGTGCGCAACACCGCCAAACGGCCACGCTCGGCGCGTTCACGACGACTCGGCCACATTTGCCTCGATACCCGGTTCCTGGCTGCTGTGTTTGCATTCGTCCATTGTATTCCGTCTGTGTCTGCATTGACTGTATTATTCTTGTATCTTTATTGTTTCACTCTGTGTCCTGTGGGCCGTGGCTCGTCTCCCATGTATATAACCTCGGCTCCCGTGTCTCAGAAGCCTGAAGCATCTATCCACCTAATCCAATCATCCCTGCTTCTCTCGCTTGCCGTTTCTAAGCAAGTTTCTAAGAGTCCCTTCGCCTGAAACCTTGAGAACGACGATCTGCACATCGCACTCGCGCCGATTCCAGCTCTCCGATCCCGCGTTCTATCTCCGAACCGATCTTATTTCATCTCGTCTCGTCCTTTGTCTACGTCCTCCCCTTGGGTCAACACACTCATACTCGCACTCAACCCCACATTACTTCCGAGTTTTTCAACTACAATACTGTCGTGTCGAGTCAACAAATTACAACCAGAGAAAGGGACTTGAGTTGGAGGACTCGTCCGTTGCGTAATTTTGGCCCGAGCCTGTTTGCGTGTACTCTAGTACTACTCTAGCGTTATAAATCAAATGTACGTGCGATACTAGTACAGTACAGTAGTACAGTAATCAGTGCGCTCTTCTCCTGATCTTGATGTTGTCATATATGGCGAGATGTAGCAAATTTTTTTTAACGAAGAGCCTCAAGGTGTCGCAATATGGCAACTGAATGGAAGGCTCCGAGCCTGTGCGCCTTGCTGTGCGCTGACATTTCTTTTTTTTTTATAGGTTTGCGTTATATATGTTGAAACCACTTTATGTATACCAGGGTCTACGATCATCACTTTTGTCCGTCCCGTCTGAACCCTCGTATTGTCGCACCGGTCCTGTTTTCCCCTTAAAATGACTGACTGGAAAAGTCCCGCTGTTGTCACTGCAGAATATTGTCCGTCACTTATGCTTCCGACCAAATCCGACATTCTAGTAACTATTTAAATTTGCCCTACAGTCGCGCTCATCAAGTGTTACCACGCCATATGGGGAGCTCTCGTGTGAGCACTGTCATTCTCGCCTCGTCTAATGAAAATTATTAAATTTCTTCTCATACAAGCTGGGAGTTTGTCGTGAACATCGGATTCGAATATTCTGTCTTCACTGGGAAGCGAAAATTTCGCTCATCGTTTCTGGTACGTTGCATACAACCCAAACAGGAATGCGAGATGATGAACTCAAGCTGGTACATACAGCTCTACTTGGTGGCTCGGTGGTGCCCTCTGTTCTGTGTTATTACTATACTCGTGGGATTCGACCCAGTAAACCGGGTCAACTGCCAGGTACCCTAGCAGCTCGCCCTGTTGAACCAGATCATGAGACTGAAATTCCACCGAACCCACACAGGCCATTGTCACCTTTGTCTTCGTGAGATTATGGGCCATTTCCTCGACTACACGCTAATATATACTAGTTATTTTCACATCTCTCGTTAGCTTGTGCCTCGGCCCTGATCGTCCTGCGCATGTGAGTAGGGACTCGGTTCTCAAACTCTTCTCTGCACCTCGCTGATACAACACTCCCAGTGCAGCGATATGGGGGCTAAACAAGATCATTATATCGATCGCTTCCGCTGCGTGGCTAGCCGAGGCTGGTACCCTGATTCATGGTATGTTCATTTCTTCATTCGGCTTTCGCCGCTTTCCGGATATTTCAAACATGTCACCCGGGATCGCGTGATCAGGTGTAGTCGTTCTTCACGGAACCTGGAGCAGAGACTTGCCAGTAGGCGCTTGCAAAATCACGAATATACTTGAAACCAGAACCAACATTCTTGCTTCTTTTGTCACTGACTTAGTGCTTCTTGCGCTCATGCTCACCGGACTCTTGCGCTGGGAAAATGCCCGTCAGAAAGGTGGCATCTGGTGGCTCCTGTATACCCAGGTTAGTATTTTCTCATCTCGCATACTACAGCATGCACTGCGATGGTCTTCTAGGCTGACCATCACCATCATGATGACAACAGGGCTTGGCGTGGATGATAATTGTCACTGTAGCCGAGGCACCTATCACAGTACGTTTTCCTAAAAATGGATATGATCCAGGTGGCCGATATGAGCACCCCAGGTTTTGATTCTGTTAAATCTGAATGGTGTGCAGAGCAGTTCCTTCACACGACGAGATAGGGTATTCACGAAAAGAGTATTTTCATAGATTCCATGAACCTCGTACGTCGTAAAGAAAATATTCTGGACTAGGATCTGACGGACCCGATATCATAGATGTTCCAACTCCCTGCACGTTGGTGTCTTGTCCCAAGAGAACAACTAGTATGTGAGTTCGCTGATTGTTTTTCCTTTGCTTAGTCATTACTACGACAATTGGCGCTTCACGCGTGTACCGTGGACTGTCGGACTATGTCCACAAGGAAGGCGACGTACATATGAGTAGCGGGCTGCCAGTGAGACAGACGCCCATTGGCGGCTTTTTACCCCGCTCTGGCCGAGGTTCCCTCGCACTGGGGACAAGCGGTACGCTGGACGTGTATATGTTCGAAATGGATTCTATGGCACCTCCAAAACACCCGGGTAAACTGACGAACTGTAGGGAAAATCGAGTTGCGTAGGTGAGATAACTAGTAAGGCAAATCTATCGTTGCGATACCCGGGAAATGGGATGTGTTCCCATTCTATTTACGTTTGTAGGACTGGAAAAGCTCTCGACCTTAAAGGGGATATGTGTGGATGCCAGGCGCATGTTCTAATGTATCCTGTACTCGAATATATACTACGTATTGGCGAATTCAAGTTCGAGAGCACGCACAATGACTCGGAGGCTCTCCATCACCAAGTGGCAATGCTTGGTACAGCAATCGTATCGGGGCTGAGCTCTGCTATTACCTCAGCGAAGGAGCGCAACTCTCACATCATCAGCGCTTCTCCAACACATCCCGACCCGATCCTCAGAACACCACCCTCTATGGACCAAAGTTACGGCCGCAGAGCGCGACGAGCACGGAAAGAAAACAAAGATGCCTAGTAAGTAGTACCCACGGCGCACTCTCCAAGTCGCGATAGATCATACCTTCACCGGCACATACACACGCTTCCGTCAATCTGACCCCCCGGAAGCCCATGCCTTGGCCCATGCGGGGCCCCATCACAGGCTCGCGGCCACACTCCTCAGAGCATATCATCCTTCACTGCCCCCGCTTTATTCAACCACGCCTATCACTAGCGGTCCTTGGCATAGCATTCTGCCCCGTCTGTCCCCTTATTCGACTCTTTACTACCCAGGACAGAGTTACTCTTGGAGTTACTCCAATTCCTACCACATCCGCGCTTGCGCTTGCCTTGGCGCTTGCATACATCCAAACCGGAAGCCAGACCGTCCCCGTAACCGTGACGCGTAGGTCCTTTCTCCTTCGACTCTTTCTTTGATGAAATTGTAGCAACTTGCGCTAACCACGCCATTATCTATCCTGCCGAAAGACGAGTAACGAGGCTCCCCAATAGGTCCCAGATCATATTGCGTATTCAGACTCGATTCCGTTTCTTACTTTCGTATCGGGCATCTCCTCACGGACTTACGCGCGTTTCATAACTGTAGTGGGCTCTCGCTGCGACTGGTCTTCATCTCTGATGTGTATCCCAGTGACAAATATTGATAATAATAAAAAGAACAGTGAGGCTCTCGTCCCTGACAACAACTTTTGAGCTTGGAGGTCCTTTTACAGTGATTCGCACTACATATCCCTTCAATCTCCTCCAACTGAACAGCTTGAAGAGGATTTCCTCTTTACCTTAAGGCAAATGCCACGCCCGCATGAATCATCGCCGCTACCTCACAACGGGAATTTCGCGTTAACGGGCCAATTTACTGCACCATCCGAAATGTCGCATGTGTACAAATATGCAGTAGATACGACCTCATTCGCGCGTCAATATATGTCCTCAGTACATTTCTTCATCTACGTCTGCGCCTTCGCCCAGCGAGTCCACCAATTACTTCCGACTGTTGTTAAATGAGTCATATGAATCATTTCGAACCAGGTATAGACGGCGTGTGGTCGTGACTGTGGAAAGACAGAGACACCTGCACCAAGCGATATGTAGTTGACGAGAACCTGCGGCAGCACCACCTCTCCCCTCTGAGACTGTGGTTGCACGCCTCGAGGATCACCGATTCGCTCATTTTGTATTTCACGGTTTACTGTGCTGGAGACGGGCAAGCCTTTGGACGCTTCATGCGAACTTCACGGAGACAATCTCACGTTACTGGACATCGTCCGGTCTCAACTTCCCGCCGCAGAATTTGCGTTCCTTTCCGATTGTCACATTGCCGAACTGACGAAGCCAGCGTTGCCGACGAAGGACCGCGTCTCGCGGCGGTAATGTAATACTGCGGATTTCGCAGCGTCGTGGATGATGGTCGATACGGACGGGGCAGACCTATCTAAACGTTTCTGCAAATCGATTTTCTCGAACAAGGTTTGGCCAGAATGGTGTGTCGTATTATGACAGATCTGCGAGGATGCTTCAGTTCGCGGTGACGGAGCTACGGCGAGAGATCACGCTAGAGTGGGTCGACTTTGTTCATGATCGCGTGTCATGAGTGAGTTGTCGAAATTGTGTAGGTACGTACATCGTGCGTACGCCTTATCTAGTAGGCGTCGTGCAGTGCCGTGACCATACTGCTACTTGGCTGCGGAGACTCTTGTCGGATATTTGATCGCGTCCAGATTCTGTAGGATAACGAACTACTCGCTATGAGGGCACGACGCACATGCTATGTGTAACAAAGGTTGGTTTGGGATCTGATTTATCACGATGATATGGGCGATACGGTGTGCGGACTTGGACCAATGAGTCCGACAGGCAGAGCGGATCTTAAGAAGTGTAGGGGGAGGGGATTGGGAGATAGCTAGCGAACGACCGGTGTCCGAACTGAAAGCGAGAGGGATCAGGCCTCAGGTCCCGATCAGGAGCCGACAGTGGTTGCGGAATGATGCCAGATAGACGGTGATACTTGGGCCCATTGATAGCACTCCTGGGCGCTTGGTGCTGGGGGTATCATTAATCGAACCTGACTCGCGTTGGGATCAAGGGAGAAGGAGTAGGCGACGGGCAGATCCATTCAGCAAGAAAGAGGTGGTTCATGGACACGGAGAAACTCGGTACCCATTAGGATCGAAACGATATGGAGATGGGGGAACGGTGTGAGTAGGAATGGTAAAGGAAGGGTGAACGAGATGGGATGCGAGGAGAACGGAACGGAACACGATGGCGGAGCGACAAAACAAGAGGAAGCACAGAGGGAGTAACGGGTGAGGCCTAGTGAGGCCTAATGAGGGGTGAGGGGGAAAGCCAACGTGATTGTAGCGTATAGGACCCAGGACGGGAGGCAAATACGAACACATTAGAAAAGGAGAGAAAAAGGAACACATACGAGAATAGATCGCGGCTTCGCTCCCGTCAAAGTGTGGCGTGGTGACAGCGCGGTCGCACAGTGGAGTGCGCTGTGTGGACAGAAGATAGGTGATGGCGATGGCGCAGACAACATGAAAGGGGCATATACGTAGAATGGGGGATAAACGAGAGATTAGAAAAGTTAACATGAGGCGAACAGACAAACTTGCTACTGTACTAGTGACAGCACCGTATCCTGCGGCGTGACACGTTTGAGACGTGAGGCAGGTGGACGGAAAGAAACGAGGGTGGGCCACGAAGCTGTGGGATCACGACATGGGGCAGCGAGGATGTTGAGAGCGTGATCAAGCGAGCGATGTGGTGCGGGATCAAAAATTGGTTCGCTGTTGCGAGGGTCATACAGTACGGGTATCGCGGGGCTGTGCTACCTCACAATCACACTCACGTAACCAATTACCCACGGCTTTCATGTAAACTACTTCCGAGTTTCTCACAAAAACACTGTCAAGTCAACAAGTGCATTACAACCAGAGGAAGCCGTGTTGGCCAACGCGGAGTTGTAAATCAAGTATACAGTATGTGACATAATCAAGTGTGCGCATAGACGTAGCCAGATTTCGGAAGCTATTAACGACGAGCCTCAAGGTGCTGAAATACGGCAACTGAATGGAAGGAGAGCAGGGCGAAGAGAAGTTTTATCGTTTTTGAGAGGGGAGGATCTCTTCATGATGTGGGCAGCCTGAGCGGTGAGCGACCAGTGACAACTCTCCTATCGGAAAGGCGACACCACCGCGGCAACGGGCCTCAGGGATCACCGATTTGTTCGCTTTGTTTGTGAAGGCCTGATGGAGATACGGAAACCATTCGACGCTTCGTTCGAACTTCACGGAGACAATCTTACCCTCCTACAGATCGTCCGATCCCAACTTCCTGCTGCGGAGGTTGCGTTCTTTTCTGCTTGTCACACTGCCGGGCTTACAGCATTGTCGACGAAGGGCTGCACATTGCGTACGATGCAATTCTGCGGCTTCCGGAGCGTCATCGGGACGATGTGGGCGATGGCTGATACGGACGGGGTAGACCTATCAAAGCATATATTTCCTCAGAGAGCTCAGGACGCAGAGGACTGTCACATTACGAGAGATCTGCGACGGTGCTTCAGTTTGTGGTGAAGAATATCTGCGGAGGAGAGGGACGCTAGAGCGATGGGTCAACTTTTGTTCATTACGGCGCATGATCGCGCGTCGTGAGTGAGTGGTCGAATTGTTTGGTTACTCATGTTTACGCCTTATCTAGTAGAATGTAATCCAGACTGCAATGCAGTGCAGTGACCATACTGCTCCTTGGTCGAGGAGACGCCTGTCGCATTTCTGGTTGCTTGACCGCTTCCGGATGGATTTTGTAGGATAGATGAACTACTTGTAATGAGGGCACGACCCACATGGTACGTGTAAAAACGGTCGGTTTGAGTGTATCACAATATGGGCGACGCAACTTGAATGTGTGGACTTGGATAATGAGGCCAGGCGGAGCGGATTTTTGGGAAGAATGGTGGGGGGAGGGGACAGTGAAGTGTGTGAGAGGGAAAAGGGAAATAAGAGCAAAGCTGTAAATGTGAGGATTGGGGGGTAGCGTCAAACCGAAAGCGAGAGGGATCAGGCCTCGATCACGAGCCGACAGAGGCTACGGAAAGAGGCAAGTGCTGCTTGGGCCAATTGATAGCAGTCCCGGGAGCTTAGTGCTGGAGATATCGAGCCTGACTCACGCTAGGATTGAGGGAGAAGGCCTACGTGACTCGCAGATCCATTCAGTAAAAAAGAAGGGGTTTTTGAAAACGGAGAAAACTCGGTACCTATGATCAAAACGACATGGTGAAGGGGGAAAGGAGTGATTAGGAGTGGTAAGGCGAACGAGATGAAATGCAAGGAGAATGGAACGGGATGGGAACGGAACGTGAAGACGGAGTGACAAAATAAGAGGTAGCAAAGCGAGGCGAAGATGAACACACTAAGTTAGGCTGGGTCAACGTAGTGTGCTCATCTTCGCCTCCCGGGAAAAGAAAAGAAAAAGAAAAATACTCGAGAATAAATCGTGGCTTCGCTCCGGTCGAAGTGGGGCGTGGTCATAGAGTGGTGATAGCGATCGCCAAGTGGAGTGCGGCGTGTGGACAAAAAGATAGATGATGACGATGGCTCATATAAATCCGCGGACATGAAAAGGGTATGTATGCCGGATGGGGGTAAACGAGGGTTCGGAAAAGTGGACGGGGAGAATGGACGTACTAGTTACTAGTGTGAGCATCATACCCGTGACACTTTTGGGACGTAGGCCAGATGGACAAGAACGAGGGTGAGCCACCGAGGTATATCGGCTGTGGGCTGATACTGTACATGTGGTGCCTGAGATGGCCGCTTGCGAAGTCGCGAGGCATATTGCGCCTCACTGGCAAAGGCAAAGGTTGATCAATTTCCCACAGACTTTGCTGTGCACCTACATTTCTGTTTTTATATAGGTATATCGAAACCACTTCATGCATACCCGGGTCTTTTGTCCATCCCGTCTCCCTCATATTTTCGCACCGGTCCTGTTTCCCTTAACATGACTGACTGGAAAAGTCCCGCTGTTATCACTGCAGAATATTGTCCGTCACTTGTCTTCCGACATTTCTAACCATTTAAATTTGCCTTGCAGTCGCGCTCATCAAGCTTTACCACGCCATATGGGGGGTTCTCATGTGAGCACTGTCGTTCTCGCCTCGTCTAATGAAAATTATTAAATTTCTTCTCATACAAGCTGGGAGTTTGTCGTGAACCTCGAATTCGAATATTCTGTCTTTACTGGGAAGCGAAAGTTTCGCTCATCGTTTCTGGTACGTCACGGCGTTGCATACACCCCAAACAACGGATGATGAACTCAAGCCGGTACATACAGCTTTACTTGGCGGCTCGGTGGTGCCCTCTACTCTGCGTTATTACCATACTCGTGGGGTTCGACCCAGTCAACCAGATCAACTGCCAGGTACCTTGACTTCTCGCCCTGTTGACCCAGATCACGAGACTAAAATTCCACCCCACTGGCAGGCCTTTGTCATATTTGTCTTCGTGAGATTATGGGCCATTTCCTCGATTACACGCTAATAGTTGGGGATATACACTAGTTGTTTTCACATCTCTCGTTAGCTTGTGCCGAGGCCCTGATCGTCCTGCGCATGTGAGTAGAGACTCGGTTCTCTAGTTCCTCTCTGTACCTCACTGATACAACACTCCCAGTGCAGCGATATGGGGGCTAAACAAGATCGCCATATCGATCGCTTCCGCTGCGTGGCTCGCCGATGTTGGTACCCTGATTCATGGTATGTTCATTTCTTCATTCGGCTTTCGCCGCTTTCCGGATATTTCAAACAGGATCGCGTGATCAGGTGTAGTCGTTCTTCACGGAACTTGGAGCAGAAACTTGCCAGTAGGCGCTTGCATAATCACGAACACAGTCGAAACCAGAACCAACATTCTTGTTTCTTTCGTCACCGACTTAGTGCTTCTTACACTCATGCTCACCGGACTCTTGCGCTGGGAAAATGCCCGTCGGAAAGGTGGCATCTGGTGGCTCCTGTTCACCCAGGTTAGTATTTTCTCATAGTACAGCATGCACCGCGATGATCCCTCTGGGCTGACCACGACAACAGGGCTTAGCGTGGATGATAATTGTCACTGTAGCCGAGGCACCTATCACAGTATGTTTTCCTAAAAATGGATATGATCCAGGTGACCGTGACTGATACGAGCTCCCCAGGTTTTCATTCTGTTGAATCTGAATGGTGTGTAGTGCGTCTCTTTCGCCCGAGATCGGGTATTCACCAGAAGAGTATTTTCACAGATCCCATGAACCTCGTACGTCGTAAAAGAATATTACGGACAAGGAACTGACGGACCCGTTATCATAGATGTTCCAACTTCCTTCACGTTAGGTGTCTCGTCCCGAGAGAACTATGCGGGTTTGCTGATTGTTTTTCCTTTGTTTAGTCATTACTATGACAATCGGTGCTTCACGCGTGTACCGTGGACTGTCGGACTATGTCAACAAGGAAGGCGACGTATATATGAGTAGAGGGCTGCCGGTGAGACAGATGCCCATTGGCAGCTTAGTAGCCCGCCCAGGCCGAGGTTCCCTCGCACTGAGGACAACCGGTACGCTGGACGTGCATATGTTCGAAACGGACTTTATGGCACCCCCGAAACACCAGGGTAAGACGACGAACTGTACGGAAAATCGAGTTGTGTAGGTGAGATAACTAGTAAGGCAAATCTATCGTTGCGATACCCGGGAAATGGGATGTGTTCCCATTCTATTTACGTTTGTAGGATTGGAAAAGCTCTCGACCTTAAAGGGGATACCGGGTGCATGTGTTTCTGTTCTATTGTATCCTGTACTCGAATCTATGTATTTGCGAATTCTAGTTCGAGAGTACGACTCGGAACAACGAGGCTCCCATCCCTGAGGTAACAGTGAGGTTTCAACAACTTTTGAGCTTGATGATCCGTTTACAATGATTCGCACTACATATCCCCCAGCCTCTCCCCCACTGGAAACAGAGGATTTCCTCGTCACCTCAATGTGAGGGACCCAAGCCGCGCGCACGAACCATCACTGCATCACCGCTACCTCACGACGGGAATCTTGCGTTAACGGGTCAATTTACTGCACCGTTCGAAATGTGGATAATGACGCTTGTGTACGAATACGCAGTAGATTCGACTGGCAGTGCATCTCAGGCGGCCTCTTCTAGTCGTTGCGGGCCCGTAGCAGGCCTAAAGCCAGAGTTTACAGGGACTGTCAATGGAACTCCACTCGTGGGCCTCAACGTTTTGGGCCAGTCTCAGCTGACTAGCCACGGCCCGCGCCTCTATACTACCACTATTAGGAAGCACAGAGGGAGTCACGAATGAGGCCTAATGAGTGGCCCGAGTGAGGGGGATGGCCAAAGTGATTGTATCGTATAGGAGGACCCAGGGTGGAAGGTAAATACGACGCACTAGAAAAGGAGAGAAAAAGGGACACACACGAAAATAGAACACGGCTTCGCTCCACTCAACTGCGGCGTGGTGATAGCATGGTGATAGTGGTTACAGTGGAGCGCGCTGTGTGGACAGACGATAGGTGATGGCGATGGCGCGGACGTGGACATAAAAGGGGCATATACGTAGAATGGGGTATAAACGAGAGATTGGAAAAGTTAACATGAGGCGAATGGACATACTAGCTACTCTGTATCCTGCGGCGAGACACGTTGAAGTTTGAGACGTAGGCTGAGGGCAGGTGCACGGAAAGAAACGAGGGTGGGCCACGAAGCTGTGAGATCACGACACGGGGCAGCGTCGCAGCGAAGATGTTGAAATCGTGATCAAGCAAGCGATGTGCGGATCAAAAATCGGTCGCCAATTGCGAGGGTCATACAAGTAACTTACAGGTATCGCGGGGATGTGCGGCATCATGTGCCTCACCACCAATCATTGATCATGCATCATAAATCAATCACCTACGGCTTTTATATATAAGCTACTTACTTTTCGATCCATATTTATTACTGGGATAAGTTACATGCCAGAGACACCGACCAGTTATGAAGCACGCATAGTACCTAAGGAAGTGGGGTCCAGTCGCATATAGCAGGTTAGAGTCGTTCGAAAACGCAGCACGCCGGGCCGCGTGAGTCTCAAATCAGAGAAGAAGCCTCAGTTTTTCCTTACTGGGTTGACGGGGCCGAGCTGAAGATGGCTGTGTTGATCTGGGCGGGCAGTGGTGGATGATGTGCTTGCTCCGCGGATCTGAGTGCCAATGGGCCCTGCACCCGGATGCATTGGCTTCAGGCAGGTCGTTCTTACGGAATCGCTCGAGTAAGCTACTTACTTCCTAGTGTTTCACAAAAACGCTGTTGTAGACAACAATTACAAGAAGGGACTTGAGCTTGAGTCGGAGGCCTCGTTGCGTGATTCTTCAACTTGGTTGGCACGAGCTCTAGCGGAGTTATAATTTAAGGTTATTTGAGATAATCAAGTGTCTTGAGCCTGTGCGCTGTGCGCCTTTCTCCTTCCCGATGCCATCACGTAGCAAAATCTTGGAAGAAGGGCCTCAAGGTACTGAAATGTTGCAACTGGATGGAAGGAGATCAGGGGATGAGTGGTTTTACCGGTTTTGAGAGCGGAGGGTCTCGACCTTCATGATATTGGTACGAAGCTGTATTAGCACTCATTTGGAGAATGATTTGATCACCGCTCGGCTGCTCAGTGGGATAGTGAGGATCATGGGGCCCATAGTAGCGACTTGGCTCTGAGTCTGTGCACTGACATTTCTGTTTTACATAGGTTTGCTCTCTATATATTGAAACCACTTCATGCATAGCATACCCGGGTCTACATTCGTCAACTTTGTCCATCCTGCCTGGACCCCGATATTGTCGCACCGATCCAGTTTCTCCCTTAACATGACAGACTGGAATAGTCCCGCTATTATCACTGCAGAATATTGTCCGTCACTTGCGCTGCCGACATTTCTAACTATTTACATTTTCCTCAGTCGCGCTCGTCAAGCTTTACCACGCCACATGGGGACTTTTCCTGTAAGTGCTGTCATTCTCAACCTCGTCTAATGAGATCTTAAATTTCTTCTTAAACAAGCTGGGAGTTTGTCGTGAACATCAGATTCGAATATTCTGTCTTCACTGGGAAGCGAAAGTTTCGCTCCTCATTTTTGGTACGTTGCATACAGCCCAGACAGGAATGCAAGATGATGAACTCAAGCTGGTACATACAGCTTTACTTGGGGGTCCGGTGGTGCCCTTTGTTCTGCGTTATTACAATACTCGTGGGATTCGACTCAGCAAACCGGATCAACTGCCAGGTACCTTGGCTTTTCGCCCTGATGAGCCGAACTGAAATTCTACCCAGGCCTTTGTTATCTCTGTCTTCGTGAGATTACGGGCCATATCCTCGACTACATGCTAATATTTGGGGCTCTGGACTAGTTATTTTCACATCTCTCGTTAGCTTGCGCCTCGGCCCTGATTGTCCTGCGCATGTGAGTGCCACTGAGTGGAGACTCGGTCCTCTAATTCCTCACTTAAGGCACTCTCAGTGCAGCGATATGGGGGCTAAACAAGATTGCCATATCAATCGCTTCCGCTGCCTGGCTTGCCAATACTGGTGTCCTGATTCATAGTACGTTGATTTCATCAGTTGACTATCTGGATATTTCAAACACGCAACCGTGATCGGGATCAGGTTTAACCGTTGTTCGCGGAAATTGGAGCGGAGGCATTTGCAAAGTCACAAATCCGCCTGAAACCAAAATCAACATTCTTGTCTCTTTCGTCACCGATTTGGTGCTTCTTGCGCTCATGCTCACCGGGCTCTTGCGCTGGGAAAATGCCCATCGGAGAGGTGGCATCTTGTGGCTCCTGTTCACACAGGTTATTATTTTCTCATCTTAGATACTACGGCATGCATTGTGATGACCCTTCTCGGCTGATTACGACAACAGGGCTTGGCGTGGATGATAACCGTTGTTTTAGCTGGTACACCTACTACATTACGTTTTCCCAAAAATGGATATGATTCAGGTTACTGAATACGAGCTCCCCAGATTTTTATTCTGCTGAATCTGAATGGTGGGCATTTCCTTCACACGACGAGATTCGGCGTTCACCAAAGGAGCATTTTCACAGATCCCATGAACCTCGTACGTCATAAAGAAAAGATTGCGGACAAAGAACTGACGGACCCGACATCATAGATGTTTCAAGTCCCTGCACGTAGGTGTCTCGTCGCGAGAGAAATTGTGCGGGTTCGCCGATTTTTTCCCCCTTTCTTCAGTCATTACTATGGCAATCGGCGCTACACGCGTGTACCGTGGACTGTCGGACTATGTCCACAAGGAAGGCGACGTACATATGACTAGAGGGCTTCCAGTGAGACAGCCGCCGATTGGCAACTTAGTAGCGCGCTCAGGCCGAGGTTCCCTCGCACTGGGGACAAGCGTTATGCTGGACGGGCATATGATCGAAACAGATCACTAGCACCCCCAAAACTCCAGGGTCAAATGATGAAGCTATGAAGTGCGGTGAAATCGAGTTGTGTGGGTGAGCGGAAGGCAATCTATCGTCGCACACAACGTCCGGACAATGGGATGTATTCCCTTTCTATTTATTTTTGTAGGACTCGGAAAAGCCCCTCAATCTAGACGCCAGACGCATATAGTGTTTTTGTTCTAATTTATCATGTACCCGAATATATACTATAATATTTATGAGTCCGAGTTCGAGAGCGCGAGCAAGGAGCCTCTCGTGCCTGATGTCACAGCAACTTTTGAGCTTGGTGCTTGGCTTGGTGGTCCGCTTACACTGAGTCGCATTACACATCCCCCAATCCCGCCATCAACTTGAAGAGGATTTCTCCTTTACCTTAATGTAAGGGACCCTTCAAAGCTACGCACGCACGAACATTAGTGCCCTTGTTACCGCCACCCCACAGCGGGAATTTCGCGTTAACGGGTCAATTTACTGTATCATTCAAAATGTGGATAAATACCCTTTGTACAATTATGCAGTAGACACGGCCCCGTTCCTGCGCCAACTAGTCGCCAGTACGTCTCTTTATCTGCACCTTCGCCTTCGCCCAGCGAGTTCATCAATCACCTCTGACTGTCTTTGAACGAGTCATGCGCGGTCCTGTTGGACGAGCTATATACGGCGTGTGGCACTGGAAAGACTGAAAGAGTTTAATCCTAGGCCACCCGCGATATGAGCATGTCCAGGCCTTTCCATCAGCCGAAGTCGGCCGAAGACGCGCAACTAACGATGTCACATCGGGGATGATGGTATAGAAGAAGTCGTTGTTTGGTCGCTAGTGGTACGTACCACATAAGGGCATGTGTCGGCTTATCACACCTGCAATCGCCCGAAAGTTTGTTTTCGAGAGTTGTCGGTGCACTTACCAGGGGCTCTGCCATCGGTCTGGTCGCATTAGGTGCACAATGTACGTATGAGGGGGCCACATCCAGGGCCGTCGATGTCACCGCTTAGGGGGACGGATGCACCAATGTGTCTTTCTTGAGCCACCGTGGATGCGTATGACTTGACAGGAAGAGTAGAGCCCAGATTAGGGGGAGGAAACGATGCGAGGATGAGAGAGAAAGGAACAACGAGAGAAGCCTGGGCCGCCGAGGTAACGATCGCGGGATGGAGTGCAACGACTGGTGTTAGAAATGAGGGCAAGAGCCAACAACGGCGGCTGGACAAAACTTGAAGACGGCAATGCAGATGAGTTACTCGCTATGAGAGAATGGCATATACATAACAAGGGTTGCTTTGGGATCGAATATTTCAATTGGCGTGGGCGAAAGCGGTGTATACGCTTAGATCTGTGAGGTGTGAGTTCGACGGGGGGAGCAGGTCCGGCAGAGGAGGCTCGGGGGAGAGGACTAACGAGGAAGCAGGCAGGTGAGAGGGAAATGGAAGGTATGGGGGATCTGCAAAGGAGAGGATGACGGGATGGAGAGCGAACGGCTGCCAGTGGCGTTCGAACCGAAGGCGAAATCGGGCGTGAGTCTGAGGCGGCGGAATGAGGCCGAAAGACAGCATTGCTAAAACCGATTGATTGCGGTCTCGTGAATACCGCTCTGGGGGTGTCCTCAATATTGGACCTGACTTGCGCGTGATGCACACCGGGAAGAAAAAATGTGTGCGACATGGTAGTAGGAGAGTGTGCCTCAGAGGCGGGATGACGTACACGGAATAAGTCGGTACATAAGTTCGGAATAGAAAGGAGGGAAAGTAAAGGGTGGGGGGAAGGGGGAAGGGGAGAGTAGGAGTGGTGCGGGAAGACTCGGAAGAGTGAACGAGATGGTCCACGAGGAGAACGGAACTGGTAAAACAAGGGGGAAAGGGTCCAAGAGGTTGTATCGTACGGTGACTATGCAAGGCCAAAGACGAGCGGATTATCATGATAGAAAGTAGAGGAAAAGGAAACATACATGAGACCAGATAGCAGCTTTTCTCCCGTCCTTGCTCCCGTCAGAATGTCACGGGGAGTGATGGCGACCGCGCAGTAGTGCGCTACAAGGAAATAGATGATGCCCGACGAAGCCTTGTAAACAACGGCGCGGCGACACAATAATCGTTTCTCCTTTTTCGGAAATATCCGAGGCTCGTGCGGCCAGCGAGACTGGAAATTCCGGAGAAATTTCGTGTTTGGTGGTGCCTAACGTCCACATTCTGCTCTCTTCCCCTCCATGCGATGGGTCCAATTCCGTTCAACGATAGCGACGGACTGTAATTCATGGACTTGTACATCTCTTCTCATACCCCAACGCTCTCTGCACTCATTGAATCTCGCAAATCTCGCTCGCAACCTATAACGCCTGACGAGCCTTCGTTACTTCTTGTAGCACACCCCCGAGCCCTGCATGGCGCATGGGGCGAGATCGACGTCGTACAAGCCGTCGGATCGCCAGTGGCAACTCTCGTTTCAGCAACGGCGACGCCTGAGACCGTAGTAGAGGGCCTCAAGGATCATCGCTTCGCACATTTCGTGTGTGCCATGGCTTACTGGAGATAGGCGACGATTCGACGCTTCGTTTAAACTTCACGGAGAAAATCTCATCCTACTCGAGATCGTCCGATCTCAACTTCCCACCGCGAATTTTGCATTCCTTTCTGCAGCAAATTCTGCTTGTCACACTGCAGAGCTGACCGAAGACAGCATTGCCGACGAAGGACTGCGCCTTGCGGCTGCAACACAATTTCGTGGCTTCCGGAGCGTGATCGGGGCGATGGGGGCGATGGCCGATACGGACGGGGCAGACTTATCCAAACTTTTCTAAAATTCGATTTTCTCGGAAGGCACAGGCCGTCGGGGGGTGCCATATTATGAGAGATCTGCGGGGGCGCTTCAGTTCGCGGTGAAGAAGCTGGGAAGAAGCGAGAGATCACGCTAGAGCAATGGGCCAACTTTGTTCATTACGGCGCGTGATCGTAGTGAGTTGTCAAATCTGTGAGGGTATGTACATCCTCTGTGCTTACGGCTTGTTCGCAACACGGCGCATAGTAGAGTTGTATGACGTCTGGGAGACGTTATGTCCGCCCGAGGACCGAGTGGCGGTTGCGTTCGCGCGTACCACATTCGGCCTCGGGACGTTGCTTCGCACATGCCCGACAATTTTTAGACCCGCCCCTCAAGGGCATGTATGCTTTCGGTTTCGCGTCCCGTGTATTTTCTACTCGCTTCTATGATCTACGGGCTCGGGAAGCAGCTTGAAATTGTTCATTAAATAGTGAAACAGTTGACTTGATCAACTGGAGCCCGAGTCGCAGCTGCTGAGCGCTGAGCGCTGAGTTAGAAAACTGGCTAGTCGGAGCCTTGGGAGAAACGGGACTGCGACCTGGTCCACGCTTGCAAATGCCAGCGGGTGATCTCTATTCCTCCGGTCTGTTTCACCTCGCTCCCCCCTTCTTTTGCTCCGATTCCGCAGAGCGGCCTGAATCTAGCTTCTTTTCTTCTCTTGACCCCATAGGTATTATCAACGGCGGGTCTTCCTCGGTCGATCGGCACTCTTCTTGTGAAGTTTGGGGATATGACTGTAGCGTCAACGGCGTTCGTCCCATTGGCTTCTACCTGCAGAATTGGACAAGCTGACACTCAGTCCTGTGACCAGTGAGGCCTAGTGAGGACCCGGGATCGCTGGTGATCCGGAACTGAGCGACCGGGCTCATTTCAAGTCCTTTGCGCTCGGCAGGGCGAACAACCACGAGAACCCCAAATACCGGACGCTCGACTCACTCATGTCCCAACGGTGCGTGCGTACGCGTACGTTCTTCGCTCCTCCGCAAGAACCTGAGTACTCTGTGCGCTGGTGGGAATCGCAGGAGGCGGCGGGTCTGCGGTCGTTCTGGACGGAGCCGAACCTTGGTGTAAATCAATATTGTGCGCGGTGCGCGGCCAGAGCTGGCAGAGGCGTGTTCCTTCGTTTCGTGAAACCTGACGTTATCAGATCCGTTTTCTCTTTTTGCAGTACTCGTTTATTAGCATTCGCGGAAACCATGCACTCGTCAACAAGAAGTTCAATTGAGCCGAAGCATCTTGCCCGCTACCAACTGCTTTTCACGTTTGGTTGGATCGTTCAAGTTGCAAGTCAGGGCTTTGTGACGTTTACGCGATCACGCTAAGAGCAGGAGCCCTTGAAGGGTCCATCGATAACATACGATCCCACTCACAACGTAAAATTCCATGGCATACGGACTTTTGGACTTATTTTTGTGTTCTTTGTTATTAATTGTTGTCACTGGACGGGCGGGGACGAATTAGAACCCTTTGGAATGGAAGTATACATGATATTTCTCCTTTGGTGATTTCACCACCCAAAAGAACTGGCACCTCCCTCGCCAACTCTATTGGCCAACGTCGTGCGGCGGAAAGCGTTGACGGATTGGATAGATAATTGCGGTGGCCCGCGTGGGACTTGCTGGGGTTACTGTAGGGTCACGAGATTTTGGATCGGAGCTCGTCCCGATCATTTTGGGCACTCTGATTCCGTTCCATCCCACTCTTCGCCCCAGGGTCTTGACATATATTCGTGCCTTAGGATTTTCCCTTCATTGCAGTGAGTGACGTCTGAAGTAAATTTACCTCTCCAATGGGTCGAATATTTGCATTTTCTACGCGTGAGACGCGCATACAGGGCCGCGACACCACAACCCGTAACGTGTACTCTCATTCATGCATCGACGCATGGTTCCTGCTCTGGTCTCTGGTGGAGATGTTTCGATAATAGATGGGTAGACGACTTTGATGGACTGTGACCCAATCTGTACAATTACACTTCAAACTCTGTAATACAAATAGTACGGATTGCTGTACTGTAGCGGTTCTATCTCCTAGGAATTAATGCAACTCGTCCAATGACGTCCGTGGACAAACTTAGAACAATCTAAGCGCGTTTCGTGTTCGCCGGCGACCCAGATATTACGCGGCCGATGAAGATTTGCTCTGTGCGCAAATGGAATCCACATTAAAAGTTCGTCGTTCTCACCACGAATCCAACCATCGTCGTCTATCACAGACTGGTCCGTAAAGTCGACCTGTGTGGTAGTTGTCAGACTTTCTGTCGTAGCACCCAACGCATGGATTGACTTATCTCCTGATGAGACGATCCGCTTGTCATCTGATGAGGGTGCCACAGAGCCGACCGAGCTTGTCTGTCCAGTAAATGGGCGAATCTCAGTGTCTCCCGTTGTGGCATTCCACACACGAATTGTTCGATCGACCGAGCCTGAGACGATCCGCTGGCCATCCGGCGAGAATCCCACAGACGTGATCGAATCCGTGTGCCCAGAAAATGGGCCTGCCTCCGTGTCTCCGGTCGTGGCGTTCCACACACGAATTGTTCCATCGTGCGAGCCTGAGACGATCCGCTGGCCATCCGGCGAGAATCCCACAGACGTGATCCAACCCGTGTGCCTAGAAAATGGGCCTGCCTCCGTGTCTCCGGTCATGGCGTTCCACACACGAATTGTTCCATCGACCGAGCCTGAGACGATCCGCTGGCCATCCGGCGAGAATCCCACAGACGTGATCGAATCCGTGTGCCCAGAAAATGGGCCTGCCTCCGTGTCTCCGGTCGTGGCGTTCCACACACGAATTGTTCCATCGACCGAGCCTGAGACGATCCGCTGGCCATCCGGCGAGAATCCCACAGACCTGATCGAATACGTGTGCCCAGAAAATGGGCCTGCCTCCGTGTCTCCGGTCGTGGCGTTCCACACACGAACTGTTTCATCCCAAGAGCCTGAGACGATCCGCTGGCCATCCGGCGAGAATCCCACAGACGTGATCGAATCTGTGTGCCCAGAAAATGGGCCTGCCTCCGTGTCTCCGGTCGTGGCGTTCCACACACGAATTGTTTGATCGTCCGAGCCTGAGACGATCCGCTGGCCATCCGGCGAGAATCCCACAGACGTGATCGAACCCGTGTGCCCAGAAAATGGGCCTGCCTCCGTGTCTCCGGTCGCGGCGTCCCACACACGAATTGTTTCATCGTCCGAGCCTGAGACGATCCGCTGGCCATCCGGCGAGAATCCCACAGACGTGATCCAACGCGTGTGCCCAGAAAATGGGCCTGCCTCCGTGTCTCCGGTCGTGGCGTTCCACACACGAATTGTTCGATCGGCCGAGCCTGAGACGATCCGCTGGCCATCCGGCGAGAATCCCACAGACGTGATCGAACGCGTGTGCCCAGAAAATGGGCCTGCCTCCGTGTCTCCGGTCGTGGCGTTCCACACACGAATTGTTCCATCGTAAGAGCCTGAGACGACCCGCTGGCCATCCGGCGAGAATCCCACAGACGTGATCCAACCCGTGTGCCCAGAAAATGGGCCTGCCTCCGTGTCTCCGGTCGTGGCGTTCCACACACGAATTGTTTCATCGGCCGAGCCTGAGACGATCCGCTGGCCATCCGGCGAGAATCCCACAGACGTGATCCAACGCGTGTGCCCAGAAAATGGGCCTGCCTCCGTGTCTCCGGTCGTGGCGTTCCACACACGAATTGTTTCATCGGCCGAGCCTGAGACGATCCGCTGGCCATCCGGCGAGAATCCCACAGACGTGATCGAATCCGTGTGCCCAGAAAATGGGCCTGCCTCCGTGTCTCCGGTCGTGGCGTTCCACACACGAATTGTTCCATCGACCGAGCCTGAGACGATCCGCTGGCCATCCGGCGAGAATCCCACAGACGTGATCGAACGCGTGTGCCCAGAAAATGGGCCTGCCTCCGTGTCTCCGGTCGTGGCGTTCAACACACGAATTGTTCCATCGTGCGAGCCTGAGACGATCCGCTGGCCATCCGGCGAGAATCCCACAGACGTGATCCAACCCGTGTGCCCGGAAAATGGGCCTGCCTCCGTGTCTCCCGTTGTGGCGTTCCACACACGAATTGTTCCATCGTCCGAGCCTGAGAAGATCCGCTGGCCATCCGGAGAGAGTGCAATGCAATTGACCGGGCTTCCAGGACTTGAAATCACCATTTCAGATGGTGGCCAATCAGACAATCGCCCACGTTCTACCCCCAGTGTACGAGGAAATGAATCGGAATAATGCTTGGAAACAAAGGATTTCGTCGGCGCAAATGGTAGGGCAGAAAGATACACGTGTGGCGCGCTCTTTGCCATCGCCATCCCAAAATACCGCACAAACACAGACGCGTCATTGACGAACCGCCTCAACCTCTCTAGCTCTGCTTGAGAAACCTGCTGCCATCAGAGCTATTAGTTGTTCGCCCGCTTCGTCGAATTAACAGTTATACTCACACCTTGACCGGAGGCTAACCATACGCTCAAAGACGAAAGTGCTGGCGAAGCAAGACCCACGTCGCCCATCAAGCTAAGTGCCTCCAGCCAATACAGAAACTTCTCTTCGAAGAATCTTTGAAGTTTGCCAAAGAGATCGTCTTCGAAGACAAGACCTTCCAAATGATCGTCCCAAAAACGACAAGCATACGACAGCGCAGGTGGCAGGTACTTGACAATCCGCGACTCAAGGTCTTCGACATCTTTATTGGCGACGTATGACGATTCGAGATTGCAGATGTTGAATTTGAGGTCATCGAGCGCTAGACCGAGACAAGAACGGGCCAATTGGCGGTGCGCGACATGGAGATCGACGTAAAATTCGCCGCTTTTCTCTTTATTCGTCACAAAATCGCGGAATGAGGTATGAAGGGGAACGATCGGAAGCGTATCATCCGACGAAGTAACATTACTCAGCAATGAGCCGAGCTGACTGAGCGTTTCAACAACTGAATTAGGAGCGTTGTCGTCGTCGGGGGTGTGTCGTAGCAGCGTGGTCAGGGAGCGGATGGAGAGCGGTTCGAAAGCGGCAAGGAGCTGTCCCACCAGAGAGCGGAATAATGCCTCTTCGTTCTTGAAATATGCTTCAAGGACCCCTTTGTATAACTCGGTCAGCGGATCTTGACCGTGGTGATCAGCAACCAATTTCAAGAGATGCTTGATTCGCTGTCTTCTCCTACCAACCGTCTTAGGTTCTTGGATGTATCCAGCGGCAACCGCCGCCCACTGAAATAGTCCCTCTGCCCTTCTTGCCAGCGCTTCGCCATGCTGTTCGAAATCGGCTGGATCGAGCTTCTCCTGAAGGAAGGCGAAAATATCGGAATGTGTTGTAGCCCCCAGCGCATCATCGTTCATGTGTTTGATGACGACTGATTCCGCTCCAAGGAACGCAGGCCCGATGTCGCCCTCCAGCCGCGAGGTGATGAGTACACGGAAGTTCGATGGCAGTTCGGAGAGGTGATTGGCGAGAAATCTGTGTAACCCGTCTTTGCCAGTTGTATCCCCACTCTCGTCCAAGGCGTCGATCACGACAAAAATCGGGCCGACAATGTGTAGATCCTCAAGAGGCCCGCGGATAAGGCGTTGAAAGAGTGTGCCATAGTCGCGTGTGTCGCGTCGAAGCGAGATGTTGTCCTTTACAGCCCTTCCAAGCGCAGCTTTGAACAATGGGTAGCGGTCGGCGAGATTGTGGGCAAGGTTCGTAAAGAGATGGTGGGCCTCGGTCTTGGATTGTTCCTTTCGTACAAAGATAAAGGACGAGGCAAGACGGTCCATTTCATCGAAGCGACGCGCAATCTCATGTGCGATGGACGACTTTCCCGTGCCTGCCTGTCCGAAAAGAACGAGACAACGCTCGGAAGCGGGATTATTCACCCAATCTACAATGAAGTCGAGAAACGCGGTGCGTGTTCCAGGAAGACATTTCTTGTCTGGGGTGAAGCGCGAGCCGTTCCTATATGGGATTTCTCGGATATCTGCAACTAGCGCTGTGACGATCGTCAGATCGATAACTCCCCCCACGTTCGCGACTGCATAACTTACCAGCCCACTCAAGCTTGGCCGAGATGTTTCCCACATCGTTTAGAATTTGGAACGCGGTTATCTTTGTAGAGACAACGGCTCGATCCAAAAATGCCTTCCGATTCTCGACAAAGGCGACGGACAACTCCTGAATCTTTTCTTCCACTCCGCCGCCGATACTCTTCACCATCCGCTTCGCTGAAATTGTATGTTCGAATTGGCCAATGAGGTAGGTGAATGAAAACGTACAGAATTGCGAGTCCTTTATATACGATTGAATGAAGTCACTGCAACTAGAGACGTCCCGCAACATTTGAGTAAGGATTTTGGCCTCGTTCGACTGGGGATTAATGGTCTTCAAAGTGTCTTCGTCGTTTGCGAAATCAAATGCATCGTGCATGCTCTTGACTAGCGCCCGGACATTATTGTCGCGTTGATACTGTTTTGAGAGTTCCTGGTATCCAGATAGCATACCATAAGCGTGACTTCGGATGATAGCATAAATAAGGGTACCTCAGGGATGACCGAAAGCACTTTATACGCCATCTGTGCAATTGGATGGAGCTGACAGCGCAAGTCGGCTCAATCGAGATAGGCAGAACGAATACTACGCACCTCCGCAACTGGGCTTAGAGTATCCATGACCCACTTGATCCTCCCAACAGCCCCTTCCCATGTATTCGAACGGTCGATCACCGCCTCGACTTGGTCAACGCGAACGATATGAGGCTCATCGATAACGGACATCTCTCCTTGATGCTGTGGCATAAGAGTGCTACTCTCAACAGAACGGTGATCTGGTGGATGTGAAAGATGGCCGGGAGTAGAGGACCGATCAAGTCCACTGGAATCTGGGGCCATAGTTGGTTTAGGAAAATCTTCGGCGGCAGTGCCGTCTCCTTCCGTCGGTATTATATGGGGGTAGCTCGGAGAGGTTCCGTTCGCTAACACGATGATCGTTAAGTCGAGCTCGACTGGCGGCGTCGATCGTCCAGCTTGTTCGTTGCCGTCGCCGAGGGTAACGGAAATGTCTACGTGTTCCAGCGAGACGTTTGCTTAGTCGCATAAACGAGAATCCTATAATGAATAGACGCACTGATCTGGGATTCGACCGGTAACGTCATCTCATGCGTTCCGATCAGGATATCACTTGTTATCGATTTCTTCGCATAAAGACGCAAAATAATATATGAAGATGGTTGTACGAGACTGATAGGAACTTTCAGCCGAAAAATATGATCAAAAATAAGAAAGTCGTACAAGGCATCAAGCCTCTGGTCCCATGCCACTATCTGCCCGTCGATCTGAGCGTTTTTCGTCCTCTTCTTAGTTTGCTTCTTAGTCTTCTTCGTTGTCGTCCCATAGGTTATAGTGACGAAGTACTCCCTCTTCCCGCCGAACGTAGTCTTGAATTTGGGAACGTTGCGTGCTCGGAGAACTAACAAAGAGATTAGAGACTTATGAACGCCTAAACGAGTTTGGCCTCGAGTACGCACCTGTCACCTCAACGCTCAGTGGCTGAGATCGGCTTCCCTGAGATCTGGCGATTTGAGTGCTGTCCATAGACGGTTTCTGAGCGAACATCACTTCATAACAGAGGGAATTTATTTACCTTATTCCAGAGGGTCGAGGTACTGTGGAACCCGCCGAGCTGGGATCGAGGGTCATTATCGGGAAAGTTACGGATCAAAGGCGATCAACTCACGAATTCGAGATGGTTTGCCTGTGGTCCATATCGGAAGAGCCTTCTGTACGCAGAATAGATGGATGATTGGTATTAAGGGTGCGTACGGTGTGTCTTTGATTCGAGCACCTGGGCGATCATCGATCACCGTGGGCGTGGGACGCTTGTCAGGGTGTTGTCCAGATTTGGAACAAGGGCCGACTCCTGGCACCGCTCCCATCGTCTTTGCCCACCCCTGTGTCTGTGCCCATCACCTTCCTCAGCCGGACTGTACCATGTTTCGATGTCAAAGTACATGGCGTCGACGAGAAGCAACTACTAGCAAGGCAGTTAGATCCCAATAACCCCGCGACTCGAAGGCCTAAAGAACATGTTTGCACAAGAGTTCATCGACTAGTACGTGGTATCTTTCCCTTGTTCGCTGGTCTCACATGTGCAGCACCTCGAGCTCCTGCATCCCTTCCAGCAACCCTTCATCATCATCATGCTCTCAGAGTGACTACCTTTTTGCAAGCACCCCCTGACACCCACATTGCCTGTCGGGTCTGTCGATCCTCGGGCCCGAGGAGCCGAGGCATTCCTCATAATCCTCATCAGGCTATTCGCTCAGAGAAATCGATTGACCATTGTCAGGATGAGGGGGTGTTCGCAGTGAAAATTAAGCGTTGGTGCGCTTCTGTTTCTAATTTCCTTTACCTACGTGCTTATCATAGGTCCTAGCGCGCACATACATACGCGCAGGTTCTGCGGGGATGCTGAATTTATGCTCAGTGACCAGTAATGCCACAATACCTTTACCAATGATGGCGACACTGGTGCAGCAGCGTACGATCCTCACCTCCTCACCTCTGCATTCAAGCACCTGAACACTTATTGGCGTTATCGCTCGGCATTTCTACGCAGATATGCGGCGTTAGTGAGCCTGTAAACAACACCATCCCTCACGGCGGTGGTCACATACCCAACGGGTTTATCGTGTCCATGTTCTTGAAAGTAGGCTTTCTCGTTCGAGGTGGGACAAATTTTACTTGCGGACCCCTTTTGTCGACACAACGCAGTAAGCCTGATCTCTCCAAGGGAATGACGGACCTCAGGAACTAACTTTACCTCTTCCCGAGACTAGTAGAGCTCATTACTCAATGTCTGATGGCCGAATGGGCCATTTGACAAGGTTCTCATGAAGTACGATGGTCTCCTAATGTGGGGCTGTTGCCCTGTGTGGATTAGTAGAGTCTGACTGATGCCTACGGAATCACGCAGACTTCCTCTCGAGCCGGATTCGGACTCGGCGCTGTCGGAGATTGTACAGAAGGCAGGTGGCGATGGATGGCGAGGTCGCTAGTGGCCTGGTTACGCAACAGGTGGACTGGAGTCCCCATTGAGATGGTGGGTTATCTTTGGCTTCATGTCATCACGGACCATGACGGCGGGTGATAACAGACCTCTCTGCGGGTGCTCCTTTGCGCAGACAAGAGCTATGGACCATCGAGGTGGCGGAAGCTAACGAGCAAGGGGGTAGATTTTGACGAGGGTCGTAATGGGGCACTTTCGCTGGCCAAGGTAGCATCCCTACGAAGTCGCACTTCATTGTACTAATACGGTGGCACCTCAGATCAGGCGAGAGGAGGCAGAGAAGCTCAAGGAAGCCAAACGTGGCCTCTAGATGTCCAACATAATAGTACTCGTTGCATTGTTTCGCATATAGCTGTCTCTGACCATCAGCAAGAAGACTCAGCTCTCAGATACGCGATGAACAGGCAGAGCGGCCGAGGGGGCGAGCATGATGCTGACATCGAGGCCGCGGTGGAAAAGCTACATGTACAAGTGAAGTGCACAACGTTCCATCCGTAACGTGACTCGAGGAGCTTACCAAGCCAAACACCGAAGAACTTTGGACTCTGGAAGAAGCGTCGTTGCGTGCGAAGCCCCGCAAGGAGCCCGATAAGGCAGTCGAAGCCGGGATGGCCAAGAATCTGCATTCCTATGGCAGAAGATTGAAAGCGTGCCATTGACGCGGCGGTCGGAACTGGGGCGCTTGTCAAAAGCTGGACAGACGCGATGACGTCATCGCCGTTGTTCACGTTCACGTTTGCGTCCTCTCCCTTTACACTCCTTCATATTGTCGATGGATGCTGCAGTAGCAAGTCACCTAGTCACCCCCGATAGCGGAACCTAGGTCATCCGTTCACAGGACGCGCGTTCTCAGCATTGTGCAGCTTTTGTCGCCACTTGACGCTACCTTGTAAACTCGCTCCACCAGTCAAGATTTTAGGGCCTCACCGGTCTTTGTCTCGGTACGTGCGCTGTTACTTTCGGCACCCGCCGCCCTCGTCCCTATGACGTGCACCCCGTCCTTTTATCTCGGTTCGCCCGTCACTTATGTTTGTCGTCTTACTTCGCATTGTGCTGCCTCGTACCTCACTCGTTCCCGACACTCTCTGTGCCCTCTTTTTTCCTGCTATGCTACCCATCCTTTATCTTACTTACCTTTCCCTTTGGTTTGGGTACTCGCACCCTTTATATTGAACCGCCGCTCTCTGCTGAATATAGAGTGCTATATTTCTACCTCCCCCCTTATATCTCGTGTGATCCCGGTTCGAGTTTGGCCCAATTGAGGGTGCTCGCTCGCTCGTCGTCTTCGTTAATCTCGTCGCATTGGTCAGCATTCGTTCTCACCCTCGCTCTCTCTCGTGTTCCATTGACCAGTGTAAGGTAAGTCATATCGGGGTTAGGGTTCTATGATTTGGGTCTGGTTCATTTCCATTCCACATTTCGTCGCCTATTCCCACCCTTGACATATCTTCGTGCCTCGGGGGGAGATCTTCCCTCCACTGCAGTGAGTGACATCTGAAGTAAATTACTACTCCTCTGGGTCGAGGATCCGCGTTTGCTGGGCGTAACATGCGTTGCACTGCCCGGATCATTGGTACTGATATTCCCCTCGTTTCTAACACATTTTAAGTCTACGTATGAGGCGCCGCGCCCCTATCATACAGACATGCAGTAGAAACGACAACCTGAGTCCTAAGTACATCTCTCCATCCGCGTCCGCACCTTCTCTACTATGCGAGTCCACTAAAGTCATGCGAGATCCTATTGGACTGGGCCAACTATTTCATGCGGCATATGACACCGGGAGAGTTCAATCCGAGGCGACCCGCACTCCGGACGGGAAGGGCCTGGGATACTTTTACTATTTGACTAATTGTTCATTCCACGTATCTCTGTGGAACAGTTGACTCGTACCATGAGACCGACCAAAGGATCCCAAAGGGAGATATAGGCCGACCAACTTAAACATTCAGATAAGCGTATTATGTCGCGTGAAGAGTCATGAGATTCATTGCAACACGTTCCGCTTACTACAATACAGTTCGAAAAACTTCGCTTCCCCCCCTTAGATCCTACGGTCTGCGGGTGTGACTACAGGTCCGTAATCTGCACCTTAATCGCGACGCTGCTCTGCGCCCGGGCCCACCCGCTCGTCATCAATGTGGGCTGGCTCGCGTTCGCCGAGTTGCTTGCGCCGGGCCGCGTGCGCGCGCTCCGCGTCGCACTCGACGACGTGCCCGATGCACTGGCAGCGCGGGTCGTCGAGGCCATGGGCGGCACGGAGCCGGACGTCGCACTCGAGTATACAGGCGCCGAGGCGTCGATGATCCGGGCCGTCCGGTTCGGCGGGACCGTGTTCGTCATCGGCACCGGGAAGAACGTAGATGCAGTTTCCGTTCATGCGGCTGTCGATGCGGGATGTAGACCTCAGGTTCCAGTACCGGTATGCTAATACGTGGCACCAAGGCGATATGGCACTTGGAGGCTGGGCTGCTGAGCGACATTAGTAAGTTCGTGACGCATCGGTTTCCAATCGAATATGCAGTACACACATTTGAGGCGAGCGCAGATGTGAAGAGCGGTGCGCGCCCAATCGGCCCCGTGCTACATATGAGCGCTGCGTATCCGAGCCGAAGGCCCGCGCGCTCGAACGGCGGCGAGGGCGACTGAGAGCGGCTCGAGGAGCGCGCTGTCCTCGAAGGAGAGGAACGGCGGGAGCTTGTGACACCATACCGCCGGGTGGGTGATGTAGCGGTGCAGCATCCCGGGGTGGAGCGGAAGAGGACGGGTTCGCAGCCGTTATAGCGGCCTACAAGGCACGGGGCGCAGGTGTGGCACGGGATCCCAGGCTCGATGGCAACTCGGTCGCCTGGTTTAAGATGGATGGACAGCGATGATCTAAGGAAGATCGACGATGTCGATCTGGGGGTGATTGGCGAAGCAGTCAAGGAAAGATACCTCTCCAGCGGACTCGTGGCCGAGGACGTGTTTGTCCTCGACGATCATCAGTCCGATGCGACCAGCGTGCCAAAAATGTACATCAGAACTAGGAGAGATAAGATGAGGGGCGCAAAGACCCCGAGTCGTCATAATATAGCACGTACCCGCAGATCCCTGTGCTGCGAATCTCTACAACCATCTCTCCATTCTCCAGGGCTGCCCCCAAATTGGACATCTGCAACCGATGGTTGCGCTTCATCGAGTCGCGTAGTTGTGGATGCCATATAATGGCAGGTGCGGGCTGCAAGCGCCCGAAAGTTTGTTTTCGAGAGTTGTTGGTGCGTTTACCCGGGGCTCCGCCATCGATCTGGTCGCATTGGGTGTACAATGTACGTATGGGGGGAGGCACAGGGCCGTCGACGTCACCGCTTAGGTGGACCGATGTGTCGATGTGTCTTTCTTGAGCCACCATGGATGCGTCCGAGTTGACAGGCGGAGTTGAGCCCAGATTAGGGTGAGGAAACGATGCGAGAGAGAGAGAGAAAGGAAAGATGAGAAGCCCGGGCCGCCGAGGCAACGACCGCGGGATGGTTGGCGGCTTGGTTGGCGGTAGAACTGAGGGCGAGAGCAGGAGCCAACAAAGGCGGCGGGACGAGGCCAAAACATGAAGGCGGAAATGCTAGGAGTGATTGATAGAGGTATGCGAAGAAAGGTCAAGTCTCCTGTGACTAACATGGACCATGCCGGGATAAATGAATTAACGAACGAAACTGCACAGCAGCGGTGCCAGAGAAAGTGCCAGAGAAGTGGTGGATGATATCTGGATGGGAAGCCAGCGCCAGTTTCCGACACTGCAAGTATAAGTAGAATGGGAAAGAAGATGGGGAGAGATGGGGAGTGGACGTGGGCAGTAGGTAAAGGAAAGGAAGTGATGCTATCGGTATCGGAACGGGCACGGAACGCGACTATGAGGAAGCGGACGGAATAAATAACATACAGTACGGGCGAGAACAAAGACAGCCGTAAGCTTGGGTAGAAGATCATGAAAAAGAAATACGCACGAGCCATTGCGCCCATGCTCCCGGAAAAAGGGTGACGGCGATTGCAAGGCGAACTTGAAGTGCGCTGGGTGTAAACGGACGACGACAATGCGAAAATGTCGACACGACTGGAGAGACAAACGGCAAATGGATATCGTTCAATTGCGTTTTTAGAGAATAAAATATATTACGATTTCAGTCTATAGCTTCTGTCCTCGCAGATCTATACGAGCTTGTCGGAAAACCTGTCGTCGGAGACTCCGCCAGTTACACGCTCCGGAAAAATCTCGTGTGGTGCCCGACATCTGCCTTCTGTTCTCTTCCCTTCCATGCGATGGGTCCAATTCTGTCTGACGACAAGCTGTACTTTATGAATTTGTAAATTTGTTCGTATACCCCGACGCTCTCCGCGCTCATCGAATCCCGCAAACCTGGCTCACAGCCCGAAACGTTGTACAAGCTTCATTGCTTCATGTAGCACAGCCCAAAACCCTGCCTGGGGCACGGGGCGAGATCGACGTCGCACAAAGTTGTCACATCGCCGGTGACAACTCTCGTATCGGAAAAGGCGACACCACTACCGTGGTAGCGGGCCTCAGAGATCACCGATTCATTCATTTTTGTTTGACACGGCCCTACTGGAGACAGGGAAACCATTCGATGCTTCGTTCGAACTTCGGAGACAATCTTACCCTACTGCAGATCGTCCGATCCCAACTTCCTGTCGCGGTGTTTGTCTTCCTTTCTGCCTGTCACACTGCCGAGCCGACAGAAGACAGAAATGGTAACGAAGGGTTGCACATTGCGATTGCGATTCAATTCTGCGGCTGTCCGGAGCGTCATCGGACGGACGTGGGCGATGGCTGATACAGACGGGGGTAGACCTATCAAAGCATATATTTTCTCAGAGGAGCTCAGGACGCAGAGGCGTGCCACATTACGAGAGATCTGCGAGAGCGCTTCAGTTTGCAGTGAAGAAGATCTGCGGAGAGGGACGTTAGAGCGATGGATCATCATTACGGCGCATGACCGCGCGTCGTGAGTAAGTGGTGGAATTGTTTGCGTACTCGTGCTTATTTGTAGGATAGACGAACTACTTGTTACGAGGGCACGGCCCACGTGCTACGTGTAAAAAGGGTCGGTTTGGATTAATCACAATATGGGCGACGCAATGTGCGGACTTGGATCAATGGATCCGACAGGCGGAGCGGATTTTTGGGAAGAATTGTGAGGGGAGGGGACAGTGGCGTGTGTGAGAGGGAAAAGGGAAATAAGAGCAAAGCTGTAAAGGTGAGGATTGGAGGGTGCGTCAAACCGAAAGCGAGCCTCGATCAGGCCTCGATCAAGAGCCGACAAAGGCTACGGAAAGAGGCCAGTGCTGCTTGGGCCAATTGATAGCAGGCCCGGGGGCTTAGTGCTGGAGATATCATCAATCGAACCTGACTCGCGCTGGGATCGAGGGAGAAGGCCTAGGCGACGCGCAGATCCATTCAACAAAAAAGAGGTGGTTTATTCAAACGGAGAAAACTCGGTATCTATGACCAAAACGACATGGAGAAGGAGGAGGGGAGTGATTGGGAATGGTAAGGGCGGATGAGATGAAATGCGAGGAGAATAGAACGGGGATGGGAACGGAACGCAAAGGTGAAGGCGGAGTGACAAAATAAGAGGTATGTAGTAAACCGGGAAGACAGAGGGAGTCGCGAGTGAGGCCGGCCAAAGTGATTGTATCGTCTGGGGGCAAGGGCTGGAGGGGAAGACGTACACACTAGAAAAGACAAGGAAAGGAGAAGGAAAGTACTCAAGAAATGGCGTGGTCCAGTCGAAGTGCGGCGTGGTCAACTCATGGTCATAGAGTGGTGATAGCGATCGCCAAGTGGAGTGCGGCGTGTGGACAAAAAGATAGACGATGACGATGGCTCATATAAACCCGCGGACATGAAAAGGTATGTATGCCGGCCCGGATGGGGGGTAAACGAGGGGTCGGACACGAGGAGAATGGACGTAACTTACTATCATAGCCGGTCTGAGGCGGAGCGAGGTACGAGCGATGCCTTAGAGCATCGTCTTCAAGCAGGGCGACACGTGACTCATTCCTGTCGCCCCATCTGCCCCGGGATCTTTTTATTTTTGATAATACCCTTTCATATATCATAAATACATCCTGGGCCATCTCTTGAGCCTCACCTGAAGGATACTCGAAGACCTGGCATTGGCAGTCTGCCCGAGTCTAGCAATGATCAATGCCCACCCGGGCATAGATCCTCGGACTGAGGAAGGGGTCGCTCAACGACTGAGAGGCTTGCACCCAAGAGAACAACAGCAACAAAATGGCTATTTGGGGCAAATCGTTGGCAGCCTTTTACATCACCCTCGAACTGTGCCCCAGATGCAGGACAGTAGCGGGATTGGTTTCATCCTGTTCCAGAGCTGTGCGAGGCGTGATTGATTGTCAGTGATTGACGCTTTCGAGTGCAGCAGGGCTTCAAGCTTCAAGCTTCAACTCCAAAGCAGTTGACGAGGCTTTCTTGCAAACCCTCGCCAAGAGCATGGACAATGCAGTCCATATAGGAAGATTGATCAGGTGTCGTTACTCGAACCCTCGCAGCACACCATTCGCGCTAACGTTTTCCCCCTCCCCTCGTTTTATCTCCGATTCATTTTTCTTCCTGATCCCGCCCTGCCGCCTCCCCGAGTACCACCTCTTTGTCGCCGTCTTGCCTTACCCTCCATCCGGCTACATGCCGTCTGCCATGCGCTACCCTTACCATCCCGCTGCCGGCTTTGCCCCATGGGCCGCCTGCACACCACATCTTCCCACGCTTTGCTTGCACCCTCTCACTGCCGGCCTTTTCCCCTGTGTGCTGCCTGCACGCCGCATCTACTCCCGTCGCCGACCCTGCCCTGTGTCGCCTGCACCCTCCCGCTGCCGGCTTTGCCCCGTGCGCTGCATGTCTACTCCCATCGCCGGCCTTGCCCCGTGCGTTGCCTGCACCCTCCCGCCGCCAGCTCTGCCCCATGCGCTGCGTGCCTACCCATCGCCCCTGCCCCACGCGTCGCTGTACCCTCCCACCACCAGCCTAGCCTCATGCGCTGCATGTCTACTCCCATCGCCGACCTTGCACCGCGCGTCACTGTACCCTCCCGCTGCCAGCGATACACCTGGTCTCTCCCTGAGCCCCGAAAAGGCGCTTTTTGCAGTTGCTACTTACATCTTAGACTCGCTCGCGCTCACCTGTGCATTCCCGCATTCTGTACGCTTTCTAAGCGCCGCATTCCGAGCTTCGCCACTTTCCCGCGCTCTGTATGCGCCCGGCTTTCCTCTCATCCCAGACTCTTCCCTTTGCGTTTTAGCTTCCCCCCTTTCCCCTGTTTATCTAATTCACCCTGCCTACTCTCCTTAGTATATAGGCCATGTAATTACAACTTTACACCTCAGATTATAGCAGAGACTTTCCCTCACAGATTTCGGACCTTTGAGCTCAGCGTAGCTCACTCCCTCGCGTTCCCAGCATGCCGCACTCGCGTGGCCTTAGCCACTTGAACTCGACAAGTTTCCTGACCCCAGCGGCCAACCATACGAAGCGTCGCACCATGCCGAAGCGTGCGCGACCGTTTCCGACCACTTGCGACCAGCTGACCCCGTTTCCTCTCCCGACGTCGCCGCACTTGCGCGCAGCCTTAGCCCTTCGACACCGACGCGCCCGCGATAGCCGCGGACCCCTATGCGACAGCTCACGCCCCGCGGAGGCCTGCGTGACACATCGTGACGCTTCACACCCCCCACATACTGCGCGCCATAGACCATTTCCTAGCGATCAGGGACAGTTTAGGGTATCACTGGCCTTGCCCTGTGTGCTGCACGTCTGCTCCCATTGCCAGCCTTGCCCCGTGTGTCGCTGTACTCTCCAACCGCCGGCTTTGCCCTGTGCGCTGTGTGTCTGTTCCTGTCACTGGCCTTGCCCCACGCGTTGCCTGCACCCTCCCACTGCTGGCCTTGCCCCGTGCACTGCGCTTCTGCTCCTGTTGCCAGCCTGGCCCCGTGTGTCACTTGCATGCCATATCCACCCCTGCTGCTTGCCCTGCCCTGCACGCCGCCTGAATGCGACTCCCCCTCCTGCCGCCATTTTTCCCTTGTGCACCACTCACATCACCTGCTGCGATGATGCCATGCCGCCGTATCCCAGATCATAAGGGCGCGGGCCAACCCTGAGTCCTCAGTGTCGCATACCACCTCCGGGCACTGTGACCAAGTACATTGCTCACGTGGGCCACGGCCATTCATAGCATGCATCGGCCACCACGAACACGCCTTTTCCAAAAAGCGACAGGCTCAAGCTATGGGACGGCTCAGCCGATCTGAGGAAAGCCAAGTGGCAAAACCCCATCACATCGCCTAAGGGTGGGGCTCCTGACCTACGCCCAAGCACCCCTCCACTCTCAGCCCAGAAGAAGGGGAGCATGTCGAGGATAGGATCGTGCACACCTGGAGGATATGTACGCGTGGGGCATACAGTACGGGCTTCTCCATGGGGCTCTGCCTCTGCAACGACCCCAGTTCATCAGACTCACCGCCGATCGCTACATCATGGACACATTCCAGCCAGCCGACCTCATCGTTTCCTAAGTAGGGGGTGCCAAGTCTCACTCGCCGCGTCATCGATTCCTTACTGGTTGGGTGTCGCGACCTCGCCTCGGCAACAAAGACCCGCATTTTTGATCGAGAGGCGCTTCGCGCTTCCGCCCGTTCTCTATGCTGTCCCACCAACATTTCGCCTGAGCCCTCTTACAGATTTCCTTTCGTGCCACGCGCCGTCTTCCTCTCGTCTTGCCTCTCCCACGGCGCCGCACAAACCCCACCTCATGGGAGCAAAGCAGCGACTCGCAAAGGCCCCTCGATCTAGACGCCAGACGCATATAGTGGTTTTGTTCTAAGTAGCATGTACCCCGAATATATACTATGATATTTATTAGTTCAAGTTCGAGAGCGCGAGCAATGAGCCTCTCGTGCCTGATGTCACGAACAACCTTGGAGCTTGGTGGTCCGTTTACACTGAGTCGCATTACACATCCCCCAACCCCGCAGCCAACTCGAAGAGGATTGCTCCTTTACCTTCATGTAAGGGACCCTCACGAGGCTACGCACGCACGAACATTACTGCCCTTGTTACCCGCCACACCCACAAGCGGGAATTTCGCGTTAACGGGCCAGTTTACTGTATCATTCAAATGTGGATAAGTACCGTTTTTACAAATATGCAGTAGACACGGCCCCGTTCCTGCGCCAACTAAGTCGCTAGTACATCTCTTATCTGCGCCTTCGCCTTCGCCCAGCGAGTTCATCAATCACCTCTGACTGTCTTTAAACGAGTCATGCGCGGTCCTGTTGGACGAGCCATATATGGCGTGTGGCACTGGAAAGACTGAAAGAGTTTAATCCTAGGCCACCCGCGATATGAGCAGGTCCAGGCCGTTCTATTAGCCGAAGTCGGCCGAAGACGCGCACTAACGATGTCATATCGGGGATGGTGGTATTGAAGAAGTCGTTGTTTGGTCGCATAGTGGTACGTACCACATAAGGGCATGTGTGGGCTTATCACACCTGCAATCGCCCCGAAAGTTTGTTTTCGAGAGTTTGTCGGTACGCTTACCAGGGGCTCCGCCATCGGTCTGGGTCGCATGAGGTGCACAAGGTACGTATGAGGGGGCCACATCCAGAGCCGTCGACGTCACCGCTTAGGGGGACGGATGCACCATGTATCTTTCTTGAGCCACCGTGGATGCGTATGACTTGACAGGAAGAGTAGAACCCAGATTAGGGGGAAGAAACGCTGGGAGGCGAGAGAGAAAGGAACAACGAGAGAAGCCTGGCCGCCGAGTGAACGATCGCGGGATGGAGTGCAACGACTGGTGTTAAAAAAGTGGCAAGAGGAGCAAGCGCCAAAGACGGCGGCTGGACGAGGCCAAAACTTGAAGATGAAATGCAGATGAGCTGCTTGCCATGAGAGAATGGCACATACATAGCTTTGAGGCCGAATACGTCAAGTGGCGTGGGCGAAGCTGTGTATACGCTTAGATCTGTGTGAGGTGTGGGTTCAATGGGGGGGGAAGCAGGTCCGGCAGAGGAGGCTCGGGGGAGAGGACGAACGAGGAAGCAGGCAGTGAGAGTGGAAAGGGAAGGAATGGAGGATCTGCTAAGAGGCGAGGATGGCGGAATGGCGAGCGAAACGGCTGCCAGTAGCGTTCGAACCGAAGGCGAAATCGGGCATGAGCCTTAATCGATTTTCTCGAAAGCACAAGCCAGAGGGGGGTGCCATATTATGAGAATCGGTGAGGGGCGGTTCAGTCCGCGGTGAAGGAGCTGCGGAAGGAGCGATGGGATCACGCTAGAGCGATGGGTATCTTTGTTCATTAATTTACGGCGCGTGAGTGTATGTGAATGAGGTACAATATCAGATCTGTGTGGTAGTAAGTACATCCTCCGTGATTACAAAAGGGTGCATACAGTAGAGCCGTATGAGGCGTCGTGTGGCAGTCGAACCTGAGTCTGAAATGATCGATGATGCATGATGTGCGGAGCTGCTGAGCTCGAAAACGAAAACCGGTCTCGGTTGATCTATCTGCTTCACATTCCCCCCGTCTTTGCTCCGAGCGGATTGAATCTGGCTTCTTTCCTTTCTTCATCTCATCATCGGCCGAGTTTTCGTTCCGAATTGATACTCTTGATGCGCCGTCTGTGAGGTCTGGGATCATATGACCCAGGCTGTAGTGTCAACAACGTTCGTCCCCTTCAAGTTGGCCTCCACCTGCCGAACTGGACAAGCCGACACTCAGTCCCTGTGACCAGTGAGGACCCGAGATCGCTGGTGACCCGGAACTGAGCGACCGGGAAGTCATTTGCGCTCAGCGGGACGAACAAGTACGACGACCCCATATACTAGACGCTCGACTCACTCATGTCCCAACGGTGCATGCGCATGCGTGCGTTCTTCGCTCCTCTGCTCGAACTTTGAGTACTTCGTGCGCTGATGGGCAGCGTTGGACGCAGCAGGTCTGCGGCCGTTCTGGACGGAGCCGAACCTGGTGTACATCAATATTGTGCGGGTTGCGCTGCCAGAGCTGGCAGAGGTACCACGTGTTCCTTCGTTGTGAGACTTGCCGTTAACAGATCCGTTTCCCTTTTTGCAGTACACGTTTATCAACATTCGTGGAAACCATGATTCGTCAACGAGAGGTTCAATTGAGCCGAAGCGCCTTGCCCGCTACCAACTGCTTTTCACGTTTGACGTGATTAGATCGTTCAAGTTACAAGCCGGAGCTTTGTGACGTGTACGCGATCACGTTAAGAGCAGGAACCCTTGAAAGGCCCATCGATAACATACGATCCCACTCACATATCGTAAAATTCCATGGCATACGGACTTTTTGTGTTCTTTGTTAATAATCGTTGTCACTGGACGGCCGGAGACGAATTAGAACCCTTTGGAATTGAAGTATACATGATATTTCTCCTTTGGGGGTCTCATCACCCAAAAGCACCTCCCCAACTCTGCTGGCCGACGTCGTTCTGCGGAAAGCGCCGAAGCCTGACCTGGACAGATAATTTGCGATGGTCCGCGTCCAGACCGTGTAGGTGGGTCCTACTGGGGTGAGGGTCATATGATTCCGGACCGGAGCTCATCCCGACAAGCATCACGATACTTTTGGGTACTCTGATTCCTTTCCATTCCACTCTTCGCTAGGGTCTTGACATACATTCGTGCGTTAGGGGAAGTGTTGAAGTGTCGTCCACGTGCGAGTCTCGGCGTCGGACATGCGTGATCGGAAGAAGAGATGAGATGCGAGCGTAGACTCGTAACACGATCACTGGTAGTTATGATCAGGACAATCACAGAGCTCTACTTAGCTGAGTTACTGTTCACGCTTGTTTCTACAGGACTGTGGGCTTCCGCATATTATTTCACGTGTATGGATATACAGTCCTTACGATGTACTTAAATCACCTTATGTGCACCTGGCTCTCCAGTCGTTCTGGTACTTCTGGTGTGCCAGTCGAACCCCCTCCCCCTTAACCCGCTGCGCAGCGTCAGGAAGATCTTCCCTTCACTGCAGTGAGTGGCGTCTGAAGTAAAATTACCTCTCCAATGGGTCGAAGATTTGCATTTTCTAAGCGTGAGACGTACATACAGGGCCGCGACTCCACAACCCGTAACGTGTCTCTTTAAGCATCGTTACACGGTTCCTGATCTGGTCTCCGATGGGGATGTCTCGGTAGTAGATGGGTAGATGGCTTTGATGGACTGTGACCTAATCTGTACAATTACATTCCAAACTCTGTAATACAAAACACAGATCGCTGTAGCGGCTCTATCTCCTAGGAGTCAATACAACTAGTCCAACGACGCCCATGGACAAACTTAGAAACATCTAAGCGGGTTTCGTGTTCGCCAGCAACCCAGATATTACGCGGTCGATGAAGATTTGCTCTGTGCGCCAGTGGAATCCACATTAAAAGTTCGTGGTTCTCACCACGAATCCAACCGTCGTCGTCTATCACAGACTGGTCTGTAAAGTCGACCTGTGTAGTAGTTGTCAGGCTTTCTGTCGTACCCAACGCATGGATTGACTTATCTCCTGATGAGATGATTCGCTTGTCATCTGATGAGGGTGCCATAGAGCCGACCGAGTCTGTCTGTCCAGTAAATGGGCGAATCTCATTGTCTCCGCTGTGGCATTCCACATACGAATTGTTCGATCCCAAGAGCCTGAGACGATCCGCTGGCCATCCGGCGAGAATCCCACAGATGTGATCCAATCCGTGTGCCCAGAAAATGGGCCTGCCTCCGTGTCTCCGGTCGTGGCGTTCCACACACGAATTGTTCCATCGTAAGAGCCTGAGACGATCCGCTGGCCATCCGGCGAGAATCCCACAGACCTGATCGAATCCGTGTGCCCGGAAAATGGGCCTGCCTCCGTGTCTCCCGTCGTGGCGTTCCACACACGAATTGTTCGATCGTGCGAACCTGAGACGATCCGCTGGCCATCCGGCGAGAATCCCACAGACGTGATCCAACCCGTGTGCCCAGAAAATGGGCCTGCCTCCGTGTCTCCGGTCGTGGCGTTCCACACACGAATTGTTCGATCGACCGATCCTGAGACGATCCGGGCCATCTGGCGAGAATCCCACAGACGTGATCGAATCCGTGTGCCCAGAAAATGGGCCTGCCTCCGTGTCTCCGGTCGTGGCGTTCCACACACGAAATTGTTCATCGACCGAGCCTGAGACGATCCGCTGGCCATCCGGCGAGAATCCCACAGACCTGATCGAATACGTGTGCCCAGAAAAATGGGCCTGCCTCCGTGTCTCCGGTCGTGGCGTTCCACACACGAATCTGTTTCATCGTCCAAGAGCCTGAGACGATCCGCTGGCCATCCGGCGAGAATCCCACAGACGTGATCGAATCTGTGTGCCCAGAAAATGGGCCTGCCTCCGTGTCCTCCGGTCGTGGCGTTCCACACACGAATTGTTTGCATCGTCCGAGCCTGAGACGATCCGCTGGGCCATCCGGCGAGAATCCCACAGACGTGATCGAACCCGTGTGCCCAGAAAAATGGGCCCTGCCTCCGTGTCTCCGGTCGTGGGCGTCCCACACACGAATTGTTTCGATCGTCCGAGCCTGAGACGATCCGCTGGCCATCCGGCGAGAATCCCACAGACGTGATCGAAACGCGTGTGCCCAGAAAATGGGCCTGCCTCCGTGTCTCCGGTCGTGGCGTTCCACACACGAATTGTTGATCGTCCGACCTGAGACGATCCTGGCCATCCGGCGAGAATCCCACAGACGTGATCGAACCCGTGTGCCCAGAAAATGGGCCTGCCTCCGTGTCTCCGGTCGTGGCGTTCCACACACGAATTGTTCATCGTCCGAGCCTGAGACGATCCGCTGGCCATCCGGCGAGAATCCCACAGACGTGATCGAATCCGTGTGCCCAGAAAATGGGCCTGCCTCCGTGTCTCCGGTCGTGACGTTCCACACACGAATGTTCATCGTCCGAGCCTGAGACGATCCGCTGGCCATCCGGCGAGAATCCCACAGACGTGATCGAACCGTGTGCCCAGAAAATGGGCCTGCCTCCGTGTCTCCCGTCGTGGCGTTCCACACACGAATTGTTCGATCGTCCGAGCCTGAGACGATCCGCTGGCCATCCGGCGAGAATCCCACAGACGTGATGAAGCGTGTGCCCAGAAATGGGCCTGCCTCCGTGTCTCCGGTCGTGGCGTTCCACACACGAATTGTTCCATCGTCCGAGCCTGAGATGATCCGCTGGCCATCCGGCGAGAATCCCACAGACGTGATCGAATCCGTGTGCCCAGAAAATGGGCCTGCCTCCGTGTCTCCGGTCGTGGCGTTCCACACACGAATTGTTCGATCGTCCGAGCCTGAGACGATCCGCTGGCCATCCGGCGAGAATCCCACAGACTGATCGAATCCGTGTGCCCGGAAAATGGGCCTGCCTCCGTGTCTCCGTGTGGCGTTCCACACACGAATGTTCCATCGCCCGAGCCTGAGACGATCCGCTGGCCATCCGGAGAGAGTGCAATGCAATTGACCGCGCTTCCAGGACTTGAAATACCATTTCAGATGGTGGCCAATCAGACAATCGCCCACGTTCTACCCCCAGTGTACGAGGAAATGAATCGGAATAATGCTTCGAAACAAACGATTTCGTCGGCGCAAATGGTAGGGCAGAAAGATACACGTGTGGCGCGCTCTTTGCCATCGCCATCCCAAAATACCGCACAAACACAGACGCGTCATTGACGAACCGCCTCAACCTCTCTAGTTCTGCTTGAGAAACCTGATGCCATCAGAGCTATTAGTTGTTCGCCCGCTTCGTCGAATTAACAGTTATACTCACACCTTGACCAGAGGCTAACCATGCACTCAAAGACGAAAGTGCTGCGAAGCAAGACCCACGTCGCCATTAAGCTAAGTGCCTCCAGCCAATACAGAAACTTCTCTTCGACGAATTTTGAAGTTTGCCAAAGAGATCGTCTTCGAAAACAAGACCTTCCAAATGATCGTCCCAAAAACGACAAGCATACGACAGCGGGTGGCAGGTACTTGACAATCCGCGACTCAAGGTCTTCGACGTCTTTATTGGCGACGTATGACGATTCGAGATTGCAGATGTTGAATTTGAGTTCATCGAGCGCTAGACCGAGACAAGAACGGGCCAATTGGCGGTGCGCGACATGGAGATCGACATAAAATTCGCCGCTTTTCTCTTTATTCGTCACAAAATCGCGGAATGAGGTATGAAGGGGAACGATCGGAAGCGTATCATCCGACGAAGTAACATTACTCAGCAATGAGCCGAGCTGACTGAGCGTTTCAACAACTGAATTAGGAGCGTTGTCGTCGTCGGGGGTGTGTCGTAGCAGCTGGTCAGGGAGCGGATGGAGAGCGGTTCGAAAGCGGCAAGGAGCTGTCCCACCAGAGAGCGGAATAATGCCTCTTCGTTCTTGAAATATGCTTCAAGGACCCCTTTGTATAACTCGGTCAGCGGATCTTGACCGTGGTGATCAGCAACCAATTTCAAGAGATGCTTGATTCGCTGTCTTCTCCTACCAACTGACTTGGGTTCTTGGATGTATCCAGCGGCAACCGCCGCCCACTGAAATAGTCCCTCTGCCCTTCTTGCCAGCGCTTCGCCATGCTGTTCGAAATCGGCTGGATCGAGCTTCTCCTGAAGGAAGGTGAAAATATCGGAATGTGTTGTAGCCCCAGCGCATCATCGTTCATTTGTTTGATGACGACTGATTCCGCTCCAAGGAACGCAGGCCCGATGTCGCCCTCCAGCCGCGAGGGTGATGAGTACACGGAAGTTCGATGGCAGTTCGGAGAGGTGATCGGCGAGAAATCTGTGTAACCCGTCTTTGCCAGTTGTATCCCCACTCTCGTCCAAGGCGTCGATCACGACAAAAATCGGGCCGACAATGTGTAGGTCCTCAAGAGGCCCGCGGATAAGGCGTTGAAAGAGTGTGCCATAGTCGCGTGTGTCGCGTCGAAGCGAGATGTTGTCCTTTACAGCCCTTCCAAGCGCAGCTTTGAACAACGGGTAGCGGTCGGCGAGATTGTGGGCAAGGTTCGTAAAGAGATGGTGGGCCTCGGTCTTGGATTGTTCCTTTCGTACAAAGATAAAGGACGAGGCAAGACGGTCCATTTCATCGAAGCGACGCGCAATCTCATGTGCGATGGACGACTTTCCCGTGCCTGCCTGTCCGAAAAGAACGAGACAACGCTCGGAAGCGGGATTATTCACCCAATAACAATGAAGTCGAGAAACGCGGTGCGTGTTCCAGGAAGACATTTCTTGTCTGGGTGAAGCGCGAGCCGTTCCTATATGGGATTTCTCGGATGTCTGCAACTAGCGCTATGACGATCGTCAGATCGATAACTCCCCACGTTCGCGACTGCATAACTTACCAGCCCACTCAAGCTTGGCCGAGATGTTTCCCACATCGTTTAGAATTTGGAACGCGGTTATCTTTGTAGAGACAACGGCTCGATCCAAAAATGCCTTCCGATTCTCGACAAAGGCGACGGACACACTCCTGAATCTTTTCTTCCACTCCGCCGCCGATACTCTTCACCATCCGCTTCGCTGAAATTGTATGTTCGAATTGGCCAATGAGGTTAGTTGAATGAAAACGTACAGAATTGCGAGTCCTTTATATACGATTGAATGAAAGTCACTGCAACTAGAGACGTCCCGCAACATTTGAGTAAGGATTTTGGCCTCGTTCGACTGGGGATTAATGGTCTTCAAAGTGTCTTCGTCGTTGCGAAATCAAATGCATCGTGCATGCTCTTGACTAGCGCCCGGACATTATTGTCGCGTTGATACTGTTTTGAGAGTTCCTGGTATCCAGATAGCATACCATAAGCGTGACTTCGGATGATAGCATAAATAAGGGTACCTCAGGGATGACCGAAAGCACTTTATACGCCATCTGTGCAATTGGATGGAGCTGACAGCGCAAGTCGGCTCAATCGAGATAGGCAGAACGAATACTACGCACCTCCGCAACTGGGCTTAGAGTATCCATGGACCCACTTGATCCTCCCAACAGCCCCTTCCCATGTATTCGAACGGTCGATCACCGGCCTCGACTTGGTCAACGCGAACGATATGAGGCTCATCGATAACGGACATCTCTCCTTGATGCTGTGGCATAAGAGTGCTACTCTCAACAGAACGGTGATCTGGTGGATGTGAAAGATGGCCGGGAGTAGAGGACCGATCAAGTCCACTGGAATCTGGGGCCATAGTTGGTTTAGGAAAATCTTCGGCGGCAGTGCCGTCTCCTTCCGTCGGTATTATATGGGGGTAGCTCGGAGAGGTTCCGTTCGCTAACACGATGATCGTTAAGTCGAGCTCGACTGGCGGCGTCGATCGTCCAGCTTGTTCGTTGCCGTCGCCGAGGGTAACGGAAATGTCTACGTGTTCCAGCGAGACGTTTGCTTAGTCGCATAAACGAGAATCCTATAATGAATAGACGCACTGATCTGGGATTCGACCGGTAACGTCATCTCATGCGTTCCGATCAGGATATCACTTGTTATCGATTTCTTCGCATAAAGACGCAAAATAATATATGAAGATGGTTGTACGAGACTGATAGGAACTTTCAGCCGAAAAATATGATCAAAAATAAGAAAGTCGTACAAGGCATCAAGCCTCTGGTCCCATGCCACTATCTGCCCGTCGATCTGAGCGTTTTTCGTCCTCTTCTTAGTTTGCTTCTTAGTCTTCTTCGTTGTCGTCCCATAGGTTATAGTGACGAAGTACTCCCTCTTCCCGCCGAACGTAGTCTTGAATTTGGGAACGTTGCGTGCTCGGAGAACTAACAAAGAGATTAGAGACTTATGAACGCCTAAACGAGTTTGGCCTCGAGTACGCACCTGTCCCACCTCAACGCTCAGTGGCTGAGATCGGCTTCCCTGAGATCTGGCGATTTGAGTGCTGTCCATAGACGGTTTCTGAGCGAACATCACTTCATAACAGAGGGAATTTATTTACCTTATTCCAGAGGGTCGAGGTACTGTGGAACCCGCCGAGCTGGGATCGAGGGTCATTATCGGGAAAGTTACGGATCAAAGGCGATCAACTCACGAATTCGAGATGGTTTGCCTGTGGTCCATATCGGAAGAGCCTTCTGTACGCAGAATAGATGGATGATTGGTATTAAGGGTGCGTACGGTGTGTCTTTGATTCGAGCACCTGGGCGATCATCGATCACCGTGGGCGTGGGACGCTTGTCAGGGTGTTGTCCAGATTTGGAACAAGGGCCGACTCCTGGCACCGCTCCCATCGTCTTTGCCCACCCCTGTGTCTGTGCCCATCACCTTCCTCAGCCGGACTGTACCATGTTTCGATGTCAAAGTACATGGCGTCGACGAGAAGCAACTACTAGCAAGGCAGTTAGATCCCAATAACCCCGCGACTCGAAGGCCTAAAGAACATGTTTGCACAAGAGTTCATCGACTAGTACGTGGTATCTTTCCCTTGTTCGCTGGTCTCACATGTGCAGCACCTCGAGCTCCTGCATCCCTTCCAGCAACCCTTCATCATCATCATGCTCTCAGAGTGACTACCTTTTTGCAAGCACCCCCTGACACCCACATTGCCTGTCGGGTCTGTCGATCCTCGGGCCCGAGGAGCCGAGGCATTCCTCATAATCCTCATCAGGCTATTCGCTCAGAGAAATCGATTGACCATTGTCAGGATGAGGGGGTGTTCGCAGTGAAAATTAAGCGTTGGTGCGCTTCTGTTTCTAATTTCCTTTACCTACGTGCTTATCATAGGTCCTAGCGCGCACATACATACGCGCAGGTTCTGCGGGGATGCTGAATTTATGCTCAGTGACCAGTAATGCCACAATACCTTTACCAATGATGGCGACACTGGTGCAGCAGCGTACGATCCTCACCTCCTCACCTCTGCATTCAAGCACCTGAACACTTATTGGCGTTATCGCTCGGCATTTCTACGCAGATATGCGGCGTTAGTGAGCCTGTAAACAACACCATCCCTCACGGCGGTGGTCACATACCCAACGGGTTTATCGTGTCCATGTTCTTGAAAGTAGGCTTTCTCGTTCGAGGTGGGACAAATTTTACTTGCGGACCCCTTTTGTCGACACAACGCAGTAAGCCTGATCTCTCCAAGGGAATGACGGACCTCAGGAACTAACTTTACCTCTTCCCGAGACTAGTAGAGCTCATTACTCAATGTCTGATGGCCGAATGGGCCATTTGACAAGGTTCTCATGAAGTACGATGGTCTCCTAATGTGGGGCTGTTGCCCTGTGTGGATTAGTAGAGTCTGACTGATGCCTACGGAATCACGCAGACTTCCTCTCGAGCCGGATTCGGACTCGGCGCTGTCGGAGATTGTACAGAAGGCAGGTGGCGATGGATGGCGAGGTCGCTAGTGGCCTGGTTACGCAACAGGTGGACTGGAGTCCCCATTGAGATGGTGGGTTATCTTTGGCTTCATGTCATCACGGACCATGACGGCGGGTGATAACAGACCTCTCTGCGGGTGCTCCTTTGCGCAGACAAGAGCTATGGACCATCGAGGTGGCGGAAGCTAACGAGCAAGGGGGTAGATTTTGACGAGGGTCGTAATGGGGCACTTTCGCTGGCCAAGGTAGCATCCCTACGAAGTCGCACTTCATTGTACTAATACGGTGGCACCTCAGATCAGGCGAGAGGAGGCAGAGAAGCTCAAGGAAGCCAAACGTGGCCTCTAGATGTCCAACATAATAGTACTCGTTGCATTGTTTCGCATATAGCTGTCTCTGACCATCAGCAAGAAGACTCAGCTCTCAGATACGCGATGAACAGGCAGAGCGGCCGAGGGGGCGAGCATGATGCTGACATCGAGGCCGCGGTGGAAAAGCTACATGTACAAGTGAAGTGCACAACGTTCCATCCGTAACGTGACTCGAGGAGCTTACCAAGCCAAACACCGAAGAACTTTGGACTCTGGAAGAAGCGTCGTTGCGTGCGAAGCCCCGCAAGGAGCCCGATAAGGCAGTCGAAGCCGGGATGGCCAAGAATCTGCATTCCTATGGCAGAAGATTGAAAGCGTGCCATTGACGCGGCGGTCGGAACTGGGGCGCTTGTCAAAAGCTGGACAGACGCGATGACGTCATCGCCGTTGTTCACGTTCACGTTTGCGTCCTCTCCCTTTACACTCCTTCATATTGTCGATGGATGCTGCAGTAGCAAGTCACCTAGTCACCCCCGATAGCGGAACCTAGGTCATCCGTTCACAGGACGCGCGTTCTCAGCATTGTGCAGCTTTTGTCGCCACTTGACGCTACCTTGTAAACTCGCTCCACCAGTCAAGATTTTAGGGCCTCACCGGTCTTTGTCTCGGTACGTGCGCTGTTACTTTCGGCACCCGCCGCCCTCGTCCCTATGACGTGCACCCCGTCCTTTTATCTCGGTTCGCCCGTCACTTATGTTTGTCGTCTTACTTCGCATTGTGCTGCCTCGTACCTCACTCGTTCCCGACACTCTCTGTGCCCTCTTTTTTCCTGCTATGCTACCCATCCTTTATCTTACTTACCTTTCCCTTTGGTTTGGGTACTCGCACCCTTTATATTGAACCGCCGCTCTCTGCTGAATATAGAGTGCTATATTTCTACCTCCCCCCTTATATCTCGTGTGATCCCGGTTCGAGTTTGGCCCAATTGAGGGTGCTCGCTCGCTCGTCGTCTTCGTTAATCTCGTCGCATTGGTCAGCATTCGTTCTCACCCTCGCTCTCTCTCGTGTTCCATTGACCAGTGTAAGGTAAGTCATATCGGGGTTAGGGTTCTATGATTTGGGTCTGGTTCATTTCCATTCCACATTTCGTCGCCTATTCCCACCCTTGACATATCTTCGTGCCTCGGGGGGAGATCTTCCCTCCACTGCAGTGAGTGACATCTGAAGTAAATTACTACTCCTCTGGGTCGAGGATCCGCGTTTGCTGGGCGTAACATGCGTTGCACTGCCCGGATCATTGGTACTGATATTCCCCTCGTTTCTAACACATTTTAAGTCTACGTATGAGGCGCCGCGCCCCTATCATACAGACATGCAGTAGAAACGACAACCTGAGTCCTAAGTACATCTCTCCATCCGCGTCCGCACCTTCTCTACTATGCGAGTCCACTAAAGTCATGCGAGATCCTATTGGACTGGGCCAACTATTTCATGCGGCATATGACACCGGGAGAGTTCAATCCGAGGCGACCCGCACTCCGGACGGGAAGGGCCTGGGATACTTTTACTATTTGACTAATTGTTCATTCCACGTATCTCTGTGGAACAGTTGACTCGTACCATGAGACCGACCAAAGGATCCCAAAGGGAGATATAGGCCGACCAACTTAAACATTCAGATAAGCGTATTATGTCGCGTGAAGAGTCATGAGATTCATTGCAACACGTTCCGCTTACTACAATACAGTTCGAAAAACTTCGCTTCCCCCCCTTAGATCCTACGGTCTGCGGGTGTGACTACAGGTCCGTAATCTGCACCTTAATCGCGACGCTGCTCTGCGCCCGGGCCCACCCGCTCGTCATCAATGTGGGCTGGCTCGCGTTCGCCGAGTTGCTTGCGCCGGGCCGCGTGCGCGCGCTCCGCGTCGCACTCGACGACGTGCCCGATGCACTGGCAGCGCGGGTCGTCGAGGCCATGGGCGGCACGGAGCCGGACGTCGCACTCGAGTATACAGGCGCCGAGGCGTCGATGATCCGGGCCGTCCGGTTCGGCGGGACCGTGTTCGTCATCGGCACCGGGAAGAACGTAGATGCAGTTTCCGTTCATGCGGCTGTCGATGCGGGATGTAGACCTCAGGTTCCAGTACCGGTATGCTAATACGTGGCACCAAGGCGATATGGCACTTGGAGGCTGGGCTGCTGAGCGACATTAGTAAGTTCGTGACGCATCGGTTTCCAATCGAATATGCAGTACACACATTTGAGGCGAGCGCAGATGTGAAGAGCGGTGCGCGCCCAATCGGCCCCGTGCTACATATGAGCGCTGCGTATCCGAGCCGAAGGCCCGCGCGCTCGAACGGCGGCGAGGGCGACTGAGAGCGGCTCGAGGAGCGCGCTGTCCTCGAAGGAGAGGAACGGCGGGAGCTTGTGACACCATACCGCCGGGTGGGTGATGTAGCGGTGCAGCATCCCGGGGTGGAGCGGAAGAGGACGGGTTCGCAGCCGTTATAGCGGCCTACAAGGCACGGGGCGCAGGTGTGGCACGGGATCCCAGGCTCGATGGCAACTCGGTCGCCTGGTTTAAGATGGATGGACAGCGATGATCTAAGGAAGATCGACGATGTCGATCTGGGGGTGATTGGCGAAGCAGTCAAGGAAAGATACCTCTCCAGCGGACTCGTGGCCGAGGACGTGTTTGTCCTCGACGATCATCAGTCCGATGCGACCAGCGTGCCAAAATGTACATCAGAACTAGGAGAGATAAGATGAGGGGCGCAAAGACCCCGAGTCGTCATAATATAGCACGTACCCGCAGATCCCTGTGCTGCGAATCTCTACAACCATCTCTCCATTCTCCAGGGCTGCCCCAAATTGGACATCTGCAACCGATGGTTGCGCTTCATCGAGTCGCGTAGTTGTGGATGCCATATAATGGCAGGTGCGGGCTGCAAGCGCCCGAAAGTTTGTTTTCGAGAGTTGTTGGTGCGTTTACCCGGGGCTCCGCCATCGATCTGGTCGCATTGGGTGTACAATGTACGTATGGGGGGAGGCACAGGGCCGTCGACGTCACCGCTTAGGTGGACCGATGTGTCGATGTGTCTTTCTTGAGCCACCATGGATGCGTCCGAGTTGACAGGCGGAGTTGAGCCCAGATTAGGGTGAGGAAACGATGCGAGAGAGAGAGAGAAAGGAAAGATGAGAAGCCCGGGCCGCCGAGGCAACGACCGCGGGATGGTTGGCGGCTTGGTTGGCGGTAGAACTGAGGGCGAGAGCAGGAGCCAACAAAGGCGGCGGGACGAGGCCAAAACATGAAGGCGGAAATGCTAGGAGTGATTGATAGAGGTATTGCGAAGAAAGGTCAAGTCTCCTGTGACTAACATGGACCATGCCGGGATAAATGAATTAACGAACGAAACTGCACAGCAGCGGTGCCAGAGAAAGTGCCAGAGAAGTGGTGGATGATATCTGGATGGGAAGCCAGCGCCAGTTTCCGACACTGCAAGTATAAGTAGAATGGGAAAGAAGATGGGGAGAGATGGGGAGTGGACGTGGCAGTAGGTAAAGGAAAGGAAGTGATGCTATCGGTATCGGAACGGGCACGGAACGCGACTATGAGGAAGCGGACGGAATAAATAACATACAGTACGGGCGAGAACAAAGACAGCCGTAAGCTTGGGTAGAAGATCATGAAAAAGAAATACGCACGAGCCATTGCGCCCATGCTCCCGGAAAAAGGGTGACGGCGATTGCAAGGCGAACTTGAAGTGCGCTGGGTGTAAAACGGACGACGACAATGCGAAAATGTCGACACGACTGGAGAGACAAACGGCAAATGGATATCGTTCAATTGCGTTTTTAGAGAATAAAATATATTACGATTTCAGTCTATAGCTTCTGTCCTCGCAGATCTATACGAGCTTGTCGGAAAACCTGTCGTCGAGACTCCGCCAGTTACACGCTCCGGAAAAATCTCGTGTGGTGCCCGACATCTGCCTTCTGTTCTCTTCCCTTCCATGCGATGGGTCCAATTCTGTCTGACGACAAGCTGTACTTTATGAATTTGTAAATTTGTTCGTATACCCCGACGCTCTCCGCGCTCATCGAATCCCGCAAACCTGGCTCACAGCCCGAAACGTTGTACAAGCTTCATTGCTTCATGTAGCACAGCCCAAAACCCTGCCTGGGGCACGGGGCGAGATCGACGTCGCACAAAGTTGTCACATCGCCGGTGACAACTCTCGTATCGGAAAAGGCGACACCCACTACCGTGGTAGCGGGCCTCAGAGATCACCGATTCATTCATTTTTGTTTGACACGGCCTACTGGAGACAGGGAAACCATTCGATGCTTCGTTCGAACTTCGGAGACAATCTTACCCTACTGCAGATCGTCCGATCCCAACTTCCTGTCGCGGTGTTTGTCTTCCTTTCTGCCTGTCACACTGCCGAGCCGACAGAAGACAGAAATGGTAACGAAGGGTTGCACATTGCGATTGCGATTCAATTCTGCGGCTGTCCGGAGCGTCATCGGACGACGTGGGCGATGGCTGATACAGACGGGGTAGACCTATCAAAGCATATATTTTCTCAGAGAGCTCAGGACGCAGAGGCGTGCCACATTACGAGAGATCTGCGAGAGCGCTTCAGTTTGCAGTGAAGAAGATCTGCGGAGAGGGACGTTAGAGCGATGGATCATCATTACGGCGCATGACCGCGCGTCGTGAGTAAGTGGTGGAATTGTTTGCGTACTCGTGCTTATTTGTAGGATAGACGAACTACTTGTTACGAGGGCACGGCCCACGTGCTACGTGTAAAAAGGGTCGGTTTGGATTAATCACAATATGGGCGACGCAATGTGCGGACTTGGATCAATGGATCCGACAGGCGGAGCGGATTTTTGGGAAGAATTGTGAGGGGAGGGGACAGTGGCGTGTGTGAGAGGGAAAAGGGAAATAAGAGCAAAGCTGTAAAGGTGAGGATTGGAGGGTGCGTCAAACCGAAAGCGAGCCTCGATCAGGCCTCGATCAAGAGCCGACAAAGGCTACGGAAAGAGGCCAGTGCTGCTTGGGCCAATTGATAGCAGGCCCGGGGGCTTAGTGCTGGAGATATCATCAATCGAACCTGACTCGCGCTGGGATCGAGGGAGAAGGCCTAGGCGACGCGCAGATCCATTCAACAAAAAAGAGGTGGTTTATTCAAACGGAGAAAACTCGATATCTATGACCAAAACGACATGGAGAAGGAGGAGGGGAGTGATTGGGAATGGTAAGGGCGGACGAGATGAAATGCGAGGAGAATAGAACGGGGATGGGAACGGAACGCAAAGGTGAAGGCGGAGTGACAAAATAAGAGGTATGTAGTAAACCGGGAAGACAGAGGGAGTCGCGAGTGAGGCCGGCCAAAGTGATTGTATCGTCTGGGGGCAAGGGCTGGAGGGGAAGACGAACACACTAGAAAAGACAAGAAAAGGAGAAGGAAAAGTACTCAAGAAATCGTGGCTTCGGTCCAGTCGAAGTGCGGCGTGGTCAACTCATGGTCATAGAGTGGTGATAGCGATCGCCAAGTGGAGTGCGGCGTGTGGACAAAAAGATAGACGATGACGATGGCTCATATAAACCCGCGGACATGAAAAGGTATGTATGCCGGCCCGGATGGGGGGTAAACGAGGGGTCGGACACGAGGAGAATGGACGTAACTTACTATCATAGCCGGTCTGAGGCGGAGCGAGGTACGAGCGATGCCTTAGAGCATCGTCTCCAAGCAGGGCGACACGTGACTCATTCCTGTCGCCCCCATCTGCCCCGGGATCTTTTTATTTTTGATAATACCCTTTCATATATCATAAATACATCCTGGGCCATCTCTTGAGCCTCACCTGAAGGATACTCGAAGACCCGGCATTGGCAGTCTGCCCGAGTCTAGCAATGATCAATCCCAGTGGGAAGTCCGTAGATTATTATCAAATTTTTGTATTTTGAGAGATTATGTTACATTTTTTCGATTCGAAGCGATTCTCTTTGACTTATTTGTTAAGTCGATGATGTCTATGGTTCTCTGACTCGAGTCTCGACTTGACTGGCTTGAGATATTTGCCGCATTAGCTGTTACTTGTTAATATTATTAGACTTACTCGTTACTTGATTCCACGGTGTGACGTTCACTCACTGGCACTCCAAGTCCCTCACATCTTAGCTCTATGGCAAGCCGCAAGCCTGTGGAACGACGTAGACTGAGATTTATGCTAGACGGCCATCTCGTTGCCAATAATATTACGCCTGATCGTATATCCTCAAAGCGATCTGGAGCACATAAACGACAAAACACTCAGAGTTCTGCCCATCCCTCGACGCCTCGTGCCCCTACATCTGAGCCTCATAACGAACCTGAATACGATCCAGCACCACTGGATGTTCCCAATGACGAGGAAGCTGGGCCTTCTCGTGTGTCAGTGTCTTCTGACATTGGCCCTACTCCCACGGCGTCCGATCCTATTGCTCCAGATACATCGCCTGATGAGACTCGTACACTGGGATGTGACCCTATGCCACTGGATGACCCCAATGATGAGGCGGCTGGACTTTCGAGTGCCGCTCTGATGTCTACTGACTGTGTCCCTCAAGAAAATATCCAGCCGGACCCACTTGAGCAAAATGATGGGGATACTGTGAACCCGATACACCTCCCTGACTTGCAGACCACGCAGCGTTTCATTGATCTGTTGCGTACGGCTGTCCTCAAGGAGACCACCATGGACTCTGAAGAACTCTACGATCTACGTAACCCTGGGCCTGCACTCGATCTCTTGGACCCTTCACCGCTGCTACGGTCATTGAGACATTTCATTAATAATGCTACTGCGTCTCGGGACCACTACGACAATACTCGGGCCATTGAGCTTCTCAATAACCCCAACGATGGTTTCCTGTCCTTTGATCAAGTAAAGCGACGCCTCTGTCATTTGTCTGGTGTCCTCCCGCTTGAGCATGACATGTGTCCAGATTCTTGTATCGCGTATACTGGGCCATATGGTGAACTTGATAAGTGTCCCCGGTGTTATACGACGCGTTACTATCCCAACTCGTATAAGCCACGGAAGCGCTTCTCTACTGTACCGATTGGGCCTGTCATCCAGGCATTCTACGGGTCTCCTGAAATCGCCGAGAAGATGCACTACCTTGAGCGAAAACTGGCTGAGAATGTCGAGACAGCAAGACTTGGCGGAGCAAGGCTTTCTGTTTATGACGATACTGCTTGCGGACGCGAACTACTTGACGCATGGAGTTTAGGACGTTTTGCAAAATCTGATGTCGCACTTCAGTTGTCTATCGACGGAGCTCAACTTCGTCCCGATCAGCTGTCGGAGGCATGGGTATTCATATGGGTCATACACAATCTCCCACCGGACATTCGCTACAAGAAAGCCTTCGTCATCCCGGCAGCGATTGTGCCTGGTCCCAACAAACCTGGTGACATCGATTCCTTCCTGTTCCCATCCCTATATCATGTTGCAGCACTCCAACGCGAAGGCCTACGGGTCTTTGATGCGTCCCTCAACACTGTGATTCCCCGCTCAGTCCCTATGGTTCTTTTCAGTACCGCGGATAGCCCTGGCAGCGCGTCGATGTCCGGGATGGTTGGGCACGGAGGAAAGCACGGGTGCCGACTCTATTGTCAAATGCCCGGTCGGCGTCGCACGGGTGATTCACATTACTACCCCGTTATGAACCTCGTGGATGACCCAGATTATGATGTCCCGCGGTGCTGCCATCCCGATGTGACTGTTGCTGATCTTCATGAGTTTCGTAGCGACTTGCCTTGGAAATACAAGAAGAACTTGGAGTATCTTCTGGCTGCGCGTAATATGACAGAATACGGTCGTCGTCGTCTCGAAGTTGGACTGTGCAAGCAAACACTGTTCAGTGGACTCCCGAGTCAACCGCTTCTTGTACCCAGCATTTTTACAATGGATATCATGCACCTTTCCGTTCTAAATGACCCTGACCTCTTTATAAAGCTATTCACTGGAAAGCTCAACTGCTATGCACCGGATGATAGGTCCTCTTGGGACTGGGCCGTTTTTTACCAAAACCAGGCCTTGTGGACCGGGCATGGCGAGACTGTCACCAGGGCAGTGCCTTATATGCCCTCAAGCTTCGGGCGGGCACCAAGAGACCCCGCTAAGAAGATTAATTCAGGATACAAGGCTTGGGAGTTCCAGCAATATATATATGGCCTGGGTCCTACTCTATTCCGTCATATATTACCCAGGAAGTACTGGCTCAACTTCTGCAAGCTTGTGGCTGGTATTCGCCTCCTGCAACGCCACTGTATCAGTTTCCAGGAGATTCTCAAGGGCCATGCATTACTGGAGGACTTCGTGCAAGAATTCGAGAGTCTATACTATCAACGTATGGAGTCTCGGATACACTTTGTACGACACAGCATTCACCTTCTCACGCACATTGCTCCGGAAACCCTGAGAGTTGGTCCTTTAGCGTGTTATGCGCAATGGACCCTCGAAACTGCGATTGGGAATCTGGGCCGAGAAATCCGGCAAGATCGCGACTTGTTTGCGAACCTCACACAGCGGGCAATACTCCGCGCTCAGGTGAATTCTCTACAGGCCCGCTATCCCAACATAAAGATAGAGGTCCACTCCAGGGACGGATCCTCGCTCCCTAGTAACGCCCATGTGTTTGAGGAAGCGGCGGGGTATGCATTTCTCCCGCATTGTGAAGAATACCCCACGCCCCTCCTGGAGGAAGAACTCGAGGCGCTCAAGGTATACTGGCAACGACAAGCTTGGCCCAACCAAGATTCCTGGCCCAACGCCGTCTGTCGGTGGGCAAAACTTTATCTGCCAAATGGACAGCGTGCACGGTCTGTCTGGTTTGAGTCCAATTCCGCAGGCCAGCTACGTCGGACATCTTGTGTCGAGGTAAGCCGCATACGTGTCTCCGGGGTTTCTTGTGTGCTCAAGAAAGTCTCGCAGGTGGTGTATAACGATCACATACGAGTAGCGAACGTATTGTTCTATTTCTATCTACGATTTGGTGACACACGATATCCCTTGGCGATGTTGGCACTGTTCTCTATGCCAGATGCCGAGGTCGTGTTCGATTCTAGCGACACGATCTACTTGTGTAGCCCTTTAACTGGCTCCGAGGGTATAGCTGTCGTCCCCGTTACTGCGATACGCTCGGTGGTCTGTATGTTTCCTGAGATGGTGGTTAGTCTGGATGGCCAGATATCTCTTACGGGCAAGTTTTCATTGATGCGCCATCCATACATCGAGCTTGCGACACTTTCTTCGGGCGGTGTAGTCGAGGACGATCACGATGCCTTGTAACGTAATAATACAACCCCTTGTTTTATTTTGTCGACTGTACGGTGTACACGAAAGATACCTGCTGTTTTCATCTGATTCGGTTGTGCTTAGCTCCTACCGGATTTAGCTATCTTCAGCCACGTCTACTTCTTCTACCTCTTCTCCCTGACCCTCCTTACTAACACCATCGATACCCTGACCCTCGTTGCTCCACTTCATCATTCATAGTCGCCTCGTCCCCGGTACACTCGCACAACGACGGCCAGAGGCTCCGCGCCAGTCCTGCCCAACCTGTTCTTTGGTTGTGTCACCCGTCCATATGACGACCACCAGTCGTTGCTTTGGTGAATTCTACTCCATTGCCCTTTGAATCTTGACGTCTTTGTGAGACCATTTGGGGCGGTGTTGGCCGCGTGCCTGATTTCGGACATACAGGAGGGTTATGATATCGTGCGTCGCACTATCTCGACCCTGTTGGTCATCGATTTCATATGCTCATGTTCACTAGCTTTTCATTTTATAGCTTGCCATTTCCGGGCTACACTCTGTCCATGCCGTCGCCCCTTGTCTATGCTACGCGTGTCCGGTTACACCCTCGTACCCACACCCATGTCTTCCTCCCGCTGTCCCCATTCCACATATCCTTTCTCGCTCTACGAACCTTTGACTTAGTCCCCGACATGTCGTATACTGGCTGAATGTACACAATGTCATATTCTTGACTCTTAACGAGAGCTACTTTCGCCTCTGTTTCTCCGTGTGCCCAGCAAGAGCTCCATCAAATTCAGTCAAGTCCAAAGTTCATCTAAGTAAGAAGAATCACTGCCGTTGTACCTGCCGACACCGAGATACCCTTCGCGTCGACCCTATGCCGCCCTTAGCACTCCCTTGTATTCTCCATTCAACGGCCCACTTGTCGTACAGACCGCCCATTCACATCTCACTTTAGTTGCGACGGCACAGCTTCCCGGTATCGCTGATGGTTATTCGCATTTCGGGTTATACTGTACTGGCTTGTACTCTACACGCTTCGTCTTTCTGCTTCTTTCTTAGAAACCCTGACTTTACAATTTGCACTTCGATCCACGCTCCACTGAATCCTGCTCCGCACCCAACTCTGTACGAGGGCGCTTGTTGCTGGTTTGATCTTTGTTCTGAGTTTCTGTGGCCAGCCCAATATCAACAAGGGTCATGTCGGATGCCAGTGCATCCGACTCGACCGTCTGTGTGCCCATGTCAAAGCGGCACCGCTAAGGATATGTGAGTCACATTCCGCACGTATCAGAACACTCTCTTACATCCTTGGGGAACCGCGCGAGCAAGGGACAGCTGGTACGACGTTGGAGGATATGTCCTGAACCTGTAGCAAGATATGGGAGCAAGGGAGGGGGGGGATGGAGGAAGTTCATAGGAGAGTAGTTGATCTCCTTCCCGGTGAGTTTGCTTCTTCACGAATATATATATAATTGAGTGATTTGACAAGCGAACATATCAGAAAATTTGGCATACCGTTCGTCAAGGAGATCATTGCGTTCTCAAAGCAACTGAGTAACGACGTAATTCCTTGCATCCAGTAACTCCTGCAGGGTTGCTTCATATAGCACCCTGGCTCTGAGATTTTTGGCGAGGGGGATGTCGTTGTCGGGGGATTCTGGGGAGGACATGCTGCTGGCTAGTACAGTAGACTGTAAACGAGAACGCGTAAGTCGATCATTTTATAATTTAAGTCGCCCCAACCTCCCCAATAATTGGTCAATTTCTTTCGTTGTGGAATTCATCCCTCTCTCTCCTTTCCTTTCCTTTCCTTTTTTTTTCTTTCCCTGAAGCCCCACAGTGCACATGGACTTCCCGTCCCAGTTCCCAACCCAGTACAGTCAATACCAACCCGATGGCGCCGGAGAAGGGGTCGTTACCCCACCGGGGACATACAGAGGCCATGTAAGCCAAATCAGGACATATTGACGGCAATTTGACGTGTGTATACAGACTACTGGATCCCACCGGGGCACGGAGAGACTGAATGTGATAGCAGCCGCGTCCGAGCAAATGCTCGAACAAAATGGATTTTATGTGCGACTACAATACAATTCAATGAAACAAAAAGAAGAGATCTTCGCACTGCACGAGGCGAACTCTGAACTGAAGAAAGAAGTCGAACTGCTCAAGGAACGTAATGAAACATATCGGTAAGTGTTAGTTGTACCTGCGTTCGGTCTTCGTGTCCTGACATACAGTACTCGACCTAGGGAAATAATCAATGGTTCGATCACAAAGGACTCGGACTCGCAGCAGACGGTGTCAGTCCAGAGCAAGGGCGCTCGTCGCGTATTTTCGCTTTCAAATCCCCCACCGAACCCGACGCTCCAGGAACAAGAAGATCACCCAGATGTCTTCTATTGGGACATACATGAGTTTAGGATCGAAGCCAGGCATCGCGCGAAGCAAGAAAATAAGGGTGAAACAAACGGTGAAGCGAACTTGGTAATAATGAAGCGGAAGCATGGACGCCCTCCCAAGTCCGCAACGACTGGCACCAATCATTGCCACTTCTACCTCGAATACCACGATGGCACCCTCATTAGTCGCGAAGATCTCACGCTTTTAAGTCAGAAGGCCAGGATGATATGGTGGGAGCTCGACGACGTCGGTCTCGCCCCCCCAACCTTTGGTCAAATGACCAAGATCGCCTGGGACTTCTTCTGGCGTTGCATGGTCGCTTACCCCGAGTTTCAGTTCCTGTTACTTTGCAAAGGCGGCGAATGGAAGCTACGACAATGGTCGATCAAGTCATATTCAGGCTGGGCTGCAATCCACGGTGTTCGAGAGGTAAAACCGAAGGCCACAGGCACACTTGATGACCTTGATCTCATTGAGTTGGACCCAGAAGATAAGGACATTGACATGGATGGCGACGACGACAACCAAGTCTCTGCAGTTGTACACCCAGTATGTGGAGAACACCCGTACTTATTCTCTCCGTTGTAACCATCGGTATACAGATGCCAAGTCCATCTACAAGTCCGTTTACTACCCCCACATCGGTGATAGCGGACCCATTGTAACATCACATCCATTGACTTTCTCCGTGCGACTTACACACCGCACAGTGCACCTGTACCAAGCCCGTCAACTCCAAGCACCCTTCATGGTACTCCCCAACTATCCCTGTCTACAATCACTGACCCCACATCGTGTAGATCCACGCTCAGACCCACAAGGGTCACCTCTGCACACGTCCCCAACCACCAGCAGCGTGCGGCCAACTGACGACGCCACATCCCCAACCAATGCTCCGGACGCAAATGCCACACGCGCTCCCAACAGCTCCCCATCAGACGCGGCACTGGGCCAGGTGAGTGTTAATCCCACCCATGAAAGACGCGGCAACGGCCTACTAACGTGGTTAAACCTCAAACAGCCACCAACTCCTACCATCGAAGGAAGAGGCCTGGACGCGACGACAGTTGCTCCTGCCCCCTCCCCCGCCCCAGTTGATATAGGCAACATAGATGCCATGGGCGAACCGAGCCAACCTGACACAGGTGGGATACACGGGAACGACGCAAACCCAAGGCCGATGCTCGACACTGCTGCAACGACCCCAAGTGATGCAGGGCCGACTCCCCCCAGCCAGAATGACCCTGTGTACGTACAGATGCCCCACACACCACGTCGGCAAGCACTAACACCGGTGTAGCGACGTCGATGGCACGATACTACCTACTACCGACATGTGTCCGATGAATCTGGGACCTGAGGACACCAATGCCGATTAGTGTTCGCAAGTCCGGTCCATGTGACCGCAAAAAAACCGGGACCGGACCGGACCGCAACCGGTTGCAACCGGACCTGCGGTTGCGGTCCTTCCTATTTTGGAGTGGCACCGGTTGCGGTTCAACCGGAATCTTCAGTATGGCTGAACCGCCACAGGGCCGGTTGGGACCGGTCCCAACCGGTCTTTCCCACCATGACCATCGACATCGACAACGCCAGCATCAAGAACGATGACCAAATGCAAACTACGACTGCCATTCCGACACCCGGGCCAACTGCAGCGACGCCGACATCGTCTTGGATCGGCCTCAACAACAAGAACCGCGCCCTTGACCGCGCCACCACCAACGACCACGGCGACAGCCACAAGGCCGACACTTCAACAAGGGCGACACTGGCACGTCGACAGCCACAACATCAACATTTCCATCAACAATTCGATAACCACGACGACGGCCACAACAACAACACGTCGACAACCACGACAACAACACATCGGCAGCCGCAACGACGACACGGTGACAACTGCAACACCAACACATCAACAACTTGAATCACGACGACGGCCACAGCAAGAATGCGTCGACAACCACAACGACGGCGCACGGCAACTGCGACCTTGGCCGCAGCACCGACGTTCGACAGCCGCACTGACGACATGACGACGGCCGCAAGATCAACACATCAACTTGAACCACGACGACGGCCGCAACAGCAGCGCATCGACAACCACAACAACCACAACCACAACTGGGCCGCAAAACCGACTCATCGACAACCACTGGCACGACAACACGCGATGATAGAACAGCTGCCGCGACGTGTTCACGATGTCCTCTTGGTGACGAGGACCATGGTATATTTACATCCATAGAGTAGTAAACAAATTGTAACTACCAGTAGTACTATTTAATACATACATTTACAGGTTGCAGTCGGTCTTTGGCCAGTTGCAACCGACCCAGCCTGAGCCGGTTTAGACCGCGAGGACCGGTCTTTTGAGAATCCGGCAACCGGGTGGGACCGACTCCTGTCGGCTCGGTCCGGTTTTGGGCCTCGGGGATGAACCGATGGATCGGTCCCGGTCCCGGTCTTTCCAAATTAGGCAAAAAAACCGGACTGGACCGGACTTTCAATCACTAATGCCGATGCCAGCAAGAAACGGAAGAGCAGCAACAACGTGCCACCTCTGGCTCCGACTAAAAAACAAAAGTCCTCGGGCGCGCCAGCTATACCAACACAGACAAACTCAATCAGGTATGTGCTGACAACACTATTTTCGTCATAATAACGGTGATCACGACTCCAGGAACATCTGCATGCGGCACTGGAACCAGCTCCAGCCAGGAGGCCAAGGTACCGCCGCTCACTTCGACGCATACTACAAGGCCCTATTGGACGCCGAAAAGGAGGTACGTGAACCATTCTTCAATACAACACCACCACTAATACACGCAAAGCCCTTCAAGAAACAGATGTACATTGGGCGCGGTGCCACGGTGAGTTTCCATGGACTGCGTGTTATCCATTGTATTGCCCTAATAACAATCCCCTTGTACCAGAGGAAGGCAAATGCGGCGGCGAACAAAGGAAACGCTGCGTCGACCAGTTCTTGATCGCAGCATGGCCATAGTCTCTTTGGCATTTGTGGGCATTCTTGGTGGATATGGGCTCCACGCAGCATCAATAACAATCGTTTTGTTATAGTGAAGTAAATAAAAATTGTATTACTATTGTTGTAAATCGAAATGCAATCGAATGTGTCGATTATCGTAGATCTGGAGCGATTTCTATTCAATTAATTCCGAGTGAAATTTACCACCCAGTGAGCGTATTCCTGTCATAGCGCTAATCGCTAGCAATAGAAAAAAACATAGAAGATCGAATTTGATCTAGTATACTTCACATTTTATCAAACATTCGATTTGGGTAGATAGCATCTCAGATAATCTAAATTAATCGACCCCGATATATGGACTTCCCACTGGGGATCAATGCCCACCCGGGCATAGATCCTCGGACTGAGGAAGGGGTCGCTCAACGACTGAGAGAGGCTTGCACCCAAGAGAACAACAGCAACAAAATGGCTATTTGGGGCAAATCGTTGGCAGCCTTTTACATCACCCTTGAACTGTGCCCCAGGTGCAGGACAGTAGCAGGATTGGTTTCATCCTGTTCCAGAGCCGTGCGAGGCGTGATTGATCAACGCTTTCGAGCGCAGCAGGGCTTCAACTCCAAAGCAGTTGACGAGGCTTTCTTGCAAACCCTCGCCAAGAGCATGGACAATGCAGTCCATATATGGTGCAATACAGTAGCAGACCGCTACTTTTGAACAGCGGCGGAATCGGCCAGCGAAAAATTTGGATTCTTCATATGGGTCCGGTGGTACACAACGAGGAGCTAGGTAATAATTTATGATCGAAAGTCATGTTTTTTCGTGTCTCTAATGTCGTCTAACCTGCGCTACACATCACATCGAAGAGTCTGTGTGCTGCCAACCATAAACTGACCCTGAAAGGCATCTGTAAATGCAGTAGGTGTTCGGAGCTATTCGGAGCTGTTCGAGGACACTCCGAACAGCTCCGAACAGCTCCGAACACCTAGTTGCGTCTACAGATGAGTCTGAGAGCGCGCATGATTTTGGGTGTGTGAAGCGTCACTAGTGGTCACGCAGGCCTCCGCGGGGCGCGAAATGTCGTAGTCGGGTCCGTGGCGATCACGGACTCGTCGGTGTCGAAGGGCTAAGGCCGCGCGTGAGTGCGGCGATGTCAGGAGAGGCTACACAGAGCCTGAGGTCGAGTGGTCGGAAGTGATCGGAAGTGGTCGCGCACGCTTGCGCGTGGCGCAAAACTTCATAGAGGTTGCCGCCAGGGTTGGGAACGCGTCAGGTTCGAGTCGCTAAGACCACGCATGAGTGCGGCACACTGGGGAACACATGGGATGAGCCTCACTGAGGTCAAAAGTCCGAAATCTGAAGGGGTACTTAACTTCTGTATAGAGACTAATAGAGTCCCCAAGCGGGTTGCAGCCCATTTTGACACATAATTACATTATTTGGTCACAGGCGGCGGAATTGACCCATCAAAAAAAATAAAACTCCCTCAGTTTTGAGTATTTCGACAAACTGTTTTAGGGATTTGTTCCTCTCATCAAAACAAGCACTTTGGCTAAAGGAATAAGCAGTCCAACTTTTTTTCCAGGAGCAATCTTGGTTGTACAAAAGTAGCGGCCTTCTGACGTATTGCACCATAGGAAGATTGATCAGGTGTCGTTACTCGAACCCTCGCAGCACACCATTCGCGCTAATGTTTTCCCCCTCCCCTCATTTTATCTCTGATTCATTTTTCTTCCCGATCCCGCCCTGCCGCCTCCCCCGAATGCCACCTCTTTGTCGCCGTCTTGCCTTACCCTCCATCCGGCTACATGCCGTCTGCCGTGCGCCACCCTTACCATCCCGCTGCCGGCTTTGCCCCATGGGCCGCCTGCACACCACATCTTCCCGCGCTTTGCTTGCACCCTCTCACTGCCTGCCTTTTCCCCTGTGTGCTGCCTGCACGCCGCTGCTCCCGTTGCTGACCCTGCCCTGTGCGTCGTCTGCACCCTCCCGCCGCCGGCTTTGCCCCGTGCGCTGCATCTCTACTCCCATCGCTGGCCTTTGCCCCGCGTGTCGCTGTACCCTACCCCCACCGGCCTTGCCCCGTGCGCTGCGCTTCTGCTCCCGTCGCCGGCCTTGTCCCGTGCGTCGCCTGCACCCTCCCGCCGCCGGCTTTGCCCTGTGCGCTGCATGTCTACTCCCATCGCCGGCCTTTGCCCCGCGTGTCGCTGTACCCTCCCGCCGCCGGCTTTGCCCCGTGCGCTGCGCTTCTGCTCCCGTTGCCGGCCTTGCCCCGTGCGTCGCCTGCACCCTCCCGCCGCCAGCTTTGCCCCGTGCGCTGCGTGCCTACTCCCATCGCCCCTGCCCCGCGCATCGCTGTACCCTCCCACCGCCAGCCTAGCCCCGTGCGCTGCGTGTCTACTCCCATCGCCGGCCTTGCACCACGCGTCACTGTACCCTCCCGCTGCCGGCGATACGCCTGGTCTCTCCCTGAGCCCCGAAAATGTGCTTTTTGCAGTTGCTACTTACATCTTAGACTCGCTCGCGCTCACCTGTGCATTCCCGCATTCTGTATGCTTTCTAAGCGCCGCATTCCGCGCTTCGCCGCTTTCCCGCGCTCTGTATGCGCCCGGCTTTCCTCTCATCCCAGACTCTTCCCTTCGCGTTTTAGCTTCCCCCCTTTCCCCTGTTTATCTAATTCACCCTCTTTCCTCAGCCTACTCTCCTTAGTATATAGGCCATGTAATTACAACTTTACACCTCAGGTTATAGCAGAGACTTTCCCTCACAGATTTCGGACCTTTGAGCTCAGCGTAGCTCACTCCCTCGCGTTCCCAGCATGCCGCACTCGCGCGGCCTTAGCCACTTGAACTCGACGCATTTCCTGACCCCAGCGGCCAACCATACGAAGCGTCGCACCACGCCGAAGCGTGCGCGACCGTTTCCGACCACTTGTGACTAGCTGACCCCGTTTCCTCTCCTGACCTCGCCGCACTTGCACGCGGCCTTAGCCCTTCGACACCGACGCGCCCGCGATAGCCGCGGACCCCTATGCGACAGCTCACGCCCCGCGGAGGCCTGCGCGACACATCGTGACGCTTCACACCCCCCACATACTGCGCGCCATAGACCGTTTCCTAGCGATCAGGGATAGTTTAGGGTATCACTGGCCTTGCCCCGTGCGCTGCATGTCTGCTCCCGTTGCCAGCCTTGCCCCGTGTGTCGCTGTACTCTCCAACCGCCGGCTTTGCCCCGTGCACTGTGTGTCTGTTCCTATCACTGGCCTTGCCCCGCGCGTTGCCTGCACCCTCCCGCCGCTGGCCTTGCCCCGTGCACTGCGCTTCTGCTCCTGTTGCTAGCCTGGCCCCGTGTGTCACTTGCATGCCATATCCACCCCTGCTGCTTGCCCTGCCCTGCACGCCGCCTGAATGCGACTCCCCCTCCTGCCGCCATTTTTCCCTTGTGCACCAGTCACATCACCTGCTGCGATGATGCCATGCCGCCGTATCCCAGATCATAAGGGCGCGGGCCAACCCTGAGTCCTCAGTGTCGCATACCACCTCTGGGCACTGTGACCAAGTACATTGCTCACGTGGGCCACGGCCATTCATAGCATGCATCGGCCACCACGAACACGCCTTTTCCAAAAAGCGACAGGCTCAAGCTATGGGACGGCTCAGCCGATCTGAGGAAAGCCAAGTGGCAAAACCCCATCACATCGCCTAAGGGTGGGGCTCCTGACCTACGCCCAAGCACCCCTCCACTCTCAGCCCAGAAGAAGGGGAGCATGTCGAGGATAGGATCGTGCACACCTGGAGGATATGTACGCGTGGGGCATACAGTACGGGCTTCTCCATGGGGCTCTGCCTCTGCAACGACCCCAGTTCATCAGACTCACTGCCGATCGCTACATCATGGACACATTCCAGCCAGCCGACCTCATCGTTTCCTAAGTAGGGGGTGCCGAGTCTCACTCGTCGCGTCATCGATTCCTTACTGGTTGGGTGTCGCGACCTCGCCTCGGCAACAAAGTCCCTCATTTTCGATCGAGAGGCGCTTCGCGCTTCCGCCCGTTCTCTTTGCTGTCCCACCAACATTTCGCCCGGGCCCTCTTACAGATTTCCTTTCGTGCCACGCGCCGTCTTCCTCTCGTCTTGCTGTAAGTTATGGATAGTTTTCGGGAGCTCGGAAACAGTGCGCGAGGCGAACTAGATAGAACAGAAGTCTCAGGATCGCGCGGTACGAGCGATGTCTGTAATGTATTTACCTAGATAGAACAGAAGTCTATCCGGGCGTAAGCGTGCTGGAAAGTAAACGAGTGGTAAAGTAAGCTCACCTCAGGATCGCGCGGTACGAGCGATGTCTGAGGTGCTAGGTACGAGTAAACGAAAGTACTTATACTACGGAGTCTAAAGCCTAATACGTATGGCTGTCATACTACAGCAACATCCAAAACAGGGGGCCCTTTTTGGCCACATTAGGCGTCCAGGCTGAGACTGAAAGGGTGTCCTGTTAACCATGCCGAAGTATTTTCTCACGAGAAATTATTCGTAGTAATTAAAGAAATAAAAATAACTAATCTGCAGACTCCAAGTCGAGCTCACGGGCGCAGCCTTGGGCACAGCGATGTTGGCGACTTTCTGGAGCACGCTCCGTCAAGGTCAAGATATACATATATTGCCACGGGTAGCAAGAGACTAACTAGTGAACAATGTGCTCTAAAGTAGCCATGGGATAGCCCGCTGCAGCACCGCAGCACCCTTGGCAGCTCCCGCTGTCGTCGACTGTCGGTCTGAGTTGTCGTTGTTTATTGTCATCGTCGTCGTGTCGTAGTCGTCGTTGCTGCGTTGGCGGAATGTCTGCTTCCGTCGCCGTCATCGTCCCGCCATCATAGTCATCGTCGGCAGCACACGTGCTGGGGCTGCGCTGGTAGAGTTCCACAGCCATCCTTGCAGCCATCATCCTCTGGCTTGTATTGGTACGCACCCTCGTCGCTGCTGCATTGGTGTCATTCAAGTTGTTAGGGGCGCACGCAACTCGCGGTGATCCCAAGGTTGACGCCCCGACGGCAGTGGTGGTGGTGGTAGCATGATATCGTCGGCTTCTTTGGCTGAGGTACCTGGGATGGGATGGTATGTGCTGCAGATTGACGTCAGCCGTCAGCGGAATAAAATAAATACTTACCTTCTTCTTCATGGGGTTTGAGCAAGGGTTTGAGGCAGGGAAGTGATACAGCAGTGATGAGGCTGGCGACAACACGGGCAGTAAGGCTTACGAGGGTGTGGGAAAGGTTACTTCCCACGCTCAATGGAAACGTGATGAGTCGAGCGACTCGGAGTCTTCAGTACTTCAGCCAGGACCCGTGGCGACGACGACAAACGCGGTGACGGTTGTAGTCGTTGCCGATCACGTACACCCCCGACAACGACGACTGCAGCGGCGGTAAGCTCCCGACCCGAACGCAACCGCAATTCGCGTGCACGGCTAACCACGATGACGGGCTTGATGACAGGGCAAGGGTGATGATGTGGGCGCAAGGACGACTTGCCAGGGCGACAGCGATGGGCGATGGTGGCAGCGGCAGCGCTGCGGGAAGTGTGCAGTACATTGCAATAAAGATTTTCTGTACTGTATACAAGTCGTATTCAAGTCTCATTGAGTTGCCTCAGGACTTGTTCAGGGCAGGAAAAACGGAGACAACACTCCGCAACGGGCGATAAGTATGAGATAACCCAGACTTTGGCTGCGTGCCGTCCCAGCATCACAAGATAACTATTTGATACCTTGGATAACTATTTAATAACTATGTATTTGCGAGATACCAAATTTCCCGAGAATTTCAAACTATACTTAACTGTGAACCCCGCACGTCAAATTTGGAGGTCAGCTACTGTCCATTCGTACGCAAGGGGCCCCCTGTTTTGGATCCTGCTGTAGTAGTGTATTCAGGGGGACAGGACAAGGAACGGATGTAATGTGTTATATTGAGTTTTAAAGTACGGGACGGAAGCAAATGTCCATCGCGCATTATCTGCGCTCGATCTCAACACTTGCCTCTCCCACAGTGCCGCACAAACCCCACCTCATGGGAGCAAAGCAGCGACTCGCAAAGGCCCCTCGATCTAGACGCCAGACGCATATAGTGTTTTTGTTCTAAGTATCATGTACCCGAATATATACTATAATATTTATTAGTTCAAGTTCGAGAGCGCGAGCAATGAGCCTCTCGTGCCTGATGTCACAACAACCCTTGGGCTTGGTGGTCCGTTTACACTGAGTCGCATTACACATCCCCCAACCCCGCCGCCAACTCGAAGAGGATTGCTCCTTTACCTTAATGTAAGGGACCCTCGGAGGCTACGCACGCACGAACATTACTGCCCTTGTTACCGCCACCCCACAGCGGGAATTTCGCGTTAACGGGCCAATTTACTGTATCATTCAAAATGTGGATAAATACCCTTTGTACAAATATGCAGTAGACACGGCCCCGTTCCTGCGCCAACTAAGTCGCCAGTACATCTCTTTATCTGCGCCTTCGCCTTCGCCCAGCGAGTTCATCAATCACCTCTGACTGTCTTTAAACGAGTCATGCGCGGTCCTGTTGGACGAGCTATATACGGCGTGTGGCACTGGAAAGACTGAAAGAGTTTAATCCTAGGCCACCCGCGATATGAGCAGGTCCAGGCCGTTCTATCAGCCGAAGTCGGCCGAAGACGCGCAACTAACGATGTCATATCGGGGATGGTGGTATTGAAGAAGACGTTGTTTGGTCGCATAGTGGTACGTGCCACATAAGGGCATGTGTCGGCTTATCACACCTGCAATCGCCCGAAAGTTAGTTTTCGAGACTTGCCGGTGCGCTTACCAGGGGCTCCGCCATCGGTCTGGTCGCATGAGGTGCACAATGTACGTATGAGGGGGCCAGATCCAGGGCCGTCGATGTCACCGCTTAGGGGGACGGATGCACCAATGTGTCTTTCTTGAGCCACCGTGGATGCGTATGACTTGACAGGAAGAGTAGAGCCCAGATTAGGGGGAGGAAACGATGGGAGGGCGAGAGAGAAAGGAACAACGATAGAAGCCTGGGCCGCCGAGCTAACGATCGCGGGATGGAGTGCAACGACTGGTGTCAGAAATGAGGGCAAGAGGAGCAAGAGCCAACAACGGCGGCTGGACGAGGGCCAAAACTTGAAGACGGTAATGCAGATGAGCTGCTTGCTATGAGAGAATGGCACATACATAGCTTTGGGGTCGAATACGTCAAGTGGCGTGGGCGAAGCAGTGTATGTGCTTAGATCTGTGTGAGGTGTGAGTTCGACGGGGGGAGCAGGTCCGGCAGAGGGGCTCGGGGGAGAGGACGAACGAGGAAGCAGGCAGGTGAGAGGGAAAGGGAAGGTATGGAGGATCTGAAAAGGCGAGGATGGCGGGATGGCGAGCGAACGGCTGCCAGTAGCGTTCGAACCGAAGGCGAAATCGGGCGTGAGTCTGAGGCGGCGGAATGGGGCTGAAAGACAGCATTGCTAAAACCGATTGATGGCGGTCTCGCGAATACCGCTCCGGGGGTGTCCTCAATATTGGACCTGACTTGCGCGGGATTCACACCGGGATCTAGGGGGAAGAGAAAATGCGTGCGACATGGTACTGATGTACAGTATCATAATGTAGTAGGAGAGTGTGCATCAGAGGCGGATGACGTACACGGAATAAGTCGATACATAAGTTCGGAATAGAAAGGCGGGAAAGTAAAGGGTGGGGAAAGGGGGAAGGGGAGAGTGGGAGTGGTGCAGGAGTGTGAACGAGATGGCCCACGAAGAGAACGGAACTGGTAAAACAAGGGGGAAAGGGTCAAAGAGGTTGTATCGTACAGTGACTATGCAAGGCCAAAGACGAGCGGATTGTTGATAGAAAGTAGAGGAAAAGGAAACATACATGAGACCAGATAGCAGCTTTCTCCCGTCAGAATGTCACGGTGGTGATGGCGACCGCGCAGTGGTGCGCTACAGAGAAACAGATGATGCCCGACGAAGTCTTGTAAACAAAGGCGCGGCTACACAACTGAAGGAATCGTTTCTCCTTTTTCGGAAATATCCGAGGCTCGTGCGGCAGCGAGACTGGAAATTCCGGAGAAATCTCGTGTTTGGTGGTGCCTAACGTCCGCATTCTGCTCTCTTCCCCTCCATGCGATGGGTCCAATTCCGTTCAACGATAGCGACGGACTGTACTTCATGGACTTGTACATCTCTTCTCATACCCCAACGCTCTCTGCACTCATTGAATCTCGCAAATCTCGCTCGCAACCTATAACGCCTGACGAGCCTTCGTTACTTCTTGTAGCACACCCCCGAGCCCTGCATGGCGCATGGGGCAAGATCGCCGTCGTACAAGCCGTCGGATCGCCAGTGGCAACTCTCGTTTCAGCAACGGCGACGCCTGAGACCGTAGTAGAGGGCCTCAAGGATCATCGCTTCGCATATTTCGTGTGTGCCATGGCTTACTGGAGTTAGGCGACCATTCGACGCTTCGTTTAACTTCACGGAGAAAATCTCATCCTACTCGAGATCGTCCGATCTCAACTTCCCACCGCGAAATTTGCACTCCTTTCTGCAGCAAATTACGCTTGTCACACTGCAGAGCTGACCGAAGACAGCATTGCCGACGAAGGACTGCACCTTGCGGCTGCAACACAATTTTGTGGCTTCCGGAGCATGATCGGGACGATGTGGGCGATGGCCGATACGGACGGGACAGACTTATCTAAACCTTTCTACAAATAGATTTTCTCGGAAGGTACAGGCCGTCGGGGGGTGCCATATTATGAGAGATTGGCGGGGGCGCTTCAGTTCGCGGTGAAGAAGCTGGGAAGAAGCGAGGTATCACGCTAGAGCAATGGGCCAACTTTGTTCATTACGGCGCGTGATCGTAGTGAGTTGTCAAATCTGTGAGGGTATGTACATCCTCTGTGCTTACGGCTTGTTCGCAACAGGGCGCATAGTAGAGTTGTATGACGTCTGGGAGACGTTATGTCCGCCCGAGGACCGAGCGGCGGTTGCGTTTGCGCGTACCACATTCGGCCTCGGGACGTTGCTTCGCACATGCCCGACAATTTTTAGACCCGCCCCTCAAGGGCATGTATGCTTTCGGTTTCGCGTCCCGTGTATTTTCTACTCGCTTCTATGATCTACGGGCTCGGGAAGCAGCTTGAAATTGTTCATTAAATAGTGAAACAGTTGACTTGATCAACTGGAGCCCGAGTCGCAGCTGCTGAGCGCTGAGCGCTGAGTTAGAAAACTGGCTAGTCGGAGCCTTGGGAGAAACGGGACTGCGACCTGGTCCACGCTTGCAAATGCCAGCGGGTGATCTCTATTCCTCCGGTCTGTTTCACCTCGCTCCCCCCTTCTTTTGCTCCGATTCCGCAGAGCGGCCTGAATCTAGCTTCTTTTCTTCTCTTGACCCCATAGGTATTATCAACGGCGGGTCTTCCTCGGTCGATCGGCACTCTTCTTGTGAAGTTTGGGGATATGACTGTAGCGTCAACGGCGTTCGTCCCATTGGCTTCTACCTGCAGAATTGGACAAGCTGACACTCAGTCCTGTGACCAGTGAGGACCCGGGATCGCTGGTGATCCGGAACTGAGCGACCGGGCTCCTTTCAAGTCCTTTGCGCTCGGCAGGGCGAACAACCACGAGAACCCCAAATACCGGACGCTCGACTCACTCATGTCCCAACGGTGCGTGCGTACGCGTGCGTTCTTCGCTCCTCCGCAAGAACTTGAGTACTCTGTGCGCTGGTGGGAATCGTTGGAGGCGGCGGATCTGCGGTCGTTCTGGACGGAGCCGAACCTTGGTGTACATCAATATTGTGCGCGGTGCGCGGCCAGAGCTGGCAGAGGCGTGTTCCTTCGTTTCGTGGAAACCTGTCGTTATCAGATCCGTTTTCTCTTTTTGCAGTACTCGTTTATTAGCATTCGCGGAAACCATGCATTCGTCAACGAGAGGTTCAATTGAGCCGAAGCGCCTTGCCCGCTACCAACTGCTTTTCACGTCTGGTTGGATCGTTCAAGTTGCAAGTCGGGGCTTTGTGACGTTTACGCGATCACGCTAAGAGCAGGAATCCTTGAAGGGCTCATCGGTAACATACGATCCCACTCACATCGTAAAATTCCATGGCATACGGACTTTTGGACTTATTTTTGTGTTCTTTGTTAATAGTTGTTGTCACTGGACGGGCGGAGACGAATTAGAACCCTTTAAAATTGATGTATACATGATATTTCTCCTTTGGTGATTTCACCACCCAAAAGAACTGGCACCTCCCTCGCCAACTCTGTTGGCCGACGTCGTGCGGCGGAAAGCGTCGAAGCCTGACACGGATTGGATAGATAATTGCGGTGGCCCGCGTGGGACTTGCTGGGGTTAGGGTCGCGAGATTTTGGATCGGAGATCATCCCGATCATTTTTGGGCACTCCGATTCCGTTCCATCCCACTCTTCGGTCTTGACATATATTCGTGCCTTAGGATTTTCCCTTCGTTGCAGTAAGTGACGCGTGACGTCTCAAGAAAATTTACCTCTCCAAAGGGTCGAAGATTTGCATTTTCTACGCGTGAGACGCGCATACAGGGCCGCGACTGCACAACCAGTAACGTGTTCTCTCATTTATGCATCGACGCATGGTTCCTGCTCTGGTCTCGTGGGGATGTCTCGGTAATAGATGGGTTGACGACTTTGATTGGCTGTGACCTAATCTGTACATTTCCACTTCAAACTCTGTAATACAAAATACGGATTGCTGTAGCGGTTCTATCTCCTAGGAGTCAATACAACTCATCCAATTACGTCCGTGGACAAACTTAGAACAATCTAAACGCGTTTCGTGTTCGCCAGAGACCCAGATATTACGCGGCCGATGAAGATTTGCTCTGTGCGCAAATGGAATCCACATTAAAAGTTCGTGGTTCTCACCACGAATCCAACCGTCGCCGTCTATCACAGACTGGTCCGTAAAATCGACCTGTGTGATAGCTGTCAGGCTTTCTGTCGTAGCACCCAACGCATGGATTGACATATCTTCTGATGAGACGATCCGCTTGTCATCTGATGAGGGTGCCACAGAGCCGACCGAATCTGTCTGTCCAGTAAATGGGCGAATCTCAGTGTCTCCCGCTGTGGCGTTCCACACACGAATTGTTCGATCCCAAGAGCATGAGACGATCCGCTGGCCATCCGGCGAGAATCCCACAGACGTGATCGAATCCGTGTGCCCAGAAAATGGGCCTGCCTCCGTGTCTCCGGTCGTGGCGTTCCACACACGAATTGTTCGATCTTGCGAGCCTGAGACGATCCGCTGGCCATCCGGCGAGAATCCCACAGACGTGATCCAACCCGTGTGCCCAGAAAATGGGCCTGCCTCCGTGTCTCCGGTCGTGGCGTTCCACACACGAATTGTTCGATCGTCCGAGCCTGAGACGATCCGCTGGCCATCCGGCGAGAATCCCACAGACCTGATCGAATGCGTGTGCCCAGAAAATGGGCCTGCCTCCGTGTCTCCGGTCGTGGCGTTCCACACACGAATTGTTCGATCGTCCGAGCCTGAGACGATCCGCTGGCCATCCGGCGAGAATCCCACAGACGTGATTGAAGCCGTGTGCCCAGAAAATGGGCCTGCCTCCGTGTCTCCGGTCGTGGCGTTCCACACACGAATTGTTCCATCGCCTGAGCCTGAGACGATCCGCTGGCCATCCGGCGAGAATCCCACAGACCTGATCGAATCCGTGTGCCCAGAAAATGGGCCTGCCTCCGTGTCTCCGGTCGTGGCGTTCCACACACGAATTGTTCGATCCCAAGAGCCTGAGACGATCCGCTGGCCATCCGGCGAGAATCCCACAGACCTGATCGAAGCCGTGTGCCCAGAAAATGGGCCTGCCTCCGTGTCTCCGGTCGTGGCGTTCCACACATGAATTGTTCGATCGGCCGAGCCTGAGACGATCCGCTGGCCATCCGGCGAGAATCCCACAGACATGATCGAATACGTGTGCCCAGAAAATGGGCCTGCCTCCGTGTCTCTGGTCGTGGCGTTCCACACACGAATTGTTCGATCGTCCGAGCCTGAGACGATCCGCTGGCCATCCGGCGAGAATCCCACAGACGTGATCGAATCCGTGTGCCCAGAAAATGGGCCTGCTTCCGTGTCTCCGGTCGTGGCGTTCCACACACGAATTGTTAGATCGTTCGAGCCTGAGACGATCCGCTGGCCATCCGGCGAGAATCCCACAGACATGATCGAATACGTGTGCCCAGAAAATGGGCCTGCCTCCGTGTCTCCGGTCGTGGCGTTCCACACACGAATTGTTCGATCGTAAGAGCCTGAGACGATCCGCTGGCCATCCGGCGAGAATCCCACAGACGTGATCGAATCCGTGTGCCCGGAAAATGGGCCTGCCTCCGTGTCTCCGGTCGTGGCGTTCCACACACGAATTGTTCGATCGGCCGAGCCTGAGACGATCCGCTGGCCATCCGGCGAGAATCCCACAGACGTGATCGAAGCCGTGTGCCCAGAAAATGGGCCTGCCTCCGTGTCTCCGGTCGTGGCGTTCCACACACGAATTCTTCCATCAGAAGAGCCTGAGACGATCCGCTGGCCATCCGGCGAGAGTGCAATGCAATTGACCGCGCCTCCAGCATTTGCAATCACCATTTCCGATGGTGGCCAATCAGACAATCGCCCACGTTCCACCATCAGGGTACGAGGAAATGAATTGGAATAATGCTTGGAAACAAAGGATTTCGTCGGCGCAAATGGTAGGGCAGAAAGATACACGTGTGGCGCGCTCTTTGCCATCGCCATCCCAAAATGCCGCACAAACACAGACGCATCGCCGACGATCCACCTCAATCTCTCTAGCTCTGCTTGAGAAACCTGCTGCCATCAGAGCTATTAGTTGTTCGCCCGCTTCGTCGAATTAACAGTTATACTCACACCTTGACCAGAGGCTAACCATACGCTCAAAGACGAAAGTGCTGGCGAAGCAAGACCCACGTCGCCCATCAAGCTAAGTGCCTCCAGCCAATACAGAAACTTCTCTTCGAAGAATCTTTGAAGTTTGCCAAAGAGATCGTCTTCGAAGACAAGACCTTCCAAATGATCGTCCCAAAAACGACAAGCATACGACAGCGCAGGTGGCAGGTACTTGACAATCCGCGACTCAAGGTCTTCGACATCTTTATTGGCGACGTATGACGATTCGAGATTGCAGATGTTGAATTTGAGGTCATCGAGCGCTAGACTGAGACAAGAACGGGCCAATTGGCGGTGCGCGACATGGAGATCGACATAAAATTCGCCGCTTTTCTCTTTATTCGTCACAAAATCGCGGAATGAGGTATGAAGGGGAACGATCGGAAGCGTATCATCCGACGAAGTAACATTACTCAGCAATGAGCCGAGCTGACTGAGCGTTTCAACAACTGAATTAGGAGCGTTGTCGTCGTCGGGGGTGTGTCGTAGCAGCGTGGTCAGGGAGCGGATGGAGAGCGGTTCGAAAGCGGCAAGGAGCTGTCCCACCAGAGAGCGGAATAATGCCTCTTCGTTCTTGAAATATGCTTCAAGGACCCCTTTGTATAACTCGGTCAGCGGATCTTGACCGTGGTGATCAGCAACCAATTTCAAGAGATGCTTGATTCGCTGTCTTCTCCTACCAACCGTCTTGGGTTCTTGGATGTATCCAGCGGCAACCGCCGCCCACTGAAATAGTCCCTCTGCCCTTTTTGCCAGCGCTTCGCCATGCTGTTCGAAATCGGCTGGGTCGAGCTTATCCTGAAGGAAGGTGAAAATATCGGAATGTGTTGTAGCCCCCAGCGCATCATCGTTCATGTGTTTGATGACGACTGATTCCGCTCCAAGGAACGCAGGCACGATGTCGCCCTCCAGCCGTGAGGTGATGAGTACACGGAAGTTCGATGGCAGTTCGCAGAGGTGATCGGCGAGAAATCTGTGTAACCCGTCTTTGCCAGTTGTATCCCCACTCTCGTCCAAGGCGTCGATCACGACAAAAATCGGGCCGACAATGTGTAGGTCCTCAAGAGGCCCGCGGATAAGGCGTTGAAAGAGTGTGCCATAGTCGCGTGTGTCGCGTCGAAGCGAGATGTTGTCCTTTACAGCCCTTCCAAGCGCAGCTTTGAACAACGGGTAGCGGTCGGCGAGATTGTGGGCAAGGTTCGTAAAGAGATGGTGGGCCTCGGTCTTGGATTGTTCCTTTCGTACAAAGATAAAGGACGAAGCAAGACGGTCCATTTTATCGAAGCGACGCGCAATCTCATGTGCGATGGACGACTTTCCCGTGCCTGCCTGTCCGAAAAGAACGAGACAACGCTCGGAAGCGGGATTATTCACCCAATCAACAATGAAGTCGAGAAACGCGGTGCGTGTTCCAGGAAGACATTTCTTGTCTGGGATGAAGCGCGAGCCGCTCCTATATGAGATTTCTCGGATGTCTGCAACTAGCGCTATGACGATTGTCAGATCGATAACTCCCGCGCGTTCACGACTGCGTACCCGCATCTGAAACTTGGCTTGAAACCCACTCAAGCTTGGCCGAGATGTTTCCCACATCGTTTAGAATTTGGAACGCGGTTATCTTTGTAGAGACAACAGCTCGATCCAAAAATGCCTTCCGATTCTCGACAAATGCGACGGACAACTCCTGAATCTTTTCTTCCACTCCGCCGCCGATACTCTTCACCATCCGCTTCGCTGAAATTCTATGTTCGAATTGGCCAATGAGGTAGATGAATGAAAACGTACAGAATTGCGAGTCCTTTATATATGATTGAATGAAGTCACTGCAACTAGAGACGTCCCGCAACATTTGAGTCAGGATTTTGGCCTCGTTTGACTGGGGATTAATGGTCTTCAAAGTGTCTTCGTCGTTTGCGAAATCAAATGCATCGTGCATGCTCTTGACTAGCGCCCGGACATTATTGTCGCGTTGATACTGTTTTGAGAGTTCCTGATATCCAGATAGCATACCATAAGCGTAACTTCGGATGATAGCATAAATAAGGGTACCTCAGGGATGACCGAAAGTACTTTATACGCCATCTGTGCAATTGGATGGAGCTGACAGCGCAAGTCGGCTCAATCGAGATAGGCAGAACGAATACTACGCACCTCTGCAAAAGGGCTCAGAGTATCCATGACCCACTTGATCCTCCCAACAGCCCCTTCCCATGTATTCGAACGGTCGATCACCGCCTCGACTTGGTCAACGCGAACGATATGAGGCTCATCGATAACGGACATCTCTCCTTGATGCTGTGGCATAAGAGTGCTACTCTCAACAGGACGGTGATCTGGTGGATGTGAAAGATGGCCGGGAGTAGAGGACCGATCAAGTCCACTGGAATCTGGGGCCATAGTTGGTTTAGGTAAATCTTCGGCGGCAGTGTCATCTCCTTCTGTCGGTATTATATGGGGGTCGCTCGGAGAGGTTCCGTTCGCTAACACGATGATCGTTAAGTGGAGCTCGACTGGCGGCGTCGATCGTCCAGCTTGTTCGTTGCCGTCGCCGAGGGTAACGGAAATGTCTACGTGTTCCAGCGAGACGTTTGCTTAGTCGCATAAACGAGAATCCTATAATGAATAGACGCACTGATCTGGGATTCGACCGGTAACGTCATCTCATGGGTTCCGATCAGGATATCACTTGTTATCGATTTCTTCGCATAAAGACGCAAAATAATATATGAAGATGGTTGTACGAGACTGATAGGAACTTTCAGCCGAAAAATATGATCGAAAATAAGAAAGTCGTACAAGGCATCAAGCCTCTGGTCCCATGCCACTATCTGCCCGTCGATCTGAGCGCTCTTCGTCCTCTTCTTAGTTTGCTTCTTAGTCTTCTTCGTTGTCGCCCCATAGGTTATAGTGACGAAGTACTCCCTCTTCCCGCCGAAGGTGGTCTTGAATTGAGGAACGTTGCGTGCCCGGAGAACTAACAAAGAGATTAGAAACTTATCAACACCTAAACGAGTTTGGCCTCGAGTACGCACCAGTCATCTCAACACTTAGTGGCTGAGATCCGCTTCCTTGAGATCCGGTGGTTTGAGTGCTGTTCATAGACGGTTTCTGAGCGAACATCACTTCACAACAGAAAGAATTTACTTACCTTATTCCAGAGGGTCGAGGTGCTGTGGAACCCGCCGAGCTGGGACCGAGGGTCATTAATGGTCATTATCGGGAAAGTTACGGATCAAAGGCGATCGCCGATCAACTCACGAATTCGAGATGGTTTGCCTGTGGTCCATATCGGAAGAGCCTTCTGTACGCAGAATAGATGGATGATTGGTATTAAGGGTGCGTACAGTGTGTCTTTGATTCGAGCACCTGGGCGATCACCGTGGGCGTGGGACGCTTGTCAGGGTGTTGTCCAGATTTGGAACAAGGGCCGACTCCTGGCACCGCTCCCATCGTCTTTGCCCACCCCTGTGTCTGTGCCCATCACCTTCCTCAGCCGGACTGTACCATGTTTCGATGCCAAAGTACATGGCGTCGACGAGAAGCAACTACTAGCAAGGCAGTTAGAACCCAATAACCCCGCAACTCGAAGGCCCAAAGAACATGTTCGCACAAGAGTTAATTGACTAGTACGTGGTATCTTTCCCCTCTTCGCTGGTCTCACATGTGCAGCACCTCGAGCTCCTGCATCCCTCCCAGCAACCCTTCATCATCATCATGCCCTCAGAGTGACTACCTTTTTGCAAGCACCCCCTGACACCCACATTGCCTGTCGGGTCTGTCGATCCTTGGGCCCGAGGAGCCGAGGCATTCCTCATAATCCTCATCAGGCTATTCGCTCAGAGAAATCGATTGACCCTTGTCAGGATGAGGGGGTGTTCGCAGTGAAAATTAAGCGTTGGTGCGCTTCTGTTTCTAATTTCCTTTACCTACGTGCTTATCATATGTCCTAGTGCGCACATACATACGCGCAGGTTCTGCGGGGATGCTGAATTTATGCTCAGTGACCAGTAATGCCACAATACCTTTATCAATGATGGCGACACTGGCGCAACAGCGTACGTGTCCTCACCTCCTCATCTCTGCATTCAAGCACCTGAACACTTATCGGCATTATCACTCGGCATTTCTACGCAGATATGCGGCGTTAGTGAGCCTGTAAACGACACCATCCCTCACGGCGGTGGTCACATACGCAACGGGTTTATAGTGTCCATGTTCTTGAAAGCAGGCTTTCTCGTTCGAGGTGGGACAAATTTTACTTTCGGACCCCTTTTGTCGACGCAACGCAGTAAGCCTGATCTCTCCAAGGGAATGATGGACCTCAGGAACTAACTTTACCTCTTCCCGAGACTAGTAGAGCTCATAACTCAATGTCTGATGGCCGAACGGGCCATTTGACAAGGTTCTCATGAAGTACGATAGTCTCCTAATGTGGGGCTGTTGCCCTGTGTGGATTAGTAGAGTCTGGCTGATGCCTACGGAATCACGCAGACTTCCTCTCGAGCCAGATTCAGACTCGGCGCTGTCGGAGATTGTACAGAAGGCGGGTGGTGATGGATGGCGAGGTCGCTACTGGCCTGGTTACGCAACAGGTGGACTGGAGTCCCCATTGAGATGGTGGGTTATCTTTGGCTTCACGTCATCACGGACCACGACGGCGGGCGATAACAGGGCGTTAGACCTCTCTGCGGGTGCTCCTTTGCGCAGACAAGAGCTATGGGATAATCCCATCGAGGTGGCGGAAGCTAACGAGCAAGGGGGGTAGATTTTGACGAGGGTCGTAATGGGGCACTTTCGCTGGCCAAGGTAGCATCCCTACGAAGTCACACTTCATCGTACTAATACGGTGGCACCTCAGATCAGGCGAGAGGAGGCAGAGAAGCTCAAGGAAGCCAAACGTGGCCTCTAAATGTCCAACATAATAGTACTCGCTGCATTGTTTCGCATATAGCTGTCTCTGACCATCAGCAAGAAGACTCAGCTCTCGGATACACGATGAACAGGCGGAGCGGCCGAGGGGGCAGAGGAACATGATGCTGACATCAAGGGCGCGGTGGAAAAGCTACATGTACAAGTGAAGTGCACAACGTTCCATCCGTAACGTGACTCGAGGAGCTTACCAAGCCAAACACCGAAGAACTTTAGACTCTGGAAGAAGCGTCGTTGCGTGCGAAGCCCCGCAAGGAGCCCGATAAGGCAGTCGAAGCCGGGATGGCCAAGAATCTGCATTCCTATGGCAGAAGATCGAAAGCGTGCCATTGACATGGTGGTCGGAACTGGGGCGCTTGTCAAAAGCTGGATAGACGCGATGACGTCATCGCCGTTGTTCACGTTCACGTTCACGTCCTCTCCCTTTACACTCCTTCATATTGTCGATGGATGCTGCAGTGGCAAGTCACCTAGTCACCCCCGATAGCGGAACCTAGGTCATCTGTTCACAGGACGCGCGTTCTCAGCATTGTGCAGCTTTTGTCGCCACTTGACGCTACCTTGTAAACTCGCTCCACCAGTCAAGATTTTAGGGCCTCACCGGTCTTTGTCTCGGTACGTGCGCTGTTACTTTCGGCACCTGCCGCCCTCGTCCCTATGACATGCACCCCATCCTTTTATCTCGGTTCGCCCGTCACTTATGTTTGTTGTCTTACTTCGCATTGTGCTGCCTCGTACCTCACTTGTTCCCGACACTCTCTGTGCCCTCTTTTTTCCTGCTATGCTACCCATCCTTTATCTTACTTACCTTTCCCTTTGGTTTGGGTACTCGCTCCCTTTATATTGAACCGCCGCTCTCTGCTGAATATAGAGTGACATATTTCTACCTCCCCCCTGATATCTCGTGTGATCCCGGTTCGAGTTTGGCCTAATTGAGGGTGCTTGCTCGCTCGTCGTCTTTGTTAATCTCGTCGCATTGGTCAGCCTTCGTTCTCGCTCTCTCTCGTGACCAGTGTAGGGTAAGTCGTACCGGGGTTAGGGTTCTATGACTTGGGTCTGGTCCCTCTAATTCCTTTCCATTCCACATGTCGTCGCCTTGACATATCTTCGTGCCTCTGGGGGGGAGATCTTCCCTTCACTGTAGTCAGTGACATCTGAAGTAAATTACTACTCTGGGCCGAGGATCTGCGTTGCACTGCCCGGATCATTGGTACTGATATTCCCCCTCATTTCTAACACATTTTAAGTCTACGTATGAGGCGCCGTGCCCCTATCATACAAACTAGCGACTGCGGACCGGCCCGAAGGGCCGGTCTGTGTGCTTCGAGTCTTCGATTTCTATCAAACGCGTCCGTAAATAAATAGTAAGGAAGCATAAGCAGAGCTCAAGACCATGTTAAATGCAGTAAGGTCATGGTGAACGTCCAAATGTCTTGTTGAGTACCCGATACTTTTCCTGAGATAGACAACCTTGCTGGCGTGTGACCGATTGCGATTGACGTTGTTGCAGAATACATGCGAAATAGCTGTTATATATTTTTCTACGGTCAGCCAAGGAAATGTGATAAACTATGTGTCGTTGCCTTGGCGTTTCACACGAGGGTGTTCGAGAATCGCTCTGAGTCAGCGCGGAACACGGTGGACAATCGGAGAGTGTACGTCAATGGTGTACGTCAATGTAGACGTAGTGTTGACTGGAAGCGTTTGCTTCCGCTTTGCCTACCTTGAAATGTAATATTCGCAGCGCAGCAGAGTGACAAGGTAAGGGTGTGAACCAAGTGCCCATACGTCGTGAGTAATTTATGTATTAGCAAAAATTTTGAGTGAGAGGCCCATGCAAACTTAGCGAAATGCGAAGGACAGGAGGCGCACGCGAGCAGCGCCGCAAGAACGCGAGGAGCACGGGGCCAAGGCAATAGGGGCGGCCAAAGAAATTGCTTGTCACGAACCAAAGAACTTTGGTTCAGACACGCGCGTCTAAGACCGGTCCGTGTCGGCCTGGTCTTATGTAATTACCTTCCTAAAGGGGAAGTCCGGTATCGGAGTTCCAATTTCGTACTCCGATGGTCACGTGATCGTACATGTGATTACTCATCGGTTATCAAGTTACCCGACGACTAGAAGTTGTACCACTCTTTGGATTAATCTGATTGGACTGCGGAGCAGTCACACCACTATGGCGCAATCCTGCGCAATCGACTGCAGAGCAGTCGTACCACTTCTACGATTATTCTCATTGGTTGTTATATTTAGAACCCTTCCAGAACCTTCCATTGCGCAGCACCTGTGGGAAGCAATAGGCCTCCCCTAAAGTACGCACAGACCATGTACCCAGGTATATAAGCTAGAGCAATAGAACGGACAGTCCCTCAGACTGTCCACTTGTGTTCCCCTTTGGATAACCCCCTCCAGTTAGTAGACTGGATAAGCACTGTTACCACATCTTTGTGTTATCGGTGACCCTCATCGTTATCCTCAGTCTAAAGACCTTCTCTATCTTCCTTCGTCACCCTCTCATCGTCTTCCTCGTCCCTCGCGTTCCTCGTCAGAGATATCACCGGGTGTATTGCAGAGTACTCTGAGTGAGTACTCATCACACTTGGACAGTCTCATTGACCTGACCTGGACGCTCCTTGATAGTGTCTGAATACTTCGACGACTCGGAGTTCGGTCACTGGGACGGCGATTCCAGTTCATTTTCCACTAGTTGGGAGCCCCAGTATTGTGGCCCCCCTCCTCGTCGCTTCTTCCCTCCCCCTTCCTCCTCTCCTCTCGTTCGTCCTCTATCTCCGGTGGGGTTAAACACCCCCCTCCAGTCCACAGTTGAGCAAATTGCTCTCCCCCAAGGCCCGGCTGCTTTCACAGCGCCCTCATCCCCTGTCCCCACTCGTCCCTCGTCCCTCGTCCCCCGTTGTCCCCTCCCGTGTCTCCACTCCTCTCTCGTACGCAGAGGAGTACGTCATCTACGACTTAAATGGCAACATTGTTGTCCCTCGTTCCCCGTCCCCGGAATTTGACATCCGGACCCAAGTAGCCGTTTGATCCGGCCCCCTCCTCTCTCGCCCCTCGTCCCCGGAACTGGTGTACCCAGACCCAGTTCCCGTTTTCCAGTCCCCCTTACTCGGGCCGTTGTCGCCCCTCACTGATCTCCCATCGCCCTCGGTTCGCCTCGTTTCCCCTCGTCCCCGGTCCGCCTTGCTTCCCCCTCGCCTATCAACTACGAACGTGTAGCTGAAGGCGTCCCACGCATCGACACCCCGGACCCCCGCTACGAGGAACAAGAGAACATCCCCCCTCCTTTACCTTTGATCCGCCCCCCATCTTGCGTCGGCGTTACCACTGGCCCTCATCCCCATCAGTACATTAACGTCCAGACCCCCCAAGGAGAAGAGTGGCGTCCCATCTCGGAATTTTACCAGACCTCCCTCACTCAAATCCCGTCCCTTGACCACCTCCTCTCGTACCCCCCGACGTTCCCCGGTGTTACCCCCTTCCGCTTCCGGTCACCCCACTACCTCAAGGTCTTCCCCCGTCACCTTCCCCTCGCACTTGCTCTTGGCATTCCCCCCCTGTACGCCTGTTCCCAAGCCATCCTCGACCTCCCAAGTCAAGATCTACCCCTTGGGACTATCAAATACAATTTCAGGCAAGGACTGCGCCGTGCCTTCGCCCCCCTTAACAGTACTATCAGACAGGCATACGTAGGGACTCTAGTCACCCTAGAGCTTCAAGACTTCTTGGACGGGAGGATAATATCCACGTACGGATACTTAGCCTTCTATGAGGATCGGATCTTTGTTATAGACCAGGGGTATCACTTCGAAGACGCAGTCAGGACTAGTCCCCCCCTTTTATCCTATTGTTTCACGCCTCGACTCCCGACTGACCCCTTCCTATTCATTTCTACCTACCCAGACCAACAGGAACTATAACTATTTACTTTAACTAGTAAGTAGTTGTAGCTAGTTTGGTTATTGGTACGAAATAAAAGGGGTTTAGTGTCCCATCTCGTCCCACCTCAAATCTCCGAACAAGAGCAAGTAAACCGCTCTCAAGCACTCTTTGAAACCCACGGAGAAAGACAGCTTCAACGTTATTATCCCCCAAGTACCCTTTACAACCTCGCTCACTCAAACACAATCGAAGTTTGGAGTGATCAAACCACGATCCTTAAAGACTTAGAATTCATACTTCCATTTGGGGAAGTACTCAAGTTGTCTCAGTTTCAAGACTTCGCCTCGTGCGACTTACAAAGACTAGGCGACCTAGCTCAAGAACAACTCCTGTATTGGCACCTTGCTAAAGTTGTCAACGTCCATGGTTCCCCCATCGAGTCGTTCCTTCTCTGGAATAAGGACGACTATCTCTGGTTCGTTCACATAGCCCCAAGACGTGAACGCATTATCCAAGACCTCCTAAGTGGAGAACGCCAGTTTTTCCTCGAACGATTCAGATTGGACTACGAACAAGTCCAAATCAGTTTTCAAGAAATTCGCCTAGAAACAACCCAGTTCGGTCCTCGCCTAGTTATCACAGAAGGTCGCGAATATACACTCAAGTGGGACGGCGTTTGGGAAACCACCCTTGAAAACCCAGACACAAACATCGTCAATCCCAGGATCTTCCATCTACCCCCTGACACTCCGGACGACATCGACTTCGTCACACGCCTAGACACCCTAGAAAACGGAGACGAACCTCTCCCTCCAAGTAGCCCACCAAGTCCAAGATCAAGTCCAAGTCCCCCTGCACCTGACACAGATACTGATAGCGGTTGGGGAGAACCTGCCAACCAGTGGATCAGTAACGGTGTTTGTTGGTGTAGTAAAGAAGTTTGTACCTGCGGATATCGTCCCAATACCCCACCTACTCCACCTAGTGTAGTATTGTGGGCCCCTGGCCAAGACTTCCTACCCTTTAGAGAAAGAATATAAAGGGTTCCCTGTTTAAATCAAACTGGCTGAAAGCGCAGTCAATTGGGCTATAAACCTGGCATCTCAGCATACCACACAGCGTCATAGAAACCGCAGACCAAGACAGTTTACCAGAAGGGATACGCCACTTCCCTCTCCTGAAGAAAACCTCCCAGTCATCCCTAATAGAGACATTAGAAGGGTAAATCAAGCCACGACATCCACGAGAAACCAAGCATCCACACGTCCCAGGAACCCAACACCCCAAGTCACTCCACAGTTCCCAAGAATCCACGAGCTTCCACCAGTAATCCGCGAACCATCTACTAGCAGCGAAGAAGGGCAATTCCTTGCAACTCAACCTACGTACTACCACTTCCCAGAGGTACCATTTATATCAAGGTCGCTACCCACAAGAAATCCACGAGAACTCCAAGTCTTCAAGCATCACTCGCAGCTCATCTTTTGACAACACGGTGTTCCACTGACCCTCCAGCATACGATCAATAACATTCGAGATATCACCACTGACCCTACTAGCTTCCAAGGACACCTGTGGAGAACTAGTACCTTGATCTCGCACTACGGGATATTCGAAGAATATTGCTGGATAAGAACAAGTCAACGACCAAGCGCAGTCCACGGTATACAATTACAACCAGCGTACAAAGTCTTTTACACTTGGGACACCGACGGTTGGACCGTATCGAGACTATCAAGTAACCCCAGTTCATGAGCAACCCCACGGACCTTAGTACAAGAGACCTTACCCCAGAAGAACTCAAGAGAATCCCTGTTTACTTCAGCGACCCCTTCTTCTCCCTTGACGACAACCTATTCCACGTAGATTGGGACAACCAAAGCCTCACAAGCGTAGACGGCAAATTTCCTTGGCAACATCTAGGAACAGACCGAAACATCAGCAAAGCCGACTACGAGAAGCACTACCCCGGTTACAGAAACCTAGACACTAGTTCAGTTAACCACCAAGACCTTACAGCCAAGTACGTCGGAAAGGATGTCCGTTGGTCAACCAAGAGAACCCGTTGGGTATACAAAAACAACCGAAGAGTTGTTTTCCCAGAAACAGGAGAAGAAGACCTTACTCCACCACCAAGCACAGAGTACGAAGACTCCGATCAAGAACAGGCAGAAGTATCTGGCCTCCTAGAGAAAGCAACCAAGTCACTCACAGCAACCCTATCAAGAGTAGGAACACCACAGTCACCAGCAAGCGCGGAGTTACCCGGCGCATTACCCAGTACCCCAGGACCATCCAAGCAACCAAGTTATCCCTTGTTCACGCCTCAGCAAGTGAGGATCTTCGAAACCAAGTCACAGTCCCCATCGCCACCAGCACCACCACCAGTACCCACGAGCACCATGGCCTCCGGAGGAGGATCACCCAAGTTATTAGGCGTACCACCAGAGCCATTCGATGGCAAACAAGACAAAGCTGAATCCTTCTGGCAGAGCGTAGAAAACTATTACTACCTCAATCAAGCAGTGTATCCCGATGAGGGCAAGCACGTTTCGGCTGCCTTAACACACTTCAAGACAGGCACTTCAGCAGGAGATTGGGCTCAAGACAAGCAGAAGAAAGCATTAGAGGCAACCCCCATAGATTTTGGTCTTTGGAAGGACTTCAGAGACGATTTCAAGAAACACTTCATCCCATCCCACACCAAGCTGGAATCCACGAACCTCATGTATTCCTTGAAGATGGGAAATCGTCCTTTCAACGATTGGTACCAAGAATGGTCAACATACGCAAATCGATCAGGAGCGAACGATGAAACCAAAATGTTTGCCTTTCAACGATGCCTCCCAGGAGCCCTACACCAGAAGCTACTTGGTGTATCCCCAGTCCCAGACACCCTAGAAAAATTGGTCGATCTAGCAAGAGAATTCGACCGCGTATGGCGCCTCTACAGTAACCCAGCGTTCACAGGAAGAACACTCACTCAAGGGCCGAGAAACCGGGCCATATACGCCTCTGAAGAGGAAGGCGTTCAAGTAAACCAAGCCACGACGTCCCTAAGACCCCAGCAAGCGGGCAGGATAACCAAGGAAGAAAAGGACAGGCGCTTCAAGGAAAAGCTCTGTTTCTATTGCGGAAAGCCAAATCACCGAGCCAAGGAATGCCGGTCCAAGGAAAGCTCTCAAACGCCAAGAAGGCCAGGGAATGGAAGACCCAGTAATCAGCGGTCAGACTTCAGAGCGCGCGCGGCTCTGCCACAAGAAACGTCCTATGGATATGAGGACCCCCCACGAGATCACCCAGCAGCCCAGATTGGGGCACTTTACCACAGTCCACCAGTAGCCTCCATGATTCCACGCCCACGGTCAGCACCAGTCCACGAGGATTTTTAAAACGTCCGACTACCGCACTGTCAGTACGGACGTTCCAAGTAGCCAACCACAGTTTTACCCAAGGTTATGCATTCCTAGAGACGTTAGACTCTGAGCCTGTACCCAGTGATACTATACGAAATAGACGATCACCATCCGTGATGCTCAGAGTTGCTCTAGTTGGAAAAATATCAGGCAAAGAAATCAGTGCACGCGCCTTGCTCGATAGCGGCGCAGAAGGAATGATCATGGATCAAGACTTCGCCACGAGAAACCAACTGACACTCCGAACTCTAGTTAACCCACTTCCAGTCAAGAACGTGGATGGAACTCTGAACAAGCAAGGTTCAGTCAAGTATACAACAATCCAGAAGATCCGGATAAAGACATCTGACGACGACTTCCACAATGAAACTGTGGAACTATACATCACCAAGCTAGGCGACGCCGACATCATCCTAGGAACCGATTGGCTCAAAGCACATAACCCAGAAGTTAACTGGGCCCTGCCACAGCTCGCCTTCACAAGATGCCCCAAGTCCTGTACCTTGTCCAAGAAACCCATAGTAATCACGTCCAAGAAGCCACAGTCACGAGCCACCATGATAAACCAAGTCCAAGTAAACCAAGACAAACAGTACGAAGAACCACTGTTCAACCAAGAGGCCATGGAGCCATTCCTGAATATCCACGAAGACAATAAATGCGAAGTCATTTATATTCGAGCCAAGACCACCACGAGTACAGAAATCGTGGCCAGAACAGCGCCCAAAGCGTCCACAGAACACTGTTGATAAGTGACCCGCGCGCACTTAGCGGCTCGTATGGACACGCAGATAACGGACTGCTTTAGATAAGATATATTGGACTTATGTAGATTAGATTACTATGATCTTTACAATCTCGGACTTTCTTATCTATGACATCACTGTACAATGACATCATGGACTCCTCTGGACTCCTATTGTATTTCGTCCTTGTACTCATTCCTTTTTGTTCTATCCTTATTGTGATGTCACTATGATATCATCAGTCTAGACTTCTATTGTTCTTTGCGCCTTTGTTCATCACTTCTGCACACTCCTTTGTGTCCCTCTGTAGAACAACGCTCCTTGTATTGTGTGACTCTGTGTTACTTCTATTGTACTAGTGTCACTCCCCTGTATAGTATAAGTAGAATACTCTGTACGCTCTGGCACCACACCAGTTCCTCATCTGTTGTGTGCCAGGTATGTCTCCTCCTTTGTATAAACACCAGTTCTCATCTGTTGTGTGCCAGACCCCACATCTGCTTCACTTGCTAGATCCTCTGTTGCTGCTTCAAGTACCACCCACATATCTCACCACAGTCTCCCTTGTCACTGTGAGTATGTCCTACATGTGTACTGTTCATCAGGTTATGGGCCCTGGTGCCCAAGCCACTCCACTTGGCTGGTCACTGTGTTCCTAGGATCACACACCAGGTCAAGGTCTGTCTGGGGCCTCACCAGCCTTGCCCAAGGCAGTGGACACTGAGGCGTCAGTTGTCACTGCTGAGGAACCTCCTGTCCATGTACTGCCCAGTAGTCCTACTTTCACCCCCACTGTTTTCCTAGCCCCTGCGCTATGCGCAAGGAGATTGGATCTGGTAGCCCCTTAATCCATATCCAGGTGTGCATGGCCCACTGGGCTGTGTATTGTGGAGCTTAGCGCCAGCTGTCTCTGGTGCTCCACACTGGGCGCAGGATCTCCTCACCATGGGAGTGTAAAACCTGGTTCAGACTCTGGGGGGTGTTCACCTTATGGTGTTCTGCAACCAGACTCCTGCCTTGTAGCGGCAATGGGAAAGGATTCAGTGAAGCCACTTGTGGCGATGAGGCAACCAACAGGCCGAGAAGGCTGAGGTAGACAGCCTTGGGCTCTGAAAGACATCATTCCATATCCCCCTGACACAAACTAGTGAGCCGTGTCTTAGACACATCCTGGCAGGCAGCTGGCTCCTAGTATGGCAAAGGGATAATCCAACCTGGGCCTAGCCCTTGTATCACTGGCATACCTCAGGAGGCAGGACGTGTTAGCGTTCTGGCCTTACAGATTCACAGACAGGAGTGACTACCCCACCATATCTTGCAACTGTTATGAAGCACTGTCGCTGACTGCTCCTCGGCGATAGATAAATCATCCCTATGTCTGGCCAATCATCTCGCGCTGCCTCGCCCACTGGTGCCACCGGTGCGGCTGCAGGCGCCACAGCAGGGGGCTCACTCCCCCCTTTTCCTACTGGGTCCACACCCTCCTCACGCATCGCCAATGCCTATGGCAATTCCTTTGGCATGCCCTCAGGCATCCACCTCAGCAGGTTTGACGGGTCAAACTGGAATGAGTGGTCTGGGACTTTGGAGGCAATCCTCACGCTGCACGAAGCGGAGGATGTGTTGTACCTCCAGGTTCCCCCCACTGGAGTCACCTCTGATGAGTGGGACTCTGTCCAGCGTCGGGCAAAGGCGTACCTCCGCCTCTATCTCAAACCCGACGTCTACTCTCTCGTTGCCGACCCCCTGTCCTATCCCACCTTCAAATCAAAGTGGGACAAACTGAAGGATGTCTATGCTGGTGCTAGCGGCAGCACCACCATATTTAATTTGTGGATCCAACTCACCCAAGCCCGCCTCGACGACTCCGCGCCCATGGCCTCTCAGTTGGCCAAGCTCAATGAGCTGCGGGTCGGCCTTACCAACGCACAGATGGGTGTCACTGACACCCAATTCTGTCTTATTCTTCTCCACGCCCTGCCAAGCTCCTATGAGGTTCTGGCATCAACCATCCTCGCCAGTGGCGCCCCCTCCAAACTAAAGCACGCTGAAATAATTGCGCGCATTGTTTCTGAGGAGGCGCGTCGTACTGGCCCCTCTGGCTCCTCCCTCAACAAGGCTGCCCCCATCAGGCCCACCAGCAGTGGCCCACGTAAGAAGAGAGACCATTCTCAACTTACCTGCCACTACTGTAACAAAAAGGGGCATATCAAGCCTGATTGTAGGCAGAGGAAGAAGGATGAAGCTGCGGGGAAGCTGAAGGACACCGGCAACAAGGCTGCCAACTCTCATGTATTAGTACCTACCACCGCCTCCATTAAGGAGGTCGATGATGAGCCTGCCATTAACTGGGCGGACAATGCAGTTGGAGTTGCCTTGTATGCTGCCTCGCGTGTGCGTTGGATGATGGACAGTGGTGCCACACACCACATCACACCACATCGGTCCGATTTCAAGGACTACACCCCATGCAAAGGTGCTGTGCGCCTTGGGGACAAGTCCACCATCGACCAAGTTGGTGTAGGCTCCGTCGTCTTCACTACGAGCCAGGGCCTTCCCATCACCCTCAGCAATGTGCTACACCTTCCACAGGTGAAGACACGCTTCTTGTCGACGCGTGCCTTAGCACAAAAGGGTGCGGAAGTGGCCTTTGACAGTGGCTCATTTAAAATATCTGTTAAAAAGCAATGTGTAGCTGTTGGCTACTTGGAGGACAACCTCTATTGGTTGGACGCTTCAAGCATTGGCCTCAATGCTCACGCCAAAAGTGCTGCCACCACTCTTGATATCTGGCATCAGCGCATGGGACACATCTCCTCTGCTGCTCTCAAGTCGTACGGTCCCTCTGCCACTACTGGCATGGACATTGACAGCTCTACCACGCATACTGCTGTGTGTCGTGGGTGCGAGTTGGGTAAATCCACTCGTCAACCTTTCTCTGCGTCCTCCACCAAAAGGACAACCCGTATTTTTGAGATTGTACACAGTGACCTCGCCGGTCCAATGCAAACTCAGTCCCTGCAAGGCTCCGCGTACACCACCACCTTCATAGATGACCACTCCAAGCATGCAGTGGTGTACTTCATTAAGTCGAAGGATCAGTTTGTGAAGGCGCTGCAGATGTATTTGGCCTGGGGTGAAACCCAGACGTCCCATAAACTGCGTGCACTCCACTCTGACCGTGGAGGCGAGTACATGGCGAGCCAAGTACAGGACATTCTAAAGCAGAGAGGGATAGAGCATCACCTTACGATGCCAGGTTCACCACAGTCGAACGGGAAAGCCGAGCGGTTTAACCGCACCATTACGGATAAGGCAATGGCCATGCTACACACAGCTGGCATGTCTAAAGGCTTCTGGGAGCATGCTATGAGCACTGCAGTACACATCTATAACCGCTCTCCCACCCGTACGCTTAAGTGGCGCACACCTTATGAGCTCTGGTACTCTGGCAAGGTACCAGATGTCTCACACTTACGCATCTTTGGATGCAAGGGGTACATGCATGTACCCGCTGATAAGCGTCGCAAATTGGATGCGAAGGCCATTGAGGTCATGCTTATTGGGTTTGAGCCCGAATCAAAGGGCTATAAGCTCTGGGACTGCCAAACCCGCTCTGTCCGTTTGTCCAGGGATGTGACATTCGACGAGAGCAGCTTCCCGTCCCTCCAAGGTGCTGAGACACACCCACCACCTTCTCAAGTGGCTTCACCACCACTACCTACACCAGTAATTGCCGTACCTAGCACGTCGGCGTTACCACCACAGCGAGCACCCTCCCCTACACACTCTGACAGTAGTGAGGAGGATGTCGAAGACATTTTAGACCCCACACAAGAGCGCCCACACACGCCACCACCACCTGCCCCACCTACTCTTCCCGTCACACCTAAGCGTGAACAGCCCCCTCTGACTTCTCCACCACCGCGTCAAAGTGCAACGCGCATTATGCGTAATGTCCCTCCTCCCTCACCAGACATGCCTGGTGGCTTTGAGGACCGCGCACAGCGTAGTCAGCTGTTACGTGAGATGGACAATGCACCTAGACGCTCTGCCCGTGCACCAGTGCCCAATCCCCGCTACTTCACAGCGGATAATGTGGCCACACGTGGTAGACGGTTGGGGTTTGCAGAGCTGCTAGCTGCAGCTTATGTCGGAAGAGATCCTGCATCCTATGCAGAGGCCATGCGGTCTGTGGATGCAGGTGAGTGGACAACGGCGTGTCAGTATGAGATAGATGCGCTCGCCAAGAATGGCACATGGGAGTTAGTAGATCTCCCACCTAATCGCAAGGCAGTAAAATCCAAATGGGTCTTCAAGCTCAAAGCGGATGGCCGCTACAGAGCTCGCTTGGTGGCTAAGGGGTTTACGCAAATCCCTGGCATTGATTTTGATGAAACCTTCTCTCCCGTCGCACGATTCGAGTCGCTGAGATTACTTCTGGCGTTGGCCGCGCTGGAGGACTGGCACATCCATCAGATGGATGTCAAGTCTGCGTTCCTCAATGGCGTGCTTGACGAGGAGATTTACATGGAGCAACCACAAGGGTTCATCACCACTGGTGCAGAGACGAAGGTGTGTCGCCTAGTCAAGGCGATATATGGTCTCAAACAAGCCTCCCGTGCATGGAACTTGCAATTCCATGGAGTGCTACTAGCACTCGGCTTTAAACGGACGTTTGCCGATGCTGGTGTATATGTGTTGCCTCAACGAGAGGGGGATGGACCACTCTTCGTTATCGTTTACGTTGACGACATCACAATTTTGGGTGCTTCTCTAGAGAGAATCAAGCGTCTTAAGTCGGATCTTTCTGAGCGCTATGAGATGACAGATCTCGGGGAGATAGAGTCATATCTTGGTATGCGCATTGTGCGTGACCGCTCCCTCAGACGCATCGAAATAGACCAGTCTGGCTATGTCAAGGATGTCCTTGAACGCTTTGGCATGTCTGATGCCACTCCACACTCCACACCCCTGCCCGCTGGTGCTGACGAGCACCTTCATAAATATACGGGTCAGGCTACTGCCTCTGACATTACGCACTACCAGTCACTCATTGGTAGTCTGCTGTACGTTCAGATTGGCACTAGACCGGACATTTCCTTCGCTGTGTCACGTCTGGCGCAGTACGCAGCGAATCCTTCCCCCCAACATCTGCGACTTGCGCAATATGTCCTGGCTTACTTAGTAGGCACTGTGGATATGCGGATAGTCTACGATGGCGCCAGTGGAGACGGCCTTGTTGGCTACTCTGACTCTTCCCTGGGTGACCAGGTTGACGACAGACACTCCACTTCGGGTTATGTGTTCCTCTTAGCCAATGGTGCAATAAGCTGGTCCTCGCGAAAGCAAAAGACAGTGGCCCAAAACACTACAGAGGCGGAATACATGGCCATGACCGATGCGGCCAACCAAGCCGCTTGGTATCAGAGCTTCCTTTTGGAACTCGGGTACGAGGTCGACGACCCCATCCCATTGCATGGTGACAATAAGGGTGCCATTGATTTGGCCTTGAACCCTGTCACTGGGAGGCGATCGAAGCACATTGCCATTAGGCATCATGTCATTAGGGAGTACATCGAAAAGAGGACCATCACTCTTATTAGAACCCCTACTCTGGAAATGGTTGCAGACGGCTTTACCAAGTCGCTCGCGCGCACCCTGCTCCAACAACACAATATTGACATGGGCTTGTGCTAACCCTAGATTGCTGATCACGGGGAGATGTTGATAAGTGACCCGCGCGCACTTAGCGGCTCGTATGGACACGCAGATAACGGACTGCTTTAGATAAGATATATTGGACTTATGTAGATTAGATTACTATGATCTTTACAATCTCGGACTTTCTTATCTATGACATCACTGTACAATGACATCATGGACTCCTCTGGACTCCTATTGTATTTCGTCCTTGTACTCATTCCTTTTTGTTCTATCCTTATTGTGATGTCACTATGATATCATCAGTCTAGACTTCTATTGTTCTTTGCGCCTTTGTTCATCACTTCTGCACACTCCTTTGTGTCCCTCTGTAGAACAACGCTCCTTGTATTGTGTGACTCTGTGTTACTTCTATTGTACTAGTGTCACTCCCCTGTATAGTATAAGTAGAATACTCTGTACGCTCTGGCACCACACCAGTTCCTCATCTGTTGTGTGCCAGGTATGTCTCCTCCTTTGTATAAACACCAGTTCTCATCTGTTGTGTGCCAGACCCCACATCTGCTTCACTTGCTAGATCCTCTGTTGCTGCTTCAAGTACCACCCACATATCTCACCACAGTCTCCCTTGTCACTGTGAGTATGTCCTACATGTGTACTGTTCATCAAACACATCCCAGCTCAGTTTTCCAAGTACGCTAAAGTATTTAGCGAAGAGGCCTCGCAGCGCCTACCACAGCATCAACCCTGGGACCATGCCATTGATTTAAAACCAGGAGCTAGTATGAAGAACAGCTCAATCTATCGCCTCACGCCCAAGGAGTCCGAAGCATTGCGGACCTACATCACGGATCACCTTCAAAGGGGATACATTCGCCCTTCCAAGTCACCCATGGCTAGCCCCTTCTTTTTTGTAGACAAGAAGGATGGAAAACTTCGCCCAGTCCAAGACTATCGTGCGCTTAACGATATCACAGTCAAGAATGCCGCTCCATTGCCCCTGATCCCCGAGTTAATCGACAAACTACGCGGCGCCCGGTATTTTACCAAGTTAGATATCCGCTGGGGATATAACAACATTCGCGTAAAAGAAGGAGACGAATACAAAGCTGCCTTCAAGACGCCTCTAGGACTCTACGAACCCACAGTCATGACATTCGGTCTCTGCAATGCCCCTGCCACGTTCCAAACATTCATGAACGACATCTTCGAAGATATGATAGACGAAGGACACGTAGTCGTCTATCTCGATGACATCCTGATCTTTGCAGAAGACCTCGCCACGTTGACCAAGCTCACCCACGAAGTTTTGTCGCGCTTAGACAAACACGACCTTTACCTCAAACCGGAGAAATGCTCCTTTGCCCAGACATCCATAGAATACCTCGGAATCGTTATATCCGAGGGTCAAGTAGCCATGGACCCCGCTAAGGTGGCCGGAATCGTAGATTGGCCCACACCCAAGACAGTCAAACACGTTCAAGCGTTCCTCGGTTTTTGCAACTTTTACCGAAGATTTATCAAGGATTTTTCGACCATTGCACGACCACTGTTTGACTTAACCAAGAAAGACACCACATTTTCATGGAACCAAGCGGCTGATATAGCCTTCAGGACACTCATCACCACTTTTACGACAGCCCCAGTCCTTGCCTTGCCAGACCACAGTAAACCTTTCCGGTTAATCACGGACGCCAGTGACTTCACTACTGGTGCCATCCTCGAACAACCCGATGAACTCAACCGTTGGCATCCCATTGTGTATCATTCCAAGTCACTCCAACCTGCTGAACGGAACTACGAAATCCACGACAAGGAACTCCTTGCGATTATCCGCGCCCTTGAAATATTTCGTCATTACCTCGAAGGACGCGACGACACCCTGGAAATTTGGTCCGACCATGGAAATTTGGTCTATATTTTGCGACAAAACAAAAACTCACACGACGACAAGCCCGTTGGGCTCTCTTCCTGTCACGTTTCAAGTTTATGATCATCCACAAACCCGGTACGCAAAATAAGTCGGATGCCCTGTCCAGGCGTCCAGACCTTAAAGAGGGGATAGCACACGAAAACAATGAGCGTGTGCTCCTGGATAACAAGTTTTTCGCAATCTGAGCAGTACAACCCACGGCAATCACAGTCCAAGGAAATACGAATCTACGAAGTCGAATCAAGAACTCCCAAGAATACGACGATGAAGTCACCCATGCCCTAGAAACCCTTCTAAAAAGTGGCCCACGTTCCCTCACCAAAGGATTAGAGGATTGGAACTTAGAAGATGGAATCATCCTGTACAAAGGACAAGTATACGTCCCCAAGAACCAAGACCTCCGAAGAGAGATAGTCAAGCAATACCATGATCACCTAGCCACAGGACACCCAGGAAGATGGAAAACCTACGAACTAATATCACGAGAATTCTGGTGGCCAGGAATGTCCACCTTTGTCAAGAGTTACGTGGACGGATGTGCCACATGCCAAGCAACCAAAGTCAAACCAAGGAACCAAGTACCCCTGCAACCAAACCAAGTCCCGACAGAAGTTTGGGGAATAATCACCATGGATTTTATCACAGACCTCCCAACATCCCAAGGATACGATTCACTGTTCGTTGTAGTGGATCGACTTAGCAAAGCCACAATAATTGCACCTTGTAACAAAACCATCACAGCCGAAGAAACATCCAAGTTATACCTAGAACAAATCTGGAGGCGCACAGGCCTGCCACGCCAAGTAATATCCGACAGAGGACCACAATTTGCTTCCAAAGTAATGCAAGAAGTTTGGAGCAAACTCGGAGTCAAGTCAACCATGTCAACAGCCTTCCACCCACAGACAGACGGTGAGACAGAACGAGTCAACCAAGAACTGGAACAGTACCTCTGTGTCTTCTGCAACTTTCAAGTCGACAACTGGGTAGAACTTATACCCCTCATGGAATTCGCGCACAATGCAAGACAGCACAGTGCCACCACCAAATCACCCTTCGAGATCTGGTACGGTTACAAACCAGAATTCATCCCACCAGTCAACTTCGCGTCCAAGATCCCCACAGTAGAAGAACGCCTTCGATCCCTAGACCAAGTACGCGCTGAAGTATCTGCAGCATTAAAGGTTGCTGCAGAAGTTATGAAGAACACCCATGTATCCACAGCCACGTTCGAACCAAAACCAGGAGACCAGGTTTGGTTAGAAGGAACCAATATCCACACCACGCACCCCAAAGCCAAATTAGCCCCAAGACAACATGGACCATTCAAAGTCATATCGGCATGGGGAGTCAATTGTAAACTCCAGTTACCCCCTTCCTGGCGAATCCACCCAGTATTCCACATATCCTTGATATCGCCATACAAAGAAACCACAGCCCATGGGCCTAACTTCACCAGACCTCCCCCCGAAATCGTTCAAGGAGAGGACGAACACTACGAAGTAGAAACTGTCCTCCAATCTAGACTTTCGCCAAATCGAAGAGGCGTACAATACCTGGTGAAATGGAAAGGCTACCCAAGTTCCGAGAACTCTTGGCTTCCCGCATCACAAATGAAACAAGCCAAGATCGTTGTACAACAATTCCACCAACGAAACCCACGAGCACCCAAGCCAAGTAACCTCTAACAGTTGCTAACCGGCGTAGCAACCATAAAGAGGGGATACTGTCACGAACCAAAGAACTTTGGTTCAGACACGCGTGTCTAAGACCGGTCCGTGTCGGCCTGGTCTTATGTAATTACCTTCCTAAAGGGGAAGTCCGGTATCGGAGTTCCAATTTCGTACTCCGACGGTCACGTGATCGTACATGTGATTACTCATCGGTTATCAAGTTACCTGACGACTAGAAGTCGTACCACTCTTTGGATTAATCTGATTGGACTGCGGAGCAGTCACACCACTATGGCGCAATCCTGCGCAATCGACTGTGGAGCAGTCGTACCACTTCTACGATTATTCTCATTGGTTGTTATATTTAGAACCCTTCCAGAACCTTCCATTGCGCAGCACCTGTGGGAAGCAATAGGCCTCCCCTAAAGTACGCACAGACCATGTACCCAGGTATATAAGCTAGAGCAATAGAACGGACAGTCCCTCAGACTGTCCACTTGTGTTCCCCTTTGGATAACCCCCTCCAGTTAGTAGACTGGATAAGCACTGTTACCACATCTTTGTGTTATCGGTGACCCTCATCGTTATCCTCAGTCTAAAGACCTTCTCTATCTTCCTTCGTCACCCTCTCATCGTCTTCCTCGTCCCTCGCGTTCCTCGTCAGAGATATCACCGGGTGTATTGCAGAGTACTCTGAGTGAGTACTCATCACATCGCTGCTCATGTGAAATTAGTATTCACTCGCATCTTCCTCTTACTGCATCATGAGTTGCGCGTCCTCTACAGGCGGTGTACATCCACCAGATGTTAATCTTCGACGGGAAAGTCAGCGGTTGTGTCGAATGCGTGAGTATTATCTCAAGAAAAGCAGCTCAGATTTAAAGTCAGATAAGGCGGTAGGTTTCTTCGTTTCCCTTTTTTTTTTATATGTTTCTATTTTTTTCGTAACAGTATCGCAGTGTGAAGAAACATCGCAACGATCATGTTTATATGGTGCAAGCGCGGTCCTCGTCGCATCCTATCTCGGCACTTGATGACAGTACAGAGGTTGACTGTGGACGGCTTATGGAACAGGAGTCGGCGGGTACGAGTTTTCAACTTTGTGATGTTACGCAAGCCGTTGCTGATAGCGATTTGTCTGGTAACAGATTTATTGAATCAAATGGAGGAGTTGCATATTAGCTCTCCGTGTATTTCTACAACTGGCGATGCTCCTCAGTTACTTCCTATGGAACCATGACATGGTGGCATGTTGCGTATGATGGAATGGGTTGCTGGCCCCTGATTTTGCGAGGGCACTATGCTCCTCAAGCTTCTGCATGTCATTTTTTAACTTGTTCATAGGCAACCTTTCATTTCTCCACAAATAGCACAGCGCTACAGACCGCATACAGTTATGCAGACGCGAATCACGTCAATTTAAGAGATTATGATTCTTAGTTACGCAGAGAGTGTTACCAGTGGCAAACGTACGCAACACTTTATTTGATTAATCCATACCATAGAAAGAGTTTCCGTCCGAGCCCCTTTTTCGACTTGTCTTTCTCATAGTGAACGTCATGTGCGACCATCTTGTGTTCCCTAGGGAAGGAACGGCATATGTCAATGCACGTGCAATTCTCGAAAATCCTCGCATCATTCCTGGACCACAAGATTCCTTCGTCTTCGACATTATTATTTGCTGTTCGCTGCCAATCGTGGGAACACAAGTTGTTTGTAGCTTATGCTACCTTACACATCAGGATAACGAATAGGGATTGTAAGGGGTAACCCTGGGGTCTGCCGGGGCTACCTGTACCCGTACCCGGAAAAACCCGTACCCGCAAGTCACGGGTATGGGTTTTTCTGGGTACTGGGTGGGGGTTTTGACGGGTACTGTGGGTGTGCAAACCCACACGGGTTCACCACAATTTCGGCAATGAGGAATACAAGTGCGATACCATGAACTTCGTCAATCAGAAGATCTCCAAAAAGGAGAACGTCCGCAATCCACAGGCACAGAAAGATGAGTTGCGGCCTAAGGCCTTCACCTGGCGTGACGATTCGTGAATCCTTCGTGAATGAAAACCCGCAGCACGATTTATCACTACAGACAGGAACAAAGAATTGAACACAAATATATGGTAACTACTAGACTAGCTACTAGCATACTGATTTCCCGCCGTAACGCTGCTGACTCCAACGTCGTCGCATTTCCGCTGTCGTCACAGTACCCCATTCACCGCCGTCGCGTTGTCATTGGGTTGGGATATTGATGCCGTCATATTTGGCGCAGAAGTAACACTGCGTTGGCGGGGTGCTGGTGGTTGTTGGTAGCTTGTTTTGAGGCATTTGGCTCGGGTTGCGTTGGCAAACGTGTTTGTTTTGCCGTTGTTGTTGTGGTTTGCGGCGAATGCAGCTGCATGGGTTGGGGAGCTTGCCACCATTGCTGCCGTCGTCCAGGTGTGCGCCAAGGTGAATGGCATCGCGATTGGCTGAGTAACCGCGGCCGTCACCATCATCGTGGTCAAGGCATACACACTGAACCCTACTAAGTTACGGTCACGGGTTCCGGCGTTTGCCGGTTCCGTTCACTACTACAGTAATCAATCCCCAACGGCTCTGACATCATACTGTGCGCCTCAAGTTCGTAGACGCAGTTGCATGAGTTACCGACCATCACCAGCCTGAGCGCCCCGCCCACATATGGCTGGTTGCAGCGGCACAGCCCCCAACTACGACGACGGCGGCAGTGGCGATGGGTCCGATGGGATGTCACTGATGTCAGCAAGACGACTCGGATTTCGACAACGCTTGTCGTCTCCTCGTCGCTGACATGGAGCGTGTGACGATGATAGTGGACAATCCTGCCACTTCAATGATGACGTGACTGCTGCAACCGTTGCTCACCGCTCTCACTCGCAGGTACTCACAGTACTCACAGGTCGCCTCGCAGCACCCCCGTTTTGCGTGCATGGTGCACCCAACTCCGCCCCTGACTTGGCTCCAGAAAGACTTAGATAAGTTTTCTTTTTTTCTTTTTTTTTTCTTTCTTTTTCTTCTCATCTCGGACCAGTGCAGGGCAACATGACGCTGCTTATAGAAAGGTTTGGACGATTTGGATACGGAAATATATGGATATAGAGTATGTGAGTGATTAAACGTGTGCGCGGGCGATGTCTGTACAACAAGACAACGCCTAACTCAGTATCTGCGCACACAAACGACAGAGACTCTTTATTCACCTGTACAACAAGACGACGCCTAACTGGGGTGGATGAGTACAGGCTAGACAAATAAGGTACTAACAAACATATCTCAGTATCTGCGCACACAAACGACAGAGACTGAGGTACTACGCTACGAAACGGAGACGGTTTTATACTAAAATGCGTACAGTAACGGACTGGGGCTTCAAGCCCGTGGAAACATATGACGCAACTGATCGAGGCAGAAAGTCAGAGATACAAAATACGTAGACATCGCACGGGTTTGCACGACGTCACCTCATCAATCGAATATCCGAGCTGTATAGTAACGGGAACGAATCACCGAGCAGTCAACTCACTTAGGTTATGAAACGAAACCTCACTTGAGTTCTCCAACACTCCCCCTCAAACCGCGCGAAGTCCTAGACACTCAGCAAAGTGCTTCACCTTTGGCGACGGGAGCGCTTTAGTCAGCACGTCTGCGATCATGTCAGCGGTCGGGCAATAAACGAGGCGCAGTGCGCCGCTCTCTACCACCCAGCGAATAAAGTGGTAGCGCACATCGATATGCTTGGTGCGGGGGTGGAACTAATGGTCATGCGTCAACACTATCGCAGACTGGTTGTCCGAGAACAACGTTGTCGCGTCTGCGATCGGCTCGAAGACCTCGGCGAGCAGGTTGCGGAGCCAAAGGGCCTCCTTCATACTGTGTGTAGCCGCCACGTACTCGCTCTCTGTGGTCGAGAGTGATACAATCTCTTGCTTCTTCGAGGACCAGGACACTGCACCACCGTCGATGAGGAAGGTGTATCCGGTGATCGCGCGCCGGTCCTCAGACATGCTGCCATCAGCGTCCGTGTACCCCACAAGGGTGCGGCGTGCCTTGCCATACGTGAGCCACAGATCGCGCGTCCCCGCCAAATAGCGGAAGATGCGTTTTACCGCAGTCCAGTGTGCCATCCCGGGGTTGGCCGAGAACCTGGCGACAGTGGAGACTGCGAATGCGATGTCGGGGCGTGTCGCGAGCGCGGCCCAATTGAGCGCGCCGACAGCCTCGTGGTAGGGCACGTCGCGCATGACCGCGAACTCAGCCGCATCCGCCGGGGCTTGCTCGAGAGTGAGCTGGATCTGCGTGTCGAATGGGGTGGAGACAGGCTTCACGTCTTCGAAGCCGTACCGACGCAGGATCAAATCGATGTATGACCGCTGCGACAGATGCACAGTCCCGCCAGCACGGTCTCGCTTGACCTCAATGCCGAGCATCCAGTGCAGCTTGCCAAGGTCCGTGACCTCAACGTGCTTGCGGAGCCCGGCCTTGAACGCATCAACGGCTGTGGTGCTATTCGCGGCAATCGTGCAGTCATCCACATGCACAGCGACGACGATCTGGACCTGAGGCTTCTTGGAGTGCTTGAAGAATACTGCTTGGTTGACCTTGCACTGCTGGAAACCGAGCGAACTGAGGATCTGGACAAACTTCTGGTACCAGTGCCTTCCTGCCTGCTTGAGTCCGTAGAGTGATTTGCGCAGACGCAGGACACGCCTGGAAGAGTCTTCACGATAGCCAGGGGGGTGGCGCATGTACAATACCTCATCGGCCATGAGCTCGCCGTTGAGGTACGCACCTTTAATGTCCACCTGCTGTAACTCCATTCCGAACCGATTTGCCATTGCGATGACTGTGCGCGATGACGCGAGCTTGGCTACTGGGGTGTAAGTGTCGAAATAATCAACCCCTTCAACCTGGCTGAAGCCTTGCGCGACAAGCCTCGCCTTGTACCGGACGACCTTGCCTGAGGCATCCTTCTTGGCCTTGAAGACCCATTTGGACCCAATGACGTTGGCCCCAGGTGGTGCGTGCTCTAGAGTCCAGGTGCCAGCAGTGTGGAGGGTGGCAAGCTCTTCGCGAATGGCTTGCTCCCACAGAGGCCAGTCAGGCCTGCGTTTCGCCTCAGCCAAGTTGTGCGGTTCAAGCGCTTCTGAGTCAGCGATCTCGGCAGCTAGAGCCACCTCAAGTCTGTCCCAACTCTCACGCAGCGCGGACAAACTGGCCTCAACAGACCAAGCTTCTGCGGCCACGTCGGCCATCTCCTCGTCTTCATCAAAGCCACCGGGAACGGATACTCCCCTAGGGATGACAGGGTCAGAACGATGTGTGGACGCAACACCGACACCGGCCTGAAGCTCCCGCACAATTTGGGACGGCTTGCGAAGACGAGTGGAGCGCGCTGGCTCGGGCTCAGGCAGCATATCTTCCACCTCGGACAGCGAAGACAGCGAAGACAGAGGGGACTCAGGAGAGGGAGGTGTAGGCTGAGGGGGTGGAGCAGATGGCGGCGTCGGCGCAGGCAACACTGGCAGAGGGGGTGGAGGCAACGTCGGCAGTGCGGCGTGTGGCTCGCTCAGCAAAGTTGTGGGGGTAGGTACGTCCAAAGACTCCCCCTTGAGCCGCTCAGCCGCAGCGAAATACACGTTGCGTTCAATGCCGACTGACCTGTTTGCCGCCCAGTAGATTCGGTGGCCGCGCGACTCGATGTCGAAGCCGATCCAACAGCCTTCGTGAGTGCGCGGGTCCAGCTTGGATCTGTCAGAGTCATGAACCCAGACCGTCTCCCCGAACCACTTCAGCCTAGACAAGTCGGGTGGCGTCCTGTACAACGCCTGCCAAGGTGTCTTGCTGCCAAGAGCCCGCGTCAAAGTGCGGTTCTTCAGCCAAGTAGAGTAGTGATGGTAAAGTTCAGTCTGAACTTTGGTGCGAACCCGAACCCACCTGAACTGAACCCTGGTTCAGGGTTCGGGTTCGGCCATTGACCCGAACCAGACCAACGGTTCCGTTCGGGGTTCGGAAAAACCCCGATATTTGAGAACCGCGTTTGAACAGGGTTCAAACCGAACTGTTGATACTTGTAGCTGGCAAATCTACAAATTTTGAAATCTACGAAATGAAGTATATTACGATTCGGCCCATTCCAAAAGTGCAAAAGTGCGTGCGAGGTGTCGGATTCACAAATGGGACCTTTTGTGTGTGGTGTCGTGTGGCGGGGCCAGCGCGTGGCGGCTACATCGTGGCTTGTTACAGTATCCCCCCATTCCCTCTCTTATCGCCTCCTCATCGTCAACATCAAGTCCTCCAATTCGTGCAGGAAGATGCCCTCCTCAATTCTTCCTTTTTTTGTCTGCGCGATGACAAAATTGCGACCATCCCCCACCCCCTCAATGTCGGGACTTCCCCCCTCTGAGGATTTTACCGCCATCACCCTCAGCGCTAGGTCGATATTGCTGTCATCATCTGCAGGCCTGTGGTGAGTTACCCGCTGCTTCTAATAACTTTCTATTGATTCCGATCCCCTGCGTTCAAGTTCACAAGTGCATTCAAAGAGGAGTGATTCGAAATCGGCTTCCTTCCTGGTGTCCGGCCAAAAAAAAAACGCATAAAATCGTGGTATGTCCTCGCCATAACGAAAACTCACACCCCACTAAACTACCTTACACTATGTCTTCTACCACATCTGACCTTGGGCAAGCTGTCCGACCTGATGGCACTTTGAAGGACACGTCAGAGATCGTCTGGTCTTATGATGTGGACGAGTCGACTCCTTTCCCTTTGGACGACGTCACTGGCATGCATCCGTTTTTCTCTGGTGGGCGTGCACCAGCCACGATGGTCGCCGGTGCACGCCGGACTGCTCGTGTTCCTCGCCCATCGCAACGTGCCCGCGACGCAGCCGAAGCGACTACTTCAAGCAGCTCGACTCCTCGTGTTCCTCGCCCATTGCAACGTGCCCGCGATGCAGCCGAAGCGACCGCCGAAGCGACCGCCGAAGCGACCACTTCAAGCAGCTCGGCCAGCGCTGGTCTGGGTGCCAAACGCAAGGCGCCGACTGCCACAGTCCCCAGTCATCGTGTCGTGCGCAAGGTCGATCTCGACGGTTGTCTCGCAGACCACAGCGACGATGGTGCTACCACAGAGCCCAACACAGAGCCTGCGTCCGATGACTATGAGTCCATCAAGGCCATGGCTGACGCTGACAATGAGGTGTGTTCTTCGCCCTCATTCTTGGATGTCATTTCTTACCCTACTTCTTAGGCTACAACCTTCACGTCGGAAAAGCCACGGGGCAGTGCTGACATCCTCCTCATCTTCAGATATCAGGACGATTACGTCCATCCCGACACGGTGAAGGTTCTGAAGGGCTATTGGTGCAAGCTTTGTCTGTAAGTACTTTTGCTTTGTCTGACTTCTTTCGCTAATTGGATGTGCATGAAGGAAAAACACTTCGGTCAAGCACACATCGTGTTTTTTGACCGGAAGCAACACTTCGCTACGGATGCACATCGCTAGGCATCACGTGCAGATCTACCGCAAACGCTGCAATGCAGCCAGTATCAATCCAGTTCCCCGTGCACTTTTCCGTACATTGGCTGACTCGAGCAATGGGTAAGTGTTTGTTGTCTCGGTTGCTTGCTCGATACTGATTCACTTAGCCTTAGTCAAACATCTCTCGATGGCCTCATCACGTATGAGCCTAAGCCACCCGTGTTTTCCACTGCGGGGCTTCTCGATCATATCATCGAGCTTATTGTTTGCGAAGATGAGGTGAGTGGGACCGTATGTTAGTGTACGTGCGTTCTGACATCTTTTCACATCTCCAGGCTTTCAGTTTGATCAATAGCGAGAGGTTTCGCCGACTCCTCATGTTCTGCCGGCCATCCCTTTCAGAGTGGGACATCCCACACCGTCAGACCCTTCATGCGGAGATACTTCGGCGTACAGAAATTGCGGAGAGAACGGTCTGCGAAAACATGAAGAAAGTCCCCTCCAAGATCTCTTTCACCTTTGATGCATGGACCTCGGCGTCGGGCGACCCGTACTTATCTGTCACAGCACATTATATAGATGCACCTGCTGATCACCCGAATGTGTGGGAGTTGAAGTCGGAGCAACTCGCCTTCCAGGAAATTCAGGGAAGACATACTGGTAAGAACATGGCGCATATTTTGGGCAAGACTTTAGATAGGTACGATCTATGTGGGAAGGTATGATCTTCGTCGCCTTGAGCTTTTTTTTGCCTTACTAAACCATTGTTCTACTCTATAGGTCGGCTGGTTTACAAGTGATGGCGCTGCCGTGAATCGCACCACGCTTCATGAACTCCAGAACAGCCCATCGACGGGAACTGAGTGGGCTGCCAAAGATCACAACATGTTGTGCGTGTCCACGCATCCAAAACTTTCCACTCTAATGTAACATAGGTGCATGGAGCATTCCCTTCATCTCGCGGCAAAGCACTTCGTCCAAACTGTTGAACCACATTTCGGCAAGACGCTTGGTACATCGGGCACTGATGCAGAAGGTGACCCTGCCTCAGATGATGAAGACGACGTGGAGGACGACGACGATGAGGTCACCACCTCAGGCAATTCGCTTGGAAAAGCAATCGCCCTTGTGAATCAGATTCACAAGTCACCGCAAGCACGGGCCTTCTTTCGCGCGACCTGCGGCCAAGTCGGGACCACTCCGCTTGAGCTACTGCAATGGATTCGTACTCGATGGGGATCGCTGTTCCAGTTCCTGGAGCGTTTTATCAATCTCAGGACGGTGCGTTGAGACTTAATTCATTAAGCTGCAGCCAGCTTAGGGTTCTCAACAGGCGATCACGCAATTCATTCTCCTTGTGGACGCAAGTGAAGTTGTACCAAACCTCTCCAACCACCGCTGCTACGCGGACTTCCACTTGGGTCGGAGGGATTGGGAGTGTCTTGAGGATATCAGGAATGCACTGAGGGTAAGTCTTCTTTGACACATTTTTGGTCTGGTTCTCACATTGGCTTAGGAGCCGTCAAACGTCCAGCAGACGTTCTCAAGCGATTGTGCACCTACTGTCTGGCGGATCATACCAGCCTTTGAATTCCTCATCAAGCGCTGGGGAACGATGGCTGGCCATCCCAATCACCAAGGACTTACAGACGCACTCAAAGAAGGCCTTGCCAGCCTCCATAAATGGTACGGCCGTGCCAGCAGCACCTCACCTGCATACTTCATTTGTCTTGGTGTGTTCTCGTTGTCATTTTTTGTCGTTGTAAGACTCTGCTAACTCATTGCTAGTTCTTGATCCCAACTTCAAGGACGTGTACTTCCAGAGCCAGTGGGAGAGCGAGAAGTATGCCGCTGGCATGAAGCGGCTCGAAGCAGTAGTAAGTCATTCCTTGCGATCGATCTTGACGATGTCAATTATGTCAGAGCATACTGCGAGCAGCGAGCCCTTGCTCTTGACCATTGACTCGGCGACTCGGTGTGGAGACTTGGAGTTTACTGATGATGATTAGTTTGATAGGTATTATGTTAGTACCCCCACACAAGGAACTGCGATGACCGAAGGCAGCAAAGGTGCGTTAAGTCATATATGCCTATATTTGGTGCTGAGTCACATACAGATGGGCCTTCCGTGAAGGAATCACCATTTCGCTATGGTGGCTCCTTCCTTAGCAACACTGTTCAGGTGTATCAACAGCAACACAACGTCGCTGGTGGCCCTCGTGAAGAACTTCAACAATACCTCAAGACTGGGGTTGAGACAACAAATGATATCATTGGCTGGTGGGGGGTAAGTTGCGTCTTCATTCCGAGTGCACGCATATCCTTACACAATGGAAACAGTGTGACACCAGGTACCCAACTCTGAAGCGGATTGCAAGAGACTACCTTGCGATCCAGGGCTCGGCAACCCCATCTGAGCATGCTTTCAGCAGTGGGGGTATTACTGACTCAGCACGGAGAAATCGCTTGTGGCCAAATGTCTTTGAAAGCCTTCAACTCCTCAAGAGTGCATATCAAAATGGGCACATTTCAGCCACTACGCAAGCCCTTGGGAGGTCTTTAGAGAGTGTTGACAGTGATGTGGATGATGTTGATAAGTGACCCGCGCGCACTTAGCGGCTCGCATGGACACGCAGATAACGGACTGCCCTTAGATTAGATATACAGGACATGTAGATTAGATCATTATGATCATTACAATCTCGGACTCATTGTATTCTCTTATCTATGACATCACATGTACATGACATCATGGACTTCTCTAGACCGTCCTTGTACTATTGTCTTTGTACTTCCCTTTGTTCCCTTATCTTTATTGTGATGTCACTATGATATCATAGTCTGGACTTTTATTGTTCTATACACCTTGTTCTCCAGAACAGTACATTCCTTTTGTCTTCCTGTAGAACAATGCGCCTTGTATTTACTGTGACCTGTGTTACCACCGTCACCTCCTGTAGCAGTATAAGTAGAGTACCATGTACGCTCTGGCACCACACCAGTTCTCATCTGTTGTGTGCCAGGTATGTCTCCCTCTGTTGTATAAACACCAGTTCTCATCTGTTGTGTGCCAGACTCAACCTCTGCTTCACTTGCAAGACTTACTCTGTTGCTGCTTCCAGTCACCCTCTATATCTCACCACAGTCCCCTTTGTCACTGTGAGTATAGTCCCTTATGTGCACTGTTCATCAGGTTATGGGCCCTGGTGCCCAAGCCACTCCACTTGGCTGGTCACTGTGTTCCTAGGATCACACACCAGGTCAAGGTCTGTCTGGGGCCTCACCAGCCTTGCCCAAGGCAGTGGACACTGAGGCGTCAGTTGTCACTGCTGAGGAACCTCCTGTTCATGTACTGCCCAGTAGTCCTACTTTCACCCCCACTGTTTTCCTAGCCCCTGCGCTATGCGCAAGGAGATTGGATCTGGTAGCCCCTTAATCCATATCCAGGTGTGCATGGCCCACTGGGCTGTGTATTGTGGAGCTTAGCGCCAGCTGTCTCTGGTGCTCCACACTGGGCGCAGGATCTCCTCACCATGGGAGTGTAAAACCTGGTTCAGACTCTGGGGGGTGTTCACCTTATGGTGTTCTGCAACCAGACTCCTGCCTTGTAGCGGCAATGGGAAAGGATTCAGTGAAGCCACTTGTGGCGATGAGGCAACCAACAGGCCGAGAAGGCTGAGGTAGACAGCCTTGGGCTCTGAAAGCATCATTCCATATCCCCCTGACGCAAACTAGTGAGCCGTGTCTTAGACACATCCTGGCTGGCAGCTGGCTCCTAGTATGGCAAAGGGATCTTCCAACCTGGGCCTAGCCCTTGTATCACTGGCATACCACAGGAGGCAGGACGCGTTAGCGTTCTGGCCTTACAGATTCACAGACAGGAGTGTCTACCCCCATATCTTGCAACTGTTATGAAGCACTGTCGCTGACTGCTCCTCGGCGATAGATAAATCATCCCTATGTCTTCCACACACTCATCTCGTGCTGCCTCGCCCACTGGCGCCACCGGTGCGGCTGCAGGCACAGCAGGGGGCTCACTCCCCCCTTTTCCCACTGGGTCCTCACCCTCCACACGTCTGGGTGCCGCGTATGGCAACTCATTTGGCATGCCCTCTGGCATCCACCTCAGCCGATTTGACGGGTCCAACTGGAACGAGTGGTCTGGGACCCTGGAGGCCATCCTCACGCTGCATGAAGCTGAGGATGTGTTCACCCTCCAAGTCCCACCCTCGGGAGTCACTGCTGATGAGTGGGACTCTGTCCAGCGTCGGGCAAAGGCGTACCTCCGCCTTTACCTTAAACCCGACGTTTACTCCCTCGTTGCCGACCCACTTGTCTACCCACCTTCAAATCGAAGTGGGACAAGCTGAAGGACGTCTATGCTGGTGCTAGCGGCAGCACCACCATATTTAATCTGTGGATCCAACTCACCCAAGCCCGCCTCGACGACTCCGCGCCCATGGCCTCTCAGTTGGCCAAGCTCAATGAGCTGCGAGTCGGCCTTTCCAACGCACAGATGGGTGTCACTGACACCCAATTCTGTCTCATTCTTCTCTACGCTCTGCCAGCCTCTTATGAGGTCTTGGCATCTACCATCCTCGCCAGTGGCGCCCCCTCCAAGCTCAAGCACGCCGAAATAATTGCGCGCATCGTTTCGGAGGAAGCGCGTCGTACTGGCCCCTCTGGCTCTTCCCTCAACAAGGCTGCCCCCATTAGGCCCACCAACAGTGGCCCATGTAAGAAGAGAGACCACTCTCAACTTACCTGCCACTACTGTAACAAAAAGGGGCACATCAAGCCTGACTGTAGGCAGAGGAAGAAGGATGAAGCGGCGGGGAAGTTGAAGGACACTGGCAACAAGGCTGCCAACTCCCATGTACTAGTACCTACCACCGCCTCCATTAAGGAGGTCGATGATGAGCCCGCCATTAACTGGGCAGACAATGCAGTTGGAGTTGCCTTGTATGCTGCCTCGCGTGTGCGTTGGATGATGGACAGTGGTGCTACACACCACATCACACCACATCGGTCCGACTTCAAGGACTACACCCCATGCAAAGGTGCTGTGCGCCTTGGGGACAAGTCCACAATCGACCAAGTTGGTGTAGGCTCCGTCGTCTTCACTACGAGCCAGGGTCTTCCCATCACCCTCAGTAATGTGCTACACCTTCCACAGGTGAAGACACGCTTCTTGTCGACGCGTGCCTTAGCACAAAAGGGTGCGGAAGTGGCCTTTGACAGTGGCTCGTTTAAAATATCTGTCAAAAAGCAATGTGTAGCTATTGGCTACTTGGAGGACAACCTCTACTGGTTGGACGCTTCAAGCATTGGCCTCAATGCTCACGCCAAAAGTGCTGCCACCACTCTTGATATCTGGCATCAGCGCATGGGACACATCTCCTCTGCTGCTCTCAAATCGTACGGTCCCTCTGCCACTACTGGCATGGACATTGACAGCTCTACCACGCATACTGCTGTGTGTCGTGGGTGTGAGTTGGGTAAATCCACTCGTCAACCTTTCTCTGCGTCCTCCACCAAAAGGACAACCCGTATTTTTGAGATTGTACACAGTGACCTCGCCGGTCCAATGCAAACTCAGTCCTTACAAGGCTCCGCGTACACCGCCACCTTCATAGACGACCACTCCAAGCATGCAGTGGTGTACTTCATTAAGTCGAAGGATCAGTTTGTGAAGGCGCTGCAGATGTATTTGGCCTGGGGTGAAACCCAGACGTCCCATAAACTGCGTGCACTCCACTCTGACCGCGGAGGCGAGTACATGGCGAGCCAAGTACAGGACATTCTCAAGCAGAGAGGGATAGAGCATCACCTTACGATGCCAGGTTCACCACAGTCGAACGGGAAAGCCGAGCGGTTTAACCGCACCATTACGGATAAGGCAATGGCCATGCTACACACAGCAGGCATGTCTAAAGGCTTCTGGGAGCATGCGATGAGCACTGCGGTACACATCTATAACCGCTCTCCCACCCGTACGCTTAAGTGGTGCACACCTTATGAGCTCTGGTACTCTGGCAAAGTACCAGATGTTTCACACTTACGCATCTTCGGATGCAAGGGGTACATGCACGTACCCGCTGATAAGCGTCGCAAATTGGATGCGAAGGCCATTGAGGTCACGCTTATTGGGTTTGAGCCCGAATCTAAGGGCTATAAGCTCTGGGACCGCCAAACCCGCTCTGTCCGTTTGTCCAGGGATGTGACATTCGACGAGAGTAGCTTCCCGTCCCTCCAGGGTGCTGAGACACACCCACCACCTTCTCAAGTGGCCTCACCACCACCACCTACACCAGTAATTGCCGTACCTAGCACGTCGGCGTTACCACCACAGCGAGCACCCTCCCCTACACACTCAGACAGTAGTGAGGAGGATGTCGAAGACATTTTAGACCCCACACAAGAGCGCCCACACACGCCACCACCACCTGCCCCACCCACTCTTCCTGTCACACCTAAGCGTGAGCAGCCCCCTCTGACTTCCCCACCACCGCGTCAAAGTGCAACGCGCATTATGCGCAATGTCCCTCCTCCCTCACCAGATATGCCTGGTGGCTTTGAGGACCGCGCACAGCGTAGTCAGCTGTTGCGTGAAATGGACAATGCACCAAGACGCTCTGCCCGTGCACCAGTGCCCAATCCCCGCTACTTCACTGCGGATAATGTGGCCACACGTGGTAGACGGCTGGGGTTTGCAGAGCTGTTAGCTGCAGCTTATGTGGGAAGAGATCCTGCATCCTATGCAGAGGCCATGCGGTCTGTGGATGCAGGTGAGTGGACAACGGCGTGTCAGTATGAGATGGATGCGCTCGCCAAAAATGGCACATGGGAGTTAGTAGATCTCCCGCCTAATCGCAAGACAGTAAAATCCAAATGGGTCTTCAAGCTTAAGGCGGATGGCCGCTACAGAGCTCGCTTGGTGGCTAAGGGGTTTACGCAAATCCCTGGCATTGATTTTGATGAAACCTTCTCTCCCGTCGCACGATTCGAGTCGCTGAGATTACTTCTGGCGTTGGCCGCGCTGGAGGACTGGCACATCCATCAGATGGATGTCAAGTCTGCGTTCCTCAATGGCGTGCTCGACGAGGAGATTTACATGGAGCAACCACAAGGGTTCATCACCACTGGTGCAGAGACGAAGGTGTGTCGCCTAGTCAAGGCGATATATGGTCTCAAACAAGCCTCCCGTGCATGGAACTTGCAATTCCATGGAGTGCTACTAGCACTCGGCTTTAAACGGACGTTTGCCGATGCCGGCGTATATGTGCTGCCTCAACGAGAGGGGGATGGACCACTCTTCGTTATCGTTTACGTTGACGACATCACTATTCTGGGTGCTTCTCTGGAGAGAATCAAGCGTCTTAAGTCAGACCTTTCTGAGCGCTATGAGATGACAGATCTCGGGGAGATAGAGTCATATCTTGGTATGCGCATTGTGCGCGACCGCTCCCTTAGATGCATCGAAATAGACCAGTCTGGCTATGTCAAGGATGTCCTTGAACGCTTTGGCATGACTGATGCCACACCACACTCCACACCCTTGCCCGCTGGTGCTGACGAGCACCTTCATAAATATACGGGTCAGGCTACTGCCTCTGACATTACGCACTACCAGTCACTCATTGGTAGTCTGCTGTACGTTCAGATTGGCACTAGACCAGACATATCCTTCGCTGTGTCACGTCTGGCGCAGTAAGCAGCAAATCCTTCCCCTCAACATCTGCGGCTTGCGCAATATGTCCTGGCTTACTTAGTAGGCACTGTGGATATGCGGATAGTCTACGATGGCGCCAGTGGAGACGGCCTTGTTGGCTACTCTGACTCTTCCCTGGGTGACCAGGTTGACGACAGACACTCCACTTCGGGTTATGTGTTCCTATTAGCCAATGGTGCAATAAGCTGGTCCTCGCGAAAGCAAAAGACAGTGGCCCAAAACACTACAGAGGCGGAATACATGGCCATGACCGATGCGGCCAACCAAGCCGCTTGGTATCAGAGCTTCCTTTTGGAACTCGGGTACGAGGTCGACGACCCCATCCCATTACATGGTGACAACAAGGGTGCCATTGACTTGGCCTTGAACCCTGTCACTGGGAGGCGATCAAAGCACATTGCCATTAGGCATCATGTCATTAGGGAGTACATCGAAAAGAGGACCATCACTCTTATCAGAACCCCTACTCTGGAAATGGTTGCAGACGGCTTTACCAAGTCACTCGCACGCACCCTGCTCCAACAACACAATATAGACATGGGCTTGTGCTAATCCTAGATTGCTGATCACGGGGAGATGTTGATAAGTGACCCGCGCGCACTTAGCGGCTCGCATGGACACGCAGATAACGGACTGCCCTTAGATTAGATATACAGGACATGTAGATTAGATCATTATGATCATTACAATCTCGGACTCATTGTATTCTCTTATCTATGACATCACATGTACATGACATCATGGACTTCTCTAGACTGTCCTTGTACTATTGTCTTTGTACTTCCCTTTGTTCCCTTATCTTTATTGTGATGTCACTATGATATCATAGTCTGGACTTTTATTGTTCTATACACCTTGTTCTCCAGAACAGTACATTCCTTTTGTCTTCCTGTAGAACAATGCGCCTTGTATTTACTGTGACCTGTGTTACCACCGTCACCTCCTGTAGCAGTATAAGTAGAGTACCATGTACGCTCTGGCACCACACCAGTTCTCATCTGTTGTGTGCCAGGTATGTCTCCCTCTGTTGTATAAACACCAGTTCTCATCTGTTGTGTGCCAGACTCAACCTCTGCTTCACTTGCAAGACTTACTCTGTTGCTGCTTCCAGTCACCCTCTATATCTCACCACAGTCCCCTTTGTCACTGTGAGTATAGTCCCTTATGTGCACTGTTCATCAGATGACATGTAGTTCTTATAGTAGCCTTACAAATCCCCGCACAACTCAGTAATAGTTAGATTTAGATGCGACTTGAATATGATTCTGCACGTTTGGCATGATTACACAAGCAAAATCCTCGGTTTTTGTCATTTTTGGGTTCAGTTCAGGTTCAGACCCTCCCTGAACTGAACTGAACCAATGTGAACCCGAACCAAGGGTTCAGTTCAAGGTTCAGCCAAACACCCGAACCGAACCCTAAGTTCAGTTCACGGTTCAGCCAAAAGGGTGCTGAACCAAACTGAACCAAACTTTACCATCACTAAAGTAGAGTGCCTCAACGCCTCCCCCCACATGTTCTGGGGGAGGTTAGCCATGTGTAGCAGCGCCCGCACCTTCTCGACAAGAGTGCGGTTCAGGTGTTCGGCCACGCCGTTCAACTGCGGCGTGTCATGGACGGTGAGTCAGTGCGCGGTACCGGCAGCTGCAAGGTGCCGATCGAACTCTGCGCTCAAGTACTTGCTGCCGCGGTCGGAGCGCAAGACCTTGAACGCGTCGCAGTGGTTCTGGGTCTTCGCCCACGCCTCGAACTGGCGGTAGAAGGTGAGGACGTCGCTCTTAGCAACCAGGAGATAGGTGAGAGTGAAGCATGTAGCATCGTCCATGAACGTGACGAAGTAGTGCCGTCCGCGTCAAGTCGACACCAGAGCGGGGCCCCAGATGTCCGTATGGATTTCGTCGCTGAACCGCTGGGCTTGTGGACTGACCCGAGATTTAGGGATCGACTGCCGGGTAGCGTGCGCGAAAATGCATGCCTCGCAGTGCTCCTCCCGCGATGTCGGGTTGAGAGCGATTCTGGTAACAAGTCCATCTTCCACGAGTTTGCGAGCACTTGCGGGAGCAATGTGCCCCATGCGACGATGCAGCTCCATGACGCTGACTACCTCCACAGCGTAACCGCCATCCTCCTCATGAGAGACGCGGTACAGCCCGCGCGGCAAACGCGCGATGCGGGCAAGGCGGTCGCTGTTGGGCGACTGGATCTCCAAGTGGCCCCCGCCGATGGCTATGCGGTAGCCCAAGCCATCCAGTGCCCCGAGCGACACCAGGGTGTAACCGACAGATGGCGCGTGCAACACGTCCTCGAGCGTAAGCTCGGACTGTCTGCAGCCGTTCGGCGCGTTGACGACCATACTCCCCGTGCCCACAGCCGGGAACTGCTGACCATTAGCTGCATTCAAGAAGAGCGGGGGGTCCAGTGGACGGTAAGTCGAGAAGTCGTCGCGATAGGGGGAAATGTGGCACGTGGTGCCTGAATCATAAAGCTCAACACAAGTGCGTTTCTCCTCTTCAACCTGCGTGATGACAGCTGCTGCGAGCCCACCAGATGATGCGGCACCCACCCCTGCCCCTTCGCACAGCTCAGTGGAGACAACGGCCCCTGGAAGCTCGAGGACGTCACCGACAAACACAGCCGACCAGCACCCATCAGGCTCGACGGACTGCCAGCCCTCGGGATCTTCAGATGCGGCCACGACGTTGGCCGATCCGACAGGCTTGTTTTCGGACTTGTTGGCGTTAGAGTATGACGGCGGCTGACCTTGTGAACTGGACTGCCCCGACGACTGGCTCTGCGCCTGGTTCTGGGTATCTTTCTTCGGCGACCAACACTCTCGTGCCCAGTGACCGAGTTTGCCACAATTGTGGCACTTTCCCTTCCTGCATTTCTTCCCTCCGTCCCCTTGGGTGGCCACCATCGCCTCGTCTTGGCTCTGGGACTGCTTCCCTTTGCCAGTGGAGCCCCCTTCACGCTTGCATTGCGCCACTAACCTGTCGGCCTCCTCAGAAATGTGGTCAATGAGGGTGTCGGGGTCGATGTCAGTGGCAGGGGATATGACGTGGGCAGCAGTGAGTAAGCTCGAGGCGAACTTGGACATCTCGTCTGGGATGGCCTTGATGATAGCTGACCGATACTCCTTCTCAGGCATGGTGACGCCCACAGCTGCAAGCTCCTCGCGCTTCACACGCATCTGGCCAAGGAATGTGTGAACATCCCCGCCGCGCGGGCAGCGCATCTCTGAGAAAGCGGTGAGCATGTCCGTCTCCGCGTACTGGCTTTTAACGCTGAACTCTGTAGTAACTTTGTCCCAGTGTTCTTTGGTGGAAGTGAGAGCCCAGAGACGGACAGCAGTGGAGTCGGGTAGGCATTGGGATAGAAGGTAAATGACGACAGTCTCATCATGGTTCCACTTGGCGATGGCCTTCTTCTCGTCGTCCGTAGGCTTGTTCGGGTCAGCCGCGACAGGACAGGTAGATTTGCCAGTAAAGTGGCCCCACTTCTGGTTAGCCTCCATGGCTTCCTGGAAGCGCATCGAGAAAATAGCCCAGTTGGAGCTGGTGGGATCGAGACAGGGGATAGAGGTGGGGAGGGGATCATTCATAGCAAGTGGACCCATAACCTATAGAAAGGTTTGGATGATTTGGATACGGAAATATATGGATATAGAGTATGTGAGTGATTAAACGTGTGCGTGGGCGATGTCTGTACATGTAACGCCACCACAGGGGCGTTAAGTACGACGTGTACTTCGTAAGTCAATCGGGATCGGAAAGGCGCGAGTCGGTTAGGACTCAGTTCGATGATGAATAAGTACTACTAGGCCTCCCTGGGGCACTAGAGTAATAGCAGGAAGCAAGGCTCAAGCGTAAAGGCGAGCAAAGGCGAGGACTCAAGCGCAAGGGCGAGTCAAACAGAATTCGTGAGGCAAAGACGATGTGGTATTACACAAGAAGTCAAGTCTACCGTACAAGCTAGGTAGGGCGTGACTTATATACTAGTACAGGGTGTTTGTATACTACAAACACATGGCGCGATCCTAGGGTACGGGCCCTAGCGAGCTAATCGAGTAATGTGAAAGGGAAATCTGTAAATAGAACAAGCGAATCCCGCGGAGGCACGCGGAAGTCAGATGGCGTCTGCGGACTCTAAAAGTCGTAAAATCGGCCATCGTAATGGTCAGGCGGTGGGTGCGAGATAGAAGCCGAAGAAGGGAAAGAAGTGGGTCATGGGTAAAAGTACATGCGAACATGAGGCAACACATCAGAAGAAAGATAAGAAGCAGTCCGAGTTCGTAACATTACCCCCCCGTCAGACTTGAAGTCGCCACGACTTCAACTAGTCACTGGTGTAGTAGCAGTCCTCCTCTGGTACGACGTTGGTAGGTGTGGGGGACGGGGTACGGGGACAGGTGTGACGACGTAGGAACATGTAACGCCCGGACTCACCACACTCCCTACAGCGCTCGTACAGCGGACACTTGATCTCGTCGTGCCTCGCGTCGTACCTCAGGCACTTGCCACACCACCTCGGGCGGTCGTCAGGGTCGACATATGCGGGGGACATGGGGGAGAGCCTGCGAATGAGGCAGGCATTGGACCTGTGGACGCGACTACCGCACCATTTACACGGCTCGCGCTCACGTCGATTCGGGCATTGGGCCACAAGATGCCCCGTGGATTTACACTGAAAGCACTTGCGCTGCCGTTGACGTCCTTCTCCTTGAAGGCGCGGCATCTCGCATGGTCCTCCAGCACGAGGGAGCAGGGGAGTAGATTCCGGCGACACTCGAGGGCGCGTCGGTTTTGCGTGGAGGTCGGCATACTTGTCGGTGATGAGGGGAATAACGCGTGAGTACTGGAGGCGTTTCCGCACGCTTGACATGTCCATGTCGAGGTGGAACTCGTCCCGAGTGAGCTCCACCTCCAATCGTCTGACATCCGCACGGCGCGTGACAATCGCGTCCCGACGCGTCAGACATTCTCGCAGTCGAGAAATGTCTGCGTGGACCCGTGGGGCCCGCAGTTCCGCAAGGACCTCATCCAGGACCATTGCGCGGGGGTCGTGGGGGTGGAACATGTTGATCTGGTTGTCTGTGATGTGTTGGGGTAACTGTTCCCCGTGAACTGCGACCAGGTAGACCTGCGAGACGTAACAAGGCTCTCCCTTGCCCATTGTGCCGATAACCTCCTGGTAATTCCGCCGATAGTAAATATACTTGGCGGTGGTCTGCGGATAGCCCGGGTTACCGATCAACAGGGGAAAGAAGAAGGGGGAGGCGGGGTCATTGGCGAAGAAGGGGAGACCTGGGTCAGTGGCGTCCTCCTCTTCTTCTGCCTCGTCGTCAAGCAGGGCGAGTCTGGGGTCCGGGTCGACTTGGCGTGTCTGGGGTCGGGGCGTGAAGACGTGGCCCATTCCTGCTGGGAATGGAGGGAAAGGGACGTGGGCGGCTGGGACTGCTGGGACTTCAAGAGGGGGAGGCGGTGTGAGGGAATACGGGGCTGGGACATCGTGTACCTCGACGGGTGTGTCGACTTTCGGTGGTGGTAGGGAGAGGGTAGGCTCAGGCGACGCGGATGGGGATAGGGGAGTGAGTGGCTCTTCCAGCTTCGAGAGAGCCGCCGAGGCTAAGGCAAGAACAGGAAGTGGGGGCGATTCAGGAACTACCAAGTGCGGCGTACGACCACCTCCTATTTCAGGTGGGACACCAAGGTCCTGTGATGGAACAGTTAGATTCTCGAGGATGACCTCGACGGGGCGGCGAGCAGGGATGGTAGAGATGACAGGAGTGGAAGACATGTGGGAGTTGGGAAGGGGAAGGTGAGGAAAAGTGGGTGTCGATGGAGCGTGAGTTATATCTTTCGTCCAGCCCCTTCGGCGGTAGGATTTAGGTGATAGAAGTCGGCAATAAGTTCGGAGGCGTGTTTTACGTTCTCAAGCGGTTCCCATGAACTGTCGCTTATGGGAAACCCCTTCCATTGGATCAGGAACTGAAGCTTGCGCCCTCTGCCGTGCAGTCGTGACTGTAGGATGCGCTCCACTTCGAATTCCTCTTCTCCGTCGATAAGGTCAGGTGGGGGTCGCGTGAAGTTTGCACCGTGTAACTCCGTCTCCTTATATGGGGTTAGGAGGTTAGCATGGAACACGGGGTGGATCTTCCATGTGGCGGGGAGCTCCAACTCGTAAGAGACGTCTGATAAGACCTTCTTGATACGGAAGGGCCCGTGACGTTTTGGGCCGAGTTTGGCAGTCGGGTAGAAGGTGCGTAAGTTCGTGCCTTCTAGCCAGACCTGGGCTCCTTCCTGATATGGAACGAAGCGCGTCTTTCCTCGTTTCATCATAAGTTCTTGCGCGTGTTTGATACAGTCTTGCGCATGTTGTCGTCTGATGACCATCTCTTCTAGTCGTTGTTCAACTGTTGGGGATGTCGTAGGTTTTGGCGTCCACATGGTGCGTGGTTCCCAACCCATGATAAGAGAGAAGGGAGATTCTTTTGTAGTTGCGTTTGGCCAGGCGTTGTGCGCGAATTGCGCGACTGGCAGCGCCTCGGCCCAATTGTCCTGTTGTACGTTGCTCCAGTGTCGTAAATACTGTTCCAGCCACTGGTTTGTACGTTCTGATTGTCCGTCTGTCTGTGGGTGGTAGGCGGAAGAGATGTTTTGACGGATGCCGAGGACTTTGCAGAGGTTTTTCATGAAGGCGGAAGTAAATCGGGGATCTCGGTCTGTGATAATCTTCCGAGGGATGCCGTAGTGCGGGTATACGTGGCGCAGGTAGAGTCGTGCTACCCCTTCAGCGGTTATCGACTCGTGACAGGGGATAAAGATGGCTGCTTTCGAGCAGTCGTGGTCTGTGATGGTCAGGATGGAGTCGTACCCGTCAGACACTGGGAGTTTCGTGATAAAGTCCATGGCTACGACTTCGAATGGTTCGGCGTCTGGATCTGTGGTGATGGGGAAGAGGTGTGGTTTTTGTCGGTGCGTGTTGATTTTGTTGGCTTGACACGTCGCGCAACCTTTAACGTAGTCTTCCACATCCTTGCGCATGTTGGGCCACCAGTAGTCGCGACGGAGAAGTTCGAAAGTGTTTGCGATCCCAGGGTGTCCCATAGCGGGAGTATCGTGGAAAAAGGTGATTACCCCCCGTTTAAGATCGTTGTCGCCCACGACAACTAAGGCATCGCCTTTCCACCACAGCCCCCCTACCTTCTTCAGGTTATGAGGCTCTATCCATCGCAGCACGTCCTTCTCATCAAGGTTCTGTGAGATCTGGGTCCAAATGTCCATGTCGTGCATTGACATTTCCGTAGCACGGATAAATCGTTCGGCGGGGAGGACGGTTACATTGTTGTTGTCCTCCTCGTTGACTATGTAATCTGCTCGCCTTGACAGGGCGTCTGCGCGACCGTTCTTTACTCCAGAGACGTGTTTTAATACGAAGTCGTACTCCGACAGCTCTAAGAACTCGCGTGCCACTCGGCGACTGATTTTTCGTGGCTCCTTCCAGTACTGAAGGTTGGCATGGTCAGTGTGGATGATAATCTTGTGTGGGGAGCCGACGAGGTATGTTCGCCACGCCCTCAGCGCTTTCACGACCGCTAGTAGTTCTCGGTCATAAATATCGTAGTTGCGCTCTGCCGAGCTAAGTGACTCGGAATGGAATGCGACAGGGTGCAGTTTCTGATCTGGGCCTAGTTGATTCAGTACGGCTCCAATTGCTACGTTCGAGGCATCTACTTCTAGCTCAAATGGTTTTGAGAGGTCGGGGAACAATAACGTGGGTTCGCGCCCGATACATCGCTTGATGCTTGTGAACGCGTCCTGCTCGTCCTGCCCCCAGCGCCATGGTGTGTCTTTTCGTGTGAGGTTGTGGAGTGGTCGCGCGAGTGAGGAAAATCCTCGGATGAACCGGCGATAGAAATTACAGAATCCGAGAAATGCGCGTACTTCTCGAAGGGTCTTTGGGGCTTGCCATTCCTGGATGCCCCGTACTTTAACGGGGTCCATACGCAGGTTCCCGTGGCCTATGATCAGCCCTAAGTACTCCACTTCGAGGACTTCGAATTCGCACTTCTCTGGTTTAATGTACAGATCGTGCTCCTCACATAAGCGGAGAACTTCATGGAGTACGGCACGGTGGTGGGGGTAGTCGATGGCAGTCGCGATTAGGATGTCGTCCATATAGACGATTACTTCGTTGGTGAGGACGAGGGGTCGAAAGATGGTGTCCATCATTTCCTGGAACGTCGAGGGGGAATTCGTGAGGCCAAAGTACATGACTAAGGGTTCGTAGAGTCCCTGATTAGTTTTAAACGCGGCCTTCCATTCGTCTCCTTCGTTGATTCGTACGTTGTTGTATCCCCACTTGATGTCGAGCTTTGAATATAGGCGTGCCCCACGTATCCGATCTATTAATTCGGGGATGAGGGGGAGGGGGTAATGGTTTCGAACGGTGATCTCATTCAACCGTCGATAATCTTGTACAGGGCGTAGCCTGCCGTCTTTCTTTTTGATAAAGAAGAACGGCGATGCGTATGGGGACTTCGACGGGCGTATGTACCCTTTCTCCAACTGTTCCGTAAGGAACGTTGTGAGCGCCTCTTGTTCGTTCTGCGCGAGGGGGTAGACTTTACAGTCGAGCGCGGCGGGGGCATTAGGCAACAAGTCGATAGCGTGATCCCAAATACGCGATGGGGGAAAGCGATGGGACGCTTCTTCGTCGAATATTTTACGGTGACGATGATATTCTTCTGGGACCATCTCTTCGAACGTCTGCTGTTCCTTCTTCGCCGCTTCTCGTTGTGCTAACTCCGACGCCGTTGTCGTCTTTCGCAAAAATGCGATCTGGGGCTCACACTCATCGTCCATGAGTTGCTCCCACGCTTCCTCGTCAAGTTCATACGTCTCCAACGCCCGAATGGATGCTTCCACGGGCGTGGCTTCGTCTGACAAGTGAAGGCTTGAGATTACAACCGGTTGAAACTCCTCGTTCAACGTCGCATCCCCCCACTTGATACTGGGCTCAAAGGCCGTAAACCAAGGGTATCCTAGGATGACTTCGTCTCTTCCCAGGTTTGTAACTAGGAAACGAAGCGTCCTCTCCTCTTTTCCTGTCTTCACGGTGAGGTCCGTGTACTGAGTGATGGCGCCGTCCTGGTTATGGGTGCCGTCTACATTCCAGATGCGGATAGGGTGGGTAACGTCCCTTGTCCCAATTTGGAGTCGTTTGAGAAGCGCGGAGCATATGAAGTTGTCTGTAGCTCCTGAGTCGATAAGGACTTGTCGTTCGGCCGTTGCGTGCGCAGATTTAAACAGAACTGGAATTCGCATCGATTGGTATCTGCTAGTATACACGTTTAGGTTTAAAGCTCTAGCCCAGGCCGCCGGGTTCAAGCGTCGAGAAAATCCTCTCTTCCGAACAACTTTTCGACCATGAGGTCGCGCACCTCTTGCGACTGTGCCTTCATCGCTGCGATCTGTACGTCTGCCTGCTCCTCATTCGAAAGGATGCGATTAGCTGATACGGCGACAGTACTGATGGCGGGAGTTGGTATGTTTGTAGCCGGGGAAGGGGAGAGCGCAATTCTTGAGGAAGAGGCGGGTAGCGCCATGGCAGCGCTGGCTGCAGCCACGCGCACGCCTTTTTGTGGGCAGTTACGCGAGATGTGCCCTTGAGCACGACATCTAAAACATCGTCCCTCCTTTTGAAGTTGGGCTTTGTCGGTGTCGGTAAGGGCCACGGAGGCTCTGGCGCGTCCAACATCCATGGCGTTTGGGTCGCGCGTTCTGTTGAGGGCCTGGACCCACTGCTCTCGGCTGTGTCCACCCTTTCGACCGCGCGATGGTTTGTTCTTGCCCAGGCGATCCTTTAAAATAAGGTATTCAGCCTGCTGAAGTCGTGCGGCCGCCTTCCACTGCTCCCAATTGACGGGGTGCTGGAAGCGGATAGCGTTAATGACTAACTGATTAGGTAGTCCGTCTTGGAAAATGTCGAGGGTCGTGGCTTCATCGGGGTTGTACCCGGCCTTGATAACGAGGTTTTCAAATGTGGCGATATACGTGTCGATGTCTTCCCCTTTCATGGTAAGCGTCTGGAGTGATTTACGGGCGTTGGTTCGTTCCGCCGTATCGAAGTAGGCGGCTACAAATCTGTCTCGGACGGTGTTCCATAGGACCATGTTTCCTCGGTCCACTCCATTGGCTACTTGTTCGTTGAGCCATCGCACTTGTTCTGCCACCCAATCATCGACGAGGGGTCCTCTAATGTAGGAGAGGAGAGTCATGGCACGCGAAGAGGGGATCCTGAGCTGGTCGACCTCCGGGTTCATTCCGATATAGAGGTCGAATGCGAGCAGGAAAGCTTTGCTCTTGTCCCTCACTCCTGTGAACTCCGGGGGTGGGTTTCCTCCTAGTCTTCCGTGGCCTCCAGGCGCTACTATCGGCGCGGCTCCTCCTGGCGCAGCGCCACCAGCGCCACCGCCACCGCCACCGCCACCGCCACCGCCACCGCCACCGCCACCGCCACCGCCACCGCCAGCTCCTCCGGCCGGGGCTCCACTGGGTGGCACTGGAGCTCCCCCTCCTCCTGAGCTCGAGACTCCCGAGGGTCCTCCTCCTCCTCCACTTCCTCCGCTGGTGAGCGTTGTGCTAGCAGAAGCTTGTTGTTGGGTCTGTGACATTGCGTATGTTGGAAATGCGGTGATTGGTAAATTTGTTGTAGGGACAGGTACGCTCGGGGAATCGGGGTCTGGGCTGTCGATGTCGATGCCACTGGTAGTGCGGGTTCCAAAGGGTCCTACTCCAAGTGCGGGGGGTACAATGCTAATGGTGTACCACTTCCCTTGCTTTGGTGAGTAGTCGATGTATGCCCACTGGCGGATGTCGTCGAGGTAGTGGATTTGTCGGTACTTTTGTGTATTGGGGTGAAAGAGAAAGTATCCTTCAACTCCGTCGTGTTCTGCCCAAACTGCAGATCCTTTGACCTTGTCAGAGAGTTCGTCGGTGCTGTAACGATCAATGTACTCGGCCTGAAACCGAGACTGACTGCGACTAGATGTCGCCACTGTGAGAGACTTGACTTAATGTAACGCCACCACAGGGGCGTTAAGTACGACGTGTACTTCGTAAGTCAATCGGGATCGGAAAGGCGCGAGTCGGTTAGGACTCAGTTCGATGATGAATAAGTACTACTAGGCCTCCCTGGGGCACTAGAGTAATAGCAGGAAGCAAGGCTCAAGCGTAAAGGCGAGCAAAGGCGAGGACTCAAGCGCAAGGGCGAGTCAAACAGAATTCGTGAGGCAAAGACGATGTGGTATTACACAAGAAGTCAAGTCTACCGTACAAGCTAGGTAGGGCGTGACTTATATACTAGTACAGGGTGTTTGTATACTACAAACACATGGCGCGATCCTAGGGTACGGGCCCTAGCGAGCTAATCGAGTAATGTGAAAGGGAAATCTGTAAATAGAACAAGCGAATCCCGCGGAGGCACGCGGAAGTCAGATGGCGTCTGCGGACTCTAAAAGTCGTAAAATCGGCCATCGTAATGGTCAGGCGGTGGGTGCGAGATAGAAGCCGAAGAAGGGAAAGAAGTGGGTCATGGGTAAAAGTACATGCGAACATGAGGCAACACATCAGAAGAAAGATAAGAAGCAGTCCGAGTTCGTAACAGTACAACAAGACAACGCCTAACTCAGTATCTGCGCACACAAACGACAGAGACTCTTTATTCACCTGTACAACAAGATGACGCCTAACTGGGGTGGATGAGTACAGGCTAGACAAATAAGGTACTAACAAACATACCTCAGTATCTGCGCACACAAACGACAGAGACTGAGGTACTACGCTACGAAACGGAGACGGTTTTATACTAAAATGCATACAGTAACGGACTGGGGCTTCAAGCCCGTGGAAACATATGATGCAACTGATTGAGGCAGAAAGTCAGAGATACAAAATACGTAGACATCGCACGGGTTTGCACGACGTCACCTCATCAATCGAATATCCGAGCTGTATAGTAACGGGAACGAATCACCGAGCAGTCAACTCACTTAGGTTACGAAACGAAACCTCACTTGAGTTCTCCAACACTGCTATCGTCCCCTCCCTCGCGCGCACCGAGGCCACCTCAGCTCGCCAACCGCCACAAACACACGCGGCACGCCGCTGCACCCTATCGCCCACATAACGACCCACCAACCTGTCACCTCTAACCACCACCACCAGTCCACCACCCCACACGACAACGAGTGTGGGGTGGCAACCACACGGTGGTGATGGCGACAACAATGTCATCACGACGACTACTGGGATGGCCGCAACCACTGCAATGGCGAGGGTAAGGCGGCGATAGCGAGGGTAGGGCGGTGATGGCGAGGGTCAGGCGGTGATGGCAAGGGTAAGGCGACGATGATGAGGGTAAGGCGGCGGCGGCAGGACGGCAGCAACGACGACGAGAACAGGGATGACGACGACTGACTCAGAATCGAGAATGTACTTGAATATAATTATAATAGTCCCCTAGTCCTGTCGCAAAAACTGAGAAGTAGGCCTTGTTTGTGTGAAAAACCCGCCACAACCCCCTTCCACGGGTACGGGTTTTCGAGGGGTAGTGTTGCGATCGGACTCATTGGTACGGACTGCAGTCTCATGGGGTTCTGACTACCCTAGTATTAGTCAGGGACAGTCGTCTCAGTCAGCGTTGTTGTGGATATCACATGGTACGGACTTGACTCATACCTAGGATAGTCATAGTAGGGTTCGAGCTACTATTGCTACTGGGTATCTTACATTCAGGAGGAGCTTCAAAGCTCCTCGTCAATTGTATAACTAGTGGGTGGTACGAAGACCGAGCTCCTTAGCTTGGTCTTCTTGAATCCTTATCCAATTCTCATCGTCTCTCTCCTCATCCAATTCTCATCGTCTCTCTCCTCGTCTGCCTTCTCCTCGCTTTCTGTCTGTTATCGCGTCTGGCCTTGGTAAGGCAGATCGCCCAGCGACATGTACGCCTGGTGGACTTCGCCCCAGTGCCAGTAGCAGTCATGTTCCTCCTCAGGTCATGTACTTATATTCGCTAAGTCGCCCTTTGCATATCGAGCCACTCTGTCACCGCTCAAGCCGAGCATCATCAGGGTGGGCCTGACGCAACATTAAGACCAAGCTAACCCCCACCAATGACACAGTGGCGTCCACGACAAGAGATCGGTGGGACTGGAATCAAGTCCAATCATACACCATCCCCAGCAGAGGAGAACGGAACGTCCCCACGCGCTATCTAAAGGCTGCTAGGTGGAGGACACACAGAGGAGAAATCGGATACTTTGTTGACTTCCCCAACCGACCAAGTCGGTTCTACCCAGTTGAGTTCAACTTCGAACATACTTGTTGGTGTATACTCGCAACAAACGACACAGGAGTACGAACAGTGGTCAGACCAACCACACGAGAATATCGGTGTGATATCCTAGAAAGCGAAGTAGTCCCCCAAGCAAGAGTGGGACCCATCGACGGTGCGGTTACCACGAGCACCACAGAAGAAGAAGGCTCCGGATCAGATCAAAGCAATGAGGAGTCAGAAGAAGATCACCTCTCCCAGGTGAACGCGGAAGAAGAAGAAGAACTAGCAAACCTAGCAGGAGGGATTACGCTTAACGAAGCGCCCCAAGCTGAGCAGATCATCGTTCACCCACCAGACGAGATGACAACCACACAGTTAGAACTGACATACACGCTTCAAGTGGACCCGGTACAGCTACCACAAAACGAAGTCCCGGAAGACCTACTCCCCATCGACCCCAGCACAGGACATCGGATGACCGCAGACGATGCGGCTCTCATGAGGGCCATTGGACCTGATGAACCAGACCCTCCTGAAGGAGGAGGACCACCTAGAAGAGGCCCAGGTGGAGGCCACCCGCACGACGGAGGCGGAGGACATGGAGGCGGAGGAGGACTGCCCGGAGGAGGCGGATTCCCAGGGATGGCTCCCATAGGTAACCCACCTCAATCATCGGATAGACTCCAAGGCAACCCGCCTATGGTCTTCAACGGAGACCGCACCAAGGCCCTGCAGTTCAGAGCACAGTGGAACCTCTATCAAGGAGTCAACAGTACGAGCGACATCATGCGCAACTACTACCGCCGATCACTCCTCTTCCTCGGCTACATCCAGGGAGAGACAGTTAACGAATGGGTGATGTACATGACCGACTGGCTGATGCGCCAGATGGAGGCTGGATTCCCTGAACACACTCGACGCCTCTGGGAAGAGACCCTTCGCGCCTTCACCAGACGATTCGCCAACACCATGGAGAAAGAGCAGGTGTTGCGTTAGGCCCGTCCTAACGATGCTCGACTTGAGCGGGGACAGAGTGGCGAGGTACACGGGAAGTGACTTAGCGAATATGAGTACACGACCTCAGAAGGAACGTGACCGCTACTAGCACTGGGGCAAAGTCCACCAGGCGCACGTGCTGCTGGGCGATCTGCCTGATCAAGGCCAGACGCGATAGGAAACAAAGGACGAGAAGGATGCAGACAAGGAGAGAGGGGAACAGGCTCGGATAAGGATTCAAGAAGACCAAGCTAAGGAGCTCGGTCTTCGTACCACCCACTAGTTATACAATTGTTGAGGAGCTTTGAAGCTCCTCCTGAACGTAAGGTACCCAGTAGCGATAGTAGCTCGAACCCTACTACGACTATCCTAGGTATGAGTCAAGTCCGTACCATGTGATATCCGAAACAATGCTGACTGAGACGACTGTCCCTGACTAATACTAGGGTAGTCAGAACCCCGTGAGACTGTAGTCCGTACCAATGAGTCCGATCGCAACATCACCCCCTTTTCAGGTGCGACGCCCCGACGCTCCAAACCCCTCCTCCTCGTAACGAATCCGCGTACGCTGCGGCTGCTGGGCGTTCCTCTTGCCCCTACGGGTCTTCTTCTTCGTCAGCTCGTAATCCACCATGGTGCCCGCCTCGTCCTCGATACGCTCCAACGCGTTGGCCATCTCCAGCCGGCGCCGACTGCCCGCCACCTTACCTTGGACCTCCCCCAGGGCGGCGATGAGGTCGTTGATGCGCTGGTTAAGGCGCTGCTGCTCCCGGTCAGCGAGGCGGTAACGGTGGATCTCCGCCATGAGGGAGAGGTCGTGGATGGAGTCGAGGCAGCGGTCGACGCGCGCCCGATCTTCGAAAGCCTCTGTGAAGAGGACCATGTCCGCGGCGGGGTACATGGGTTTGCCACCATACATATAGTGGGGGGCGGCGTAGAGGGGGCGAGCGTAGACCTTGTCCGACTCGTCGATGATGCCCACCACCAGAGGGTCCGGCCCCATGATCACCTGATGGTATCGGGCCTCGCGCTCAACCCCGTCGGGGGAGACGATGCGAAAAGGAAGATAGTCCGCGCCAGTGTTGGCCTTAAAGCCACTGGGGACTCGTGTGTTGATGACGGCTAGGGGCTGATGGGTGGGGGCACCCAACACCCCGAGGTCCCGCTTGTACATGGGGGTTCCGTCGGTGTTGAGCGAGTAGGGGGTTTCGCGTGGGTCGTCAGTGTCTGTGGTGGAGCGAATGAGGGGGTGCGTAGCTGGGTAGTCGCTGGGGGCGTCCTCGTCCAGACCCCAGTCTGCTGCATCAGGCGCCGATGCCTCAGCTGTGCCCTCCGTAGCTGCTCGTCCCTCCACTCCTTCACTACTTCCTTCCATGGCCGCACGGGCCCGAACTCGGTGTGGTACTTGGACAGGTTCACTGTCACCGTGTCCGTCAAGGCGTGGAACGAGGCTATCTGCGGCCTGGCCCTCGAGTAGGGCACGCTCTTCTTCTTCAGGGGCCGTCTCATAGGTAAGAGGCTGCGCACCGGGGGAATCGGCATCTCCTCCAACGGTGGGGTCTGGGAAGGCTCGGAGGACGGTGAGGGCGTCCTCGCAGGTGGCGGGCCCATGGGTGGTGGACAGGGCCTTGGTGACGGTGTCGATGGTGGACTGCGACGGGAGGGAGCAGGAAGACATGATGCGAAGGTAGACAGGATGGGAAGAGGTAGCAGGAGTTGCTGGGGGACTTAGCTCGTAGTGGGCCCCTCTTATATGCGTTTCTCGGGCGGGGTTCAATGCTTTGAAGTCCTGGATAGCATGGTCGGCGAATACTTCGCTCCGGTCGACCCACTGATTCTCCGAGTCGGGGTACCCCTTCCATTTCACAAGGTACTGCAGTTTCCGCGTTCTCCCGAATCTCCGCGAGTCTAGAATCTTCTCGACTTCATATTCTTCCTCCCCTTCTACTAGATCCGGCGGTGGGCGTTGGTAGTTAGGCCCATGCGTTGCGGTCTCGTGGTATCTGGTGAGAAGATCGGTGTGGAACACCGGGTGGATACTCCACTGTGTGGGAAGTTCGAGGCGATAGTTGACAGAGGACATCACCTGTGCAACCTTAAAGGGGCCATGTCTTTTGGGCGCAAGCTTTGTGGTTGGCTGGTTGGTGCGCAGGTGGCGTCCTTCCAGCCACACAAGGTCTCCTTCCTTGTACTTGGGCGTATCTTTGTGTTTGACCCATGACTTCTGTGCCTTGATAAGGAGGGCCTTGGCCTGCGCTCTGGCCTCCTGGAATTGGTCGATTCTCAGCGCTACTTGGGGTATGGGTGATGGCCTATCGACCCAATCAGCGCGTGGGTTGTACCCCATTAGGAGGTAGAAAGGGGACTTCCTGGTGGTCTCATGGGGCCAGTTGTTGTGCGTGAATTCCGCTATAGGGAGATAAGTCGCCCAATTGTCTTGCCTCTCATTAGTCCAGAAGCGGAGATATTGCTCGAGCCACTGGTTAGTCCGTTCTGACTGTCCGTCTGTTCGAGGGTGGTAGGCGGTGGAGACGTTCTGCGAGATCCCTAGGATTTTGCACAGTTCTCGCGTGAACTTGGATGCGAAGCGTGGGTCTCTGTCACTAATGACTTTGGTGGGGAGCCCGAATCGCAGGAAGACGTGCTTAGCGTATAGAGCAGCGGTTCCCTCTGCGGTGATTTCCTCTTGGCAAGGGATGAAGACGGCTGCCTTGGTACAGTCGTGATCGGTGATGGTGAGGATCGAGTCAAACCCCTGCGACTGGGGTAACTTGGTGATGAAGTCGAGGGCGATAGTTTCGAAGGGGAGTGCCTCAGGGTTCGGATAGATCGGGGACAGTGGTGCTCGGGTTGGTCGGTTGTTGGCTTTGTGCCTTTGGCACTCGGCGCATCCTTTGACCCAGTCCAGGACGTCTTGGGCGAGGTTTGGCCACCAGTAGGAGCGTCCTACCAGTTGCGAGGTTTTGTTGATGCCTGGATGTCCATAAACTGGTGGTGTATGGTGAGCGGAGATGATACTTCTCTTGTCATATAATCCGCCAGTCACCACCCGTCTTCCATCCTTGTACCAAGTGCCTTCGATCTTCTTTAGTCGATGTGCGTCGATCCATGGGCGAAGGTAGTCCTCGTCTTGATGGTATGTCGCGTCTGGCCGCTCCATCTCTCCAGGTTCTATCGTCAGGGTGTTCGGCATGACGGTTTCTACTTGTGTGGCTCGCACGAAGAGCGCGTCGGGGAGGACCACTACGTCCTTGTTGTCGTTATCCCCTTGGTCATAGTCCAGTCTTCGGGAGAGTGCATCTGCCCTTCCGTTGGCTGTGCCTTTGATGTGGTGAATCTCAAAGTCGTATTCGGATAGTTCAAGTACTTCCCTGGCGATGCGTCTGCTTATCCTTTGTGGCGACCTCCAGTACTGCAGGTTGAGGTGGTCGGAGAATACCTTGGTTTTGTGTGGAGAGCCTGCGAGTAGGGGTCTCCAGTGGCGGAAGGCTTTGACGATGGCTAGCAGTTCCAGATCATAGATGTCGTAGTTGCGTTCTGCTTCGTTGAGCGTCGCAGAGTAATAGCCTATGGGGTGTCGTTTACCGTCCTCTTTGCGTTGCAGGAGTACCGCACCCACCGCGAAGCCTGATGCGTCCACCTCCATCTCGAATTGTTTTGTGAGATCCGGGTGTGCCAGTACTGGTTCGCTTGTGACTAGCGTCTTGAGCTTTACGAAGGCGTCTTCCTCTGCTCATCCCCATTGCCACTCCGTGTCTTTCCGAGTTAATCGGTTCAGCGGTCGTGCATATGTGGCAAATCCTTTGATGAAGAGGCGATAAAAGTTGCAGAACCTGAGAAAAGATCGGACCTGTTTGACCGTGGTTGGTGTTGGCCAGTTGCGGATGCCAGCGACTTTGACAGGGTCCATGCGTGTCACCCCCTTTTCAAGGATTACCCCCAGGTAATTGATCGCCGGTGCGTGGAAGACGCATTTTTCTGGTTTGAAGTACAAGTCATTGTCCTTTGCGATCTGGAGTATGTCACGTACAGCTGCGATATGGCCTGCGCGGCCATTTCGGGAGGCGATGCCGATGTCGTCCATGTAGACACGGATGGTGGTGCCCAGCAGCTCGTGTTTGTTGATGGTGGGTCCGCAGAGGGAGTCCATCATGTCCTGGAAGGTGGCCGGCGAGTTGGTGAGGCCAAAGTACATGACGAGTGGTTCGAAGAATCCATGGTGTGTTTTGAAGGCAGCTTTTTCTTCGTCGCCTTGCTTGATGCGGACATTGTTGTATCCCCAGCGGATGTCAAGTTTAGTGTAGATGTCCGCATTACCCAAGTCCGTGATGAGCTCCTGTATGAGCGGTAGGGGGTACTGATTACGCACGGTGAATGAGTTGATCTTTCGATAGTCCTGGACCGGTCGCAGCTTCCCATCCTTCTTCTTGACAAAGAAGAAGGACGATGCGTAAGGGGATTTCGACGGTCGGATGTATCCCTTCTCCAGTTGCTCGTCAAGGAACTTGCGGAGGGCAATGTCTTCGTCGCGTGACATGGGGTAGATCTTGCAGTCGATGGCGGTTGGGGCGTCCTTCCTGAACTCGATGGCATGGTCCCAGGGTCGCGAGGGTGGGAAGCGATGTGATTCCTCTTCGCTGAACACCTTGGCGAAGTCCGCGTACTCTTCTGGGATCTCTGTTGCGCCAGTGTATTGTTGTGCTTCGATGGCCAGCTCCGTGGCAGTGGTGCGTGCCCTGACTGTCTCCCATTCGTCGTAGAGTTGTCGCACGGCGTGGCGCTTCTCTTCTTCGGTGAACTTGGTAGGGGCGAATGCGATTGTTACCCCTCGCTCTTCTGGGTGCGTGGTTCGAAGGACCACTGGGTAGGCGTCTTCTTTGATGACGGCGTGTTGCCAGCTGATCTGTGGTTCGTAGGCGGCCAGCCATGGGTAGCCGAGGACGACGTCCTCGTTCCCTGTATCTGTGAGTAGGAACCGCATTGTTTTGTGGGTTCCTTTGGTCTGTACGTCGAGATCTGCGCAGTGCGTGATTAGTCCTGCCTTGTTCTCGGAGTTATCGATGTTCCATATCTTTTTGGGTGTCTCTAGCTTTTTGAGACCAATCCCCATTCGCTTCGCGAACGCGGGTTTAATGAAGCTGTCTGTGGCTCCCGAGTCCACCAGTGCTTTTACTTCGGCCATGTTGTAACTTGTTCGAACGGAAACTGGAATTCTCAACGATCGGTAGCGTGTGATTATTACAGAATTACAACGGAGCGCCCTCACCCAGGCCGACGGGTTCAGGCGTTTGGAAAACCCTCTTTTCCCCATAGTTCTTGGAGGACCAGATCCTTTACTTCATCTGGCGCTCCGGCTACTCCCTGGAGCCACTCCTGGGCTTGTTGCTGCGGAGTTACCGCTGCGCGTGCTTGTACTCTTGGTTCTTGAGTGTAGTAGTCTGTTTCTGACCTCCTACTGTTGCTGCCCTGCGCGTTGTTTCGATGCTGTGGGCAGTCGCGACTGAAGTGTCCCTTCTGGTTACAGGTGTAGCAGATTACTTCCCTTGCGTCTCGGGGTGGCCCCCTTCCTCTGCCTCGCCCCCTTGGTCCTCCCCTGGGCGGATAGGGTGGCCGTTGTCGATCGAGTATAAACTCTGCTCCGGCAAGTCTTCCCTGTGTGTCTTCTGCTTCCGCACCTCGTGCCCACGTTCTATCTGCGGAGGTATCCATTGCGTTGGGGTTTTGGTGATGGGGGAGGTTCCTCGGCGTCCACCCGCTCTGGGGGTTCCCCCATGGACTAGGGCGTGGAGTAGTTCTTGGAGTGGGCGTTTTTAACGAATTAAGACGTGCCTGTAGGTGCATGTATTGCTGTTGCTTCTTCATCACCGCTTGTTTCCATGCTTCGAATGTGGCAGGTTCGTATTGTTCGTAGACCTTGGCGAATAACGCCCTCGGCAGTCCTGCCGTGAACAGGTCCAACGTTTGAGGGGCATCGAGGTGGTAGTCAGCTTGTCGGGCTAGGCGTTCAAAGGTAGCCACGTAGCTGTCAATGTCTCCGTCCTTCATGTGGACGCCTTTGCGCAGCTCCGCTTGCGCCTGTTCTTTCTCCATGGTGTTGGCGAATCGTCTGGTGAAGGCGCGAAGGGTCTCTTCCCAGAGGCGTCGAGTGTGTTCAGGGAATCCGGCCTCTGTCTGGCGCATCAGCCAGTCAGTCATATACATCACCCATTCGTTAACTGTCTCCCCCTGGATGTAGCCGAGGAAGAGGAGTGATCGGCGGTAGTAGTTGCGCATGATGTCGCTCGTACTGTTGACTCCTTGATAGAGGTTCCACTGTGCTCTGAACTGCAGGGCCTTGGTGCGGTCTCCGTTGAAGACCATAGGCGGGTTGCCTTGGAGTCTATCTGACGATCGAGGTGGGTTACCTATGGGAGCCATTCCTGGGAATCCGCCTCCTCCGGGTGGTCCTCCTCCACCTCCGTGTCCTCCGCCTCCTCCGTGCGGGTGGCCTCCGCCTGGGTCTCTTCTAGGTAGTCCTCCTCCTTCGGGAGGGTCTGGCTCGTCAGGCCCGATGGCCCTCATGAGGGCTGCGTCGTCTGCGGTCATCCGGTGTCCTGTGCCGGGGTCGATGGGGAGTAGGTCTTCTGGGACTCCGTCTTGTGGTAGTTGTACCGGGTCTACTTGCAGTGCGTATGTTGGTTCCAGCTGGGTGGTTGTTGTTGCGTTAGGCCCGTCCTAACGATGCTCGACTTGAGCGGGGACAGAGTGGCGCGTTGTACAGGGAGCGACTTAGCGAATATAAGTACACGACCTTAGAAGGAACGTGACCGCTACTGGCACTGGGGCGAAGTCCACCAGGCGCACGTGTTGCTGGGCGATCCGCCTGATCAAGGCCAGACGCGATAGGAGACAGAGTACGAGAAGGATGCAGACGAGGAGAGAGGGAGACAGGATCAGATAAGGATTCAAGAAGACCAAGCTAAGGAACTTGGTCTTCGTACTGCCTACTAGTTATACAGTTGTCGAGGAGCTTTGAAGCTCCTCCTGAACGTAAGGTACCCAGTAGCGATAGTAGCTCGAACCCTACTACGACTATCCTAGGTATGAGTCAAGTCCGTACCATGTGATATCCGAAACACCGCTGACTGAGACGACTGTCCCTGACTAATACTAGGGTAGTCAGAACCCCGTGAGACTGTAGTCCGTACCAATGAGTCCGATCGCAACAGTTGTCATCTCATCTGGTGGGTGAACAATGATCTGCTCAGCTTGGGGGGGTTCGCTAAGCGTGATCCCTCCTGCTAGGTTTGCTAGTTCTCTTCTTCTTCTGCGTTCACCTGGGAGAGGTGATCTTCTTCTGACGCTTCGCTGCTTCGGTCTGATCCGGAGCCCTCTTCTTCTGTGGTGCTTGTGGTAGCCGCACCGTCGATGAGTCCCACTCTTGCTTGGGGAACTACTTCGCTTTCTAGGATATCGCACCGATAGTCTCGTGTGGTTGGTCTGACCACCGTTCATACTCCTGCGTCGTTTGTTGCGAGTATACACCAACAGGTATGTTCGAAGTTGAACTCAACTGGGTAGAACCGACTTGGTCGGTTGGGGAAGTCAACGAAGTATCCGGTTTCTCCCCTGTGTGTCCTCCACCTAGCAGCCTTTAGATAGCGTGTGGGGACGTTCTGTTCTCCTCTGCTGGGGATGGTATATGCTTGGACTCGGTTCCAGTCCCACCGATCTCTTGTCATGGACGCCACTGTGTCGTTGGTGAGGTTAGCTTGGTCTTAATGTTGCGTTAGGCCCGTCCTAACAATGCTCGACTTGAGCGGGGACAGAGTGGCGAGGTACACGGGAAGTGACTTAGCGAATATGAGTACACGACCTCAGAAGGAACGTGACCGCTACTAGCACTGGGGCAAAGTCCACCAGGCGCACGTGCTGCTGGGCGATCTGCCTGATCAAGGCCAGACGCGATAGGAAACAAAGGACGAGAAGGATGCAGACAAGGAGAGAGGGGAACAGGCTCGGATAAGGATTCAAGAAGACCAAGCTAAGGAGCTCGGTCTTCGTACCACCCACTAGTTATACAATTGTTGAGGAGCTTTGAAGCTCCTCCTGAACGTAAGGTACCCAGTAGCGATAGTAGCTCGAACCCTACTACGACTATCCTAGGTATGAGTCAAGTCCGTACCATGTGATATCCGAAACAACGCTGACTGAGACGACTGTCCCTGACTAATACTAGGGTAGTCAGAACCCCATGAGACTGTAGTCCGTACCAATGAGTCCGATCGCAACAGCAGGCGCAGGCAGAGCTGCGCAAGGGCGTCCACATGAAGGACGGGGACATCGACAGCTACGTGGCTACCTTCGAACGCCTAGCCCGACAAGCTGACTACAACCTCGACGCCCCTCAAACGCTAGACCTATTCACAGCAGGACTACCGAAGGCATTATTTGCCAAAGTCTACGAACAATACGAACCTGCCACGTTCAAAGCATGGAAGCAAGCGGCGATGAAGAAGCAACAGCAGTACATGCATCTACAGGCACATCTCAACTCACTAAAAACACCCACTCCGAGAACTACTCCGCGCCCTAGCCCGTGGGGAAACCCCCAGAGCGGATGGGCACCAAGGAACCTCCCCCATCACCAGAACCCTAACGCGATGGACACCTCCACGGATAGGACACAGGCACGAGGTGCAGAAGCAGAGGACAGCCAGCGAAGACTCGCCGGAGCGGAGTTCATACTCGACCGACAGAGGCCACCCTACCCGCCCAGAGGAGGGCCAAGAGGGCGAGGAAGGGGGAGGGGACCCCCCCAAGACACAAGGGAAGTAATCTGCTACACCTGCAATCAGAAGGGACACTTCAGTCGCGATTGCCCACAGCATCGCAACAATGCACAAAGCAGCAACAGTAGGAGGTCAGAAACAGACTACTACACCCAAGAACCAAGAGTACAAGCACGCGCAGCGGTAACCCCGCAGCAACAAGCCCAGGAGTGGCTCCAGGGAGTAGCTGGAGCGCCAGATGAAGTAAAGGATCTGGTCCTCCAAGAACTATGGGGAAAAGAGGGTTTTCCAAACGCCTGAACCCGTCGGCCTGGGTGAGGGTGCTCCGTTGTAATTCTGTAATAATCACACGCTACCGATCGTTGAGAATTCCAGTTTCCGTTCGAACAAGTTACAACATGGCCGAAGTAAAAGCACTGGTGGACTCGGGAGCCACAGACAGCTTCATTAAACCCGCGTTCGCGAAGCGAATGGGGATTGGTCTCAAAAGGCTAGAGACACCCAAAAAGATATGGAACATCGATAACTCCGAGAACAAGGCAGGACTAATCACGCACTGCGCAGATCTCGACGTACAGACCAAAGGAACCCACAAAACAATGAGGTTCCTACTCACAGATACAGGGAACGAGGACATCATCCTCGGCTACCCATGGCTGGCCGCCTACGAACCACAGATCAGCTGGCAACACGCCGTCATCAAAGAAGACGCCTACCCAGTGGTCCTTCGAACCACGCATCCAGAGGAGCGAGGGGTAACAATCGCATTCGCCCCTACTGAGTTCACCGAAGAGGAGAAGCACCACGCCGTGCGACAACTCTACAACGAATGGGAGACAGTCAGGGCACGCACCACTGCCACAGAGCTGGCCATCAAAGCACAACAATTCACTAGCACAACAGAGATCCCAAAAGAGTACGCGGACTTCGCCAAAGTGTTCAGCGAAGAGGAATCACATCGCTTCCCACCCTCGCGACCTTGGGACCATGCCATCGAGTTCAGGGAGGACGCCCCAACTGCCATCGACTGCAAGATCTACCCCATGTCACGCGACGAAGACATCGCCCTCCGCAAATTCCTTGATGAGCAACTGGAGAAGGGATACATCCGACCGTCGAAATCCCCTTACGCATCGTCCTTCTTCTTCGTCAAGAAGAAGGATGGGAAGCTGCGACCGGTCCAGGACTATCGAAAGATCAACTCGTTCACCATGCATAATCAGTACCCCCTACCGCTCATACAGGAGCTCATCACGGACTTGGGTAATGCGGACATCTACACTAAACTTGACGTCCGCTGGGGATACAACAATGTCCGCATCAAGCAAGGCGACGAAGAAAAAGCTGCCTTCAAAACGCACCATGGATTCTTCGAACCACTCGTCATGTACTTTGGCCTCACCAACTCGCCAGCCACCTTCCAGGACATGATGGACTCCCTCTGCGGCCCCACCATCAACAAACACGAGTTGCTGGGCACCACCATCCGTGTCTACATGGACGACATCGGCATCGCCTCCCGAAACGGCCGAGCAGGCCACATTGCAGCTGTACGTGACATACTCCAGATCGCAAAGGACAATGACTTGTACTTCAAACCAGAAAAATGCGTCTTCCACGCGCCGGCAATCGATTACCTGGGGGTAATCCTTGAAAAGGGGGTGACACGCATGGACCCTGTTAAAGTTGCTGGCATCCGCAACTGGCCAACACCAACCACGGTCAAACAGGTCCGATCTTTTCTCAGGTTCTGCAACTTCTATCGCCTCTTCATCAAAGGATTTGCCACATACGCATGACCGCTGAACCGATTAACGCGGAAAGACACAGAGTGGCAATGGGGACGAGCAGAGGAAGATGCCTTCGCAAAGCTCAAGACGCTGGTCACAAGCGAACCAGTACTGGCACACCCGGACCTCACAAAACAATTCGAGATGGAGGTGGACGCATCAGGCTTCGCTGTGGGTGCTGTACTCTTACAACGCAAAGAGGACGGTAAACGACACCCCATAGGCTATTACTCTGCGACGCTCAACGAAGCAGAACGCAACTACGACATCTACGACCTGGAACTACTAGCCATCGTCAAAGCCTTCCGCCACTGGAGACCCCTACTCGCAGGCTCTCCACACAAAACCAAGGTATTCTCCGACCACCTCAACCTGCAGTACTGGAGGTCGCCACAAAGGATAAGCAGACACATCGCCAGGGAAGTACTCGAACTATCCGAATACGACTTTGAGATTCACCACATCAAAGGCACAGCCAATGGAAGGGCAGATGCACTCTCCCGAAGACCAGACTATGACCAAGGGGATAACGACAACAAGGACGTAGTGGTCCTCCCCGACGCGCTCTTCGTGCGAGCCACACAAGTGGAAACCATCATGCCGAACACCCTGACAATAGAACCTGGAGAGAATGGAGCGACCAGATCGCAACATACCATCAAGATGAGGACTACCTTCGCCCATGGATAGACGCACACCGGCTAAAGAAGATCGAAGGCACTTGGTACAAGACGGAAGACAGGGTGGTGACTGGCGGACTATATGACAAGAGAAGTATCATCTCCGCTCACCATACACCACCGGTTTATGGACATCCCAGGTATTAACAAAACCTCGCAACTGGTGGGACGCTCCTACTGGTGGCCAAACCTCACCCAAGACGTCTTAGACTACGTCAAGGGGTGCGCCGAATGTCCAGAGGCACAAGGCCAACAACCGACCAACCCGAGCACCACTGTCCCCGATCTATCCGAACCCTGAGGCACTCCCCTTCGAAACTATCGCCCTTGACTTCATCACCAAGTTACCCCAGTCGCAGGGGTTTGACTCAATCCTCACCATCACCGATCACGACTGTACCAAGGCAGCCGTCTTCATCCCCTGTCAAGAGGAAATCACCGCAGAGGGGACCGCTGCTCTATACGCTAAGCACGTCTTCCTGCGATTTGGGCTTCCCTCCAAAGTCATTAGTGACAGAGACCCACGCTTCGCATCCAAGTTCACGCGAGAACTGTGCAAGATCCTAGGGATTTCACAGAAAGTCTCCACCGCCTACCACCCCCGAACAGACGGACAGTTGGAACGGACTAACCAGTGGCTCGAGCAATATCTCCGCTTCTGGACTAATGAGAGGCAAGACAATTGGGCGACTTATCTCCCTATAGCGGAATTCACGCACAACAACTGGCCCCACGAGACCACCAGGAAGTCTCCTTTCTACCTCCTAATGGGGTACAACCCACGTGCTGATTGGATCGATAGGCCATCACCCATACCCCAAGTGGCGCTGAGAATCGACCAATTCCAGGAGGCCAGAGCGCAGGCCAAGGCCCTCCTTATCAAGGCACAGAAGTCATGGGTCAAATACAAAGATACGCCCAAGTACAAGGAAGGAGACCTCGTGTGGCTAGAAGGACGCCACCTGCGCACCAACCAGCCAACCACAAAGCTTGCGCCCAAAAGACATGGCCCCTTTAGGGTCGCACAGGTGATGTCCTCTGTCAACTATCGCCTTGAACTTCCCACACAGTGGAGTATCCACCCGGTGTTCCACACCGATCTTCTCACCAGATACCACGAGACCACAACGCATGGGCCTAACTACCAACGCCCGCCGCCGGATCTAGTAGAAGGGGAAGAAGAATACGAAGTCGAGAAGATTCTAGACTTGTGAAGATTCGGAAGAACGCGGAAACTGCAGTACCTCGTGAAATGGAAGGGGTACCCCGACTCGGAGAATCAGTGGGTCGACCGAAGCGAAGTATTCGCCGACCAGGCCATCCGGGACTTCAAAGCATTGAACCCCACCTGGGAAACGCATATAAGAGGAGCCCACTACAAGCTGAGTCCCCCAGCAACTCCTGCTACCTCTTCCCATCCTGTCTACCTTCGCATCATGTCCTCCTGCTCTCTCCCGTCGCAGTCCACCATCGACACCGTCACCAAGGCCCTGTCCACCACCCATGGGCCCGCCACCTGCGAGGACGCCCTCACCGTCCTCCGAGCCTTCCCAGACCCCACCGTTGGAGGAGACGCCGACTCCCCTGGTGCGCAGCCTCTTACCTACGAGGCGGCCCCTGAAGAAGAAGAGCGTGCCCTACTCGAGGGCCAGGCCGCAGATAGCCTCGTTCCACACCTTGACGGACACGGTGACAGTGAACCTGTCCAAGTACCACACCGAGTTCGGGCCCATGCAGCCATGGAAGGAAGTAGTGAAGGAGTGGAGGGATGAGCAGCTACGGAGGGCGCAGCTGAAGCAGCAACAGCTGAGGCATCGGCGCCTGATACAGCAGACTGGGGTCTGGACGAGGATGCCCCCAGCGACTACCCAGCTATGCACCCCCTCATTCGCTCCACCACAGACACTGACGACCCACGTGAGACCCCCTACTCGCTCAACACCGATGGAACCCCCATGTACAAGCGGGACCTCGGGGTGTTGGGTGCCCCCACCCATCAGCCCCTAGCCGTCATCAACACACAAGTCCCCAGTGGCTTCAAGGCCAACACTGGCACGGACTACCTCCCTTTTCGAATCGTCTCCCCCGACGGGGTTGAGCGCGAGGCCCGATACCATCAGGTGATCATGGGGCCGGACCCTCTGGTGGTGGGCATCATCGACGAGTCGGACAAGGTTTACGCTCGCCCCCTCTACGCCGCCCCCCACTATATGTATGGCGGCAAACCCATGTACCCCGCTGCGGACATGGTCCTCTTCACAGAGGCCTTCGAAGATCGGGCGTGCGTCGATCGCTGCCTCGACATCCACGACCTCTCCCTTACGGCGGAGATCCATCGCTACCGCCTCGCTGACCGGGAGCAGCAGCGTCTTAACCAGCGCATTGACGACCTCATTGCCGCCCTGGGGGAGGTCCAAGGTAAGGTGGCGGGCAGTCGGCGCCGACTGGAGATGGCCAACGCGTTGGAGCGTATCAAGGATGAGGTGGGCACCATGGTGGATTACGAACTGACGAAGAAGAAGACCCGTAGGGGCAGGAGGGGCACCCAACAGCCGCAGCGTACGCGGGTTCGTTACGAGGAGGAGGGCTTTGGAGCGTCGGGGCGTCGCACCTAAAAAGGGGGTGATGTTGCGATTGGACTCATTGGTACGGACTGCAGTCTCACGGGGTTCTGACTACCCTAGTATTAGTCAGGGACAGTCGTCTCAGTCAGCGTTGTTGTGGATATCACATGGTACGGACTTGACTCATACCTAGGATAGTCGTAGTAGGGTTCGAGCTACTATTGCTACTGGGTATCTTACATTCAGGAGGAGCTTCAAAGCTCCTCGTCAATTGTATAACTAGTGGGTGGTATGAAGACCGAGCTCCTTAGCTTGGTCTTCTTGAATCCTTATCCAATTCTCATCGTCTCTCTCCTCGTCTGCCTTCTCCTCGCTTTCTGTCTGTTATCGCGTCTGGCCTTGGTAAGGCAGATCGCCCAGCGACACGTACGCCTGGTGGACTTCACCCCAGTGCCAGTAGCAGTCACGTTCCTCCTCAGGTCGTGTACTTATATTTGCTAAGTCGCCCTTTGCATATCGAGCCACTCTGTCACCGCTCAAGCCAAGCATCGTCAGGGTGGGCCTGACGCAACAGGTAGGAAATTGCTACCCGGACCCGTACCCGTGACAACCCTACCCGTGACCCACACGGGTTGGTCATACCCTTTACAATCCCTAGGCGGAGTTCACACACAACAATTGGCCCAACGAATCCACTAGGGAGTCCCCCTTTAACATTCTCATGGGCTACAACCCCCGCGCTGATTGGACCGATCGACCCTCCCCCATACCACAGGTGGCACTCCACATCAAACAGTTTCAAGAGGCTAGAACACACGCCCAGGAACTGATGATCAAAGCGCAGCAGGGGTGGATCAAACATAAAGATACGCCCAAATACCAGATAGGAGACCTAGTATGGCTAGAAGGACGCCACCTACATACCAACTAACCAACCACAAAGCTTGCGCCCAGAAGACACAGCCCATTCAAGATCACTCAGGTGATGTCCGCAGTCAACTACCGCCTAGAACTTCCCACGCAGTGGAGCATCCACCCAGTATTTCACACGGACCTCCTAACTCCTTATTGCGAAACTCCCACACACGGACCTAACTATCAGCGCCCGCTGCCAGACTTGATTGATGGCGAAGAAGAATACGAGGTCGAGAAGATTCTAGACTCTCGGCGTTTCAGCAGAACAAAGAAACTGCAGTATTTGGTCAAGTGGCGCGGATACCCTGACTCCGATAACCAGTGGGTCTTGAAGGATGACGTCTTCGCTGATGAAGCCATTCGGGAGTTCAAACGTTCAAACCCCGCCAGAGAGTGCATATAAGCACAGGACATTCCCAAGAGACGTCCCCATCTCCCACTCATACACTCCCATCTACTCATGACCCACTCTCCAGTCCAAGTCCACTATGTCCTCAACGACCTACTCCCCATCTCAGTCCAGCCTACTGTTATCATCCAGAATGCGCCACCATCACCCATGTCGCTTCCTGAGCCCCTTCAACCAAGCCCCAGTCATCCAATTACCCCCGTTCCATCCCTCCTTCCTTCGCCAACACCTACAGCAGTCAGCACACGCAGCTTGTCTCCGCAAGGCTATGTTCCGACACGACCTCCGTCCCGTCAAGACCAGACTCAGGTACAAGAAGATCGAGCATACGACCGGTACCTGTCGGAGGAACATTGCCCTCTCAACGAGCACCTCACGTATGGGAATCACCTCACCACTACTCACGACGAAACCCCGCCGTTATGCTCCACAGACGGAGAGCCGATGGTCTTGCCGCCGGGTCAACGATCCGAGAGGCGGCGCCTCTACCGTGCGGAGGAACACAGTCCAGTTTCCTGACAGCGGGTGGAAACACTGCCACCAGTCGGGTTCAAACACAACAGGGGAGTACACTTCATCCCCTTCCAGATACGCGACGCTCAAGGCCGGCTGCACCCAGCTCGGTATACGCAGCTCATCTTTACGGCGGACCCCTTTGTCCTTGCCTATCGATGAGGCAGCGACCAGCAGTACAGCAAGTCGGTGCACGCCGAACCCCAGTACGACGAGCCAACTCCCACCTACACCAACGACGACCTGGTCTTTCTAGACCAGAACAGTGCCTTCCGCGAGTCGGTCAACCTGGCTTGCATGGCCATGAGTGACCTGACGGTCACGGCCGAGGTACATTGATACTGGTGCCTCCACGCGGGTTACGAGGCCAAAGAGGAGGAGTTGAAGAAGAAGGCCGCCGAGCTGGACAAGCTTGGGAGCATGCGTCGCCAGTGCGTACTCTGCCTACAGCGGGCAAACGCCATCAAGCGCATCGAGGACGAACGCGACTCTTACCACCCGGGAGCGGAGGAGGGACAGCGCATTGCCACACTCAGGGAGGAGATCATACGTGGTCGGTCTGGGGCCCGATCCTGAAAAGGGGGTGATGTTACATTCGGCCCGGAAGTGGACACTGACGTCACGGGTATGACACCGTGTCAGCAGTATATCGTCATGGACTTGTTAGGATCAGTCAGCCGGGTATGTTACGAACTCGGACTGCTGCTTATCTTTTCCTCTGATTGTGTTTAGTGTTCGAAAGTCCAGTCTTATGAACCGGAAAAAAACCGGGACCGGACCGGACTGCAACCGATGGCAACCGGACCATCAGTTGCGGTTCATCCGGCCTGAGAACTTTACCGGTTGCGGTTCCTCCAAATCTGGCAAATGCGTGAACTGCCACAGGACCGGTTGGGACTGGTCCCAACCGGTCTTTACAGCCACGACTAGCCATGACCATCTGACAACGCCAACTTCAACAACGACGACCGAATGCGAACTACGACTGCCATTCCGACACCCGGGCCGACTGCAGCGACGCCGATATCAATGCTTCGGACCGGCCTCAACAACAACAGCTTCAAAAACAACAACCACGCCATCACTAATGACCACGACCATCAACACTGCAGCGCATCGACAATCACGACCACACCTGCACCTACAACACATCGACGACCACATCGACGACCAAGACGACAACACTTCGACAGCCGCATCAACGACATCAGCCGCAACATTAACATATCAACAACCACAACAACGGCCACAACAACGCATCCACAACCACGATCACGACGACGACGCGCAACAACTGCGTCTTTGGCCACAACATCAACACATCAACAACCACTGGCACGACGACCACGACGACTCGTCGACGACGCAACGGCTACTACGACTCGTCGACGACGCAACGGCTACCACGACTCGTTGTTGACACAACAGCTACCACGATGCGTTTACATCCATAGAGTAGTTCTGTAGTACACAATTTGTAACTACCAGTAGTATGTTTAATACATATATTTACCAGTTGCAGTCGGTCTTTGGCCAGTTGCAACTGACCCTGGATGAGCCGGTTTAGACTGCGAGGACCGGTCTTTTGAGAATCCAGCAACTGGGTGGGACTGACTCCTGTCGGCTTGGTCCGGTTTTGGGCCTCGGGGATGAACCAATGGATCGGTCCCGGTCCCGGTCTTTCCAAATTAGGCAAAAAAACCGGACTGGACCGGACTTTCAATCACTAATTGTGTTACCTCGTGTTCGTGTGTACTTTTACCCATGACCTGCTTCTTTCCTGTCTTCAGCTTCTATCTCGCACCCACCGGGGACAGAACTTGCAGACTTGCAAGGGATAGTGGCGCTTAGTGAAGAGTCGTGCTCAACAGCTGAAGGGGCACTGTGCGCGAAGAGGAAGAAGAGGCAGGCAGGAGAGGATGTCACAAGTGGACAGTCTGAGGGACTGTCCGTTCTATTGCGCTAACTTATATACCTATAGGGATGGTCTGTGCGTAGGTTTAGGGCAGGCTTAGGGCCGCCTGACGGGTGCTGCGGAATACTGCGGAATGGAACATTCCGGAGACATCTAAGAATAGTGTCCAATGAGAAAACAAGAACGTATCGTACGACTGCTCCGCAGTCGATGACGCGATTGTGGTGTGACTGCTCCGCAGTCCAATCACAATAATCACAGAAGTGGTACGACTGTCCCGCAGTCGATGTGTCATAACGATTTGACTGCTCCGCAGTCCAATCGGATAAATCCAGGGAATGGTATGACTTGGAGTCGTCAGGTGACTTGATAAATCATGGGAGATCACGTGACCGATCACATGATCGTCGGAGTATGGAATTCAAACTCCGACCTCGGATTTCCCCTTTAGGAAGGTGATTACATAAGACTGGGCCGGCGCGGACCGGTCTTAGACGCCTGAGTCACGACCCAAGTTTCTAGGTTCGTGACAGTATCCCCTTTTTAACGCCGTGCTGCACCGACAGCACTGGGTGACTTTGGTTTAGGGGCACGGGGGTGGTCCTTGTGGAACTTTAGGACCAGGTCTCGGGAGTGGCTCATCTGGGACGCGGGGAGCCAGGAATTCTCGGAATCGGGATATCCCTTCCACTTGATCAGGTAAAGTATTCCCTTCTTGTTGGGTGATACTTTGGAATGCAGGACCGCTTCAACTTCATAGTGTTCATCTTCTCCATGAACAATCTCAGGAGGGGGTCAGGTGAAGTTCGGTCCGTGGGTGTCATTTTTGATGTACGGAGAGATCAGGGAATTGTGGAAGACTGGATGGATACGCCATGTCTTTGGGAGTTGGAGTTTACAATTAACCCCCCAGGTGGTTAAGACTTTGAATGGACCATGATGTCGGGGGGCAAGCTTGGGCTTTGGATGTGTGGTGTGGATATTGGTTCCTTCCAACCAGACTAATTCTCCAGGCTTGAATACTTGGGACGGGACTTGTGACTTGGAATTTCACATAATTTCCGCCGCTACTTTTAGCGCTGCGGTAACCTCGGAACTGTAGCGGTGCGACTGCCGCGCTACGCCAAGTCAAGTGTAAAAAGAGTTGTGAACTGTAAGGGGGCACACTCAACTTAGCGCGGAGACAAGTCACGCGCTAGACGTACAGTCACAGCGGAGTACGCAGAACTTATGAGCTTTTATGCAAAGCTCTATCTGCAAGAGATCACACTGTGGCACGCTGAGTGGAGAACCAAGAGGACAAGTTAGATTGGTACGAGGTAAGGGAATACAGAGGAATGTGCACCTGAGTGGAGAACCAAGAGGACAAGTTGGTTCCACTCAGGACGCTACAGGGAAGCTTATATACACTACTGCGGCTGAGTGCGAACTGAGTCTGAACACTGTTACTAAGTGTATAGTAAGACTCCATGACTCAGGAGCTGACGCGTCGTGTCTATTAATAGCGCTATCTATTGTGCTGACTGATGCACTTGTCATAGCGCTTACGAGCGGCTCCACTTTGCTGAGTAAAACCTAATACAGCGAGTAAGCGTAAACTACTAAGCGTGTTCTAGATCCTTCTAGACTCTTCCATAACCTTCCGTCCTTATCTACCAATCAGAACTGATATACGTATAAGGGACCTAAGTCCCGCGGTCACGTGCACTTGGGTGGCAAGCCCTTGTGACTGACTCGAAGTCTCTGTACTTCGGCCCTTTATATCTCCTTATATAAATCCGTAATAAATACAGAAAAATAAGGAAATAATACGCGTCCATGACAGGAATGGATTTGATTCAGGGTGTTCAGCCGGTCTTTGGCTGCCGGGATTCGGGTTGTGAAGTGGATGGGGGGAATGAACTCAGGTTTGAACCCATACCACACTTCGAAAGGTGATTTCTTCGTTGCACTATGTTGCCGAACATTGTGCGTGAACTCCATGAATGGGATCAACTCTGTCCAATTATCTGCTTGGAAGTTGCAGAAAACACGAAGGTATTTCTCGAGTTCTTGATTGACTCGCTCGGTCTCTCCATCCGTCTGTGGATGGAATGCGGTCGACATGGTGGACTTGACTCCCAGTTTGCTCCAAACTTCCTGCATCACTTTAGATGTGAATTGGGGTCCTCTGTCCGAAATGACTTGTCGGGGGAGTCCGGTACGTCTCCAGACTTGTTCTAGGTACAACTTGGCAGTTTCATCAGCCGTGATAGTCTTGTTACAGGGAGCGATGACCGTCGCTTTGCTGAGGCGATCTACGACCACAAACAACGTGTCGTAATCGAGGGACACAGGGAGGTCGGTGATGAAATCCATAGTGATGGTTCCCCACACCTCTGTGGGAACCAGGTTGGGTTGCAGGGATACTTGAGTTCGGGGTTTGATTTTCGTCAATTGACAGATAGCGCATCCGTCAACGTAACTCTTGACGAAGGTGGACATTCCTGGCCACCAGAAGTCTCGGGATACCAGCTCATAGGTTTTCCATCTTCCTGGATGTCCTATAGTGATGTGATCGTGGTATTGCTTAACGATGTCTCTTCGAAGATCATTGTTCTTGGGAATGTAGACTTGTCCTCGGAATAAGATGACTCCATCTTCCAGATTCCACTCTTCCAATCCTTTGGTGAGTGAACGGGGGCCGCTCTTCAAGAGGGTTTCCAACGCCATACTGACTTCTCTGTCGTATGTCTGTGTGTCTCGGATTCGTTGTCGCAGGGTGGTGTCTCCTAACACCGTAACGGCTGCTCTCTGCACCACGTTGACTTGAAAATATCTTGTATCCAGGAGCACTCGCTTTTCATCTTCATCCGCTATCCCCTTTTTATGATCTGGACGCCTGGACAGAGCATCAGACTTGTTCTGACTGCCCGGTTTGTGGATGATGATGAACTGGAACTGGGACAGAAACAGCGCCCATCGGGCCTGTTGATGGGAAAGTTTTTGCTTCTTCATAAAGTAAGCCAGGTTGCCGTGGTCGGACCACACCTCTGTGGTGTCACTACGTCCCTCGAGGTAGTGTCGGAATGCATGGAAAGCATGGATGATTGCAAGGAGTTCTTTGTCACAAATCTCGTAGTTGCGCTCCGCCGGGAGAAGAGATTTTGACAGAAAGGCAACCGGATGCCAATGGTTCAAGGCATCGGGTTGCTCCAGAATAGCCCCAGTCGCAAAATCACTGGCGTCAGTGATGAGTCGGAATGGCTTGGAATGGTCAGGAAGGGCTAAGACAGGGGCCTGTGTGAAGGCTTTGATCAGGATGTGGAAAGTGCTTTCCGCCGCGGTATCCCAAGAAAAGAGCACATCTTTCTTGGTCAGGTCGAAGAGTGGCCGGGCGACGGTGGAATAGTCTTTGATGAACCGTCGATAGAAGTTACAAAAGCCCAAAAACGCTTGGACTTGCTTGACTGTACGTGGGACGGGCCACTCGGTAATACCAGCCACCTTTGCTGGATCCATGGAAACTTGGCCATTGGAAATCACGATTCCAAGGTATTTGACGGAGGTTTGTGCAAACGAGCACTTTTCAGGTTTCAGGAAGAGGTCGTGCTGCTCCAAACGCTGGAGCACCTCATGGGTCAACGCAGTCAGGGAGTCGATATCTTCCGTGAAGATGAGGATGTTGTTGAGGTAGACCACAACACGTCCACCATCGATTTGGGACTCGAAAACTTGATTCATGAACGATTGGAACATTGCTGGTGCGTTGCAGAGACCGAATGGCATTACGGTCAGTTCGAAAAGGCCTAGGGAGGTCTTGAAAGCTGCCTTGTATTCGTCACCCTGACGAATCTGGATATTGTTGTATCCCCAACGAATATCCAACTTGGTAAAATAACGCGCGCCGTGAAGCTTGTCGATCAACTCGGGAATGAGGGGTAGAGGCGCCGCATTTTTGACGGTGATGTCATTCAGAGCCCGGTAATCTTGAACCGGGCGCAGCTTTCTGTCCTTCTTGTCAACGAAAAAGAAGGGGCTGGCCATGGGGGACTTGGAAGGGTGGATGTATCCTTTCCGCAGGTGTTCAGAGATGTACTCCTTGAGTGCATCTGCCTCTTTAGGCGTCAGACGGTAGATTGAGCAATTCTTCATGCTCCCTCCTGGTTTCAGATCAATCGCATGATCCCAGGGTTGGTGTGCAGGCAAGCGGTGGGACACTTCCTCGCTGAAGACTCAGGAATATCGTTGGAAGTGACTCGGGATGTGATCCTTGGAAGGAATAGGGGCATTCTTCGCCGCTATCTTGGTACTCGTGGTGATTTTTGCTCAGATGGCCAAGTGGTCGTACTTGGGGAAACTGTGCCTCCACAGGAAAGGCTCGATAGCTTCTTGAATGAATGCTTGTTCAACAGGTTCTACTGCTTCAGTAGTCGGATTTAAAGCATTGTCTGCTTGTCCAGGTTCTAACTCTAGAATGTTGATCGTGGTGTCTCAGGTTTGGGGTACTTGAGAGGTCAGGACCACAGGCTTTGTGGATAAGGTGCAGCTACTTGGGCATCGCATAAAGGAAAGTTGGGGTCTTGCCCAATTGATCTCGGGATTATGTGCTCAGAGCCAATCCGTTCCTAGGATTATATCGTGCTCCCCAAGGGTGGTGACGTAGAGTTCCACGAATTCGTCGTGGTAGGCATCTTCTGCCGTTCTGATCCTTAACTTCTGGATCGTAGTATGCTTGACTGAGCCCGTCTTGTTGGGCGACCCATCCACGTTTCTAACTGGAAGGGGTTTTACTAGAGTTTGAAGGGTCAAGCCGTTTGCACGCGCAAAACCATCATCCACGATGATGCCCTCTGTGCCGCTATCTAGCAAGGCGCGGGCACTGATTTCTCTGCCAGATCTCTTTCCTACTAGTGTCACCCTGAGAACAATAGATGGAGCTCTCCTATTTCGTATTGTCTTGACTGGTACAGGCTCAGCTCCGAGCGTCTCTAGTAGGAAACTGCCGCTAACAGCGCAACTGGCTAGCAATCTTCCATTCGACAGTGCTGCGATGGAAGGACCTAAAAATCCTCGTTGATAGGTGCGGACTTCGGACGTGCGTCCGGGGAATACGGAAGTATCTCTCGATACATGGCTCCAATCTGAGCCGGGTGATCATTAGGGGCTTCCTCTTGATCCTGGTCTTCATCAATAAATGCGCCTCGCGCTCTAGCGTTATTGTTTGGAGGTTGGCCACCTCTGGCCCTCATGCTTTGCATCTTTAGCTTGCATTCTCGGAGGATGTGGCCTGGGTTACCACAGTAAAGGCAAAGCTTATTCTGGAACTGGCGGTCACGTTCCGCCTTGGTAAGCTTTCCTTTGGATGTCTTGGGGCGGGATGAAGAAGCGTTGACGTTAACGCTATCGTCTTCGGTCAGGACAGCTCGTCCGAAAGCAGATCTTCCTGCTTGATTACGCGAAGGGGGATTTCTCGGGATGGAATCAGCGTATAACTTATATACGCGGTCGAACTCTCGTGCTTTGTCGACCAGGTCTTCAAGGGTTGTTGGGAGTGGGGAGATGCCCAGGAGTTTCATGTGTAGGGCCATCGGGATCGCCTTTCTAAAGGCGTGCATCTGGGTTTGCTCATTTGTGCCGCTTCGCTTCACATGAGTGGACCAGTCTTGATACCATTTGTTAAATGGTCGGGTTCCCATCTTTAGGGAATACATTTGATTCGTGGCTTCCAAAGCCGTGTGCGCTGGAGTGAAATGTTTTTTGAAATCGGATTTGAACGTAGCCCACATTCCATAGGAAACAGCTGCACCCGCAGCTGTAGGATTCAAAGCTTTGTGCTGCTTGTCCTGGGCCCACTCGCCCGCAGCGGTGCCCGCTTTGAAGTAGGTTAGGGCTGTGGCGACTTTCTTGTCGTCGGTATCGAAGATGGACGCGTTGAGATGGAAATAATTCTCCAACATATCCCAGAACGCTTCCGCTTTGTTGGGTTTCCCATCAAAGGGTTCAGGTGCGGCACCGAGTATTTTGGCTGGGGGGTTTGCTGCCATACTGAAAGGTACGATTGGGATCGTAGGGGGTAAGGTCGACGGGTGTGTCAGAGGTGGGGATGGTAGTCTTGGAGGGGAAGGACTTGGAGAGGAGAGTATTTGAGTTGTTGCTATACGATGGAGTCGACTGGGACCAGGTGCACTAGGGAGGGGACCGGGAGAAACGCGGGGGGATGATGGTTGGGAAGTTACTCGGGATACGAGACCAGTAAGTCTTTTAGTGGTGTTGTCGAGGATTCGCAAAACTTCGCCTTGTTCGCTATCGGAATCCGGGGCGTTATCGGGACTATGGGGGTCGACAGATTGTTCACTTTCTGATTGCTCTTCAGAATCGGAGAACCGAACTGCTCGGTTGTTGTTGTAAACCCAACCGCGTTGGGTAAAGGACCAGGAAACGGTCTTTTTCTTGAAAGAACCGGTGAGGGTGATCCAATTAAGTTTTCTAACTTTTCGGATCTGTGGAAAGACCTCTTCGAAGTCTTTGATACTGAGGCGCTTCTGGGTAGTTACGTTTACCCACGGAAACCGTCCGTCTTCACTGGTGACTCTGTGAGGACTGAACTTGGCGTGAAAGGAATCATCGATGAGGTAGACAAAGGGTTCTTTGAGGTATACTGGAAGCTGAAGTTCTTCTTCTTCAGTGAGATTCCTTCGATCACTCATTCACTGAGGGTGTCAATATAGCAAGGAGATGTGCCACCCGGTCTCGTTCCAAGGGTAGGAGATTTGGTACATGGGGTGGAGGATTGCTCGATCGGGTTGATTTGTCCTTTGCTGGCGACGAATCCAATGGTATTCTTCAAGGATACTGTAAGTACACTACGCTTCCCTTCCACGCTCCGATCATGCCGACCGTTGAGCCGCTCCGATCACGCCGATCGTTGAGTTCCTTTACTTATCTTTACTCGCCAACACTGTCACATGTAAACCGACTCATGGGTTCCAGAGGAGAGCCCAACGTATAAGTAAGGGCGTCCTCGCCCCCTCGGACGATATACTCCTTTTCCCGCTTCCCTATTACTCTTATTATTCCTGCACTATCACTCTCGAGAGACTCTTCATTAATATACCCGAGTTCACGTTTGGTTATCGGCCCGACTGAGTGTAGCTGGTTACAGCCAGCTTCCACTTTTTTTTAAACGTGCACCTTGGTATACACTGTCGCTCACCCGCGACTATCGTTCCCCCTCAGACCAGTCACCGTACACACCGTCGCTCCCTCGCGACCAGCGTTCACCTTCCCGATGCCAGTCACCGTACATACGGTATCCCCCCGTCGTCACACCGTACATACGGTATCTCCCGTCGTCACTGTCGTGACAATTGCCCACACCAATTACCGTACATACGGTATTACCCAGTCATCACTGTCCTGAACAACGGCACAGCCCGTTTACCGATCATCGCCCGTACTGTCCACTGTCCCGCTCATCCGTGCTGTTCGTTGTCCCGCCCTGCTACTCAACTGTCCCAGACTGAGCCAGTAGAGCAACGCCATTCAGAGCGGACCTCTTTCTCGTTATCCATACCCTCGTCGCACGCAAAATAAAATAAAATAAAATGCCTGACCAAAAGCCTGATCGCGTAGTGGCACAGCCACACCGCCTACCGTGCAGCAAAAGCACCCCACTGATCACGCTCAAATGTGATCATTTCGTCTGGCATTGCGCAGTAGACTGCACAGCGTCTCATAGTCCAGTAAACACAACCGCACTCATCGACAGCGGAGCTCATATGGTCTTCATCCGCTCCGATATTGTCGACAAATTAAAGCTACCCACATTTGAATTGAAAGAGCCAGAGCGGGTCAGCGTAGCAATCGACTCACAGAATAGACACACCGCCCTTACACACTATGTACACTTGATCGTAACCTCCCGAGATTACGCTTTCCGCTCTACAGTACTGCACGCCGTTATTGTTCGTGACCTTTGTGTGCCTATCATCCTGGGGCTCCCCTTTCTGAGCGACAATGACATTGTTTGCGATTATAATAAACGCGAGTGTCTCGCAACAAAAATAACCCCCCCGTACAATCTCCTGAGCTTCACATCGCCACCGAAACGCCGAGTTCCACACATAAACACCCCCGATATATTGGCAGCGATCCGCGAGAGGATCAGCATTCTCGACCTAGAGGAAGCGCTTACAAAAAAAGACGCCGAGATGCGTTGCAAATTTGCGAGCGTATTTGAACCCCCGCCACACTCAGACGAGCTTCCTGACAAACCACGTGCTCGAATACGATTGAAGGATCCGAATACATCGATAAAGTCAAGAAACTATCCCTGTCCACGCAAATGGAAAGATGCATGGCACACACTGCTTCAACAACACTTAGATGCCGGACGCATACGCCCCTCATCTGCCCCGGCTGGGTCTGGGGCTTTCATCATCCCGAAAGCTGATCCCACCGCGCTCCCACGATGGGTTAACGATTATAGACAACTTAACGCAAACACAATTACCGATAGTTTCCCGATTCCTCGAATCAATGAGATCCTGGCCGACTGTGCCTGCGGTACGATCTTTGGCTCCATAGATATGACTAATAGCTTCTTTCAAACAAGAATGCATGCGGATGACATCGAACTCACCGCGGTCAACACTCCATGGGGCCTATACGAATGGGTAGTCATGCCCATGGGAATCAAAAATGCACCGGCCATCCATCAGCGACGAGTCACAGCAGCGCTGCAGCCCTGGATTGGCAAAATTTGTCATGTTTACATTGACGACATATCCATCTGGTCCAAATCCATAGAGGAACACGAGCAGAACGTCGCCACGATACTCCAGGCTCTCGCCGACAACAAGCTATACTGCAACCCAAAGAAAACGAAGCTATTCGCTACAGAAATCCGGTTCCTCGGTCATCGAATCTCAGCAAAAGGGATTGAGGCGGACGAAGGGAAAGCAGACCGAGTAATCAACTGGCCTCGGCCAACATCCGCGAAACAAGTCCGCGGATTTCTCGGACTGGTACGCTACCTTGCCGTTTTTCTTCCGCATCTAGCAGATCATACGACCATCCTTGATGAACTAACGCAAAAAGAATGTGACAAAGAATTCCCGGCTTGGACGAGCAGACACCAGAAAGCCTTTGAAAAGATCAAGGAACTGGTGACCTCGCCTGAATGTCTGACTACCATAGACCCATCGCTCATGCCAAACTACAAAATATTCGTCACGACGGACGCCAGCGATACGGGGTCCGGAGCCATACTCTCCTTTGGGCCAATCTATGAAGCCGCTAGGCCCGTCGCGTACGACTCCCAGTCATTCAAAGGAGCAGAATTAAACTACCCTGGTACACGAAAAAGAACTGCTAGCTATCATTCGCGCTCTCGCTAAATGGCGATCTGAACTGCTCGGCCATAGTTTTGAGGTCTGGACCGACCACCGAACGCTAGAACATTTTCACACACAACGTGACTTGTCCAGGCGACAAGCACGCTGGATGGAATTCCTGTCCCAGTACGATGCAAAGATACATTACCTGCCCGGCGACAAAAACTGCGCAGCTGATGCCCTATCCCGTTTACCGGACACCCCGCTCACCGCTATCGCCGCAATAGTGGGCTCCACCCACACCAGAAAGATACGCACACGCTTCGAACTCGAAGATGTGATCCTGTCTAAGATAAAGGACGGGTATGACACCGATCCGTTCACGCAAAAATTGGTAAAAGCTGCTGCAGGCATGTCAAACGTCCACAGTGAGAACGGTTTCTGGTTCATCGATGACCGCCTCGTAATCCCAAACAATGGCAACATCCGGGAGACCCTATTCCGACTGGCGCACGACCAGCTCGGACACTTCGGTGCACCCAAAACTTACGGGTCCTTACGCGCGTCCTATTATTGGCCGAACATGCGCCGCGACCTCGAAGAGGGATACATCCCCGGCTGCACTGATTGCCAACGAAATAAGTCCCGCACCACAAAGCCCATTGGCCCACTTCACCCGTTGCCAATACCGGATGGAAGATGCGACTCGGTCGCAATCGACTTTGTGGGACCTCTCCCAGTCGACCACGGCTTCGATACGATACTCACTTTCACTGATCGCCTTGGTTCTGACGTCCGTCTCATACCCACAGTATCGACGCTATCCGCAGAGCAATTGGCCCAAATTTTTTTCGAAAAATGGTACTGCGAAAATGGCCTTCCGCTAGAGATAGTTTCGGACCGTGATAAGCTCTTCAGTTTCCCGCTTCTGGAAAGCATTGCACAAGCTAACTGGAGTAAAGTTAAAGATGTCCTCGGCATACCACCCGGAAACAGATGGCTCCAGCGAACGCACCAACAAAACGGTGATACAGTGTCTTCGCTTCGCAGTGGAACACGACCAGAAAGGCTGGGCACTAGCCTTACCAAAGGTCCGGTTCGACATTATGAACACGATCAACAGTTCCACCGGCTTCACCCCCTTCCAGCTACGCTTCGGAAAACCTGCACGGCTTTTACCACCCATGAGAACAGCACACGAATCGGAAGAGCCAGTAGACAAAACCGCCCGAGAACTAATGTCACGCATGGCCCCGATCGAGATGGAGGCACACGACAACCTTCTCAATGCCAAGGTTACCCAGGCCGCTCACTGCTAACGAACGCCGAACCGTACACTTCCCCTTCAAGGTCGGCGACCAGCGTAGTGTTGTCCACACTACACAGGCGCAGAGAATACAAGTCGAGCGACACACATCGAGCGGCTAAGTTCATGCCACGCTATGATGGACCTTACCGTGTCATCGCGACTGACGAAACCCACTCCACAGTTACACTAGACCTTCCTGAACGGCCAAACGTATTCCCGGTGTTCCACACATCGGAGGTGCGACCCTTCACAGAAAACGACAATGATCTATTCCCAGAGAGAGCGCTCAATCCCCCAAACCCCGTCACAATTGACGGTTACGAAGAATTCTTCATCGACAAGATCGTCGACCAACGTCGACGCGGACGAGGACTTCAATACCGCGTAAGGTGGCGAGGCGAAGGCCCAGAAGGCGACAAGTGGCTCCCCGCAAAAGAGCTCGAAGACTGTGAAGCGCTGGACAAGTGGCAGCAACGACAAGACGCTACTACTCCCCCACCGCTGGCCAGCCTTACTTGTTGTTTTTGAATAGTCTTCTCATCGCCGCCGGTAGCTTTCCCCACAGGGGTTTTGACGCACCCGTGCTGAGCGCCATTGCACCCACCCCCACCCTTTTTGCTTGATTTTATGCCTTTTTTTTTTTTTTATATACCGGGGAGGGGTGTAAGTACACTACGCTTCCCTTCCACGCTCCGATCATGCCGACCGTTGAGCCGCTCCGATCACGCCGATCGTTGAGTTCCTTTACTTACCTTTACTCGCCAACACTGTCACATGTAAACCGACTCATGGGTTCCAGAGGAGAGCCCAACGTATAAGTAAGGGCGTCCTCGCCCCCTCGGACGATATACTCCTTTTCCCGCTTCCCTATTACTCTTATTATTCCTGCACTATCACTCTCGAGAGACTCTTCATTAATATACCCGAGTTCACGTTTGGTTATCGGCCCGACTGAGTGTAGCTGGTTACAGCCAGCTTCCACATACCGAAATAGGTCAGGGTAGTTTTACTTCTCCACAAGAAGTTCTGGAAGTTCAACGGGCTAGTCGTAATATCCCGTGCTCGGGTTAGGGGTGATTCAAGGATAAGTGTTTCTCTTGGATACTGATCGTACTGGAGATGACAGTGATGCTTGAAAATGTCAAGCTCCTGGGGGGTTCGGGTAGGCAGCTGCTCGGAAACGAAGATGGCTTCGGGGAGGTGACAATGAAGGTCTCGGGGTTGGGTTTCTAGGAAGTGAGCCTCGTCGCTGCTGGTCGAATGTTGTCTTGCGACTGGGTTACTTGGGAGAGTCGGATTCCTCAGTCCAGCTGGGTAGATACTTGGGTAGACCGGTTCATTCGGCCTTGCTTGATTGGTCCTTGGGATGACTGGGTCAGGAACTATGGGGATAGTTTCGTGAGGGGGGTGTCGGGGTCCCATAGGTCGTCTTGGAACTCAAGGGATTACAGGGGACTCTTCTTGAGAAGAAATGTGGGAATTTCTTGTTTGGAAACGGCGATGGGGTGGTCTTTGTACTGTGTGGGAAGAAGCCAGGGTGATAGCCCAATTCGTAATGGGTTCCAGGGCGTCCAACTTTACACTCGTAAAGTGCTCGGAAATTTCCTTAACTTTGCACTTGGTACTTTTTCTCAAAGTACATGGCGACAAAATTAATTGAATAATTTCCTACTCTTCACTAAAGGGTAGGTAATTAACTCCAGGGGACCAAAGTACTACTCCTTCTGGGGTAGGGGGGGTCTCTGGTCTATAGCCACAGATGCACACTTCTTGATTGCACCAACAGGGTCCCGGAATGGTTGAGCTTTCTCCCCAACCGTCGTTGTTTGAAGTGCTGTTTGTCTCTTCTGTTTCCAGGCTACTCAGGGGAAGGGAAAGGCGGGCTAGTAGGCTAAGCGGGTTTGGAAACCGTCCTACTAGGAGCTCTACAAGCTTGGGGTCGTTGGGGTCCGTGGGAGGGTCGTGGAAGACGCAGGGGTTGACCAAACTATGGTTCGGATTTGTCAGAGTGGTTTCCCACGTAGCTCTGCTCCAGAGGTACGTTAACTCGGTGCCTTCGGTAATAACCAAGTGCGGAGGTCCTTCTCTGTCCACTACACGGACTTCACAGAAGGATAGTTGGATTTCCTCGTAAGAGAGGCGGAATCGGTCAATGTACCAAAAGGAATTTCCAACTTGGATTTGCCGGATGATGTTGTCACGACGAGGGGGAATGTAATTGAACCAAAGATAGTCACTCTTTGTCCAAAGGAGGAGTTGGTCGGTGGCGATGTCAGAGAGGTGCCAAAACAGGAGTTGGTCGTTGCAGGCGTCGACTACAGCAGAAAGGTCGTCTACAAAGTCGTTGTAGGCCTTGTGACCTATGAGCTCTCCAAACTCGAAGAGGTTGACTAGATTTTTGAGCACCAAAGGAGGGTCCGTCCAGCAATCAATGCGGGACGACTCGGAAAGATCGTAATAGGAAGAGGAAGGGTAATACCGATGGACTTGTCGGTCTCTGTGGGTGTTGAAGAAGGCGCGAGCTCTCACGTGGTGTTGCTCTTCTGTTAGCATATAAACTCGGGATGGTGGAGGCACTTAAACCGCTCGGTTTACAGTCCAAACAACCAAAGACAAAGGGAAGACTTACTAGTTGCGTTGGTTTGAATCACTCGATTCAAAGTTCAAGGCAACAAATTTATACCACTAATATCTTAAAGTGGTACGGAGTTGGGAATAACCGGAACAAATGAGAAGGGGTCTGCTGGAACTCGAGGGGAAAGACAATGAGAGAGGAGGGAAGGGTTAGAATGAATAATGTCCTTGAAGAAGTAACCCTGATGGAAAGCGAACACCTGTCTGTTTAAGGAAAAACGTAAGTGTCCGTATGTGGTAATGATGCGTCCGTCTAAAAAGTCCTGGATTTCTAAGGTCACCAGGGAGTCCAAGTACCCTGCTTTGATGAGATTGGGAAGGGGGCCGAACACGTCGCGCAGCCCTTCACGGAAGTCGTACCTTACGCTACCAAGCGGAAGGTCCACAGAAGGGAGATCGAAGACTGCCTTCGAACAGATGTAAAGCGGGGGGAAGTTGGGATGGACAGCGGGGTTGATGGAGCGGGGGAGGATGGTGTATGTGTGAGGGGGTGGAATGTGGAAGGGGGTGACAGAGGGGAAAGTGTAGAGAGCCTCAAATAAGGCGGGTGCAAGGGGGATACGTTGGAAGTTTTCTCGGATGCTCTCCGAGGCAAGCCGCCAAGATTCTCCTTCCGGAGTGAAGACGGCAGTGTAGACGTGGGGGTGCTCTGTACTACCCAAACACGGAGGGGGGCGGTAGAGGGGAAGGGCTGGACAAATATTCTCTTGTTCGTCGCAGAGGTCGATGTGGGGGACGGGGAGGGATTGCTCGGCTACACGCTCATAGTCGATGGGGGAGTCGGGAGTCGGGACGCGAGGGGGAAGAGAGGCTCGGGATGGGACACGAGGGGGGGCAGAGACAGGGCGCTCAAGGGCAGCCTCAGGTGTGGACTCGGAAGGGGGATCGGGATACACCAATTCTGGTGTAGGGGAGCGTGGGGTGGAACGGATGGCTACTTGCGTCCGGATATCGAACTGGGGATTGAACTCCTCCTCGTACTCAAGAGGAGTGGCAGGGTGGGGAGTAGCGGGGCAAGTGATGGGCGATTGAAGCCCAGTGACTGGTTCACCGTAGATGTCGGTGATGATGTACTCGTATTGTACACCAGAGGTAGACGAGCCTTCAACAAACTCTTGTGTGAAGGCGGAGGGAGAGGCGATGGGGGTGAGGGGCGACGGGAGACGAAGAGGCTCAGGAGAGGGGGTGCGAGGGGGAGTAAGGGTGGAACGTGTGGCAGAGCGACGAGAGGGGTGAGGGTAATAGTTGTCGTCCTCCTGATAATAGGAGGCAGAATCTCCGTCCCACTGACCAAACTGCGAGAAGTTGTAGTCGTAGTCAGACACTGGGAACACCCGGGGTCAGGTCTAATTGTGTTAGACTGTCCAAGTGTGATGACTCACTGTCACTCGACAGAGAGGCAGGACGGGGGAGTGGAAGACCGGGGGTGGTGGAGAACTTGGGAGGAGAGATGAAGGGGCTGACTGGCTTGACGGGACAGAACTTGCAGACTTGCAAGGGATAGTGGCGCTTAGTGAAGAGTCATGCTCAACAGCTGAAGGGGCACTGTGCACGAAGAGGAAGAAGAGGCAGGCAGGAGAGGATGTCACAAGTGGACAGTCTGAGGGACTGTCTGTTCTATTGCGCTAACTTATATACCTATAGGGATGGTCTGTGCATAGGTTTAGGGCAGGCATTTAGGGCAGGCTTAGGGCCGCCTGACGGGTGCTGCGGAATACTGCGGAATGGAACATTCCGGAGACATCTAAGAATAGTGTCCAATGAGAAAACAAGAACGTATCGTACGACTGCTCCGCAGTCGATGACGCGATTGTGGTGTGACTGCTCCGCAGTCCAATCACAATAATCACAGAAGTGGTACGACTGTCCCGCAGTCGATGTGTCATAACGATTTGACTGCTCCGCAGTCCAATCGGATAAATCCAGGGAATGGTATGACTTGGAGTCGTCAGGTGACTTGATAAATCATGGGAGATCACGTGACCGATCACATGATCGTCGGAGTATGGAATTCAAACTCCGACCTCGGATTTCCCCTTTAGGAAGGTGATTACATAAGACCGGGCCGGCGCGGACCGGTCTTAGACGCCTGAGTCACGACCCAAGTTTCTAGGTTCGTGACATCGTCTTTCTTTTTCTCAGGATTAAGGACGTATGTAATGTCTTTGACATCGACAACGACACATTTGATAGGTTTTTTGCCGGGAGGGAAATAAGAGTCAAAGCTTTGCAGTACTCCGTTGAACGCGATCACCTGGTTCTGCTGAGGAAGGCGTTCAGCAGGATCCGGCCATTTCGGGTTGTTTTCCATATGGCCTCGTACTGCAATTTCGTCAGTACTGGCTCCTCCATCTGTGTATTGCTTGGCGTGTATCAAGAAAGAAGGGGGAAAATTTTCGGTAGATGTAACGATGCCCGCGGTGCCGATGTGTACTTCATCTTCAAGGTCTGATATGTTTGCCTCTTGTAGAAGTTGCATCTGCGTCGATTATGAGCCTGAGGCATATCAACATTTGACATGAAGGAGACGAACTTTATCTATGTCTCCTAGCACGTCAATTTGGTGGTCGTTGTATTTCTCTCTGTTCAGATTGCGACCAGGCTTAAATCCAACGATCTATTTGCATGTTCATAGGTTTTTTGGTGTAGCGTTAGGAGAAAGCTAGTGGCCACTTACCTTTGCCCGAATCTCGTATACACCGTCTTTTTTTTGTTTTTATCACGTCCAATGTATGTTCTGAAGCTTCCTATTCCATCGCGTCCAGAGTCTGCACAAGTGAAAATGGCGTCATAAACACAGCTGTATCCTTTGCCGGGAACAGCGCGTCTCTCTTCTAGACTGGTCATTCCGAAAAGTTCAATTCGTCCAGGATTGAGACCATCTTTGGACATGATAAGAGAGAGAGAAGACTGTCTGAAACGCGCAATAATATTGTGTGATGTGATTAGCAGCATTGAAAAGGATAGGGGCGGCCCCCTTTCTTTCGATTTCGACAATGTATAGCAGCGTTCTTAAATTTCCAATACGTATTGAGTACAAACACATTGTTGGCAGGGATTTTTCAGGGAAAGTGGTAGCACAAATAATTTGTATAGTAATTTCGACGTATAACTGAGCAAATGAATGTTGTGAGATGAGCATTGCTGAATGTCTTCTTGCAGGAAGAAGGACGTACCAAATAAAAACGATGTCAAACGCGTGTGCGTTATCATATGGCTTTTTGATATACCAACGGTTTTGTTCGTGGCGTAGTGTTGTCATCGAGAATGCAACGCGTTAGAGAACGTCCTCTTGGAGGAGTAAGGACGTACAGAAGATAATATCATAATACAACTTGATACGGGCGTGCGTTACAATATGGCTTCTCGATATACCACGTTTTTCGTTCGCGGCGTAGTGTTGTTATCGAGAATGCAACGCACCTGTTTTCGAGATCTGCCTCTTGACAGCGCAACGTATAGTTGACCATGAGCAAAAGCCGGCACATGCAAGTCTATGCCGACTGTGGAGAATGACTGGCCTTGTGATTTATTGATCGTTATTGCAAAGGCAAGGGCAATGGGAAATTGACGGCGATGCAAATGGAATGGTAGTTAATGATCTGTGCAATCTAGTGTGATGCAAGGTGTCAAATACCGTTCTCCGTCATGCAACAGAATCTCAACGATCCAGGTACTTATTTGCGTCACGATTCCTCTGCTGCCATTGCAAATACCTCAGTCTGGATGCATATTGCGTAAAACAATGACGGGGCAGCCAATTTTTAGTCTTAGATGCGCTAGAGGAAAGCCTGAGGGAGTGGCGCTATGAAGAACCTCGGACGTATATGAATCTGCAGTAGGTGTTTCTGTGTCTGGATTAAACGCTTCGTCGCTGGCCCATAAGTCAAAAGCAGGGCCGGGGAAAAGGTCGAGAATGTAATCGTTGATTTCGTTAGCTTCGCGATTTCGAGGAGATAGTATGCAACGTTCGCGAAAGTATTCCATTCCGTGACGTCGCTGAAGGTCTGGATAGGTATGATCAATGAGTGAGGTGAGGTCGTTTGATGTACAATGCAGATAGTCGGGAATTTGCAGTGTGTCGTCCGCGTCGTTCAATACACCTTTGGCAAGATCTCGTAACCAGTGTGCATATTGTTGCTCCTGAGGATCAGTTCCTACGCGCATGTTTCTTTCGAGAGTGAAAAAGTTAGGTTGAATAGACGGCCACAACGGCGAAGAGAAAAGAGCGGCGTTCAGAATGTCCAATTTTGTTCCATAAGTGACAACCGGTAGTGTCTGCAAGAAGTCGCCGCCTAAGACAGTAGGAATGCCTCTGAACAGTTGATGGCAATTGCGAACGTCTTGTAGAGTTCTGTTTACTACCTCGAAAGCATAACGATGTTGCATAGAACATTCGTCCCATATTAACAATTGCATGTGTTTTAATATGTCAGCAATATCGCAGCGCTTTGTAATGGAGCACGTCGAATTCAGATTGAGTTGGATGGGAATTCGTAAAGTGGAATGTGCCATTCTACCTCCTGGAAGCAACAAAGTGGCAATACCTGAAGAAGTGACGCATATTACTTTCATCCCTCAGGATCGAGCAGCGAAGCATAAGGTGTTGTACACGAATGTCTTACTGACACCCGCTGCGCCTTGTAGGAAGAAAGTTTGGCAAGTTTGTGAGAGTGCCGACGCTAAGATGCGATCAAACGCGATTCGTTGCTGGTCATTTAGGAGAGGGAGAGAGTCATCCAATAGCTGTCTTTGTTCGTGAGGGTTAAAAGTAGGATTGATGGATGAAGGCATTTGTGTATGTAGCTGGCTCCAGTCAGTGGTCGGATTGGGCAAGCCTACGGATTGCATCGTTTTGGCATCGTTTTGGAGTCTTGTTTGAATGAGATACAATCCGTAGTCATAGATCATCTTGTCAGATAGTGGATTGATATGTTGGCTACTCAAGAAGCGACGGAGATCGTCGCACAGGTGCGCTTTGAAGAGATTCCATAAATGTGCTGGACGGGACGGTTGGCAATCTCGCACGATGGTAATGAAGACGAGTCGCAATTTGAATCCGGTCTGCATATGCGCACCATATTCTAATGCGTGTTTCCATTCTCCGTCATCCGCCAATAGTCCACATGCGAAACAGGCATCGCGTATGGTGGGATGAATCATGTCCCTGTATTTACGCATATCGTCGAAACTGTGCAAATCGCGGACGTGAGACAGAATTAGTCGGGCGTAAAATTTTTCGCCCGCATTGGGGGGAACGTAGATCATTCTTCCGCAGGTGTTTCCACCCTTCCGAGGATACCATACGTTACACTTAGTATCCCATGTAAATTTGGAGGGGAAATCCAAATACAATATGTGACACGCTTCAGGCCATTGCTGATTTGCTTGGAAGAACGCAGTGAGTTGCGTGTTATTTTGGTTGTGTATTCTCTTGGGATGGTTACAATCGAAGACAATATATTGTTCCCGTTCCAAATGAACGGGAAGTTGTGTCATCGCAGGAAATTCCTGACTTTGTTCAGTTGTCAGATTTCGTCAGACGCGTAGTACAGATACATACCCGATGTGTAGGCCAGCCCATGAGTCTTGCACAACCTTCTGAGGAACTAATGTAACGCACGTCTACGTAAAGTCTGGTCTCGTCTCGTGTTTGTGCAGTTTCGTCGACACCGTTTGCGAGTGTGTGATGAGTGTGGACAGATACAGAGGCACGATCTGGCCCTTTGTAAACATACTGCGCGATTGCGTTAGTTATCGTCGAGCTTGGGAAGGAAAGGGGCACCTTGTAGATGTATTTTACTGCATGAAATCCTGCCGTGCATTCAACATTGATATGGGCGTTGTATTTGAGAAGGAGATAAGGTGAATGAGAGATGACACTGCGATTGTCGACGAAGCTGTTGCCAATGGCGACAAATTGACCTGTATCCCGTCTACGTGTCTGCACATACGAGTCACCAGTGATTTCGGTTTCAGTTCGGAAAAGCTTCGGGAAGTGCTTTGTACATTTTCCCTTTGCATCCATGCATGGCGACGAATAACCTGGGCCACAGGGGCCATGCACCATAAATCATTTAACAAGTTCGAAGAGACGCGGATTGGAGACTTCGTCTGGAAATTCAGTAGATACGACTTGGTCGACTGCCTTGGGAGTGGAGATGCGCACAGAGCACTCCAAGAAAAGGATGAGATGAATGTGTGGAAGCCCTCTCTTCTGATACTCGACTGTGTATACAAAAGCTTCTGCTTTGCCAAACACGTTTTTTTGCATGATGTCGTCGATAAGACTTTCGACTTTGAGATGAAATACGTGCGCGACGATGTCTGGTCTCTGTGCGGGACTTTGGTTAGGAAGTAGAGCTTCTTTGACTTCTCTCCATTGCGGATTAGCCGTGAATGTGATAAATAAGTCAGACCCTCCAAACTTGCGCAACAAAGTGAGCGCGTTTTGTAGATTCTTGTGCATAAAGCGCGGACTGCTTGTGAAACTGGAAGGCAATATAATTTTTTTGCCAATAGTTGCAACGTCAACGCCTTCTTGTAACGCATCAACAGCACCTTGATATAATTCCACCCGAAGGTCACTTTGATGTTTGCGAATCCAATTGAGGCGTGAATTTTCTGCGGCCGCCCACAAATGAACAATGTATTCTTGCAATAGGAGATCTGATTGGAAGATATGTGAAGATTCAATATGTGCCGGTCGTGGATGCAAGCGAAATTTCGCAAATTCACAGAAAGAAACGAATCGTTGCGAATCAGATGCAGAGGCCATAGACCCCACGTAAGGAATCTCCGGATGCCAACTGAGTTGCCCAGTAGGGTGAAGGAGAGGGAAATGCAGCGCCATATATGCAGGGTGACATTCGGAAATACGAATCAGAGGTCCACCGCGTGGACGCAGGATGACATCCTGAGAATTCGCACACGCGTCTTCGTCTCCAGGAATGATGAGAGCAAGTTCATTGTTTCCGGTGGGGGGATTATACCGACGACAATCTGATCCTTTTTGAAAGTCTAATTGGATTCGATATTCATTAAGACTTGTCGATTGGATCACTTGATAAGCTTGTTGATAGACGTCGACAAAAGGATGGCATCGTTCCAGCATGCTAACTAACGTGTTCATCGTCGCTGGACTGCACTGAGGATTGTTTTGCAGCCGATATTGTAACGATTCGGCATGATCATAAATATACATCTGACTGTAGATGGGCGAGTGATTTTCTTCTGGTAGGATCGACCCAATCTGATGATGGATTTCGCCTTGTATCTTGTAAATGGGAGGACCACGCAGCCAATGGATAGTGGTGGCTTATATAATTGATACCCCCAGCCGACGGTGAGAATCTTCTATCATTCATACTCAGCCGACGTCGGCCGACATCGGAGACTCCCACATGATTGATACTCCAGCCGGCGCCGGCTGGGAGCGGGGGGTCCGCTTTGCGATTATAAGTCTAGGACAGTGAATATATAATGCTAGGTAGTACACCTGAGTGACGTGACAGGAAACAAAGAAAATAGAGATATACCAAAGGGGATTGCTGGATGGATGTGAGAGGGATTCATCAATAGTGCAACAAGTGCATAGGGTGTCTGAGGAGATTGGATAACTTTGTGGTGAGTACTTAGTGTGTCAGGAGTGTGACTGTCCAAACAGTCAATATACCTAATATGTACAGGTATTCATATGGGTTCAGGGAGCACATTATTGATAACATGGATGGACACTCTGTCAATGTAGTCATGTATATATTTCGATCTGTCTGAAGAGATCAACATCAGAATGCATTGAAGCACGGACCTCCCAACCATCTTCTATGTGCGACATGTCCAACCAATTAAATACACCTTGTATTGATGGATATCTTTGTGAGTTCAGGGGACATTACATTGACGTAGCCATGTATCTATCTATCTGAAGAGATCAAAGATGCATCCAAGCGCGGACCTCCCGACCATCTTCTATGTGTGACACGTCCAACCAATTAAATACGCCTGGTATTGATGGGAATATTTATGAGTTCAAGGGACCTAACACGGACAGGCGCTGCATTAGTGTAGCCATGTATATATTTCTATCTATCTGAAGAGATCACAGATGAATCCAAGCGCGGACCTCCCGACCATCTTCTATGGGTGACATGTCCAACCAATTAAATACGCCTGGTATTGATGGGAATATTTATGAGTTCAAGGGACCTAACACGGACAGGCGCTGCATTAGTGTAGCCATGTATATATTTCTATCTATCTGAAGAGATCACAGATGAATCCAAGCGCGGACCTCCCAACCATCTTCTATGGGTGACATGTCCAACCAATTAAATACACCTCGGATTGACTGAGTATCCATATGAGTTCATGGGACCTAACATGGACAGGTGCTGCATCAGTGTAGCCATGTATATATTTCTATCTATCTGAAGAGATCACAGATGAATCCAAGCACGGACCTCCCGACCATCTTCTATGGGTGACATGTCCAACCAATTAAATACACCTCGGATTGACTGAGTATCCATATGAGTTCATGGGACCTAACATGGACAGGTGCTGCATCAGTGTAGCCATGTATATATTTCTATCTATCTGAAGAGATCAAAGATGCATCCAAGTGCAGACCTCCCGACCATCTTGAATGGGTGACATGTCCAGCCAGTCAATACACTTCCTCAGATTGACTGGGCATCCAGATGCATTCAGGGGACATATATCAATACTCTCTCTACATAGCCACATTCAAAAAGAATAGTATATGAACACATTGTGGGCCAGCACAGATACCCTATTGCTCATAACTGGATAGGATATCCAACTGGAAAATACATCTCGCATCAGTTGGTATCCATATGCATGGCCTATTATTGTAGACATAGACAGACACTCCATCAGCATAGCCATGGACACATTTCTATCTATCTGTTCTGGGTCCAGATGTCTGGATGAATTTTAGCAGCACCCCTACCAGTGTCCATATTCCTATAGAATGGTTAGAATCCTGAGAATGGGTGTATTAAAAACCACTTACCTGACCTTCTCTGACACCTTGACAGCTCGTTTCGCTTCCTCAAGAACTTCCTTCCCTTTCCCTATACGAAGCGGATGGCCACCTTGCATCCCTTGCCATCGCACCTGAGGTCATGATGGACCAGCCATGGCTGGATGGTGATGAATGAGTGGAAGTGTAGGGTGTGATGTGGATGAGATGCAGACCTGGTGACGATCTATCCATACCCAGACCTTCGCTTCCAGTAGAGGCAGAGCCTCTGTCATCATCTACATACAATGTTAACACTTGGATCAGTTGAGGGGGACATAATAACAATCACACATACCAGAACAGGCTTCATCATACACATGAGACATATGCAGGGGTGGAGAGCCCATAGCCATTTCATTCTCAGGTGGATCATCATCAGAGTCATCAGACTTGGTGGGATCAGTCTTGTCAGATGAATCATCATTGCTGGAGTCTTCTGAAGGCTCAACAGAACCAGTCTTGTTGTCCTCCTGATCAGAGTCCTGACTATTTGGAAGAACAAAATACTCTTCATCAGATCCTTGTGATTGCAGCGTTCTAGCATTTCGGACACTCCGCTGATGCCTCGGGGGATCCTCTATATTGTCAAAGAGTGGGGAGGTTGGCACCCACATCAGGGGACCAATTCCCCGATCTTGTCTGTGCCTCCAGTGGTCCAGAATACGGAAGACCTCTCCAATCTGGATCTTGGATGGGTCCTTCCACTCAAAGCAATCTGGGCATTCATCAATGATCCAGGACGATGGGTCCTTTACCAAGGCTCCCCATGGAATGATCAGCTTGGGCTTTCTGGTAACATATCCTAAGTCACATGTATCATATATTGCTGCACAGTGATTGAGAGAACGGCTTACGGATATGTGCAGTGCAATAATCCCTGAGCAATGACTGAACTACCTTGGCTTTATATCCATCAGACATGGCAACTGTGGGAAGTTCGGGGCATCTGTCTGCATTGCATATAATAGGGATTGGGGTTTTGATTGTCCTTGAGAGGTCCTTTTTTGGAGTATCAACAGTCTCTGGAATTTATATGAATGGTATTCAATCAATTTGACAAGAAGCTTGCCAAACCTTTTGCAAAGCACTTCTTTCCAAATTGAGCCCACTGCTCCCAGAGGGCGGCACTCTTCCAGTCTGTGCAGAATGTCCTAAAGTCCATTCCATCCTGCAACACACTGCTGACATCATTACTGAAATCAGATTACATCAATCCACAGTCAGCAAGTAATATTAATGCATCATTGGATGGCTTACAAGCCAACCTTGAGGTTGTTCATCTGTAAATGCAATTAGGTGTTCAGAGCGTTCAGAGCTGTTCAGAGTGTCCTTGAACAGCTCTGAACAGCTCTGAACACCTACTGCAATTACAGATGCTTGTCTTCACCCTCATATGCTGTGAGAACGATGGAACGAATACCACATGTCCTATAGAGTTGACTTTGAAAGTCTTGGATGATCCGCTCTCGCATAGAGGATGCCATTCTGTATAGGAGCATGAGGGAAATTGATCAGAGGTGATGCATGTTCCCATACCTGGACTGAATGTGCTTTGGTGGTGTCTTCTCCGACCATTCCTTGGCAGCATTCACATACTCCTCTTGATCCTCAACAGATAGTTCATTCCATAAAGTAGTGGTTGCGTCTTGGAGGGCCCCCAAGAAAGCAGAGTGTCCTGGTTCTGTCCCAGACTCCTCTTTTGCAAGCTCCAAGACCTCATCACGGTGCAGGTGATAGAAAGCATTCCTGGCAGACCATTTGCGAGTGAACTTGATGTATTCACGCCTGGGGCGGACATAGTGGTTATAAAACCATTTCTGAATTCTCTGAAATGTAAAAGAAGCAATATATTCTTTGCTGTCTAAATCTAAATGGAGCCTACCTTAGTGGCGACCTTCTTATCAAATGGTGCACTTGCAGGGCGGAGCAGATACAGCTGAGCCATGGCTTTCTCAATTATCCTAGTGCGAAGACTTGTATCGGCAGCCTGGAATTCTTGAAGATACTCCTGTAATATATCTGCGTCTCGAGGAGTAATAGAAAAGCCTGGGTCAGTAGACTGCTCTCTCTGATTCTGTGATACCTCGGACTCTCCGCCATTGTCAGAGGAGCTGGTCTCATCAATCTGCATGGTATAGGGACATACACAAGGGTGGTGGGAAGACTGGAAATGTGTGGACAATTATGCTGAGTGCGCAGGTACCTAAATACATTCCAGTAGTATTGTCAGAAAGCATGCCCATACACGCCATGTCTCGGGATACCCCGAGGATAGAACAGGTATACACAGGTAGATACATGTGGAAAGATGATGTGACAAGCCAAGATGGGTGTACAGTGTGTATCCGATTGATACTAGTAGATGCAAAACAGATGCAACACAGATGGGAGATATATGTCTCATACTTGGATCGTGCTTCGAGAATGGACCTCCTGATCTTGATGAATCATGTTGTAGATATCTAGACAGAGCACAATGTTCATACCGTCATGAAACATAAATTGCCAGTATGGATATGATGTACAGAACACCAAACGTTTCATGCTTGGCTACATGTGATTGTGCATCGAGTGCGGACCTCCCGATCATGATAGATCATGTCATAGATGTCTACACAGAGTACAACATATATACTGTCATGATACATACATTGCACAATGGATGGCTGATACGGATATGATGAATACCACATGTTTCATGCTCTGCTACATATGATTGTGCATCGACTGCGGACCTCCCGATCGTGATAGATGATGTAATATATAAAGAGTACAGCAAATATACTGTCATGAAACATACATGATGATACACTGCACAATGGATGGCCGATATGAATATGATGTACAGAATACCACATGTCTCATGCGTTGCCACATATGATTGTGCATCAAGTGCGGACCTCCCAATCATGGTGGATTATGTCATATATATCGAAACAGAGAAACATACACTACACAAGTGATGGCTAATACAAATATGATGTACAGAATACCACATGTCTCATGCATTGCTACATATGATTGTGCATCGGGTGCGGACCTCCCGATCATGGTGGAATATGTCATTGATATCTATACGAAGCACACCATATATATAGCTATGATGCAAACACTGCATACAATGGATGAAGGATATGGATGTGACTGGTATGACATATAGACTTAGGGGGGATGTGGGACGTCTCCTTTATAAGGGCAGATGAGTATCAATGTCTTTGGTGATGTGGGGCACTCCGATATCGCAGACAAATGAGGCTACAACTTGTTATAACGTTTGGAACACATTCAGGCAAGCAGAGTACAATACATGTGTGTGCTACGGAGTCTGAGATCCCTTTGCAAATAAGTCTTTCCCTTCCAAATACTTACCCATGCTCTCCAGATCAAGCAGTGCCCTGTAGATGCCATCATCAAAAAGTTGGAGCCGACCCCGCAGATCTCTCAGGTCATCCCATGCATCTGTGAGGATCAGCTTGCATCGTTCAAGTCGGGACTCGATGCTGCCTAGATCGTCAGCCATGGGGGATGCAGGGAGGGTGACGCCTATAGGGTGGATGACAGTGCGTGAGGGAGCTGAACGAGAAGGCCGTGCACGAGGGGCGGAATGCCCGAGCTTCTTAACATATCGTAGAGATTAATTGAATAGTTGCAGAAGCATAACAGATGCATACCTGGCGTTTCGGAGTTCCCCCCTCAGAGGGAATGGGGACAGGGCCTATGCCACTACCTCCGTCATCAACGTCCATGGTGTCATGTATCTAGAAGCGTGATAATATGTGTCAATCGAGGCATTAATAAGAGTTGAAGTGACGTACACTCAAAGCGAGAGATGAGGTCGGGGCACCCGCGGAGGGCATCTCAGTGGTCTGGTCATCTACGGATATTATCTCTGGATGATGTGTGGGGGCCTCCGAGACCTCAGAGGGGTTGTGGGCGATCCTCTGCGGAGCTGGGATACAGTCCATAAAGCTGCCAAGTGGGGATGGAGAGCGCTTCTTCCGGCGCTTAGCATCCTCCTACCGTGTGCAAAAATATGTTGGAATATCATTCCAGTGGCACATTTAAATACTCACGCGTGGGATATCTGCAGGACGAGCCACAGATGGAATGGGCACAACCGGTGAGGGCATCCTGGACAGGAAGTTGATTAGTGATTGAAAGTCCGGTCCGGTCCGGTTTTTTTCCCTAATTTGGAAGGACCGGGACCGGGACCGATCCATCGGTTCATCCCCCGAGCCCAAAACCGGACCGAGCCGACATGAGTCGGTCCCACCCGGTTGCCGGATTCTCAAAAGACCGGTCTTCGCGGTCTAAACCAGTTCTTCCCGAGTCGGTTGCAACTGGCAAAAGACCGACTGCAACCTGTATTAAGCTGTACTAGTTACTGGTAGTTACAACTTGTGGCTACAGCTACTCTATGGATGTAAATATATTGTGGCCCTCGTCACCAAGAAGACAGCGTGAACGTGTCGTGGTCGCCATCCTATCGTCGCGTCGTCGTCGTCGTCGCGTCGTCGTCGTGGTCGTCGCGTCGTCGTCGTCGCGTCGTGGTCGTCGTCGTGCTAGTGGTTGTCGATATTTCGGTGTTGCAGCCGAAGTCGCAGTCGCGCGTCGTCGTCGGGAAACGTGGTTGTCGACGTGTTGTTGCGGCCAATCGTCGTCGTTGTCGATTTGTTGATGTTGCCGCTGTCGAGATGTTGCCGTTGTCGAGGTGTCGTCCTTGCGGCTGTCGATGTGTTGTCGTCTTGGTCATCGCTGTGGCTGTCGACGTGTTGTTGGTGCCGTTGTGGTTGGGGTTGTCGATGCGGTGTTGATCTTGGTGTTGATGGTCGTGGTTGTTGGCCGTTGATGATGGCGCGTTGTAGTTTTGAGGCCAAGTTTGAGGCTGTTGTTGTTGAGGCCGGTCCGAGGAATCCAAGGAGGGATCGATGTCGGTGTCGCTGCAGTCGGCCCGGGTGTCGGAATGGTGGTCGTACTTCGCGTTTGGTCGTCGTTGTCGATGCTGGCATTGTTGGATGGTCGTGGCTGTAAAGACCGGTTGGGACCGGTCCCAACCGGCCCTGTGGCGGTTCAGCCAAACTTCAGATTCCGCGTGAACCGCAACCGGTGCCACTCCAAAATAGGAAGGACTGCAACCGCAGGTCCGGTTGCAACCGGTTGCAGTCCGGTCTGGTCCCGGTCTTTTTGCAGTTCATAGAACTGGACTTTCGAACACTAAAGTTGATAGCATCGGACCCCCCCATAGATGTCATGTGTTGTTGCAGTGGTGGGCCCATAAGCTGTGGCTGGGGCGATGGCTGCTGCGATGGCGGGGTGCCCGCAGCTGCGCGGGACTGTGAACGAGAGTGACGAGAGATATCGGACATATATGATGAGGGTCTGTGTGGATGTTCAAGTCATTTCCAGTGTAACTATATATAAGGAGAGACAGTCCACACATCCCAATCGAGTCCATTCAGCTCTACAGCTCTAATAGATCCTGGCCACCATTAAAATCGATTGCTTTCCAAATTCGAATATGTTCGATCTGAGTGAATCACATGCCTTATTCCCACATCCATAGAACCGGCAATCAGCAGTGGGGCTCCCAACACATTTCAGAGTCGGTTCTGTGACATTCATCACCCCAAAACTCCATGGTCAGGAAATCTGCATCTGAGTTGACGGCCAATGAGACGTCGCTGCTCAACATAGCAGCCAGGCTTATGTCTGCCGCCAAACGTGTAACGGACACCCCGACAACCCCCGAAGAACTGGAATATATGGATGCGAGGATCGACGAAGAGATTGTGAGTTAATTTAATACTCTATATTCCTATGTAATATGTGTAATGGTATGCTATTCAGATGGCTATACAGAAGATATTTGACACCTTTAAGAGCAGCTCCAAGATGCCGCGTGTCCATCCAATCATCCAGGCTGTTGGAGCAGAGTGGAAGACTGCCAGTGATACGAAGCGCAGCTTCGACTGGACTGTGCTAACAACTCAATACATTACCCAGCTGTGTGACACTGTTCAGAAGGAACACCCAGAGTGGCATGCGTCACTTTCAGCACTTTCGCTTGACTCATATCTGGATGGTCTTCATCCCACGAAGCTGTGGTGGCTCAAGGGGCACTCCGCAGCGCAGAATACCCCAGAAGGTGTGTCTCAATTATTGCGTCGACTTATACTCAATCACATCATTGTTTGCAGCTACTAGCAGTGATATGCAACAAGATCCACCGCCTTCAGTTGCCATTCCGGGCCCTCCTCCTCCCCCTCCTCCTTCACCACCGACTCACTCACACAATACACGCGGCAAGGGGAAGCGTGCCATAAAGGCACCGGTGGCGGACCTCCCCTTTGCCCCATCCATACCCCCGTACTCACTGAGAGGCACTAAGCGCCGTGCTGATCCAGACAATCCCGGGGGGGAGTCCGATAGCACAACCCCTCAGAAATCCGATCTCCCACGGGTCGAAGTGGAGCAGGCGTCCCCCCCTCGACCCACTCAACAGCAGCGCATCGAAGCTTCTGAAACCATCGCATCTGGACAGGTGAGTGTTCTCAGTTTATTGTTGTGCATTGATGTACACTATTATATCAATTATAGGACCAGTGTGGCCCTTGTGCACTGGCCAATGTAGAGGAGTGCCGGGCTCAGTCTAATTCGCGCTCATTTTCGTGTGTGCGCTGTGCAATGAAGCACAAGGTATGTGACAACCCAGCTCCATCATGGGCCATCCCTCTTCGCCGTGCAATGGAAGGAAGGTCGAGTGGCGCAGGGTCCCCTGGTATGTTTTACCCTTCCAGATCACACTCACACACTGCTAACTGCCCACCTGACTTCGCTAGCCATGTGGGACGCCCGGTTCGACACACTTGAGCAGAGAATGGAGGCGATGGAGGCAGTGAACCGGGACACCAATGAGAAGATCGTTCGCGTTCTGTTGGAGCTCCAGAACTCACGCCAGGACTCACACGACACGCACCTTATGACTGGTAGACTGCTGGCCAACCAGGGCATCGATGTGCTGTCGATCCCTGGTGTTGGGGCACCCCCATACAATCGGCGCTCCGCATCCCCCATGAACTCAGCATCCTCTGTTGGAGCCCAGATGTCTGGCCTTGGTATTTCTGATGCTCGTTCCACTTCCTCCTTCTCTAGTGTGCCTTCGGATCGCCGTCGCAAACCATCTGGTGAGTTATCATATGATCTCAATTCGAGTCTCACTCTGATTCACACACAGGAGGAAGTGTTGCCTCAGGAGGACGTGGTGGCTCAGTGGGACGTGTGGCCTCAGGGGGACGTCTGACCCCGTCTGGAGTGTCGGGCAGATCGTCCTCGGCTGGTGCTGTGGCCTAACATGTACTTGAAACGTTGTATGTGGTCTGAACATTCTCCGCTTGATATGCACACTGTAACTACGTTGTGGGGCCCTCCGAATAAATGAGGGTCAATACAGTTTCATACTTCTAATGTTGTAGCGCTGTGGGATGTTGTCTAGACACACTGCGATCCAATAATGGATAATCTATTGAATCAATATGTGATTATGCATGAAACGTGATGACACAGGGACCATCAATATCTATATGTGTATTAATATATTGGGCCATCCGGTGGATCAGATGTACTTGATGACGTGCTCTAGAAACATATCTAAGTTACAATCACCATGTGGTCCAGCCACAGACATCAGATAGTCTAAGGTTTGCAATCGATATGTAACTGAGGCATGAAACGGGATGAATCCATTTGGGACCGCCCGACATGTTGGAGATGTTAGTTGATATATTGGGCAGTCCAAGGGGCAGTCCGATGAATTCGACGCACTTGATGATGCTCTAGACCTCCATTGCGTCACCGTATGATCCAGCCACAGACTTCAGATATCTTAATTGAGACACATGTGTGACACAATGGTTCAGGGTCCCTGTTTCAATTGGATATGGTCATGTGATATGTCGGGAGGTCCGGTGTATGAGACACACCAGATATCTGCACTGTTCCAATCGCCCATGGGTCTATCCATGGATATTCTAAGGTTGATACACACCTGATATGCTCAGTGCTACATGTTACACGTTACATGTCTTTGACACATGTGGTGCAATCGTTCAGTGCTTCCGTTTCGATGTGGTGGGAGATGGCCACGTGACCTGTCGGGCAGTCCAGTGCATCAGATCTAAATGCCATGCACAACGCATAATATCCATGTTCTGCATCTTGTAGATTGATGAAAGGCTACTTATACCATGCAACAGGTGCACACTGCACCGTACAACATGAAGTCATCTACATCAAAGGGTAAACGTGTACCCTCTACCTCAATCACTCCCTCAAGCCCTTGCTCAAGCCATGCACCTATCCCTACAGAACCGGGCACCCATACAAGGAATAGGGGCTCCCATCGGAAGCATAAGCGGACTCCCCATCCTTACTCCAAACATCCACCCACCATGTTTTCCGATCCCATAGACAGCTCTGATGCACAGTCCTTTGATGAAGACGATATGTATGGGTCAGATTCCAATGTTGAAACCATCAGTCTGCAACCAGACTCTGTGGAACCATTTTCCGATAACACAAGCTCAACCAATGAGGGTGTGGTATGTACCTGACCACATTAAACCATTCAATTTATCTGATGTCTCAAGGAGGAGGCAGGTCTCGTATCTGAGACGGAGGAGTTGTGCACAGATCTTAGGGAGGTCCTCCTGATGGTCAGGGCACTATGTGAAACAGAGGGAATCGATGTATCAGACATCAGTCAAGTGACAAGTGAAACACAAGATGGCCAGTATCAAGGACATTCCCCTCACACATCAGAGATGTCATTAGGATCAAAATGTGACGATGGAAATAGTGATGTAGGGGAATCCTCCATGGCATAGAGCACATCGTTGTAATCCGTTCAATGTTTCAGACAAGGTTTCAGATTATAATTGCTGTGCGCCACATATCCCAATGCATAGAATTTCTAAGGTGGTCCAAGTGACTATAAGGGAGAGGATTCATATCACTCCAACCACTTTTGTCCACATCCTCCTCACTTCATACACATCTGTTATAATGCCTCGCAAGAACAACTTTTCCATTCCTATGGGAGACGTTACTGAGGTCGTCTCTAAAACAAAAAAGTCTAAGCGGGGACTCCGAACCACCATAGAGGAGGTCCCATTCCATTCTTCCAAGCAGAAACAGTCAGGCCAGGCTTCACGCCAAGCCAAGGTGGTTGAAGCACAGTCTAGCCATCTAACCCAGGTGATGCATGAATCAGACACCCTTCAACTCATAGAACCATATGAAACCAATGTGCATGACATTCAAACCAAGGACACACAACCCCAATTACATGTATGTGACAGAACTGCCTTTCATCCTCAAAGCTCAGATCATTTGTAGACACCTATGGGCCAATGGATAGACATCCGGAATAGATATCTCTACTTGTTATTAGAGATGGAGGGTCTGATGAGGGCTCCGAAGTGCTCCATGTGCACCAGTTCGATGCAAATCAAGTGCTCTGATTGTATTGGAGGCAATTACTTTTGCAAGGGCTGTTGTCTTCAAACCCACATGCGGTCCCCATTCCATTGGATGTCCCGCTGGACTGGTGCACACTTTGCACCAATATCATTAAGGTCACTCGGATTTAAGCTCTGTCTTGGGCATGATGGACAGCCATGTCAACTTACAGTTGAGGTACAAATGTATCATATATATGCATTGCCACATGTACTAATCTATAGTTAGGGTGTCCAAGCAGCACAAGAGCTACAGTCAATCAGGCGGAGACCCCGACGCAATCAGTCTGCATCACTGATATCTGTTGAAGAGAATGCCCCTTTATCAGAAGATCTGCACCCATGTCTGTCACAGGAGTTTGAGGGTATGCATGGCATCTCTGACACATTGTTCGACTCTACTGGCGATGTGTTGGATCCATCTGAAGGACACACACGACGTACTCGGACTGCACAGTCGGGGAATCCGCTGATCACAATGGTCAATCAAACAGGTGTCTTTGAGATGGAAGTTCTCTTCTGTGTATGCCCCAATGCTGGCACCAATGATGAGCAACTGCTCCAAGCTGGAATGTTCCCTTCGACCTTTAGGCATATTGAGACTACATTTACCTTCTCAGTCCTGGATGACTTCTTGGCCGATAACCTGGAGTGCAAGACAACTGCACAACAGTACTATTCTAAGCTGCAAAGCATTACAAATCGGATGTTCCCTGACAATGTACCAGTATGTTACAATGCTATCCCTTCATGGTGAATGATGTTGCTGAAAGAGATATACAGAATCTCTACAAGCAACTCCTGAGGGCATCTTGTCAATGGCGTGATTTAAAGAACCAGATTCAAAGTGGTCTGGGACATCAGCTAGACGGGGACTCCGCCATTGATGTATCCATGGCCATATTCTGTCCTGCTTGTCCACAGCCAGGTATCAATCTACCCGAAAATTGGAAGGACAGATATCATGATGACCCGTATGCATTTGTTTAACAAGTCAGATATCTCATTACTGACGTTCTCAAAGGAATCAACTAATTCGAACATTTATAATGGATGGCAACTTCTCAGCAGAGCACATGAGGTGTAGAATTGGGGATGCGGACCTCCCGCTATCTGCAGGGATGGCCTTCATGGCGAATCCAAATTCATACAAGGCTCACCTCCATAGTGGGCAAGAGATTGTCCAGGTATTTGGGATACCATTACTAGGTCCTAGTAACTTATATTCCCATAGCCCAGCACATGCAACACATACAGAGCCATTGAACAGGCCAATTCGAGTCGCCCCCATCTTGATGTTACAGGCATTGGAGCAACTGCCTGCTGTCATGGATTCTTCGTCCCTACATCTGTAGTTGACTTCCAGAAAGGAGAGAGGTATGTCCAGTGTTTTAAACACTCTAGGTGTGGATATAACACTGCTATCATGCTAGGCAAATCAATATGGACTATAGCCTTTGCAAGGCCCTCTCATACAACATGGAGGACATCCCGGTGGCCTTGGTCATGTATGACATCATGTGTCAGTATGGGGTTCACTTTCAAGAGCGGGTGGAAAGGAGCCCAGAGTTATCTCTGTCTAGCTCTTTGCAACTTCGGACTGGCATTGGCCTCTTTCATATCCATGGTCATCAAGATTCATGCTTACCCCATTTTTCCCCAAGCTATATCCCTGGGGCAAAACAGGTGGATGGGGAGATCATTGAGACATTGTGGGCACCACTCAATAACATCTCACAGAGTATCCACGGGATGTCCCTCGCCCATCGCCAGGAGGTATTGGATGCACATATGAACCATTCTAATTGGAAGAAGATGGTCCGCATTGGTCTGTCACATTCATGTCTATGGTTCTCTTGATTCTCATATGATTCTCCATGTCCCAGTTCCATCACTTCTGAAGCGGTGGAAGCATATGGAAACTGGCATAGATCTCAGTGTGGAGACATTGAATGCTCTCAATACACGCCTCAGGACGAAAACCAAACGGTGGCTTGCAGCAGAGAAACATGCCCAGTCAAAGAGGCATGAAGACCCTACTCTGATGGACATCTATGATACAGTAATATCCAAAGGTATTGTGATCTGATATATCTGATCTATTTTATGCTAATGACTATCTTTAGCTCCTTCTCGTGCAGAAATCCAGCAACGGCTCATTTCAGATGAAAGTAGAGATATTACTACCCATGGGCAAACATCATGGATCGCATGTGGGATTAAAATTCAGGAGTTGCAGTGAGTCCAATCAATGACCCATATCATTGTTCACTAACGTCCTGTAAAGACTGGCCATCAGATATCAACTTCGAGCACATGGTCTGAGGGTCACCACAGAGGAGGCTCAAATCATTGAAAATAAGTGGAGTCGCCTCCAGAAGCTCATTGATATGTTTGAGCATCAGGGCGATTCCTTCCTCCTCCACCAGCAACCCACAGATGATTCCCCAATATCACCATTGGGTGATTATGATGAGTATGACCATGTGGATGATCTTGGGGTCCCCGGTGAGACAGATGACAATCATTCGGGCTATGCTTCCAGTCGTCGTACTCCTCAAGCATTGGATGGATCTGGGATGGACGGGCTCAATCCCGAGGATGTTCCAATCCTTCTCCCCTCATCCCTTGGATGGGAATGGTGTGTTAGGCATGGTGTTCAATCTCTCGCTGGAAAGGAGGTACAGCTACGCCATGCTCAAGCTAGTGAATCCATTCATAGGATCCACCTTGCCCTTGGATTCAAATCAGCTCTGTTCCGCACTCATGTCCAACCTGCCCATACACAGCAGACAAAGACCCGTGCTTGGAACGCCATACACAGTGTTGATACTAATGTCCATGAGCATGCGCGCGTATACAGCATGGCACGGGACGCATACTGCAAGATCCAACAGGCATCAGTGAATCTACCGGCCCTCCCGAAACTACGTGCAGAGGACCTCCGCGTAGCCACCTTGGTCCTTGGATCAGAGCCAGTAGGACAACGTAACAAGCAAAAGTCCTGGATATGGGGGTTTGGTCACACTGTTGAAGACGATGGAACATGGATGGATGATTGTAGGTTCTCATATTCTTCAGTGCATCCATTGATGTGCTCACATATGTAACAGTTGAAAGGGTTCACTGGCTGCGTGCAAAGGCACAGTTTGAACGATGGTTAGAAGAGCAGCACAGCATCCATAACGAAGCTGAATGGGTCCCTGCATACTTCCATGCCAAGGCAGAGATATGGAAGAAACTCATGACCATTGCTACACAGGGGTCACTCAAAGGGCACCAAGCATATGCGTCATACCAGATGCATGCATGGGAGGAACTTTCCAGAAGCTCAAGGAAGGCCCTTACTCTGATTACAGATGCTCCATTAAAGCATTGTAAAATCAAGTCGATCCACTTGTCTTAGCATATTCCCCTTATTGTACATATACATGAATATCAGTTCACTTTAACAGTTTAATGATGAATCAAATAAAATGGCCTTTCTTGAGGTGTAATAGCAGGTTGGACATTCGTCCCCTTCATGAGGGACAGGATGTCCACACTTGGGTACATTCTTATGCATATTCAGATAGATAAAAGTGTGTACATGGCAGCACTGATGGGGTGTCCGTCTGTGTGAGAAGCATAGGGCCTCTGAACCGTTGTGGATTCCCATCAATGCTAGTTGGATATATCACCCATTCAAGATGGTCAGGAGGTCCGCGCTTAGATGCAATCTTTTGATCTCTTCTGACAGATAGAAATATATACATGGCTACACTGATGGAGTGCCTGTCAATGTTAAGTCCCCTGAACGCATTATGGATACCCATCAATACAAGGTGACTTTAACTGGTTGGACATGTCACCCATAGAAAATGGTCGGGAGGTCCGCACTTAGCCACATTCTTATGTTGATCTCTTCAGAAAGATAAAAATATATGCATGGCTAAATCGACAGAGCATCCAGCTGGGAGTTTAAAATCAGGTCCCTGAACCGAATACCAGAACATATGAGGTGTCTTAACTAGTTAGATATGTCACCCCTTCAAGATGGTCAGGAGGTCCACACTTAGATGCAATCTTTGATCTCTTCAGACAGATAAAAATATATACATAGCTACACTCATAGAGTCAGATAGAGAGCCTGTCAATGTCAGGTTCCCTAAACCCATATGGATACCCATCAATACAATGTGTCTTTCATTGGTTGGACATGTCACCCATAGAAAATGGTCGGGAGGTCCGTGTATAGATGCAATCTTTTGATCTCTTCTGACAGATAAAAATATATACATGGCTAGACTGATGGAGTGCCTGTCAATGTTCGGTCCCTGAACTCATATGGATACCCATCAATACAAGGTGTCTATAACTGGTTGGACATGTCATCTATGAAAGATGGTCGGGAGGTCCGCACTTAGCCACATTCTTATGTCGATCTCTTCAGAAAGATAGAAATACCCACTCCTGGCACACTAAGTACTCACTTCAAATTCATCCAAACTTCCTGGACTCCCCATGGACCTGTTATGCTGTTGATGCCATGATTGATGCATCCCTGATCCCCCCTCACATTCATTTAGTGATACCCTTCAGTATACCCTATTTCCTGTGTTCCCAATGACATATATTTGCTACAATAGGTGCTAGTTTCACTCATGTAGACTCATGATCGAAAAGCGGACCCCCCGCCCCCAGCCGGCGCCGGCTGGAGTATCAACCATGTGGGAGTCTCCGACGTCGGCCGATGTCGGCTGAGTATGAACGATAGAAGATTCTCACCGTCGGCTGGGGGTATCAATTATATAAGCCACCACTGATCATTATGTGGACCACGACCATCGAATGAGGTGCCGACTAACTGTCCGCTTCCACCTGTAGATGTAAACGCCAATGACTTATTATATTGATGTATGTTGCGACGGAATTCTGAAGCGGTTCGATCGTGTGCCTCATACAGGTGCTTCAGTTCGTGTGGGATTGTGTCAAGCCAGTCGAGAGATATCTCGCCTCCGCGGCAGCATTCAGAGTATTCTGGATTCGACTTTGGTGACTTTGCGCGTTTTTCGGCCAGCCAATGGAACACATGACAGTGTGGACATTCATAATCGAATGATCCCAAGTAATGTTCTTCTATCTCGTTCGCTGCCAGAATATGTTGCGCACGCCGATACTGCAAGCCAATGAATATTACATAACCACAAATTGATCTAGAATACGTACTGTTCGTACACCAACATCAGTTCTTCGTCTGCGGGAAGGCGCAGGGTAAGGTTGAGCTGTATCACGCTGTTGCGTGTTAGTCGGTGTTCGTCATCATGCGTTGAACGTACTGCTGCTTGTCTCCGACGATGTACATAGGCCGCTTGACCGCCCTCTCCTGGTGAAGAAAAAGCAGGCGCCCCGTTAGCTCGCGCATTTCTCTCTCGCTCACGGCGACGACGTTGACCCCTTTGAGCAGCAGTTAAATTGCTATCTTCATGGAAAAGAGTGGAATCCTCAAGTTTATCCATCGTTATTATGCAGTGTAACAGATATTATCATTCTCACAGATTCATGAGCTTGTTGACCACTCGTATCATGCTGCGTTTGCAACGAACGCACACTAGTTCCCTCCACATGATTCTGTCGCACCCGTGGGCGCTGAGAAGACTAACAAACTTATTAACAATGTGAAATGTGGGAAAGACGAAACCGAAGACCTCTGCGACCCTTCCTTCGCCTGTGCTTTCAGTGTAGTCGTTTGGAATACAGCCATTTGCCGCATCTTTTTCACGTTGTCGACAACGTCGCTGTGAAACTTGTGCAGGCATCAAAGTAGTATGAGCAGTAAAAAGATCGACGGTGTTTGTCATTTGCACGCGTTCTGTCGAGCTCGAAGAAGTCATCGAAGTAGCTGTCCAGAACGAAGGTTGATCAGGATGCTGTTCCGACACCCCTATATGCTTTGTTGGCTGAAGTCTCAACGGAACTTTTCGGTTGGCGAAACGGAAGTAATTTAAAACCCACGAGAATTACATCACCGAAAATGTGTTGAGGGTAACACGCAAATTACATAGCAAGGCGCAAAAGACAGTCACACAAAGCTGGTATTAATGTCGGAGCAAAGGTGAAGCAGCGAATGCAAGGGATAACAGCGACCAAGAGTGCCTAAGCCAGCATGTTTAGCAAGTAAGCCACTGACTGACTCTCCGAGAGAACAAGTTCCACTCACGTTCGAAAGTACCCAAGTTAGCAACACACTGAATATGACAAAAATATAAGCCATCAGCGCGTCAACAGATTGAAGGAGGGCGCAACGCACTTTGTCCTAAAGTTACGATCATAGTCCTCCTGCATCGTTGTCGCATCCTCCTCCTTCTCCTCCTTCGGCAGTTTGGTCGACAGCACATGTATCGCGTCCTCGTACACTGCGTTGATGTCCGTGTCTGCAGTCGGCACCGCTACCTCCACCGCATTCTGTCCTTTGCTCGCCTTGACCACGCTCAGAATTCTATGTTAGCTGTCAGTCACGTTGTGTTGAAAGCATAGCAAGACGGAAAAGGCGGTCACAGAAAGGCGGTCACAGAAAGCTGGCATTAATGTTGCAGCAGAGGTGAAGCGAGGAACACAACACGGGATGGACAAATAGGGGCAGACTTCCAAGACACATACAATTGGTCATATTTCTATGTGTCAGCAATAGGGGCAGACACCCGACACAATACACATACGATTGGTCAGAATTCTATGTGTCAGCAAACTAAAAATGTGTGTCAGCAAATCCTTCGTCTATGCTTTATATATTGTATAGATATGCGAAACGACAACCTGAGTCCTAAGTACATCTCCATCTGCGTCCGTACCTTCTCTACCAAGCGAGTCCACTAATCGCCTCTGATTGTTGTTACAGTAAATGAGTCACACGAAATCCTATTGGACCAACCATATCATGCGGCATACGACACCGCAAAAATTGGGAGAGTTCAAGTTCAATGCGACCCGCACTCCGGAAGGGAAGGGCAGTTGACCAATTGTTCATTCCACATATTTCCGTTGAACAGTTGGCTCGTAACTAGTTACCATGAGACCGACCAAAGGATTCCCCAGGGGAGATATAGGCTGCCAACCAACTTAAACATTCAGATAAGCATATTATGTCGCGTGAAGAGTTGTGAGATTCATTGCAACACGTTCCGCTTACTACAATACAGTTCGAAGAACTTCGCTTTCCCCCCCTTAGATCCTACGGTCTGCGGGTGTGACTACAGGTTCGTAACCCGCGACGCTGCTCTGCGCCCGGGCCCACCCGCTTGTCATAACAGACCTCGATGCGGGCCGGCTCACGTTTGCCAAGTCGCTTGAGCCGGGCCGCCTGCGTGCGCTACGCGTCGCACCCGACGTCGCACCCGAACCACTGGCAGCGCGGGTCATCGAGGCCGTGGGCGGCACGGAGCCGGATGTCGCACTCGAGTGCACAGGTCGATTGGTGGCGTGATCCAGGCCGGCCGGTTCGGCGGGACCATGTTCGTCGTCGGCGTCGGAAAGAACGTAGATGCAGTTCCCGTTCATGCGGCTGTCGACGTGGGAGGTGGACTTCAGGTTCCAGTACCGGTATGCTAATACGTGGCCAAGGCGATACTGCTCTTGGAAGCTGGGCTACTGAGCGAGCCATCAGGAAGTTTGTTGACACATCGGTTTCCGATTGAAGATGCAGTACGCGCATTTGAGACGCAGATGTGAAGAGCGGCGCAGCCCGATCGGCCCCATGAGCACTGCGCCGCCGAACCGAAGGCCCGCGCGCTCGAACGGCGGCGAGGGCGACTGAGAGCAGCTCAAGGAGCGCGCCGTCCTCGAAGGAGAGGGATGGTGGGAACTTGTGACACCATACCGCCGGGTGGGTGATGTAGTGGCGTGGTAGCCCGGGAATGGGCGGGGTGGAGCGGAAGAGGATGGGTTCGCAGCCGTTGTAGTGGCCTACAAGGCACGGGGCGCAGGTGTGGCACGGGATCTCAGGCTCGATAGCACTCGGTCGCCTGGTTTAAGATGTGTTACGGACGGATGGATGGCGATGACCTAGGGAAGACCGATGATGTCAATCTGGGGGTGATCGGCGGAGCAGTCAAGGAGAGATACCTCTCCAGCTGACTCATGGTCGAGGACGTGTTTGTCCTCGACGATCATCGGTCCGATGCGTCCAGCGTGCCAAAACTAGGGGAGATAAGATGAGGGGCGCACAGATCCCGAGTCGTCATAATATACACGTACCTGCAGATCCCAGTGCTGCGAATCTCTACAACTACCTCTCCCTTCTCCAGGGCTGGCCCAGATTGCCGATGGTTGCGCTTCATCGAGCCGCGTAGTTGTGCATGCCATATAATGGTAGGTGCAGGCTGCAAGCGCCTGAAAGTTTGTTTTCGAGAGTTGTTGGTGCGTTTACCCGGGGCTCCATCATCTGTCTGGTCGCATTGGGTGTACAACGTACGTATGGGGGAAGGCGCAAGACCGTTGACGTCATCGCTTGGGTGGACCGACGTGCCGATGTGTCTTTCTTGAGCCACCGTGGATCCGTACGAGTTGACAGGTGGAGTAGAGCCCAGTTAGGGGGAGGAAACGATGCGAGAGAGAGAGAAAGGAAAAATGAGAAGCCCGGGCCGCCGAGGTAACGATCGCGGGATGGCTGGCGGTAGAACTGAGGGCGAGAGGAGCAGGAGCCAACAAAGGCGGGGGGACGAGGGCAAAACTTGAAGGCGGAAATGATAGGAGTGATTGATAGAGGTCTTGCGAAGAAAGCTCAAGTCTCCTTAGTTGGACCTGACTAGCATGGATCATGCCGAGATAAACGAATGAGCGAAACTGCAGCAACAGTGCCAGAGGAAGTGCCAGAGAAGTGGTGGATGATATCTGGGGGGGGCAGCACGTGTTTCCGGAACGGCAAGTATAAATAAGTAGAATGGGAGAGGAGATGAAGAGAGATGGGCAGTAGACGTGGCATAAGTAGACGAAGGAATGGAAGTGCGATGCTATGAGGAAGCGGACCTGGGGAACAGAACAAATAGCATATGGACGACTGCCGCATCTGGCTTTCGTTGGACAGATGAGCTACTCGGTATGAGAGAATGGCACATATATAGTAAAGATTGCTTTGGGATCGAATACGTCAAATGGCGTGGGCGGAGCAGTGTATACGCTTAGATCTGTGCGAGGTGTGAGTTCGACAGGTGGAGTAGGTCCGGCAGAAGAGGCCGGGGGAGGGGACGAACGAGGAAGCAGAGGGAAAGGCGAGGGTGGGTTGGCGAGGGAACGGCTGCCAGTGGCGTTCGAACCGAAGGTGAAATCGGGCATGAGCCTTACTGTAATCGATTTTTCTCGAAAGCACAAGCCGGAGGGTGGTGCCATATTAGATCGGTGAGGGCGCTTCAGTTCACGGTGAAGAAGCTGCGGAAGGAGCGATGGATCACGCTAGAGCGATGGGCTATCTTGTTCATTACGGCGCGTGAGTGTATGTGAATGAGTTATCAGATCTGTGTGGGTAGTAAGTACATCCTCCGTGATTCAGTAGAGCCGTATGAGGCGTCGTGCGGCTGGTTGTGCGGGCCGGGGATACCTGACCTGAACATGGAACAGTGGCCGGTCTAAGGCGAAGTGAGGAACGTGCGAAGGCATAGAGCATAGTCTTTGCGCGAGCGGACACGGCACGTGCCCATTCCTTTCCTCCGTGCCCACCCATATTTTCAGCCGGTTCTAAGAACCGTGTCTTTTTATTTTCGCCCACCCGCCACTCCCTTTTTCGAAACGCCGAAGGGTCGATGAAACGGCTTCTGTGCCCCTCGCTCGTCAGCGCGTCTCGGGTCGGTTTTCCCACCCACCCGTCGCGATCTCGCCTCGGACACAAAATGCAGTTTTTTCGATCGAGAAGCACTTCGTGCTTCCGCCCAGTCTCTACTAGCCCGCCACGTATCCACTTAATCACCCGCTTGCATGTACATACCCCGCTGTCCCATTGTCGCCCAGTAAACCCCATTGGCCGTTAATGCCACGCTTTTCTTTCATGCCCTATCCCTTCCCGTGCCTGCGCGCCGGATCCCCCTTACCACCCGCACCACGCCTTCTTCAACCGGCGCCGCACGGGCATGCTCCTGCGGAAAGCCAAGGTAAGCAACTTGCAAAGATTGTCCTGAAGCCTGGAGTCTGAACGAGAGATGATTCGATGATGCATGATGCATGCTGGGTTCGAAAACGAAAACCGGCCTAGCGTTGGTAGTAGCCGGGCGACCTAGCAAGGCAAATGGGTGATCTATTCCTCTGGTCTGCTTCACCTCCCCCCTTCTTTTGCTCCGAGCGGACTGAATCTGGCTTCTTTTCTTTTCTTCATCTCATAGGTATTATCAACAGCGAGTTTTCGTTCGAATCGACACTCTTGATGCGCCGTCTTGTGAGGTCTGGGGATCATATGACCCAGGCTGTAGTGTCAACAACGTTCGTCCCATTCAAGTTGGCCTCCACCTGCCGAACTGGACAAGCCGACACTCAGTTCCTGTGACCAGTGAGGACCCGAGATCGCTGGTGACCCGGAACGGAGCGAGCGGGAAGTCATTTGCGCTCGGCGGGACGAACAACCACGACGACCCCAAATACTAGACGCTCGACTCACTCATGTCCCAACGGTGCATGCGCATGCGTGCGTTCTTCGCTCCTCTGCGAGAACTTTGAGTACTTCGTGCGCTGGTGGGCAGCGTTGGAGGCGGCAGGTCTGCGGCCGTTCTGGACGGAGCCGAACCCGGTGTACATCAATATTGTGCGGGTTGCGCTGCCAGAGCTGCCAGTGCACGTGTTCCTTCGTTGTGAGACTTGCCGTTAACGGATCCGTTTTCCCTTTTTGCAGTACTCGTTTATCAACATTCGTGGAAACCATGATTCGTCAACGAGAGGTTCAATTGAGCCGAAGCGCCTTGCCCACTACCAACTGCTTTTCACGTTTGGTTGGATCGTTCAAGTTGCAAGCCGGGGCTTTGTGACATTTACAAAGAGCAGGAACCGTTGAAAGGCCCATCGATAACATACGATCCCACTCACATATCGTAAAATTCCATGGCATACGGACTTTTGGACTTATTTTTGTGTTCTTTGTTAATAATCGTTGTCACTGGACGGGCGGAGACGAATTAGAACCCTTTAGAATTGAAGTATACATGATATTTCTCCTTTGGGGGTCTCACCACCCAAAAGCACCTCGCCAACTCTGCTGGCCGACGTCGTTCTGCGGAAAGCGCCGAAGCCTGACCTGGACAGATAATCTGCGATGGCGCGTCCAGACTGTGTAGGTACTGGGGTGAGGGTCATATGATTTCGGACCGGAGCTCATCCCGACAAGCATCACGATACTTTTGGGTACTCTGATTCCTTTCCATTCCACTCTTCGCTAGGGTCTTGACATACATTCGTGTGTTAGGGGAAGTGTTGAAGTGTCGTCCACGTGCGAGTCTCGGCGTCGGACATGCGTGATCGGAAGAAGGGATGAGATGCGAGCGTAGACTTGTAACACGATCACTGGTAGCTATGATCAGGACAATCAGAGTTCTACTTAGCTGAGATACTGCTCACATTTGTTTCTACAGGACTGCGGGCTTCCGCATATTATTTCACGTGTATGGATGTACAGTCCTTACGATGTACTTAAGTCACCTCATGCGCACCTGGCTCCCCAGTCGTTCTGGTACTTCTGGTGTGCCAGTCGAACCCCCTTAACCTGCTGCGCTGCGTCAGGAAGATCTTCCCTTCACTGCAGTGAGTGGCGTCTGAAGTTAATTTACCTCTCCAATGGGTCGGAGATTTGTATTTTCTAAGCGTGAGACGCACATACAGGGCCGCGACTCCACAACCCGTAACGTGTTCTCCAGGCTCTTTAAGCATCGTTACACGGTTCCTGATCTGGTCTCCGATGGGGATGTCTCGGTAGTAGATGGGTAGACGGCTTTGATGGACTGTGACCTAATCTGTACAATAACATTCCAAACTCTGTAATACAAAATACAGATCGCTGTAGCTGTTCTATCTCCTAGGAGTCAATACAACTCGTCCAATTACGTCCGTGGACAAACTTGGAACAATCTAAGCGGGTTTCGTGTTCGCCAGCGATCCAGATATTACCCGGCCGGTGAAGATTTTCTCTGTGCGCCAGTGGAATCCACATTAAAAGTTCGTGGTTGTCACCACGAATCCAGCCGTCGTCGTCTATCACAGACTGGTCAGTAAAGTCGACCTGTGTGGTAGTTGTCAGGCTTTCTGTCGTAGCACCCAACGCATGGATTGACTTATCTTCTGATGAGACGATCCGCTTGTCATCTGATGAGGGTGCCACAGAGCCGACCGAATCTGTCTGTCTAGTATACGGGCGAATCTCGGTGTCTCCCGTCGTGGCGTTCCACATACGAATTGTTCGATCGTCCGAGCCCGAGACGATCCGCTGGCCATCCGGCGAGAATACCACAGACGTGATCGAATCCGTGTGCCCAGAAAATGGGCCTGCCTCTGTGTCTCCGGTCGTGGCGTTCCACACACGAATTGTTCCATCGTCCGAGCCTGAGACGATCCGCTGGCCATCCGGCGAGAATCCCACAGACGTGATCCAACCCGTGTGCCCAGAAAATGGGCCTGCCTCCGTGTCTCCGGTCGTGACGCTCCACACACGAATTGTTCGATCGTGCGAGCCCGAGACGATCCGCTGGCCATCCGGCGAGAATCCCACAGACCTGATCCAATCCGTGTGCCCAGAAAATGGGCCTGCCTCCGTGTCTCCGGTCGTGGCGTTCCACACACGAATTGTTCGATCTTCCGAGCCTGAGACGATCCGCTGGCCATCCGGCGAGAATCCCACAGACCTGATCCAATTCATGTGCCCAGAAAATGGGCCTGCCTCCGTGTCTCCGGTCGTGGCGTTCCACACACGAATTGTTCTATCGGCCGAGCCTGAGACGATCCGCTGGCCATCTGGCGAGAATCCCACAGACGTGATCGAATCCGTGTGCCCAGAAAATGGGCCTGCCTCCGTGTCTCCGGTCGTGACGTTCCACACACGAATTGTTCGATCGTGCGAGCCTGAGACGATCCGCTGGCCATCCGGCGAGAATCCCACAGACGTGATCGAATCCGTGTGCCCAGAAAATGGGCCTGCCTCCGTGTCTCCGGTCGTGGCGTTCCACACACGAATTGTTCGATCGTGCGACCCTGAGACGATCCGCTGGCCATCCGGCGAGAATCCCACAGACCAGATCCAACCCGTGTGCCCAGAAAATGGGCCTGCTTCCGTGTCTCCGGTCGTGGCGTTCCACACACGAATTGTTCCATCGTCCGAGCCTGAGACGATCCGCTGGCCATCCGGCGAGAATCCCACAGACCTGATCGAAGCCGTGTGCCCAGAAAATGGGCCTGCCTCCGTGTCTCCGGTCGTGGCGTTCCACACACGAATTGTTCCATCGTGCGAGCCTGAGACGATCCGCTGGCCATCCGGCGAGAATCCCACAGACGTGATCCAACCCGTGTGCCCAGAAAATGGGCCTGCCTCCGTGTCTCCGGTCGTGGCGTTCCACACACGAATTGTTCCATCGTGCGAGCCTGAGACGATCCGCTGGCCATCCGGCGAGAATCCCACAGACGTGATCGAAAGCGTGTGCCCAGAAAATGGGCCTGCCTCCGTGTCTCCGGTCGTGACGTTCCACACACGAATTGTTTGATCGTGCGAGCCTGAGACGATCCGCTGGCCATCCGGCGAGAATCCTACAGACGTGATCGAATACGTGTGCCCAGAAAATGGGCCTGCCTCCGTGTATCCGGTCGTGGCGTTCCACACACGAATTGTTCGATCTTCCGAGCCTGAGACGATCCGCTGGCCATCCGGCGAGAATCCCACAGACGTGATTGAATCCGTGTGCCCAGAAAATGGGCCTGCCTCCGTGTCTCCGGTCGTGGCGTTCCACACACGAATTGTTCCATCGTGCGAGCCTGAGACGATCCGCTGGCCATCCGGCGAGAGTGCAATGCAATTGACCGCGCCTCCAGCATTTGCAATCACCATTTCCGATGGTGGCCAATCAGACAATCGCCCACGTTCCACCATCAGGGTACGAGGAAATGAATTGGAATAATGCTTCGAAACAAAGGATTTCGTCGGCGCAAATGGTAGGGCAGAAAGATACACGTGTGGCGCGCTCTTTGCCATCGCCATCCCAAAATACCGCACAAACACAGACGCGTCATTGACGAACCGCCTCAACCTCTCTAGCTCTGCTTGAGAAACCTGCTGCCATCAGAGCAATTAGTTGTTCGCCCGCTTCGTCGAATTAACAGTTATACTCACACCTTGACCGGAGGTTAACCATACGCTCAAAGACGAAAGTGCTGGCGAAGCAAGACCCACGTCGCCCATCAAGCTAAGTGCCTCCAGCCAATACAGAAACTTCTCTTCGACGAATCTTTGAAGTTTGCCAAAGAGATCGATTTCGAAAACAAGGCCTTCCAAATGATCGTCCCAAAAACGACAAGCATACGACAGCGCAGGTGGCAGGTACTTGACAATCCGCAACTCAAGGTCTTCGACATCTTTATTGGCAACGTATGACGATTCGAGATTGCAGATGTTGAATTTGAGCTCATCGAGCGCTAGACCCAGACAAGAACGGGCCAGTTGACGGTGCGCGACACGCAGATCGACATAAAATTCGCCGCTTTTCTCTTTATTCGTCACAAAATCGCGGAATGAGGTATGAAGGGGAACGATCGGAAGCGTATCATCAGACGAAGTGACATTACTCAGCAATGAGCCGAGCTGACTGAGCGCTTCAACAACTGAATTCGGGGCGTTGTCGTCGTCGGGGGCGTGTCGTAGCAGTGAGGTCAGGGAGCGGATGGAGAGGGGTTCAAAAGCGGCAAGGAGCTGTCCCACCAGAGAGCGGAATAATGCCTCTTCGTTCTTGAAATATGCTTCAAGGACCCCTTTGTATAACTCGGTCAGCGGATCTTGACCGTGGTGATCAGCAACCAATTTCAAGAGATGCTTGATTCGCTGTCTTCTCCTACCAACCGTCTTGGGTTCTTGGATGTATCCAGCGGCAACCGCCGCCCACTGAAATAGTCCCTCTGCCCTTTTTGCCAGCGCTCCGCCATGCTGTTCGAAATCGGCTGGATCGAGCTTCTCCTGAAGGAAGGTGAAAATATCGGAATGTGTTGTAGCCCCCAGTGCATCATCGTTCATGTGTAGTGATTTGCCGGCTAGGGCCTGAGGCCAGAAGCCAGGCCAAGCCAGGCCAAGAAAAGCCCAGGCCAGGCCAGGCCAAAGTGGGGGCCTGAGGAGGCTTTTGGCCCGGCCTGACTTCTTGAAAAGCCTGAGCCAGTGGCCCAGGCCCCGGCTTTTACAGAAAAAAATCCATGTATTGCATACTACTAGTAAGGTACAAAAGATATAAAAAAAGACTCTACTCGTAGCTATTGGAATGCCCTGCCGTCGCCACTGTTCCCGCTGCGCCACCGTGTCACCGCCGCTGTCGACCGGAGTCGTTGTTGTCGGCGTCGGCGTCGGTGTCATTGGCCGTTGGCGGTCGTGTTGTTGGCATCGCTGCCGTCGTCCTCGTCGTCGGCGGTGGGACTTGTACGCCGCATGCACACCGTAAGGGGTGGCATCACGGCGAGGCTTTTGCGGGGCGCGGTGGCGTGGTCCTGAGCGCTGTTGGGATGGCATTACTGCCAGTCAGCAGTGGCGGGTCCTGAAAGCCGCGTTGGCGTCGCGGCGGGGCTAGGCGTGGCGTCGCAGCGGACCTGCGGGTGGAAGGGTCCTGCGTGCTGTTGGATGGTGTCACAGCAGGACTTGCGGGAAACGGGTTGGCGTCGTAGCGGATCTTGCGCACCGCGTTGGGGGCGTCTGGGCGGGTTGGCATCGTGGTGGATCTTGCATGTCGTGACGGCGTGGGGCCGGGGCGAGTCTTACGCGCCGTGACAGGGTGGTGGTGTTGGTGGACTGGTGAACGGTGGAGGCGAGGCCGACGTGTGGTGAGGCGGCAGAGGCGGGGACATGCAAGGGTTGAGGCCAGTTGCGAGTCAGTAAGAAACAATATAAAGCAAAACAAAAACATACACATACCTTGCAAGATCCACTGGGCCAAAGCGCAGCTCATCGTCAGCCACGCGTTCGTGACCATCGTGGTCGCGGTCATGTGCGACAGCGTAAGGACGTCACCTGCGTGAGGTTCGTGCCGAACGTTCCTGGCAAGGCGAGGTTCAACGCACTGGGTCAGTGTGCTGCGTGGTAGCTAGTGGCACACCTTCCCACGCCACATATTAAGCCTCCGCCGCCCGACTTTTTTGTTTTGTCAAAGTCGATTCGAACGTGTGTTGTAACCTTGGTTGTAACGCGTACTGACATTACTTCCAGGCCTTCGCACTGCCGCCGCACACCCACAACCATGGCCGTCTACTGGCCTCTGCCGACGCCAGTGACCGTCATGTCGCTCAGATCGGCGGTAAGTCTTTTGAACCCGCTCACCCGCAGCTCTTTTCACTGACCATTCTCCCTCATCACCAGCGCCATTACCAATGCCACACCAGCCCCACTGTCGTACGTGGAACCAAGCCACCACTGCCCGGGGCCGATCCGAGCCCCTGCGTGACCACGCAGCTGCGGTGGGGCGTGCTTTATCACGACCCGCGAGCGACAACGGCACGGCCATGGCCCACGATGGCGTTGGCACGACAGCACAACCACGACAGCACAGCCACGACTGCGTCAACTACGACAGCGCGACCACGCCAGCATCGACTACGACAGCGTGACCACGACGGCGTTGGCTACGACGGTGCGACCACGACGAGCGGCCACGATGGCGGGGTGACACGGCGATGGCAGCTGAGCGGCGACGACCGCGACCACGATGACCAGGATCACGACAAGGCCCCCCCGACAACAGCAGTGGCAGCTACCGCAACGAGATCAGCGGCGGCAGCAGCTGCCAGTGGGTGCTGGGTGGCGACGACTGCGACTGCGACTGACCGCGACCGCGACGACAGCAGCGGCGGAGGGCGGAGGGTGGCGGCAGGGATGGTGGCAGCGGGGATGGTAGGGATGGCGACAGCGATGCGATTACATGCCCTCCTCGAGTTCATTTGCAGTCTATGCACTTGGTGTATATTTCAATAAACCATTGTTTTAAGAATTGTACTGAAAAGCCCTGGCTTAAGCCAAAGCCAGGCCAGGCCAAGCCCAAGCCAACCTCTGGGGCCCGGCCTATGATTTTGTGAAGCCCGGGCCCTCTCAAGCCAGGCCAAAGCCGGGGTTTTCAGGCCAAGCCTGAGCCGGCAAATCACTATTCATGTGTTTGATGACGACTGATTCCGCTCCAAGGAACGCAGGCCCGATGTCGCCCTCCAGCCGCGAGGTGATGAGTACACGGAAGTTCGATGGCAGTTCTGAGAGATGATCGGCGAGAAATCTGTGTAAACCGTCTTTGCCAGTTGTATCCCCACTCTCGTCCAAGGCGTCGATCACGACAAAAATCGGGCCGACAATGTGCAGGTCCTCAAGAGGCCCTCGGATAAGGCGTTGAAAGAGTGTGCCATAGTCGCGTGTGTCGCGTCGAAGCGAGATGTTGTCCTTTACAGCCCTTCCAAGCGCGACTTTGAACAACGGGTAGCGGTCGGCGAGATTGTGGGCAAGGTTAGTAAAGAGATGGTGGGCCTCGGTCTTGGATTGTTCCTTTCGTACAAAGATAAAGGACGAGGTAAGACGGTCCATTTCATCGAAGCGACGCGCAATCTCATGTGCGATGGACGACTTTCCCGTGCCTGCCTGTCCGAAAAGAACGAGACAACGCTCGGAAGCGGGATTATTCACCCAATTAACAATGAAGTCGAGAAACGCGGTGCGTGTTCCAGGAAGACATTTCTTGACTGGGTTGAAGCGCGAGCCGCTCCTATATGGGATTTCTCCGATAGCTGCAACTAGCGCTATGATGATCGTCAGATCGATAACTCCTCCACGTTCACGACTGCATAACTTACCAGCCCACTCAAGCTTGGCCGAGATGTTTCCCACATTGTTTAGAATTTGGAACGCGGTTATCTTTGTAGAGACAACGGCTCGATCCAAAAATGCCTTCCGATTCTCGACAAAGGCGACGGACAACTCCTGAATTTTTTCTTCCACTCCGCCGCCGACACTCTTCGCCATCCGCTTCGCTGAAATTCTATGTTCGAATTGGCCAATGAAGTAGGTGAATGAAAACGTACAGAATTGCGAGTCCTTTATATATGATTGAATGAAGTCACTGCAACTAGAGACGTCCCGCAACATTTGAGTAAGGATTTTCGCCTCGTTTGACTGGGGATTAATGGTCTTCAAAGTGTCTTCGTCGTTTGCGAAATCAAATGCATCGTGCATGCTCTTGACTAGCGCCCGGACATTATTGTCACGTTGATACTGTTTTGAGAGTTCCTGGTATCCAGATAGCATACCATAAGCGTGACTTCGGATGATAGCATAGATAAGGGTACCTCAGGGATGACCGAAAGCACTTTATACGCCATCTGTGCAATTGGATGGAGCTGACAGCGCAAGTCGGCTCAGTCGAGATGGGCAGAACGAATACTACGCACCCCTGCAAAAGGGCTCAGAGTATCCATGACCCACTTGATCCTCCCAACAGCCCCTTCCCATGTATTCGAACGGTCGATCACCGCCTCGACTTGGTCAACGCGAACGATATGAGGCTCTTCGATAACGGACGTCTCTCCTTGATCCTGTGGCATAAGAGTGCTACTCTCAACAGGACGGTGATCTGGTGGATGTGAAAGATGGCCGGGAGCAGAGGACCGATCAAGTCCACTGGAATCTGGGGCCATAGTTGGTTTAGAAAAATCTTCGGCGGCAGTGCCGTCTCCTTCTGTCGGTATTGTATGGGGGTCGCTCGGAGAGGTTCCGTTCGCTAACACGATGATCGTTAAGTCGAGCTCGACTGGCGGCGTCGATTGTCTAGCTTGTCCGTTGTCGTCGCCGAGGGTAACGGAAATGTCTACATGTGCCAGTGAGATGTTTGCTTAGTCGCATAAACGAGAACCCTATAATGAATAGACGCACTGATCTGGGATTCGACCGGTAACGTCATCTCATGGGTCCCGATCAGGATATCACTTGTTATCGATTTCTTCGCATAAAGACGCAGAATAATATGTGAAGACGGCTGTACGAGACTGATAGGAAGTTTTAGCCGAAAAATACGATCGAAAATAAGAAAGTCGTACAAGGCATCAAGCCTCTGGTCCCATGCCACTGTCTGCCCGTCAATCTGAACGCTTTTCGTCTTCCTCTTAGTTTGCTTTTTAGTCTTCTTCGTTGTCGTCCCATAGGTTATGGTGACGAAGTACTCCCTCTTTCCGCCGAAGGTAGTCTTGAATTGGGGAACGTTGCGTGCTCGGAGAACTAATAAAGAGATTAGAGACTTATGAACGCCTAAACGAGTTTGGCCTCGAGTACGCACCAGTCACCTCAACACTTAGTGGCTGAGATCGACTTCCCTGAGATTCGGCGATCTGAGTGCTGTCCATAGACGATTTTTGACCGAACGTCCTTATTCCAGAGGGTCGAGGTGCTGTGGAACCCGCCGAGCTGGGATGGAGAATCATCGATCATTATCAGGAAAGTTACAGGTCAAAGGCGATCTACTCACGAATTGGAGATGGTTTGCCTGTAGTCCATATTGGAAGAGCCTTCTGTACGCAGAATAGATGGATGATTGGGGTTAAGGGTGCGTAAGGTGCAAGGTAAGCTGGGTCTTTGTTCGAGCAACCTAGGCGACCACGTCCGTGAGTCCGTGCTTGTCAGCAGGGTGTTGTCCAGATTTGGAACAAGGGCCGACTCCTGGCACCGCTCCCATTGTCTGTTTTTACCTACGCAACTGCATGTGTCTGTGTCCACATCATCTCCATCCTTCCTCAGCCGAACTGTCGGCACTTTGTCTCTTCCTGAACAACCATGTTTCGATGTCAGCGTACACGGCGCCGACGAGAAGCAACTACTAGCAAGGCAGTTAGAACCCAATAGTCCTGCGACTCGGACTCAAGGGCCTACAGAACATGTTCGCACAAGAGCTCGGCGCTCATTGAGAACACGTCCACGTTGTCATATGACTAGTATGTGGTATCTTTCCCTTCTTCATACCTGCTGGTCTCACATGTGCAGCACCTCGAGCTCCTGCATCCCATGCAGCAACCCTTCTCCATCATCGCCATACTCTCAGAGCGATTACCTTTTGCAAACACCTCCCGACACCCACATCGCCTTCTACTGTCGTCAGTCTGCCGATCCCCCGACGGAAGCCGAGGCATTCCTCATCAGGCTATTCGCTCAGAGAAATTGATTGACCCTTGTCAGGATGAAGGGGTGTTCTCAGTGAATATTAAGTGTTGGTGCGCTTCCATTTCTCAATTTCCTTTTACCTATGTGCTTATCATAGTTCATGGCGCGCACATACATATGCGCAGGTTCTGCAGGGATGCCGAGTTTATGCTCAGTGACCGGTAATGCCACAATGCCTTTACCAATGATGGTGACACCAGTGGCGCGGCAGCGTACAACTCCCCACACTCCCCATCTCTGCATTCAGGCACCTGATCACTTATTGCTAGGCATTTCTGCGCAGGATATGCAGCGTTATTGAGCCTGTAAACGACACGATCCCGCACAGTGGTGGTCGTGTACCCGACGGGTTTATGTGTCCACGACTCCATGTTGTTCAAAGAAGGCTTTCCCGTATGGGGTGGGACAGATTTTACTTTCAGACCCCTTTTGTCGACGCAACGCAGTAAGCCTGCTGATCTCCCCAAGGGAATGACGGGCCTTAGGAACTAACTTTACCTCTTCCAGAGACTAGTAGCGGTCATGATTTAGTAAATCGTTGCCCCCGGTCGAAGTGCGACGTAGTAATAGAGTGGTGATAGTGATTGCCAAGTGTGTTCAGTGTGTGGACAAAAAGATAGATGATGACAATGGCCTGAATAAAGGCGGACGTGAAAGGGCATATATGCAGGATGGGGTTGGAAACGTTGACAGGAGGGGGATCGACATACTAATGTGAGCATTGTATCCGTGACACGTTTGAGACGTAGGCCAGATGGACGACAAGAAACGAGGGTGGGCCACGAAGTAGCGCTGTGAGGTCATGACCGTGATCAAGCCAATCAAGCTCGCGATGTGATGGATGTGATGCCGGAGATGTCCGAGTCGGCGCGGGGCTGTGCCTCACATTGCGCCTCAAAGGTCGATCAATTAGGTCGATCAATTACCCACAGCTTTTACTTCCGTGTTTCACATAGAAAGTCAAGTCAATCATTGCATTACGAGAGAAGGGGATTTGAGTTGAATGACTCCACCGTTGCGTGATTCTTACCCTGAGCGTGTTCCGAGCGTGCTCGCAGGTTACTCATGGAGTTGTAAATCAAATGTATGTGGGATACTGGTATCCAAGTACGTCCTTGAGTGCGCCCTTCTTCTGATCTTGATGCCACCATATGGTAAACGTGTAGCTGAGCTCCAAGCCTGTGCACTTTGCTGTGCACCTACATTTCTGTTGTTATATAGGTTCGTTATATATATATTGAATCCACTTCATGCGTACCTGGGTCTACGATCCTCACTTTTGTCAATCCCGTCTGAACCCTCATATTGTCGCACCGGCCCTGCCAGCGTTTCCCCCTGAACATGACTGACTGGAAAAGTCCCACTGTCATCACTGCAGAATATTGTCTGTCACTTGTGCTTCCGACATTTCTAACTAGTTAAATTTGCCTTCCAGTCGCACTCATCAAGCTTTACCACGCCACATGGGGAATTCTCATGTGGGTACTGTCGTTCTCGGCCTCATCTAATGAAATTTATTAAATCTCTTCTCATACAAGCTGGGAGTTTGTCGTGAACATCGGGTTTGAATATTCTGTCTTCACTGGGAAGCGAAACTTTCGGTTGTCGTTTTTGGTACGTTGCGTACAGCCCAGACAGAATTGCGATATGATTAACACATGCAGCTTTACTTGGGGGCTCGGTGGTGCCCTCTGCTCTGCGTAATTACTATGCTCGTGGGATTCAACCCAGTTAACAGGATCAACTGCCAGGTACCTTTCCTTTTCGCCCTGGTGAGTTAGATGACGAGACTGAAATTCTACCCAGGTCTTTGTCATCTTTGTTTTCGTGAGATTCAAGTTATAGGCCATTCCGTCGAATACAAGCTAATATTTGGGGCTATGTACTAGTTATTTTCACATCTCTCGTTGGCTTGTGCAGAGGCCCTGATTGTGCTGCGCATGTGAGTAGAGATCTTGGTAGAGACTCGGTTCTCTAACTCCTCTTCCCGTCTCGCTGATACAACACTCCCAGTGCAGCGATATGGGGTCTGAACAGGATCGCTATATCAATCGCCGCCGCTGCGTGGCTCGCCGATGTTGGTTCTCTGATCCATGGTATATTCATTTCTTCATTCGGCTTTCCGGATATTTTAAAGATGTGATCCGGGATCGCGATACCAGGTGTAGTCGTTCTTCACGGAACTTGGAACGAATTTGAAGGCGTTTGCCAAATCACGAATCCACATGACACCAGCGCCAACATTATTGTCTCTTTCGTCACTGACTTGGTGCTCCTTGCGCTCATGCTCATTGGGCTCTTGCGCTGGGAGAATGCCCATCGGAAAGGTGGCATCTGGTGGCTCCTGTATACCCAGGTTAGTATTTTCTCATCTCGGACACCACAACATGCACTGCGACGATCTTCTATGTTCGGGCTGACCATGACCATGACCATGACAACAGGGCTTGGCGTGGATGATAATTGTCACTCTAGCCGAAGCACCTATCACAGTACGTTTTCCCTAAAAGTAAATATGATCTAGGTGACCGATACCAGCTCCCTAGGTTTTCATTCTGTTGAACTTGAATGGTGCGCAGTGCCTTCTTTCACACGACGAGATTGGGTTTTCACCAAAAGCATATTTTCACAGATCCCATGAACCTTGTACGTCGTAAAGAAAATATTCCGGACAACTTGAAGGACCTGACGGACCCGGTATCATAGATGCTCCAACTCCCTGCACGTTAGGTGTCTCGTCCCGAGAGAACTATGCGAATTCACTGAATGTTTTTCCTTTCTTCAGTCATTACTATGACCATCGGTGCTTCACACGTGTACCGTGGACTATCAGACTATGTCTACAAAGAATCCGACGTACATATGAGTAGAGGGCTGCCAGTGCCGACGGTAAGACAGCTGCCTATCGGCAGCTTAGTAGCCCGCTCAAGGCGAGGCTCCCTCGCACTGGGGACAAGCGGTACGCTGGACGGCCATATTTTTGAAATGGATTTTTTGGCACCCCCAAGGCACCAGGAGAAAGTGACGAAGGGTAGGGAAAATCGAATCGTGTAGGTGAAATTAAGACGATCTATCGTTGTATACAATACCCAGAAAATGGGATGTACTCCCTTTCTATTTACCTTTGAAGGATTCGGAAAAGCTCTCGACTACAAAGGGGATAGGTGTGGACGCCAAATGCCTGTAGCGTTTTTGATCTAACTTCTAACTTGAATGTATCCTGCGCTCGAATATATACCATCTATTTATGGAAGCAGAGGAGTTGCCATCGGAACATGCATCGTATCAGATCGAAATGGGTCGATTCAAACAGACCATAGAGACTCTGGAACGAGGAAGAGCATTCTATTGTAGGAAATGCGATGCCACCGTACAACCCCAGACTCCGTGCGACCGACCCAAACTTAACGGATAAATTAGTCAGGGGTCCGAGTCGGTGACGATGTCCGTCGTGGAGAGCGAGCGAAGAGATTGGTCGTCTCATTGCTACGCAGAGACTTTTGGACCCTTATAGGCCTTATCTCTCAAGTCATCTCTCATGGCTCTTCGCTGGCTTCGGAGATTTCCCGAAGCCGCCATCCCCAGTTTGACGCTGCCGCGGCACACGGTCCGGTCATTATTATTAACCGCGCTCAGACATCGATGCGATGCACATCATCAAATTGAACTTGAACCCGTGCAAGGATCATACCAAGATCAGGGGAGAGGACATGGGCTGTTTACGACATCTATTCGGCAGGAAAGAGATGGAATCTGATGGATTGTGTACACGGAGAAGTCATTACGAAGGATCGAAACGGTGGGTCGAGGTGAGTAAAGGGGGGAAGGGGTGAGTAGGGGCAGACTATAAAAATAAATAAAACGAAACGTACATAGTAAGACTAGATCGCGGCTTCACTCTAGTCAAAATGTGAATCCACTGTGTCTTATGTATGAAAAAAATAGATGGCGATGAGGACGCAATCAAAGGCGCCACGAGGACAACATGGGGGATGCGAAGGGGGTGAATACCGGGCCACTCTACCAGGCCGCAAGGAGCGGGGAAGACGGAAACCATTGGAAGGCGGCTCGGAGCGGACTGTCAGACGGATGTAGAAACAGCGATGGAGAGGAAAGAGTGGGTGTCAACGTGTCAATTGTAGCTCAATTCTGATGTGGGCTCGAGATTAAGACCGGATTTGGAAGAGCGCCGACCGATTTCTACGTGAGTAGTAAGAGTCCCATACAATGATGGCGTACATGTTGTCACCAGTACAGGTGGGGCGGTTCGGTAGATTGAATTTTGAACATCGCATCATGTCTTACTCCGAATTTTCACGAGCACACATGCGTTGACTCAGACGCGCTGTACCTCCAAGGAACAGAGAATTCTATCTTTCCGTCCTGAACACGCGCAAGCCAGTCGTAAAAAAAAAACACGCACAAGCCATACGATTATGCTGCGCATCCAGCACATTGTGCTCGGAACTTCTCATTCACCGTGAAATTGAGACTCCGAGTCCTGGCAAGACCAATTAATACCATCAGTGGCGCCCCAACTCGAAATTTTTACCTTGATTTTTACTAGTCACATTCCCTGCACATTCCTCGATCCGACCCCTCCTGTGTCTAATGTGTATGCTTTCGAAGGTTCGCAATGCCCCCATAACCTACCTTTTGAGTCCAAGTGATAATAGGGAGGGGCCGTCAACTTGAAAATCAAGGTCAAAATGAGGCGGAAGTCAAGTAGAGTAAGCACGTGACCCTGAACGACTCTCACAATGTTGGTGCCATCACTGTATCGGCGGCCTCAGTGGGTATACTGTAGTACAGTATCGCCAAGAACACAATCAGGTGTGCGATTAATAACTAACATCTGGGAACTTCAAGCAGAGACCGGGATTCTGTTCTTGATTCCGTTCCCTTGTCCGTTCCCGGGTTCCCCACTTGCGCAGGCGTCAGAATGGCGCTACCGTTGCTTCTTTAAGTTCTCTTGGCTGTGCCCAAGCATGTTTCAAGCGTGTGTGAAGAAGCTGATCGCCCTACACACCGTGGTACTGCCTCCCGGTGCTTATGAGTACGCATGCTGCGGTGGAGGCATTGATGTCGGGAAAATTTTCTGCTTGAAATATATCATGGCTGTGAGGCAGTGGACCTCCTTCGTCGCTCGTCTCCGTTTTTTTTCCTCGTCATATCATAACCCACTGATATTCCAGCTCTAACACATGGCCACTTCAGAGTTTCCATGTAAGTCCCAGGCCTGCATTTGATCCTTTCTGCTGGTATCTGCCACTTGAAACTAACCAGCGCTTTTAGTCACCATTCCCCAAATCGAGAAAGAGATTCTCGAACACAACCGCCTTCTCGCATTGTCACCTCGACCAGATCCTCATCGCCCTACCCATCTCCTGCACTTGGCGATACTGCGAACTATGCGCAACGAATTGTCACCTCAGAAGGGCGACCTCGACGTATCCACGACCCATCTCGCAGAAGCTGTTCTTCTCCCGTTCCAAACAAGTCGAGACGTGGTCTATATGTTCTTCCAGCTTGCATCTATCCTCCTTTCACGTTCCGCACTGTACAAACAACCTGAAGATATCGTGTCCTCGGTCAAATACTTTCGCTTTCTTCGAACGAACTTTCACCCCCTTGACACTTTCAACATCTCGCATTATCAGCTTACATCGCGCCTAGTTCGAGCGTTGGCCATGAAATTGATGAAGGGGTCTGACGATACGACACGTGACATGGAGGAGATTACGGCCCTTACTCATGAAATCCTCTACTCGGGCGGCGTCTCGAGTCTCTCGACAATCGACCTAATCGATGCCATTGTACCATTCTCTGATGCCGTTGCAGAGACACACCGTCTAGACGACGCAAATCAGCCTCCTGAGCAGGTCATCCAGATCCTGCGACAAGCGATGCTACTTATACCAGACTTGCGCGTCTCCTATGCGCTTGCTCACTGTCTCGCTGTTCGCTTCCTGATGGCACACGAGATTTCTGATTACGAGGAGGCGACGACCATCGCGGATAAAATCGTCGCTGCACACACCCCTGGGGCTCGACTAACTCCGACGCAGAGACACGCCATAGAGCTAATTAACGTGCTCATTGTGTCCCGGTTGAACTCATACTCGCGCCCGGAGTATTTAGAGGATGCCATTCATCGCCTGCATACTCTAATCTGTCTCCCATCTCTTCCGGATCAAGATCGCGCCCGTTTAGCTGTCTCCCTGGACAACTTTGAGCGGCAGCGCTTTAATTACTTTGGTATCACTGGGAAATCAGGAGAAACGCCTCCCAATACCTCGGGCGAATACCTTTCCTATTTCCTCTTGCAGAGACCCGCCCCGCGCGAATGTGGCGCATTACAATTCCTAGAGAAAACGGAACTGCTCAAGGAAATTCTAGGCACAATTCCAGATGTCGAGATAACGGATGTAGAAGCGGCTGTCGAGCTATGCCGGACATTACTCCCGTTACAACACTCTAGTGACCGACTGTGGTACTTGCCCGCCATCGTGTTCGCTCAGATCCTCCTCCAAGCGTACCAACGCACAAATAGATTGGACTACCTCGATGAAGCAATCATCACGCATCGTGATCTCCGCAATGTATCAGCCCAAAAGCCGGTCCACTACCAAATGGGAGAGGGTCTTCTTCAGTCTTTGATCGCACGCTGCAATTTGTTGCATCTCGAGCAGGATACCGAGGAAGTGATGCAACTCTTCCACGAGGTCGTAAATGATGGATCTGCGGAAGCATTCCTTCGGTTCCAGATTTCATATGGGTGGGCACACAATGCACGACTCCGTGCACATCCTTCGATTTCTATCGCGTATGAGACAGCCATGTCACTATTGGAAGAAACTCTTGTGTTCTCCCCGACTTTGCAAATCCAACATTTTCTCCTCGTTCGCGTCCCCATGGAAGTGAGGGGGTTGCCATTGGAATACGCATCGTATCAGATCGAAACAGGTCAAATTAAACAGGCCATAGAGACTCTGGAACGAGGGAGAGCGTTACTCTGGTCCGAAATGCGAGGCTTTCGCACTTCCACCGACCAACTCCGTGCAGCTGACCCAGCTCTAGCAGAAAGGTTTGCGGCGGTCAATCGGAACTTAGAGACGGTGGCAATGTCGGTTGCACAAAGCGAGAACACGGAGATAGGCGATGGCGAAGCCGGGACGGACGTATTCAGTCGTCTTCTCCTGAGACAGCGGAGGCTTTTAGATGAGCGCGTTTCTCTTATCACCCACATCCAATCCCTTTCGGGCTTGGGGAATTTCCTAAAGCCGCTGTCGTTTGACGCCCTCAAGTCTGCTGCAATACATGGGCCTGTCATCATCGTCAATCAGTCCCGATGGCGGTCGAACATCATCATCCTGCACAAAGATTTACCCCCTTCCGTCTTCTTCACTCCTCCCAACTTCCATGATCGCGCGAACCAATTAAAGGATAAATTGTTGCACACCCAAAAGGAAAGGGGACTCGATTCAAAGGACTACGATTTCACTCTAGCTTCTGTCCTCGCGGATCTATACGAGCTTGTCGGAAAACCTGTCGTCGAGAGACTCCACCAGTTAAACGTTCCGGAGAAATCTCGTGTCTGGTGGTGCCCGACATCCGCCTTCTGTTCTCTTCCCCTCCATGCGATGGGCCCAATTCCATCCGACGACAGCGACAGGCTTTACTTTATGGACCTTTACATTTGTTCGTATACCCCGACGCTCTCCGCGCTCATCGAATCCCGCAAACCTGGCTCACAGCCCGAAGCGTTGTACAAGCCTTCGTTGCTTCTTGTAGCACAGCCCGAAACCCTGCCCGGGGCACGGGGCGAGATTGACGTCGTACAAGCCGTCGGATCGTCGGTGACAACTCTCGTGTCGGAAAAGGCGACACCCTCTACCGTGGTAGCGGGCCTCAGGGATCACCGATTCGTTCATTTTGTTTGTCACGGCCTACTGGAGACAGGGACACCATTCGATGCTTCGTTCGACCTTCACGGAGACAACCTTACCCTCCTGCAGATCGTCCGATCCCAACTCCCTGCTGCGGAGTTTGCCTTCCTTTCTGTTTGTCACACTGCCGAGCTTACAGAAGACAGCATTGCCGACGAAGGGCTGCACCTTGCAGCTGCTATGCAATTCTGCGGCTTCCGGAGCGTGATCGGGACGATGTGGGCGATGGCTGATACGGACGGGGCATACCTCTCAAAGCATTTCTACAAATATATATTCTCAGAGAGCTCAGGCCGGAGAGGAGTGCCACATTACGAGAGATCTGCGAGGGCGCTTCAATTTGCGGTGAAGAAGCTGCGGAGGAGGAGAGGGATCACGCTAGAGCGATGGGTCAACTTTGTTCATTACGGCGCGTGATCGTATCATGCGAGTGAGTTATCAAATCTGTGTGGATACTTTCGCCGTGCTCATGGCTTGTCCGCAGAATGGCGCGCATAGTAGAGTTACTCGGGTTATACTGCATCTAGTAGATGCAGTGGATCACGCTACGATCTACTATGATAATTTTTATGTACCCGGGAATATAAATGGATCCAAAAAAAGGAGATGTATTGCTGTCGACTAAACATCCGGACAAGCATATCTCGTTCATTGCAACGCGTGCCGCTCATTAAAATACAGCTCGAAGGGCTTCGATTTTCTCCCCTTAGATCCTACTAGTACGGTCTGCGGGTGCGACTACAGGTTCGTAATCTGCACCTTAATCGCGCCGCTCCTCACATCTGCGCTCGTCTCAAATGCGCGTACCGCATCTTCGATCGGAAACCGATGCGTCACGAACTTCCTAATGTCGCTCAGCAGCCCAGCCTCCACGAGCCGTATCGCCTTGGGCCACGTATTAGCATACCGGTACTGGAACCTGAGGTCCACCTCCCGCGTCGACAGCCGCATGAACGGGAACTGCATCTCGTTCTTCCCGACGCCGACGACGAACACGGTCCCGCCGAACCGGACGGCCTGGATCGCGGCGCCAATCGACGCCTCGGCGCCCGTGCACTCGAGCGCGACGTCCGGCTCCGTGCCGCCCATGGCCTCGACGACCCGCGCCGCCAGCGCTTCCGGCGCGTCGTCGGGTGCGACGCGCAGCGCGCGCACGCGGCCCCCGGGCGCAAGCGACTCGGCAAACGCGAGCCGGCCCGCATCGAGGTCGGTTATCACGAGCGGGTGGGCCCCTGCCGCGCGGGCGCAGAGCAGCGTCGCGAGCCCGATCGGCCCAGCACCACAGATGAGCGCCGCGTCGCCGAGGCGCAGGTTCGCGCGCTCGACGGCGGCGAGGGCGACTGAGAGCGGCTCGAGGAGCGCGCCGTCCTCAAAGGAGAGGGACGGCGGGAGCTTGTGGCACCATACCGCCGGGTGGGTGATGTAGCGGCGCAGCAGCCCGGGAACGGGCGGGGTGGAGCGGAAGAGGACACGCTCGCAGCCGTTGTAGCGACCTACAAGGCACGGGGCGCAGGTGTGGCACGGGATCCCAGGCTCGATGGCAACGCGGTCGCCTGGTTTAAGATGGGTTACGGATGGATGGACGGCGATGATCTAAGGAACGTCGATCTGGGGGCGATCGGCGAAGCAGTCAAGGAAAGATACCTCTCCAGCGGACTCGTGGCCGAGGACGTGTTTGTCCTCGACGATCATCGGCCCGATGCGCCCAGCGTGCCAAAAATGTACGTCAGAACTAGGCGAGATGAGATGAGTTGCTCAGAGCGCACAGAACCCCGAGTCGTCATAGTATAGCACGTACCCGCAGATGCCTGTGCTGCGAATCTCTACAACCACCTCTCCCTTCTCCAGGGCCGCCCCAGATTGGATATCTGCAACCGATGGTTGCGCCTCATCGAGCCACAGATTGTGTTTTGGGTCGGTGAATACACCGATGTTTGGCTTGATATTTGAAAGCGACGCCATCGTGGTCTGTGGGAGATGAGAAGATGAGAACGTTCCTTTATGTTACCGTGCGAAGCAGAGCGAGGCCCGTTCACATGGAGACCCAACTGAATCCGGCCACGATAGTGCGCCCGCGCCTGCCAATGCCAGTGGCCAGCTCTTTCATGCACGCTACATGGTATTCATTTGGACGAGAACTGGCAGACGACGCCTTTTGGCCAATACTTGACTGATAGCGTCGTCGAGTGCTAACCACTAGTATTGTAATCATTGACTTGTGTACATACTCCCCCTTCAAGGTGACATCACCAACACCGTCGGGTCCTGTTAACCCCAATTTTATTTATTTATCAAATATCCTTACTGTAAGATTCAGGGGCGTTTATAAGGTGAGCCACGATAAGTTCAACGTGAACTCTCCCGCGAATGGTGCAAGAAGTCCGGCGAAGGGAATGCAAATGGTGTAGCCTCTCAATCTGACAGTGTTGCCCAAGGATCCACTCGGGACGTTTACATTTTTTCGGTCGAGGAACGTCGGTTAGAGAGGGTGAAGTTGGGTACTGCCACTGCGAACTTCCTCGCTCCTGAACTGCTGAGCTGTTTGCATTAGAGTTCCTTTAGGTAACGTAGTCCGAGTATATTCCTCTCCAGGCGAACCTGCCGTGCGCGCCTGTGTTCTTTACCGGCGATCAGTTTCGTGGGTACGGAAGACCGGAGGTCGCTGCCACTGCGATGGGCGGCAAAAGAACGCGAGGACAAACACAAGACCTCGGAAATAGCCACGGGAGGTACTAAGAATGAGTAGCTAAAGCAGTGGGAGCAGATCTCAAACAAGTGAAAGGCTAGATACGCGCCATTTTCAGCCTCTAAATAGAAGCGAATACAATCGGTCTCCGCACGCACAAAAATGCAAGAAGCACGATAATGTCGTTCCAAAGGAGAACCAACACAAGCAGTGCCGGCTGGTCATGAGCGCTTATGCCGTACAGACCTTTTGCTATTGACGAGGACGGGCATGCGCGGTACTCGTGGAGAATTAGAGAAGGTTCTGCAGCATAGATGGCCATACTACGAGAAAGGAGGAAGGAGGGGGGATGGGGGTGAGTGGGTATCAAACGGTGATGGTGAGCAACCAAGGGGCATAGAGCGCAGCAGGTCCGAAGAAAAGTCCTTATATACGAGCACCGAGGATTCGGTCACACGGTAGTTTACTTGACTAAGCGCATGGATGTGTAAAAGTCATCGTGGATGAATTTGACTGGTTGAGAACGAGGGGCAGAGACGTAAGCAGGAACCACCAGTGAACCTCGGGGATAAATGCGTGTCAATGAGTTGTGATTTGTCCTATGAGGGAGGGTCGAATGTAGAGTAGTAGAGTAATGCCATGAAACATATTATGGAGGATCCACCAATAATCTAGATCTTGAAGCCGAGACCCCGCATGCACGCCAAGTGCGCCTGTACGAGCTCCTTGCACTTTTCGTCGACCTCGGACCCGTCGAACTTGAGGAAGCAGTCGTCGCGCGCAGACTTTGTCTGAGGACAGGCACAACACCTGCAGTCGGGTTTGTCAGACGACCAGGGAAAATGAGGATGTGACATACGGCTTCAGGCCTTGTGGATTAAGAGGGTTCTGCGCGGCGTCAGTAGGGTCATACGGCGCCTTCGCTGGCGGTGGCGTTGGGGTTGGGGACCAAAGGGCGGTGACCTGCGGAAGATCGTGGCCTTCAGGAAATGAAGAAAAACGCGGCTAGTAGTGCGCTCACTTTTTCGAGCATGACCAGGGACTCTAGCAGTCAAAAGTAGAAAGAGGTTCGGAAGACAGATAATTTACAAACGGCTTACTACGACTCGGAAAGCTGTTTCCGCCATAGTCACGTGTATACACCCGGATTATTCGGGCCGTTCGCCGTTCCGCAAATTGCACCCACGCCCTCAATAGGGTCCTCTAAAATACAATGTCACCGCCAACGGCGCCCATAACTTCAACCTCGAGTGCAAGATCGAAGAAACAGAAGAAGCCAACAGAAAAACGCGCAAAAAAATCCAAAGTCGCAGCTCCGGCGTCGTCGTCCGATGCTGAAGACAGGAGGATGCTCCTCGCGCACGAAGAGACTCGGAGCGTTGACCCGACGCCCGCGTACGTGCCGCCTGCAGGCAGCGTCCCCGCCGACTTGGACGTCGACGTCGACTTTGGGGAGTTCGACTACGACGCGGTGGCGGCAGACGAAGAAGGCGCAGAGCTCTGGCTCGTACGCGCGCCGACCGCCGTGCGTCTCGTTTCCTCTCTCCTCCGAATACTTACTGACTGGAAACAGGTCAAGGCGAAGAACCTGCAAGGGATCCAGGTACTATCGTCTGCCAGCGCATCCGGCCGCGTGGGCGAACTGTCGCGCAAGTCCACCGCGTATGATATATGGTCGCGAACGCCCCCGTCGTCTTCCAGCGGCGAGCGTCATCATCAGCCCCACGTCGGCGCGGAGGAGCTCAACGGCCTCTCGGTCCTCCTGCCGCGCAAGCGAAAAGGCGGAAAGCTCTTTCTCGGTGCGTGCGCGCTCTTTTGCGTTTTCTTTGTTTCCCATCTCACGCACACTCGTAGCACCAAAGCCCGTCGCACGACATCTCATCGTCTCAGCCCGCCCTGCCGAGCCCATGCGACGCGACGCGGCCGCGGACCCCGCTGCGTTCCAAGACCCCCCGCGCGAGGCGTACCCCGACGAGGCGCTGACGCATCGCTTCAGGCCTTATGGTGACCCTGGGGACCCTCCACCGGCGCCGCCCGAAGATCAGATGGACTTGGGTGTCGATGATAAGCACGCAGAAGAGGGGGGCGCGAGGGAAAAGGAAAAGGAGAGGCGCAAGAAGCGGAGAGGGGGCGAGGCGGTTGAGTCCCCAAAGAAGACGAAGAAGGCGAAAATGGCCGCTTCGTAGATACATACTGGTGTCCTCCCATGCATCTCCACATCTTCACTTACACACTCACACAATGATCATGTACAAATGCACGTCGTTCTCTAATAAGATTGCATACAGATTGGATGGGACGGATGCAGAAATAATATTAACGTAAGGCCAGGCCCGCTGCTATGCCTCACTTGAGTGGCTGCGGACGTGCAAGCCAATTGCAGATGCGAGCTCAAAACAGGCTACAAGTAGGAGTTGACCAACTAGGTCCATAAGTGCCGCGTGGATCGGCAGGGCGTACATGTCTGGGTCGTACTTATGCGACCACAGGTAATTGGTAAGAGCATACCCTGCAACCAAGGATATGGCGATCTATGATAAAGAGTGAGCCGGTGCGAGGATTCACGACAGGCATCTGGAACCTACGGCAGTGCAGAGAAATAAGAGCGCGAGCACGGTGAACAAGAACGGCGTGGCAAGCCACGACGAGACGCGCAGGATGAAGAAGAAAGCGACCCCGACGGGGATAGAAACGAGGAACAGCACGAGCATGACGATGCGCGGACTGGGCTCATGATTCGAATGGCCGGAATTGGGCAATGGGGCGATGACAGATGCAGCCGCGTGCAACGCCGTTGACAGGCGCGAAACGAAGATCGAACCTGCGCCGCCGGGGATACCTGTGGAGTGTCAGCGTGAGGTATTATTGCCGTGAAACAGGCACACGCACCGCCAAAGGCGACGCCGAGAATCGCATAGCCTTCGTAGCGGCTGACGAATGCGTCGAGCACGATGCCAGATGCGCTGGCAATGACCATCGCGCCGAGAAGCGGGGTCCAGCCTGCGCTGAGCAGTGGCCTGACGTGCTCGTTTTGACGGACGATGGAAGCGCACATGACGGCGAAAAGGGTGACAGCCGCAACGACGGCGTAAGGAGCTGCGGTGGCGATGCCGAGTGTGAGGACTGTAGACATCGCGCCCAGTAGGGACATAGTGACGAGGTCGCCGAGGCAAGCAGCGATGGGCGGGGCGATGTTATCTGTGGGCGGGACATGAACCATCGGATAAAGGCGTGGGAACCAGGACCGCACCAGGGTCGCGACCCAGCTTCCGGCAAAGGACAACGAGGCCTGACATGAACGAGCCAAGGATAATTGCGGAGAGACAGGATGAGGACATTGCCGTGGATGCGACCACCATGAACCTACATAACTTAAATAAACGAAGACGGCGGAGCAGACGGGGAGACAAACTCGTTGAACCCAGATTTTGAAGCCCTAGTTGGTGGACCTCTGTGTGAGTGATCAAGGCCTGGCGTCCGTGAATAATGGAACAGGCTCCTCGTGCCAGGGGGCAAGGATTCCGGAGACTCTTCTCCCAGACCCGGAAAAATCGCGCTGAGAAGGAAAGGAAAGCATGCAGCGACGAAGGAGACGACCGCAGCTTGTACCTGGATCAGGGCGAGGTTGCCAAGGATGAGAGCCTTCCGGGTGGATGGGACGTCAAGGTCACCCATGTTGGCTGCGGTGCCGAGCCTCGCGGAAAGGTTCATTTCTATGTTGCCTTTCAGGTTTAGAATGGCAAGGACTATCGCAATGAGTTCATTGATACTGGTCATCGCGTTCCAGTGCTGTCGCCGCGTGAGAAAAAAGGACGAGGGGGGAGAACAAAAGGCCGAACGGATATCTTGGCAAATAACTCGCCAGTGAATAGGAGGCCCATGGTGGTGAACAAGAGTGTCGGTAATGCCTGTATCTCGGGGTCAGCAAGTAGATGGACAGGATACAGGACCCCACTCACCTCGAGGACAATGCTGCCAATCTGGTTCCAGAGTGTTGCAGCAGCGCGAGTGGCGGGTTCCTTGCCCTGCCCGCGTGCCTGTGTATTTGGAGTGAGCAGTGCACGCGCACCATCGTCATCATTGTCGTTATCGCCGTCGCTGTCGTCGTCGTCGTCCGTGAGTTGTTCGAGGTGGCTCATTTCCATGTCGCGGTCCATGGTGGGAGAGAGCAGAGTTTCCATTTTTGGACGAAACGAAATCATTGAAGAGCGTGGGAATGTTACGGACTGGCCGCAAACCTTGTCGAGTCGAGTCGAGTTTCGCTGTTCCACCGTCGTTCAACTCGTCCTCTCGCTCGCTTCCTCGCCCTCTCGACGACCCGCGCATCCCTCAGAACCCATCGCAGCCCCTCCGAAACCACATCGTCTCGGTTTCTAGGCCGCGAGGGACCGCGCGAACTCTCTGGGAACGATGTCGTCGTCCCTAGTTCAATTCCCCTCAGTGCACCCTTTTCGCTCTCAGATCGTCAAAAACACACCAGATACTGTCCCTCCGACCGAGGAACTCGAGTCGCTACAAGCAGACCTTATCGAACTTCGCCAGCAGACCTTGGAACGTGCCAAGAAGGCTGGTGATGATCTACGGACTATCGAGGAATCTATCAAGAAACTGAAGGAGAGGGGGAAGGGAAAAGCAAAGGCAGTCGAGAGAATGAAAAGAGAGTGTGCGTGTTATCTTTGACCGCCCGTCTGTGCTCATCTCAACAACCGAACTCCTCTTCGGCCCTCTCCCCTTGCGGCGGCTCGGTTCCCCGAACATTTGCCTTACACTGCTCCTTTCTACCCCTTTTGGCACTCCTAACCCTGCGGTCGCCTATTCACCCAACTCCGTTGCGACTCTAATGACCGCTCGCCGTTCTGTTCGAACATTGGCTTGGGCCTCCTCCTTTACTCTTGATTACCCCTCTTCCGTTACCTACAACCATCAGTCACACCATTGGCCGAATCTAATGATACGCGCGGGAGCTCTCATTCCCATTCTACCGCGCCTACCCGTTTCTCCTCTCAACCTATCGCCGCGTCCTCCTCTCGCTCGTCATTGGACGCTCGTAAACCGTGAGTGAATCTCTCTTCTCACCCCATACCGTTTTACATCTGCAGCAGTGTGCCGGATGATAAGAGAAAGAAGAAAAAGCGGAAACGAGACGATGACTCAGACGATGACCTGGGTACCGACTCCCATGCTCTCACATATCGACCTGCCTCTCATCGGCTGCCTTCAGAATCACATAGTGGGAAAGCACACAAGCCAACCCCGCCACCAGCACAGCACCATCCTCAGCCATTCATTCCCAAGGCAGCTAAACCTACTGGCTCCTTCGCTAACCTCCCCCAAAAGGTATACTCTATTTCTTCGGCAAAACCACCTCTCTTACCCTTTGTTGAAGCCACCGTCTGGCCCCGACTTTTCCGTACCCTCAATATCCCAACTCCTCCAACCTAAACCGCCAATACCTCCGCCCCCTATACCGGGTCCTAGTAAACCCACAGACGTCATGGAGGATTTTAGCAGGGCTAAGCAGCCATCTCAAGTGCTCGTGAGCACTTTCTACACGAGCATCGAGCCATACCTTCGGCCAATTAGAGAAGAAGATCTCGGCTTTCTCGAATACTCTGGCGACGAAGTAGAACCCTATATCATGCCACGGCTTGGGCAACATTATTCCGAGCAGTGGGAAGACGAGGACATTGCCTTGTATGATACCGTTCTGCCCCACATACAGGCGATACGCGCAACGAGCAGTTACGCGCGGCCAGCATCTGTCGCCCCCGTTCCTCGCTGGGACCCGGCAACGCTCAACGACGATGATTTGCTCGTTGAGGAGCGCGGCCATGGTCCCCTCACCGAGCGCCTTGTTAGCGCCTTGCTCCCTGTGGAGGATTCTGTCGTTTGGAAGGGTGTCAAAGCTGCGGAAGAAGCGATGGAAGGTCGGCATGGTGTTGGCGTTGGCACGGCTGCCGGGCGGCAAGTGATCGTAGAAGATCTCGAACGACGGATCAAGGATAGCCTTAAATATCATAAAATCCTCGAAACCAACGTAAGTTCTCCTTGCAGGTTTTAGTGAGTGCGCTGGTGACAGTTCTATAGCCCGACTACACGGACCCGGTAGATGACCCGATCGCGTCTGCCCTGAGGCAGGCACAGCGCGAGCTCCGCGCTGTCGTCGCTACGAACAAGGCACGCAAGGCACGACTTCTCGCCATTGCGAAGGACAGACTTGGCTACCAGGAGTACGTCGAGGCTCGCGAGGCGCTCGACAAGAACATCCTCGCGTTGTACACGAAGCTTCAGAAGAAGGACGGGCCTAAGGTCTCCAAGAAGAAAAAGGGGAAGGGCGAGGCAAACGGCGGAGCGCCCCCCGCGCCGCCCCCTGCGGCCACCCCGACGCTCGGGACGTGGCCCGCAACTGCGGGGCTCGGTCCGGACGAGGAGAACGACCTGCGCGTGCCAGAAGCGCTCGCACAGCTCGTAGCCACGCGCCGCCAGTGGGTCGACAGCATTGGCGGGATGTTCGACACGATGGAGGAAGAGCAGCCTGGGCGCGTGTACGGCCTCCCAGAGCGCAGCGTATACGAAGGCCTCGACGCGGACGTTGCGGCGCTGCTCGAACGCACGGGTGGCGCGGCGGGAGGGGCGGATGTGGGGATGGAGATTGTGCGGCCGGACGGCGCAGACAAGGGCAAGGCGCGGGCGGGCACGGAGGCGATGGATGTCGACAGCTGATATCGACGGTTGGCGGCGCGCTCGGCGTGGGGGTAACGTTATTACTTCAGTGCTTGATTATGTATTTTTGTTTCTTATTCGTTGGGCATCATTCATCGTTACCTGGCGGGGCATGCGCAATAGGAAGGAGCTACCACTCAGCCGCGGGATTGCCACCAAGGCCTGGCTGATTGAACCACGATGTACTCCTTTCCAGTAGGCGACAATGGCAGGAGCCCTCCTGCAGTGTTGACGATAGCGGGTTCGGACTCTGGTGGTGGAGCCGGCATCCAGGTATCTTGGGTCACCCTCGGGGGTGGCGGCAAGGGCTGACTCGCAGAAAGGCAGATCTAAAAACTTTCACGGCACTGGGATGCTACGGAGCGTCCGTCGTCACCGCGCTCACCGCGCAAAACACGAAGGGCGTCCAGGATGTGCACACCATCCCGCCGCAGTTCGTCGAGCAGCAAGTGAGTACGTGCTCGAGCCCCCTGCACCGACTGACACGCGCAGCTCCAATCTGTCCTGGACGACATCCCCATCGCAGCCATCAAAACCGGGATGCTCTCGACTGCAGGCGTCGTGCATACAGTCGCACGTGCGCTACTCGCCCTGCGCAGTGCGCCCCAGCAACAGCAACGACCACCGATCGTCATCGACCCAGTCTGCGTCTCGACGTCCGGCCACACGCTTCTCGAGCACGATGCGCTCGGCGTGCTCGTCGACGAGCTCCTCCCGCTCGCGACGGTCCTCACGCCGAACATCGACGAGGCCGCGCTGCTCCTCCACCACCTGAAACCCCCGCAGGCGCCCGCGGGCATCGCGTCCATCGGCGACATGCTGCGCGCCGCGTGTGAGCTGCGGTGCGCGCTCGGGGACGGCACCGCCGTGCTGCTCAAGGGCGGGCACTTACCGCGCGGCGGCGCGCGCCTCGCGGACGTCGTCTCATTGAGCGCCGGAAGCGCGGGAACTGCGCCGTTCTGGATCAGCGGGGTCGAGTGCGAGGGTATGGCGCTGTCGTGCGTCCCAGGCGGGGATCCGCCGGACGCGGAGATCCTACTTCGGGTTGCCGGGGTGGACCCCACGACGGCGGCCAACGTGCCGATCGCGGTGGACGTCCTGTGTGAGCGGGATACTGGTGGCGAGAAGGGGAAGTGCGTGTGCACGCTATTTGTGCGGCCGTATCTCGAGTCGAAGAACACGCACGGCACCGGGTGCACGCTCAGCGCTGCGCTCGCATGTGCGCTCGCCCGCGGAGAGCCCCGTGAGAACTGCATTTTTTCTTTTCTTTCTTTTACCGCTGAGATTTTCTCTCCGCCTCCAGTGGCCGAAGCCGTCAAGTTCGCTACGATGTACACGCACCACGGCATTGCGACTGCGTTCCCTATCGGGAGCGGCCACGGACCGCTGAACCACATGCACCCGCTCTTCTCACGTCCGCTAAACAGGCAAGGACCCCGCCACTCCCGCGCCTGTAGAACTGACATACGACCGCAGGCCGACGCCGAGCGACCCGTACCCGCTCGTGCGCACGCTCATCCGCTCCAACGCGGACGTCTGGAAGCAATACGTCCGACACGACTTTGTGCGCCAGTTGGGAGAGGGCACGCTCTCGCGCGAGCGCTTCCTCCATTTTATCAAGTGCGTCGCGGCGCTCTACCGCCCCTGCTCGCTGCACACACGGTTCCAGGCAGGACTATCACTACCTCAAATACTACGCCAGGGCATACGGGTACGGCTCCGCTCGTTCGCACCGTCGTAGCTTCTGAAAAGACTCGCAGCCTCCTCGTAGCCAAGTCGTCTGCGTACGCCGATTTTGCGGCGGCTGCAGAGATCGTTCTTGCCGTCGTTAGAGAGAGTAAAATGCACGTTGCGTTCAGCGCGCAGTGGGGCATCGACCTTGCTGAGCTGGAGAGCACACCGGAGTCGCCCGCCTGCACCGCGTACGGCGCGTACATAATGGACGTCGGCATGCAAGGTGCGTCTAGCCCCCCCTTCTTCTGCACATGTCCTCACGTGAGATAAGGCGACCCTGCGAGCCTTCTGATGGCGCTCGCGGCATGTCTGCTGGGCTACGGCGAAGTCGGCCTGTGGCTCATGCGGGAGGCGGAGCGGCCGCAGAGCTGGGTACGGATCGAGGATAACCCCTACAGGAAATGGATCGAGGACTATGCCGGAGAGGGCTACCAGGCTGCGGTCAAGGTTGGGATAGGTGCGTCGTGCCGTTTGCGTGGCGGTTACAGGAAGGTGGTTACGGGCTTGCTTAGAGAAAATCGAGGCTCTGGCTGTCCATGATCCTCCAACACCCAAGACATTGGAGCACTGGAAAACGATCTGGGGAAGATGCACACGCTTGGAAAAGGGATTTTGGGATATGGCTATGGAACTCTCACTAGCAATTCACGACGGCCCCAAGGGGCCGTCATTCACGAAAGCTGCCAGATTGAGATGATCAAAGAAACTGTTTGACGTGTAAAGGTATGCTTGCTTGCAGGGTGCACATCCCCTCTCTGGCGCATGGTAAACAAATTCTGTTAAGACAATACATAAACATCGACATGCGGCAAACACCCTCATCGCCAGTGCTCATTCATCCGGATCCGACAGTGTCGTGACCTCGAGTACATCCAGTATGGCGACGGCTTGTTGGATGCAGCGAAGATGGCCACTGAATGCAAGTAGCACGTTCTGTTCGGGTAGACTTTGAAGCAAAGAATTCGACGCGTCGTGTTTAAGTTTTGCACAGACTGTGAGCTGCGAGATGCCAGTGTTTGGGACCACTCTTTGCATGACAAAGACGATGAAAGTTCTGAACTCTCTTTCGACAGATACTACAGTCCCAGTCACGTACATGGTCGTGGGAATACTGATGGCCTAAACAAAGATGGAGTAATGTTAGCCAGAGAAGGCGTCAACTGAACACAGGTTTGTCAGGCGAGTCAGGAAGGAATTAGGTTGAGGAAGGGTGCGCACATTCCTGATTACACCCATGAGGGAAAACGCAGCATCCATGCGTTTTGGGCTTTGCTCATAAGCGCCGCCCTCGAAAGTAACAACCTTTACAGGCAACGGTGACAGTCAGAGGTCCGCAACGGTTTCATTATCAGTCATGCACACATGATAGGATGTCATATAATCCAGGACGTGGTTCTGGTTCAGACGGACCCCTCTGGTATCAAAGGTTAGCTATCAAGGTTTCACACTCCCCGACTGCGTGCATCAGTGGGATGATCGCGTCAAAGAAAGTAGAATCTTTCATCGCAGGCGAGGCGCGAGGGTGTTCGAGAAACGCGAGACAGGAAACGTGAGCTAAACCAGGGGGCACACCATCCATCAGGGGAGAGCTTTGCAATGTGAGATGTGAGGCCCAGGCGATGGGCTGCGCCCTCTTTAGCGCTACGCTGGATGAAAGGTCGAAGAAAAAAAGAGGAAATTACAAAACGTGAGACGGGTACGCTTCCTAATCGTCTGAGAGGGAGGAAACTGTATTGCATGTTGCGGTTCCATCCTACCTGGACTTCTGTTATGCGCATGAGCGGTCCTTTCTTAGGGCGAACGATGACTTCTCTCGCATTGACGAACGTCTCGACATCGCTGGGAACAATGCCGGCCAACTCAGAGATACCCGAAAGAGCGTCGTAATGTCGTCGATCAGTTGCGCGCAAGAAATTGAGTTTCAGATGATACTCTGGCAAATCTGTCGATGTCGATAGTTTGTACGCTTGCTTGGATGAAAGGGTGGTGCTGTAGTATCAGATTTTGCAAAAGTGACATAGTGACCGCTCACGTCTGACGATTGTAGTCATTCCGGCGTTGAAGAGCGTCGGCAGGGTCAAGATGTACAGCTGGCTGTACAGCGGGGCCCAGTTTTCTTCTGGCAGGAGTGGTCCGATTTGATGGTAAACTTCGCCTTGAATTTTATAGGAAGGTGGACCCCGGCCATCGAACATGGTTCCGTCCAGTTGGCCTGAACAGGTAAACGCAAACACTTTGTTATAACGTCAACGATGGAGACGAAATTCCTTCGCCCGTGCGCCGTCGCGGGAATATAGCTTGTACAGTTCGTCCAGAAGACGGGCAACAAAATCTAACTGGACATTGCCTTGCAGACGGCATGATCCGTATTGAGGACTCGAAACCGAAGATCCCACCCTACGCTCAGCGAGCCAGTGCAACGCACTGCAAGAACTGCAAGCGGAGCCCATTTTTCCCCAAAAAAAATACGCTTCGACTGTCTGCGTGAGCGGAGGTATAATCAAAGTCAGGCGCGAAACAGAAGACGTATAAAAATGGGATCGACCTCATCATTCCGTACGCCCTCGGCACGCATTAAGCTTAACTCATGTCGCTCTCCACTCGCTAGCGATGCAGAACCTGCCAAGCATGGCTCCTCATCGACGTTCGTCAAATCCTCCTCGGATTCGTGTTGCACTGAGGATGCAAATTCCCCTTCTCTTTGTCCAGCATGTAAGGGGTCACAGACGTCCATCGGTGGCTGCGTCGAAGTCTGGTAAAATTGACGGCGGTGAGCTCTACCTGCGAAGACCTTAACACAAAGGAGCGCAGGACAGACACTTCCACATTCTCAGGCAAGGTGACATCAAGCTCGATAGAAGACAATCACCTTCCATTTGGGCTATGTGCAAGCCTCTTCGCAATGAGACAAAGATGAACGATAGTTGAAGGAAATTGAACCTTTCACGTCGCCATCTTCTTTGTTGTCCAATCGACCTAGCAGACGGCATGAGAACGTAGCAGAAACAGAAACCTAACAAAAGAGATGTCCGAAAGTGCACACCGAGACCCAGAGCAAACAGGGGGGGCAGGATTAATATTAGTACGTTGCACGTGATCACATCGTTCCGTGAACCGCGAAAGAAAATGCAGAAGAAACGGGCAGGTGTCCATTGCACTGCACAGGGGGTCGGAATGTAGTATCCATCCAAGGTAGTATCTGCAAGACCGTCAAAAGAGGGCATTCCACGTGACGGGAGCCGTGGGGCAATCTTGGGGGTAATGAACCAATGTTGTCAACCGAGCAGTGTGAGCATGACGGGAGAGAACACCAATCATATATGATAAGACATATCGCAACAGCCAGACTACGTAGAACCGGAAAGCCAAAGAGTTCCACAGAAACCGCAAACAGAAACCGCAAACTTTGGTCATGTGAGGACATGTGATCGTTTCGGAGACCGCTTCATAAGCCTACTCCGAAGTGGCTGAATTGATCCCAGCAAACGCATGCTGTTGCTCTGTATGAGACGTTTCCTTTCCAAAAAAAGGGGGAGGATGAAGAAAGGATATAAATGCACAAAGTGGGTGAAAAGAAAACGCCTACGACGCCGAAATCGATGAAGCAAGCGAGCGGGAAAAAAGGTTCGAAGCCCGACAACTCCGTGACAAAGCGATGCCTAATTATTGTATAGATGACATGCGTATGCGGGGCAGAGCAAACTAATTTACACTGGATGAACGAAGGGAAGAAATATATTCCGCCTGTTTGAGAACAACTTGAAATGAGTTACAGTTGGTTAGTTAAGCAATATGCAATCCTGGGGGATCGAGTGGCGATCTGGCGATCTCGAAAAATGGGCCATACTTCCGGGCATCCTCCACGATATCGTCTTCTCCATACGGCCTGACAGCTGTGTAGATCTGATCTGTGAACTGGGACATGACAAAGGTACCTGTCACTTTCGTCGGGACCCGACAATCAGGGATATACAGTATTATGTGCGCACTGAGTGATGCAAGTATTGAAGCCGGATTCGGATTCGGAGTTGTGTTATCTTTTTTCTTGAGTTCGCGATTCATTTTTATGGATAAAGAATCGCAACTTCCGGACACGATGCGCCGATTCAGCGCATCGTGTCTGGAAGATACGACTTTCCGAAAGTCGTCCCGAACAAGGGCCTTTAGAAAATCAATCCAGAGTTAGAAATTGCAATTGGGGCCATGTAAATGCTGCATCCTACATGTTTCTTTGCCTCGCTATGGAGGCTCACCGCCTCAGTTGGGCATCAACTCCTTTTGGCTTCAAAGGAGAGGTGACATGATGATGATGAAGGTATAGAGCACTTGCATTCTTAACTTGGTTGGCGAAAAAAGAAAACGAACAAAACTAGCAACGGCGACATACAGGCAAGGAGATACTGAATACTCCTCACAGACTTTGTCAATCTGCCCATCGTTCAGATGAATTAACCTCTGTGGTGGTGTAGTATTCGCTGGCTTTCCACGGTAGGTCCCTCCCGGCGCGAACTATTGCTGTGGGAGCCATACAGGCCTGAAGCTGAGGTGTTCGAGGGAATATTACAAGAACGCAAACTCGCCATCACCTGCTGACAGGAGGTCTCTGCATGGCCCAGGCGCTCAACATGGCTGAGGGGTGGCCCTCCTTGATCCGACACACAGTCAGAGCAGGAACGTACAACGAGGATTGAAAGGGAACCACGCCCTCGCCCTAGATAGAGGACTTGAACAAGGAGTTGTTGGCAGTCCGAGTCAGGGAGACGGCAGAGAGCGGAGATTTAAACTGGGAGTGAATGAGGCAGATTGGTGGCACCTCCTCAGGTTTTCCTTTCATGAATTATAATAACTTCGTCCTTGCAGCCCACTATTACTGGGCACTCACCTATCCCAGGCAGTGGCACGACTGCCTCTGGTTAATCTTCTGCCCATCGGGTTCAAATTAGTGCCAGTGTTGTCTTTAGTAACGCTGGTAGTTCCCTGTCTGTTGCCATATAGCGGGCGGGTGGTACAGATGTCCACACAATCGTGTGGGAATGTAGCCCTTGTACGGCGTGCCAGCAACGCTTCTATTTGATACGCGTGTTTAACTTGAAGGTGGTGTGGTGTCTCCCGAGTCGTGGCCGTCCGAGTCACAAAGGGACCCATTTACGACTCGGACTCGCACCTTTCTTTCTCCCCCAACTCGAACTCGTGGCCTCCCTCTACATTCTTATTCCCTAGTATTTAGGCATGGCTGTCCCACAACGTAAGTACCAGATACCCTCTCAGCTTCTGCGGACCCGTCCCGTACCGGATGTGTCTCAACAAATTGTTTACAGGATCTATCGACGCGATGTTCGCATCACTCGCTATCAGCGTCATTTCTCTCTGCTATCTCGATCTGATCCTATTCGTCCTTCCGTTGTTCATTGTCTGGCGATGACGCGACTCCAGCAACACATGCTGTCAGATCGATGGGAAGATCTTGACAAGTCTATTTTTCATTTCACAGAATCGATCCTCCTTCCACCTAATTTGTGGCTAGAACACGGTCAAATTATCCTTCAAGCTTTGTTCGTCCTCACTTTCGCACTGCTCACGCGCTCGAAATTGTCCAAGCAGCCCGAAGACGCGATTTTCGCAGCCAAATATCTCCGCCATCTTCGAAACCAGCCTCACGCGCATCCGCATTCTCGTGCCATGTAGTCACGACGGCGCTGGTGAATGTGTTGGCATTCCAGGTAGAGTTAGAGGCCAGAGATGTAGTGTAGAACATCGAGGAAATGGCAATCCTCTGCCACGAACTCCTCACGTCGGATGCGTCCAATGGCGACAATACAAGCTCCATCACTCTCTTTACCAGAGTAGTTTCGTCCAAAATCCGTCCGTGGGTCTTGGATCAACCATTGAATCAAGCCTACGAATGGCGAGGATGCACAAACCAGAACTACGAGGTGTTCACTTCGCCCTTGTTGTGTGCCTCAGCACTCGCTTTTTAATGACTTTTGTGGATAATGATTATGAAGAAGCTTCGTCCATCCTGGATGGATTTATCACTTCCAAATTCCCAAAGTTTTTCTACCGCATATGATTACAGGATCTGATCATCGCTCTATCGTAGGTACTGTCACACTTAAATCCGCAAGTCCCTGGCAGGCGCCGTTGATCGGCCTGGCGCTGCTTAACACAAAGTTCGACATTGTCACAATCCGCAAGGCGATCAAAGCCGCCCGGCGCTTCGTCGCCTCACCTGGATGGGACGGCTACGTTATAGGCCAGTTCGGTGATCTCGCCACCGCAGAGACCGATGCTGGGCTCGAGGCGTATGTGCGGCGGAATGCCGTGGCGGTCTTCCACCCCGCAGGGACGGCGGCAAGGTATTCTTCAACTGCCGTCGTCGATCCGCACTTGGTGGTAAACGGAGCCACTGGCATCAGCTTACTACGACGTGTTGTCGATGCAAGCGTATTTGTGGGTATTTCTCCTTGGGACATGCCTTGTCACGCATTACGTTGGATCTTGCGTTAGCCGTTTGTTCCTGCCTCGCATCCGCAGGCTGAGCCCGCCGCACGTCTTATACTCTCGTCGAGCTACTGAACCAATCACATGATTTGTTTTCACTAAGACTAAGTGGATGGAGACCTCCGTAAGTTACATACAAGAAGTACTAAGTAGGGACCGATGGTATTTTGGAGAGCGCACCCACTCAACGCTTGGATATTTTTGTTCGAACAAAAGAATAACATAGTTTGCTGTGCTCTCATCTCTCTGACTCAAGGAGATAAATAGAGAAGGACATACGACACGGCCAGCATCACGAGTCAGGGGCAAAAGGGGTCAATGCTCGGCATTTCAGTCAACTCGATTTCTTCCATTTATCGGCAAGGACGAATCCCCAGTGCTGTCAGTGGCAAGGCCACCACAGAGGCGACTTGGGGGACGATGCTGCTTGTGATCGTCGTCCCTCCTCTACTATGCGTTCTAAAGGGTAACGTCCCATGACCCATCATGATGGATTTCCAGTTCATGGGAATACTTGTCGCTACGGACGGGGTCAGCGGCGTAGTCGCTTTAAAGATGACACGGTTCAGGTTGCACGTACATCCCCATGTTGTAATTTACAAGGGACCGGTACATCCGCGTCGCGAAGATTTCCCTGTCGCCGAAGGTCGGTACACACACCACACAGATGCTTTACGTTTCCGGGCAGCACTCACATAGTGAAAACTTGTCAAACGGCGATCAACGGCCGGATCTGTAAGTAGCTCTCGAATGCAGGGAAACAGACAGAAGCTTACACGCAAGACTTTGGAACATCTAAAAAGGACGCCGTGAGCACTCTAAGACATCGTGTGTATTCGGCCCACGCACCATATTCCATGGATCTGAACATGGGCAGCTGGGCGTTCAGTTACAGCCAAGTTCACTACCAAATTTTCTCACCATTTAGATTCAGATTAATGAAAATCTGGTTGGGGATATGTGAGATACAGGTCTTGCTTCCCGTGCAAAAAGACTTACCACAGCGGGAAGTTCCCCTATGGTCACGGCAAGAAGCCATATCGAACCCTAGTGCTACGTTTCAACATAGGATAGCAAAAAGACAGGACACGCGCTCAACGTACCTGCACGTACAGATGTCTGAATATGCCGTATTTGGTATTCCTGGAGCGCAACAGGCCGACCAGCATTATGATCAGCTGTGCGATATCAGTCGCCACGGTCACAGCGACGTTGTCCCGGGCATGAAACGTATCTTCGAGAAGACATTTATCCACAATCGGTGACCACGAGGAGTGGTCCTTAAGGCGGACCTTCGTTGACGAATTAGAAAAATGTCAGACTTCAGTCACTCGGTAGTAAAATTCTCTATCAGATTCTCACCATTACGATACCTATTGATTCATCAGCCACACCCATGAGAAAGAACGAGCCAGTCGGCGACAATCACGGACCGAATAGCAGGAACCCCACATTGGTCAGCCATATCCCAATTGTCAGCCCCATTACCAAGTAGTTGCGTCCCCATATGGCAACCCTAATGATCACTGCAGTCCAGATCCAGAGGGTGACGGTAAGGTAAGGTAGAAGCTCACACTCTCAGAGAAATGAGTGCCGATGCGCAGGTAACAGACATGAAGGCCGTGATCTGAGAATACTTTGAGCATCCGTGAATGTAGATGCTCTTGAGAGCGTACGAGAGACCAGAGAACCCATTGCTAAATTAGATTAGAGGGCATAGTGGGCGGCGTCTGGGCATGCATCTCACCTGGCAGTTTATCTCGTGCGTGACATTGAAACCCACGATGTTGCAGATTGCAGTACCCAATGCTCCAAGGCGACTGAGCGAGTATAGCTAGACAACCGTGGTATTACGGCGATATCTAGGTGACGCACGGAAGGAAACCTTGGGCGTACCAATAGTGTCCATCGAAATTTTCGCCTACCAGTTATGTAGTCCCACTCGAAGTACAACGTTGTGAAGAAGTCCCAGCTAAATGGATTTCGATTCTCAGCCAGTGAGGGGGACAAGGGTCGCTGCGCACAGGAAAACGCCAACCAGGCAATGCATCACATTCACGAAAGCAGCTTCGTTTCCCCTCAGGATTAGAACGCACACAATTGCAGTTTCTAGGGGGACTCACCGTAGTCGGCTCTGATTACCTCAAAATCATGGAAATTGACCATATTGAATCCAACCACCACTGTAGTACAGTCGCACCGTGAAAGGCAAGCAATCTGGCAGACGCAAAGAAGTTGAGGGAGTGTCTATCCATTCGGGCATCTGTCCACGGCTTTTGAGGCGTTTGGAGTCGAGAGGGAGCAGTCTAGGTACTGTATGGCTTGGGGGGGGGGGAAATCCGAATACCACGGGGGAAGTAGCGGAAGCTGCTAACTTAGGCACGACCTATCCAGGTAGCGACCGTAACTCAAAACCCAAAACGGGGGCACAGTATCGTTTCATAACATCACGATACTGTAACGTACGGGCGTCACCCGCGCTTTGAGCACATACGACGGGGTTCACGGAAACATTTCTCCGCCAACTAAGTTACTCGCAACCGCCCAATGAGGAAATTTCCGACTGACTTCGATCAGACAATCAATTAATCAAATTTGGAGTGTGTCCACAACCACGAGTTAGTTGAAAGTTCTGAGGTTTTGCATACGGTCCCATCCAGTTACCAATATGTAAGAGTGTCCACCGAAGTCGACATTTGTCACCGCGGATTTATTGTACAGTGGGTGATCATGATGGGCGCGGCTTGGGGCGCGGACTGGCAGTGGAGATTAGCATCTCAGAAGCTGCGACACCGGCCGCCGTCATCGATGGTTTCCAACACCACCGATTTGTTCACTTCGCATGTCATGGTACACTTGAGGCTGGAACACTACTCGAGGCTGGATTCGAACTTCACGGAGGTGAGCGCCTACTCGAGATCGTGCGCTCGCATCTCCCCACTGCTGAATTCGCATTTCTCTCTGCTTGTCACGTAGCTGAGGTGACCGAAGAAAAGCATCGTCCATGAGGTACTGCATATTGCAGCATTTTTACAAGGCGTTGTTCTCCACTTCTAGACGAGAACAGGAGATACCGTATCACGAAAGATCGGCGAAAGCCCTCCGGTTCGCGGTGAAGAAGCTGAGACGGATCGCCCTGGAGAGATGGGTGAATTTCGTTCATTATGGTGCATGACCGGGGGTTGTCTGTGAGTATTCGGGTGTTTGAATATAGCTTCCGTGCGTGAAAGGGCTCAAACTGTATAGGTGTCGCGCGGTGTGGGTCATGCCGTCATTCCACAACGAGACGTGACACGTTGTGTACAACGTGGTTGTTCGTAAATGGGTCACTGTAGCAATTATGCGTCGTAATCCACCATACGGTTGATATGTGGAGCACGTCTCATATGGTTTATTTATTTAAGAAAATGGGGGGGGGTGGGTGTGCGCTGATCCCTGTAAGAGCGTGGGTGTGAGCGCAGAAAGAGGCAATGGAGATAGATGGTACTGCGTCTACGGCAAGGACAAGTGGATAACCTAAGGGGGGAAAATTGACAAGCTATCCACTCTCTGGCTCTGGCGTGAGGCTGAGGCTCGACAGCGCGCTCAGGCAGGGTGAGGCAGGTTCTGCTTTTGGGAGAGCAAGCGCGACGGTCTCCTCGATGGCGATCTCGATTTTGGGGCCAGGCTCTGGTTTTACCGCGGTGGATTTCCGAACCTTTGATTTCGCGACCGTCTGAGCACTTGGGCAGAGATTCTGCGTGCTCAGTGTACACATATTGCACTTGGGGCCGATGGGAAGACAGACGACCTATTCGCTTCGTCAGCGGCGGCGGAGCGCAGATCTGGATGACAGACCTGGCCAAAGCCGACAAGGAGATGATTTATCTCTTTGTGGAATTCGGTAGGCAGCCACGACTGCAAGTTGAGTCTACATCCAACGCGCGAAAAGAAAAGAAATAGAATACCGTCAGCGAGAGCCAGAACCGCCGGGAATATCTCCTCACCTGGTCTCTTCTGGATTCTTCGTAGGCGGCTTATGCCATTTGAGCCTGTTGGTGATGCGTTGCACGTGGACGTCTACACCGATGCCCACGTTTCTAATCTCGCCCAATTATTCAGTCCAGCACGACGCGATGGAAAAAGAAGATGATGACGCACATATCCCAGGCGGCGTGTAAGCAAAGAAAAGCCATTTTGGGGCCCACGCCAGGCAACGAGCACAACTCGTCGACCGTCTTCGGGACGTCCGAGTCAAACTCGTCTCGCAGGCGCTGTGCCGCCTGCTTTATGTACCTCATCGAACCCTCATACGAAAAACTGTTTGGTTGGGAGGAAGAAAAGGGGGGACTGACTGTGTCTTCCGGCGCCAGAAGCCCACCTTGCTGATGCAGTCGGCGATGACGTGCTCCTCGGCAGCGAGCAGCGCGTCGAGGCTGACCGTGCCGCCGAGCGCAGCGCGCAGCTTGTCGACCGCTGCATCTGTCACCTCGTCCTTGGTCTGCGAGGAGAGCATGAGCGAGATGAGCGTCGCGAAGCGCTTGTTCTGGCCCCGCGCGCCCAAGGTCAGTCCCTATTGGAGAAGCTGGGAAGAGGAGGAGGGAGGCGCACCCGTGGCTCCGTCTCCTTCCACTTGGCAGTGTCGCAGCCCATCGTGTCGACAGGCGCAGGGAGGCGCGCGCGCATCTCCCGGATCGCGTCGTACGTCTCGCGCCAGTGCGCGGGCGCTGGGTGCGGGGTGTCCAGGGCCCGCTTGATCTCCTTCGCCTTGGCCTTCCGCGGCGACGCGGCAGTTTTGGCCCTCTTCTTGCTCCTGCTGCCGTTGCCGAGGGCGTCGTCGTCGTCGTCGTCGTCATCATTCCCAGTCGAGGGGAGAACCTCGGCTTTGGCTTTGGCCTCGGCCTTGATGCGCTTCGAATGGCGTTCCGACACGGGCGCGTCCAAGGTCTCGTCGTCAGGGTCCTCGAGCTTGAACAGAGTAACCGATTGGTCGGCTGAGCTTTGCTGCGCGATGAGACGCGTCGGTCGCGTGACTCGCGTCGACGAGCCACTGCGTCTCTTCATGGTGAAGTATGGCTCGCGACTAGCAAGCAAGGCGCGTGGTGAAAACGACCGGATCAAGGTATTACATAAACCATCGGCACTTCCTGGTTCCGCGTTGGTGAGTTGGTAAGATCTCTCGGGCTTCTACAAATCAACCGCGGGGATTTCGTACCAACCATCAAAGGTCTCCGGTCTCCAGGATATGCTCTCGGGTATCTTTCTTTGGGTACAAAAGAGACATTCTCATCTAATTTACTGTCAGTCAGTCTATTGTGATCGTATGAAAGAGCGCGCGCTTGCCATAAGCAATGCACATAGTACAGTACGTGACAAAACAAAAAAAGGAACATTACTACAAATATCTCCAGTCCGTGCTATTATCATATAGGTCCAAACCCACGTGCGCGATCACAACATTGCGAGAGCCGCAGATGACAGAACACTGGCAAGTAATGCCAATGGCGCAGCTATCGGCAGCGCGAGCGCGCTGCTTGTGCCCGGCGTGGGTAAAAAGTGCTTCGCGTCCTCTGCTTGCTCGGCGGCCGTTTCCTACACAAGTTACGACGCACGGGTCATCTATACGGATCATAGGTAGGGGGATGTGACGTCAAGACTTACCTTGAACGCGAGGATACCGACCAAAACGCCCAGGATGAAGAAACAAAAGGCGATGAGGAGCCAGATGACGCCCCACACTTTGGGCCGGGTGACAAAACGTTTTAGTATCACAAAAAAAAGAGGAAAAGGGGGAGACGGATTACCTTGGGAAGGGAAACACCCGCAGATCTTTGCGAACGCAGACGCGTCGGACGAGTTCACTTTGCGTGCGATGGTGTCATCTACATAGAGAAATACAATTAGTTGCTGACCCTTTCCCTCCAAAACATTCGAACACCTACCAATGACATCCCAAAGGACGTACATGCACGACATAACGCCGATGAACAGTACCTACCACGCGCGATGAGCGGCAGGAGCAGTGAACGTGGCAAAAGAAACTCACGAGGTAGCGCAGCGCCACACCGCCCTTGACGAACCAAAACAGGATGATCAAGCCAGACATGCCCAGCAACAGCACCCACGTCCTGGTCGCCAAAATCAGCCCGCCGACGCCACCCAAGAGGGAACGAACAAACTCACAGGAGATTGCGGCGGGCCCACCAGAGCGTAAAGAGGAAAAAGACGGCGAGGACTAGGCTGGCGACCTTGCTGGCATCGGTGTCGAACCCGCACGCGATGAGCGCCGCGCCGATCAGGCCCGACCCGAGGTAGCCAGCGGGGAGCGTAAGCCAGGCGATCCCGCCGGACATGGTCGTCGCGCCCCCCTCGTCCGCTATCCGTACGGGTCAGTTGGTGTCGCTTACTGCTCGACTAGGGAGAGGGGACGTACGGTCAAGCTCGATCGAGTGAATGTGTGCGCACGTGAGCACGCCCATGAATGCATGGCTCATCTGTACCCGCCCCAACGAGTCAGTCCGTAAGTCCACGACTCAAGGAAAACCCAACAATGGGTATAGTACCTCATGGAACCCGACCGTGAGCAACCTGCAAAGGTAAAGGCAACGGTCGCTCAGTTTTCTTTCAGAAGAAGAGGGGAGAACGCACTTGAACGGGTAAACTAATTGATCATCGAAAGCCCCAACCAGTGAGCAAAATCGACAAGGAAATCGACAAAAGAGGGGGAACGAGACCCACTGATCAAGTTCAGATATGGAACATGCCTATCGAAACGTCGATGCGTACGCGCGTGTCGGCACCAGTATCAGCACTTTTCTGAAGGAGAGAAGGGGGTAGTGACGCACCATAGGATACCGATGATGATGATATAGCAGCCAGCGATGATGAGCGTCGTGCGCTGCGTCGCGTTGGGGGTTAAATCCGAGCTACGTGCGACTAGTTCGTGAGTGGTATCATAGTCGTGAGGGTATAACAAAGGCATCTGTAGTAGTCGAGGGGTGGGGTGGAATACTGAAGAAAACGACAAGGGTATTGCGAATCGCGGGATATTATACCCACGGACGACCCAGGAATCGACACGTGCAGAATGCACAGCAAAGTACAGTCCGCAGCAGGTTTACTGATCCTGTCCTATAAACCCGAACATCGGGCAGGACCCCAGTCACGCTTTAACACACCCCAATTTAGGAAGGTCTGCTCAGATTGCAATTCTTAAGGCTTAGCACGCAGTGGTGTATGCATAGTAAAGTAACTGGGATGTGCAGTCAATTATACAGGTTAGAATGAACGATATGAACTTGAGCGAGTCAACGGGGTGTCAAAAGTTTGACACCAATCGATGACGTCATGTATCCGGAAGTCCCCGCGCGTCGAGACACCTCCACAGCCAGCACAGCAGCAGATTCTAGTCAACCATACACAATAGATCGTCCCGTTGATACCTTCAACTGTCCCTCTTCCATAGTATCTATGCCCTAGGGCACCAAAACTAGCATTTACGCTCCCTAGATTCACTGGCACGCTGGGCAGGGCCACCATTGTCCTCCACTTACCACCACGTCCCTTCCTTCCCTCCAGAGCACATTCTGCACACCATCTGTGCCCTCGCCTCAGACATGCCAAGGACCACTTTCAGAATGATGTGTGGGCCCTTCCACCGGTGCACACAGGTTCGTTGATATTCTCTGGCACTCGACCGATAAAGCGTCGCGGTAGAAATAGAGCCCCTCTAAGTAGCCCGAGCGCGTCATCTGTGGCGAACCTGCAGCAGATGTGCATCTACGATGGTGTTTGGCGATAAGCCGGAATGAGATAATGCCGACGTCAATTGGAAGAACGCTGCAGTTGTGCGGTTCGTGTGTGAAAAACGACCTACTAAACAATCAAGGACAGCTTGACTTCTTCACTTGGTCACCACCTTCAAGTTCACCGCCGCCCTCACAATCATCGTTGTGGCTGTCACCGATGTCGCCTCACCGTCGTCGTCGTCATCTATGGCTCACACTCCACGGAAGCGGGTTAGCGTCGTGAGGGATCTTGCGTGCCGCGTCATGGCAGGTCTTGCACGCTGTAACAGGGTGGCAGACCTACGTGCTGTGAATGGTGGGGGCGGCGGCCACGGGCTTGCATGCAGCAAGGCAGAGGCGGTGGCGGGAACTTGTGAGGGGCACGGGGTATGGGCTTTGTAACGCTAATGAGAAATGAAACAAAAACAAAAACAAATTCATCTTGATAGACTGGGCCGAAGCCCAGCTCGTTGTTGGCCGTTTCTTCGTGGCCACCTGGTTGCGGTCATTGTGGCTTGCGTGCTCGTGGATGTGTTGCAGCGACAACGGGTGTGGGGTTAAGAGACGGGGACGGGGACATGGCGGTGGCTTGTGTGCCAGTGCCAGTGGAAGGGGTACGTGCAGCGGCAGCGGCAGCAGCTCCTCGAAGAGGACCGTTAAAAGAATAAAAGTAAAAAAAAGTAAAGTAAAAGAAAAACTACTGTTGAGAGGAGCGATCGATGCAGCATTCCTTGCGAGTCGCAGCTTTGCTTATCGAACTTCAAAGGGAGAGTTTGTGCCGCGCTGGCTAAGGCGCGAGGAAGGGAAAGGGCGGGGCGGGGCACTAACCTGACGATTTGTGGGGGGAGAGGGGAGGTCTGCTTCTGGATTTATTCTAGTACGCGGTCTCGGAGCATGTACAGGCGTCGAGCTAATTACTGTAGAGAAGTATGGGGTTCATGCCCCGGATGTGTGACTGAGGTGAGAATAGGTATAGAAAACGGGCGAAAGCGCGAAGCGCATCTCGATCGAGAATGAGGGTCTCCATTGCCGAGGCGAGGTCGCGACGGGGTCGCGACGGGTGGGTGGGAACATCCCGAGCGACCAGTCGAGCGGTGGCGATCCTCATCTTCGCTCGAATACAGGGCGTGGCGGGCGGGTTAAAAATAAAGGGTCCGGTTCTTCAGACCAGGATGAAAAGGTGGGAAGAATAAGCATGTGCTGCTTCGCCTGCTCACTCAAAGCAAAGACTATGTTCAGAGCGTCTAACTTACAAACATTGCGTGGCGTGATGGTTCACTTTCCCACACTACAGATTGAGCCTCCACCGGTACTAGAGATGTCAACGAGTTACAGTATAACTCGCGTTCATCAAACACCCTTTCGGACTCAGCCTGCCTATGACAAGGCCCCCATTATGGATCGTTCAAAAATTTAGCGAAATTATCGCTCGCTAGCGGGAGGTTTTTCCTGATGCTTGGGTAATCGACAGCTCCCACTATCCTCCTTTTCTCCCTTTCCGTTTCTCGGTTCTTATTCTCTCTGTCTTGGCTTTTGTCTGCCATGCCCGCAATAATCCCTGTGGACAACACCCTTGGGGCGTTGTTCATCGGTACCGTCCTCTCGTCTATGTGCGTCTCACTGTCCGTAATACACTACGCAGGACCTGATCGCACCCCAATCGATCATCTAGTGTCTATGGTGTCACCTGGTTGCAAGTCCATTCCTACTATAGTGCCAGTGGTCACTCCTCGAAAGATCGGTGGCCTCTGAAGTCCTTTGTGAGGCCCCCCACGTGCTATGTCACATACTCGGGATCTTAATGAAGCTTTGCAGGTCGCTTTTTTGATGTATATATTTTCGAAAGCTTCGCTATCAAATACATGATGATAACATCATCTTCGACTAGGCTTTTTGACACGGTCGGCCTAGTTTTATGTATTTATACGACTTATCAATTTGGCATCACAAATTTTGGGGATTATCGATCTCTCATAACCGACATATGGTAAGCCGCTCGAAACGTACTGTCCGACGCTGATTGAGGTTCTTATGGGGCTTCTAGGAGTCACTCTGTACGTCTACCGTAGCACAGAGCTCGTCCTAAGACTTACAAATATCCTAAGGCGATGTCTTTATCTGCCCGTGCGCACATCCGTTATGACTAACTCTGTTCGCAATTCTTATTCATACTATGTAACCAGTTGTTTTGTCAGTTTCTGTACAGCAGTACGTTTTCGTGGAGAGTTCGTGAAGCGACTCTTACTGAAAGGACGTAGCTTCTACGCGTATAGGATCTATCGTCGTGAGTTTACTGGTGTTTTTATTTTTTGAGACTTACTTTATTCCAGTGGGCGGGGGTTCTCAATATCTGCCAGCAGCGATTGTACGTTCATGCGATTTATCCGAGGCTGGTACCCGCTCACATGAGTAGTCGGTGACCTCACTGACAGAATTTGGTGAGTTCCTCCCTAGTAGCATTCCTCCGGACTTTTCAACTTATTTTCAACCGACATTTGTAAGGTGTTGGGATCGGTATGTTTCTCCCTTCTGTTCCCTTATTTGTGAGTCGCTAAGGCAAATATCGTCGTCTTCCAGTGTACAGTACAAAACTGTCAGCCGTCGTTGCACGTATTCTTTTCCTTGTTTTTACTTACTGGTTCTACCTACATATAGCATCACGCACATACACGACCCGTACTCGGGCAGCTTTGAGGCACGTTTGCTCCTCGTCTGATGATGTGGGTTGTGGTCTCTAATTGCCATTCATGCCAGGGGCTTTTCATTGCTACATTAACTCTCAAGGTCCTCTGCGACATCCTCGTTACTTCTGGAATGGTTTATTACCTCTTGAGTAACCGCACTCACGTCCAGAGGTACGTTCGTGCCCGAACATTGAAAAAACGCCAATACCCTGTTTAATATCTCTCTCTAGAACAGACAACGTGTTGAATCTTCTCACGATTTATTCTATCAATTGCGGCATACTTCACTTGTGAGCCAGTGCGTCAATCGGTGTCGACGTTTTTCTGACAATTGTGCTATCTTGCAGAGTGTCTGCCATCATTTGCGTCACCTTGGTACTGTTCGCTGTTACCCCGTGTGCCCTATGGTCAAATACTGACTCCTTGAACGAAGTTCGCCAGGTATCCAGATACGCTCATGTATGCCCCGCCCCTCTTCATCACATTCCGGCTCTCTCTCTGCGCGTTCATGGCCATGTGCGTCTTCTTTGTTTGTTCTTCTTCTGAGATCTTCCTGATCCCTGACACCCTATCCCAGCCTGAACTCACGAGATTACCTCCGCGAGACGCTCGACGGACCGGGAGGTGTTGTTACCACGCTCACCCAACTCGAGGTCCGCACGGGCACCACAGTCCCATGGGACGCACAAGATACAATGAAACCAAGCACCAACACCGCTGTCTCGCAGAGCCTTCCACCAGCTTTTGTTTCCTCCAATGCACCCTTCTCAGACGGTGTCATAGCTTTCGACATAGAAAAGTGTTGACATCCAGCGCACTTGATGCACGATGACCTTCCGTCTTGCGTACTTTAGCACAATACATCCGTCTCCGTCCTGTCCCCCTACTAGTATGACAGTCGTACGTATTTGACTTCTGCCTCCGTAGTACAAATACTTTCGTTTCCCCATACGTAGCACCTCGGACATCGCTCGTACACGAGCGATCCTGAGGTGAGCTTACTTTACCACTCATTGACTTTCCAGTACGCTTATGCCTAGTAAACTTGTGTTCTATCTAGGTAAATACATTCGAGACATCGCTTGTACACGCGCGATCCTAAGACTTGTGTTCTATCTAGTTCGCCTCGTGCGCTGCTCCCAAGCTCCCTAAACTATCCATAACTTACAAAAAGTACCAAGTGTCCCCTGTGATGCGATTAGGTGAGAACAGTAGCGATGAAGTAATTACGTTTTAGGGACTCGTTTTCGAGCCTACTAGCGATTTGGTAGGGCCCCGACCGAAATGCAACACGTATACGTGTGTTGTGCACGTGCCTATTGTTGCGATGACCTCAAATTTTCTTGCACGTCACCACGTTCTGATTGAGACGATCACATCTGTTACACTGATGCCGGGGTCCCTTTCAGATCTCGAGATTGGGTGTGTTGGGGGTGCACTTTACTGCTCGTTCGACAAATAGTTGCATCTCCAATTTCTTGCCGCGCACCCCCCTGTGAAGTATACCATCTTAACGATTCAGAAGAAGACTGGGCTCTCTTGACTGAGCTCTCTTGAAGATGGTTTTCCTATCAGACAGGGGTGTCAATTTGCGAATATCCGGCAATTCTGGGCCACATGAAGTCATACACTGCGATGGAAGTTTGCTCGTTCCGTCCTTGCGTTTCTCGATGTCGTCGAGACGAACAGCCATGCGGCTGCTTACATTGCTAATGCAAGAGGAATGAAGGGGTGAGACAGATGATGCTAGGATCTATGTGACAGCAAATAGGGTTATTCTGCGTACCCGATGCAATGTACACGATCTTTCATTTGAAGGGGCACCGCAGACTTCGACAGACAATTTTGTTGGCCAGACGGACGGACGGATGGGAGTGTGGGTCTATCGCACCTGGCGAACTTCAGCTTAAGATCCACACTGCACGCCCGGCCCTCCTCCCCACATCGCGCGTATATCGCCTTCGATCTGAGCTTACACGGACGCGTGAAGTACGGGGCCCAGGGCCACATGCAAAATGCATCAGCGAGGTCGATGTTAAGTGGCACAAGGGGTGTAAAGAATGTGGGGAAACACGGCATAGGATGAGAGACATGTCGGGCATTCTCACCATCTCGAGATCGTCCAGCACCGTTAGGCTACGCGTCCTCATCAAGCGTCGCATCCCGCGCCATGTGGTCTCCATCAGCCCGAGTGCCGAAACCGGCCTAGTCGAGGACTCCAGGATCTAAGTCTGTCATCCTCCAAGTAGCGCTCAGAATGCCCGAGTGTCTACATTAGACGAGTTTTCGATACCCCAACGTAGAAAGAAGACTTTGCACGTTCCTGAGAAATGAAATTACAGACAAATATCCGATCAGATCTTTTATTACATCAGTGATACTATCAACAGAAGGCGGTCCCGGAAAAGGAAGGAATGATAGTGACTACAGTAAGCAAAACCAGCAGTCACTGCAGTAAGTTAGTAACCAAAGGAAGGAGCTTTTGACTAAGCGAAAATGCTTCGGTGGCTGACTCTTGGGCTGACTTCCAACAAAGTATGCATGGCAACAACTTGCTGCAAAATGGCAACACGAGCGTTAACATGTTTTAGAACGAAATGAACCTCGAGGCGGAACGGGATTCCGGCACGGGGGTGAGGACCTTGTATGAGGCCAATCGATGACGTCATCAGCCGGAAGTCCCGGGCCATCATATTATTGCACATGAGACACCTTCCGCACACCGTGTCCACAGCAGCAGGCACTACAATTCCAGTCTACTTTACACAACAGACCATCCCGCTGACACCTTCATCACCATTGATACTTCCACGCTGCCAATGGTCTCACTTCTATGGTCTCACTGTCCCTCAGGCCACCAAAACTAGCACTCGAATTCACACCCCCTACATTCGCTGCTGGGCAGCCTGGGCCATAATTTTCCTCCTTCACTACCGCCATCACGTCCCTTCCTTCTCTCCAGAGCACGTTCTACACGCACCGTCCGTGCCCTCCGAGTCTCCTCGGACACGTCCAGGAGCACTTTCAGAGTGCGCATGCAGACCGTTCTACTGGTGCACACAAGTTCCTTGATATTCTCAGGCATGCGACTGATGAAGTGTCGCGGTAGCAATGAAGCCACTGCGTCCTCTCTAAGTGGCGCGTCATCTGTGGCCACATGTGCGTGATGTTTAGCTTGTAGAACAGTAGCCCCTTCGCAAGTTCCTCCGGCATGTGATCTATCGCAGCAGATATACTCCCGTGATGGGTTTTGGCGATCAGTCGGAATGAGATAATACCGACGTCAACCGGAAGAACGCTACAGTTGCGTCAACGGTGTGGGGAAAAACGACATTTCTGTAGAATGGACCGCCCACCCAACAATCAAGGATAGTTTGACTTCTATTACCCATACACGTCTTTTCCCGACCATCCAATGAGTAGTCTGACAGGCATCACGCGATACAGAGGCAGGCCAACTGTATGACCAAAACTCCCAGAGATATTAGTTTCAGACAGCCATCAACCATCGAATCTAGAACGAGTAAAGAACAGGTCCCTAAGTGGACCGAGAAGGTAATTATTCTCGAAAGAGGTGAGCTTTGATGTGCAAACCTGGTGAAACAGGGGACATGTCGTGATGGCGGAAGTAGTGTGGACAATAACACCACCCGTAAAGATACATACAATATCATGGCTTCGTATATGGACGGAGCATGGACTCGGACTCGGTTCTACTGTTGGTGTTCTTCATTCGAGGGATACAGTACATCAGACCAATCCATCAGACGCCAATCCAACATGCGAAGCGGCCTGTTGCACCCAAGTACGGCCAGGAATAATAGAGACGCCAAGAGGCGCCTTTTTTGACTCAAACTCGCGAGTTGCACGGGTGTGAACTCTCGAGTTAAGAGTTGGTGTCGAGCTGCCAACTCGAATCGGACCGCATCAACTCGCGGCAACACTATACTTACCTATGAACCCTGCTCTTGAGCCTGTGTTTCAGAAGTCAGGTATGGCAATCTGACAGCTACTGTAGTCCTGTACCATGCGTTGACGCCACAAAAGCTCCAGGTAGCGCGTGCTCGTTCGCTTCCTTTGATCGATCTTCCGAGCGACTCGGAGTCGGCAAGTAAAGCCCGATCACGAACCCTGCGATGTGTACTCACAATCGATCAAGAGCTGTGTCCTCCCTGCGCTGGCGAGTAGGATTTGAAGCGGCCCAGCCAGCTCCATATTGCCCTCAGGGTCCCCCCACCAAATATATTTAAGGCTTTAGACCTAGCTCTCTAATCCCACGAGCCGCCTCCCTCGCGAAACACCAGATCATGCCGTCCGTTCTTCCGCCTATCCCACCAAATATCGCGGAAATGTGAGTACCGTTGACATCTGAGTCGACTCGGATTCATTTAACCTTTCTTTATCTTTAGAACTGCGCCTCTTGTATGTGCACTGCCAACATGCAACGGATTTTCTTATCATGACGGCGGGGCACTCACTCATGTCTTCCTTGCGTCGTTCGTAGCTCCTCGGGATTGTCTGGAACTGGTGTCTTTATGGCATTCTGTTAGTCCAGTTCTGTGAGTGGCCTTCCTCGTAATCCTGGGCGATACACTGATTGAATGGTCAAGACGTGTACACCTATAACTTCTCAACGGACAAGAGGTTCCTCAAGCTACTAGGCAGGAGAATTCCTCTCGTCCCACCATATTTACCTCTTACTTGCCAGCGTTATATAGTACTGGGGGTATTTTTAATGGAGACGTTGCAGACGGCACTCAGCTGCGCAGACCTATACTATTGGTTCGCCTCTGGCTTTGGCGATATGAATCGCCTCGCTTCGCCGTATGCCTCCTCTTTCGACGTGTCGATAATTGGATCCGTGGTTGGCCTGGCTGTTCAGTTTTTCTTCGTGTATCGTATCTGGTTGCTTGGCAACAAGGGATATTGGTATTGGTGGCTATCCGGAGTCATCTGTGTGGTGGGCCCCACTGTTGTAGGCTCCGCTTCTCAGAAGTCCTTACGGTAGCACCTTCGCAGATTTCCACCGTCGACACAACGGCGGCCTTTGCGGGGGGTATCTATGTGAGCCTTCCTTCGTTTCATGCAAATTCGAGCGTGGCTCAGGAGTAAGCAGACGCACATACGGGGGCACTTTGCCAGCGGTCGGTGGCTCAAGATCCTGGCGATGGTAAGACCATTGAGGTTGCGGGCTATGCCATAGCTAGCTCTGGCTAACCGTTATGCACTCACACCAGACGTGGCTCATTGGAAACGCCGTGTCCGACACGCTGATTGCCTGCGCAATGCTTTATCACGTAAGTCCGTTCCCTGTCATTCAGTGAAGGACCGCCCAGAGCTCGGTGATGGCACCACTTCGTATAGCTGGCCAGGAAACTCAAGAGAAGGGACGGGTATTTTAGTGGCCATGCTCTGATAAGCATCGTGAGGTTGACCGTCGAGTCCAATATTTTGACCAGTACGTGTATTGTCGATTCTGGTACGCCAGCTCCTCTCACGCGGGGCACTGCAGCAACTGTGAGTATCGTAGCCGCAGTCATGGTCGTCTGGCATACCGTACGTGATCCCTCGTGGTGTCTGTCTCCGCTATGTGCTGATGCATCGACACGTTCACTCGGGTGCAGGACAAAAACTGGTATATATGCCCGTAAGTACTAGTGACTTACCCACACCCGTTTCAATCATACAAACTTGTCATCTGAACACGCCGCTCGCCCAGCACTGCCATTATCGGAAAATTGTAAGGACCATCTACGGGCCAGTCCCGTTGAGGGCGAATCCAATCTCACGTTTTGACAGATACTCCAACACCCTCCTCGTCTCGCTCAACAACCGCATCTCGATCCGCGATACGATGGCATCGCGAGGGGCCATCAGATCACCAGGGGGGCCCTTCCCTCGTAGCGGGCACTCTGAAGGCGCAACGGATATAGTGCTCATGGACTTGGAGAAAACTTCCGAATCGTCGTCGATTGTAAAGGCACCCGTTAGGGGAGAGAAGCCCATAGGTCGTCAGTGCGTTTGAATTGGATCGTCCCGTCCGTGATTGCAGACATAGCATGACTTCGTACGCATGTCCGATTACTGTCTGTGTAGTACGAAGGCTAAACCCGTGATACACATCCAACACGATCTTTCATTGAAGGGGCACCGGGGCGTTCTATTGCCTCGATAAGATCCGTGCGCCACTCGGGGACAATACTGAGCATGCAGCAATCTACGCACGCAGACGTCGTTCGTTCTTCGCATGGGAATGTGTGGGTCTATCGCACCTGGCGAACCTCAGCTCGAGAGATCCACGTTGCACGCCCGGCCCTCCTCTCCTCCTCGCGCATATATCGCCTTCGATCTGAGAGCTAGCACGGACGCGCGATGCACTAGCACAAAGCGTGTAAAGAATGGGAAACACGGCATAGGATGTCGGGCATTCTCGCCATCTCGAGGTCGTCCAGCCTGAGCGCCGGCGTTAGACGTTGCGTCCTCGTCGAGCGACGCATCCCGCGCCTTGGCGATCTCCATCAGCCTGAGTGCCGAGACTGGTCTGCCCAGTCGAGGACTCCAGGATCTAGGTCTGTCGTCCTCCAAGCAGACGCGCTCATAACGCCCAAATGTCTACATTAGACGCGTTTTCGACACCCCAACGTAGAAAGAAGACTGCACGTTCCTGACCTGAGAAAACAAATGTCCGATCAGATCTATTATTACGTCAGTGATACTATTACAAACCAACACCGGCAAATTAACATCTCGACATTCGCGGCGCACGGCTCGGTTCCGAACCACACACTTGGACTTGGTGCCACTTTTGGAGAGAATGACCCATCGATGTAGAGACGGCTGTAAGGAGTAACTTACTACATATTGATCGGGCCAGACCATCCGATGATGGCTGGGGTGCGGTCCGATGTTCGAACCAGGACATTAGATCATGAAAGGGAAAAATAGGCATTGCGAGGGGATATAATAACATAGCAACTAGTCGACGCGAGTGTGCATGCATGTACACTAGAGTGGGAATGGAACACATGGTAATAATCGTCATGACAGACCGGCACACAAAACAAGGCAATAGACAAACCAACACACGCGGCACGGTCAACGGCTGTACAAAATGAGAGAAAGATGGAGTGGTAGCAAATCACAAGTCGTCGTCGTCGTCGTCGACATCTTCGCCGCGCTTCTTCCTTGCCAGACGTTCCTTCTTGAGTTTCCGTGCCTCGTTCGATGTGACCTTCTTCGTCTTCTTCGTGTCCACCTTGTTCCCCATAGCGTCATACTGATCCTCCTCGGGTCCATCCTTCTTGTCAATCCGCGCTCCCGAGCCCTGGCCCTCGACCCAGTTGTGACCGGATGCCTCGAGACGACCGTCCCGCATCGCCCAGACCTCCTGGCAGAGGGACTCGGAAAAGTCGCGGTTGTGGGTGATCACGAGAACACCACCCTCGAACACCTTGAGAGCCGAGATAAGCGCGGCAAGCGACTCGCGGTCGAGGTAGTCTGTGCGTGTCACAAGCTTGTCAGTCAACGCCGACTACGACAAAGAATGAGAAACGTACTCGTCGGCTCGTCCAAGCACATGATGTGAGGCCGGCGCCATGTCGCGGCACCAAGCACAATCTTCACCTTCTGACCACCAGAGAGACCGCGCATACTGTTGTGCGACACAAACTCCGGCTCGAGGCCAAAGTCGGCGAAATGCTTCTCGATCTCCCGACGCACAAGTGGGCGAAGCAGACCCAGTCGCTGCGCCTCACGGGTATCCACCTCGAGCACCTTCTTCTCAAATCCACGCTTGATCAGGTCGTCACGCGGTAACCAGATGTTCTCCGACGAGCTGAGGCCCTTGAACGACACCTCGTACTCGTACGATTGCTTTAGCTTCTTGCGCGACACGATCTCATCGATGAATCGTTTCTGGCCTTCCACAACGACGAGCGCACCGTCCTTCATCTTCTTCTCTTCCTCAGCAGAGATCTGGCGGCTTGCCTTGCCCATCTCCTCCAAGTCCTCACCAGTCTGATAACGCCAGAGCATGTACTCGAGTGGTGTCTTGTCGAGGTGGTGGTCGATGTGGTGGAACGCGTGCTGGGCGACGTAGCCAATGACCAAGTTGGGGTGCTTCCACACCTCACCGCCCTTGTTTGCCTCCATCTCGCCGGTGAGCAACTTGACGAGAGTAGACTTGCCGGATCCGTTCGGGCCGAGGACAGCGACGCGGGACGACAGGGAGACTTGGAGAGTAATGTCGTACAACTGTTGCTTGGGCTGGCTCGGGTACTGGAAACCAACCTTGCGCATCTTAAGCAAGGACTTCTCCTTGGTCTTGACACCATCAAGCAGCGGCGGGTCGGGGAGCTTGAACGTGTAGTCCTCAGCCGCCTCAAGCGTGTAGTACGACTTGGCCTCAGGAACGGCCTTGACGAATGCCTCAAGGTTACCACGGTAACGGCGAAGTTTGAAGCGGTTGAGGTGGAGAACATCAGTGATCGTGTTGTTAAGGAAACCGGAGTCGTGAGAGACGATGATCGACGTGCAGTGAGTGAGACCGGTAAGGTAGCCTTCGAGCCAAGCGACATTGACGACGTCCAAGTGGTTAGTCGGCTCGTCGAGTAAGAGAATGTCGGCCTTGAACAGCATCGCACGGGCAAGCGCGAGCTTCATCTTCCAACCACCAGAGAGCGAACCGATGGCAGACTTTTGGCGCTCCTCGTCGAAGCCGACTGATGCGAGAGCTTCAATGACCTCCTCCTTGTCGGCAAGGATACGCTTATCAGTCAGGATGAACTCAAGCACAGAAGTGTCCTCCTCGGAGCCGTCGATGTCGTGCTCGACGTAGAAGGTGCGGACCTCATCGGGAGAAGGGAAGCCCTCAACTTGGCCGTTGGTAATGGCGCGCATGAGGGTCGACTTTCCGGTACCGTTCTTACCACACAGGCCGTAGCGGTGACCACGCTTAAGACGGAGAGTGGCAGTGTTGAGCAGGATCTTGGCACCATAGGCGAGAGAGAACTGGCAGTTGCACAGGTCCTCACCCTCTTCTTCATCCTCAAGGGCCTCTTCGTCATCAGTGTCCTCAGACGCGGAGCGCACGACCCAGTCACGAGCAATCGTAGTAGGATCAGGGCTCTGAGCGAGGAAACCCAAATAAGGAATGAGCGTGTCCCACTCGGGGACATCGAAGTTCTTGGCATTAACGAGGTTGGCCGCGAGACGCGCGACGTGAATGGCAGAAGTGTCCGCAACAGACGGAACTGGGTTGGCGCCAGCCTTTTTGTAGATCGAGATAAGGAGGTGACCGAGTTGACCAGCCTCGGCCGACTTGAGCGGAGGGAGATCCGAGCCATCACCGGTGGGGACCTCTCCGACCTGACGAAGGGTGGCGATCGCACGGCCGACAACGCCGCGCGCCTCGGGGTCGCCAATGGTATCCTCAACCTTGATGAGACCAGGAAGGAGTTTGGGCAAGAACGGGCGGACAGTCACAGGCGAGTCAACGAGCTTGGCCATGTTATCAACGATGCTGTAGACGACGAAAGGTCAGTAAGGGATGGTGAGTAACACATAGCATACACTTACACAGCGACCTTGCGCTTAGTGGCAGTCAACTTTTCAGAAATTCCACGAGATAGAAGGGGGACCATTAGGGAGAGCGTAGCCGAATCCACTTCCGAAACGAATGTCGTAGCCGAAAGAAGCTGGATAGTGTTGGGGACTTCCTCGACCGGATTAATCAAAGATTTAATAAGGGCGGGAATGAAACGTTCAATGTCCTTGTTGGAAACGAGAGCGGTGGCCTTCGTGAGCGACTCGCGGGCCTGCTTCTTGACGTCAGCCTTTGTGTCCCAGATTGCCTCGGCGAGGATGGGGACGATGTCGGGCATGAGCTTGGCGGTCTGCAGGGGTGCGCTGATGATGAGCTGGTCGAGGACGGTGAGCGAGCCCGTCTTGATCTGCCACTTGCCGGCGGACTGGATCTCGTGCAGCAGCGCAGGGAGAACGAGCGCCGTGCCCCAAGGGTTGGCGTTCTGCACGAACGTGCGGACAGCCTCGACGGCGGCGACCCGCACAGCGGGCATCTTATCGGCGAACGTCTCGAGGAGCGCAGCATAGAGACCCGAGTCAATGAAGAAGGGCTCAAGAGCACGGGGTGCCGCCTTGGAGATGGCAATGACGGCCTGGGCGGCGCCTTCACGGGCGCCAGGCGACTTCTTGTCTCCAAGCGCCTTGATGGTGGCGTCGGTAAAACCGGTGGACGTGATGGCGGAAGGGCCGTCCTTTTGAGCGAGGGTGGCGATGCCCTCGGCGGCTAACTGGCGCACAGCCTTGTCGGCGGCGAAGAGGTTGTTAATGGCGGGGCCGTTGGCAACGGCGGCCTTGAGGTCGGCCGGAGAAGGGATAGCGTTGGTGGAGGAAGAGGCTGTAACAGCAGGCATGTTTATATCCTGGGGAAGAGCAAGAGGGTAAGGGACTGTGGGTCGACTGCGGAAGATGGTGATGTCGTACCTCGGTAGGGTGTTATACGGTTCTGTAAAATTTGTCTATGGATCTATGGGGGCAAGAAGCACACGAAGGCAACAAAGACAAAGAATCCTCTAAAAAAGTCTAATGGCCGTAGCCTGGAGAGGACGGAGGTCAGTTGCATGAAAAACGACGGGAGAGAGAAAAATTACCTCTACAGAGAAAATGGAAGAGAGGAAAGGTGGTTGTTAGAGACAGACAAAGGGATCCAATTTTTTGATCTTTTATATGGGCCGATGCGGGCGGTGCTAGTGCCATCTGGGTTCAAAAACCGGAAAATAGAAATTTGATTTCTCCATTTACGGTATCCGGAACATGCGATGACCGATAACAACAACAGCTTCTCCATCCATCTGACTGACTCCATCCATCCGACTCGGAAATGTCCTACTATTCCTTCTCCTCCAATGTCGCGAAACTCAAGGGTTTGAATTGCTACACAATATAAATCAGTCAGTCAGTCAGTGTATTCTTTTCTCAAAAAGAAATAATTAAAGAAAAAAAAGACAAACTGACATAGCCGCCGGCTTCGTAATGCTTGCTGTTCGCTTCTACCCAATGCAGCCGAAGTGCGTGCAAAAATGCCGAGAGGCCCTGACGGAAATAGAGTCGGAAAAGAAGGAGGGAGTCATCAGAAACGCACGTTCCTCGCATGTGCGCACCGCGCGGAACCCATGTACGCACCTCCATGACACACAGTATGAACACCGTCAAGATGAACCACATCACAGAGACGAACAAGAGCATAACAATGCCGAGCACGTCGTCCGCTCCTAGGAAGAGCTCGACCGTCATTTCCCAGAGCACCTCGGACAGCTGCGCGTGCGCGAGCGAGAGTGCCCAGAGACGCAGGTAGGACGCCGTGTGCGAGATGCAGCCGAGACAAAACTCGATCGTGTGAATCACCTGATGGGTCACCACCTCACCAAAGTCGTGCTGCTCCTGCAGTGCCAATCAGAAAACGAAGATAGAAGAGATAAGAAGGGTGTCAGAACTTACGTGCCCTTCGCCCGTGTCCGCCGCGATCGCGCCCCCGTGCCCTTCTTCCTCGCCCTCGAGGTCCTCGTGCCGTGCGCCGTAACCATCGTCGCCGGCCCCGAGCGCCGCATAGCCCTCGTTTTTCGCGCGCTGGCTCTCCTTCCAGAGCAAGTACGGCTTTACGCACAGCATCCAAGGCACGCACACCGCCGCAATGAGCAGTAGCACCGTCTGCACAAAGCCCTGCCCGCGGTACAGTGGCTCCTCAATCGTGCCCGGGGAGAGTATCATCCCGATCAGCATGGTCAGCAGCGACGGCGGTACCGCTGACGATTTGGACCAGTCGACGAGCCACTTGTAGATGATGCACACTACGAGGTAGCCGAATATCGATTGCAGGAAGAGCATCTGCGGGAGGAACCCGTGGTAGATATCCGTGAACCGATTGAACCTCAGGTGGTTCGGAAGTTGTAGACACAGCGCGAATGACATCTGCGCGATCGTGTGAGTTTACTCATGTACCAAACGAAATGAATTCACTTACGTGCAGCACACCGAGCACGATTGACATTTTCATCTTGTATGAATTTGTAAAGATCAGCGCGTTGTCCGCGCCGTGCCAAGCGGGGTCGAGACCGAAAAGGTAGACGTAGCCATTCGGCTCTGCATGCACGACGCCACTCCCTGCTTCAGGGAAGGTCCAGCCCGAATGGAACAGGTGCAGCGTCTTGGAGAATATGTCGTTGTATATAAGGCCCGTGTAAATCGAGAACAAACCCATGAGCAATATGATGTATCGCCCACTAACGTCCCCCTGTCAACAGAACTCTCACGGGGTACCAAAGGGGAGAAAACGCACTAGAAGAACGTTCCGAAGATCTCGCCCAGATCTGCGCGTGCCCACTTGCGCTCGTTGAAGATCATCCACAGTGCAGAGACAAGAATGATCGTTCCGTGTCCAATGTCGCCGAACATGACCGCGAACAAGAACGGGAAGGTGATGACGGCGAAGAGGCCCGGGTTGACCTCCTGGTACGTCGCGATGCCATACGCGTCCATGATCGCCTGGAAGCCTTGCGTAAACTTGTTCGTGCGGTGGAACGTCGGCGGGGTCCTGTTCGTGCGCAGCTCGTGCAAGATAGGTGGCACAGAGGTGCCCGATTCCTCCTGCCCGCAAAAATCAGTGCCAGAAGACACTACAAAGGAAATAAGCGCTTACGGTGGCGTGTCGGAGAGCGAGCTGGATCATAGTGATCTCACGTGTTGGGCACCACCCCTCGGCGATGAGGGTCTTGCGCCCAACGTCATAGTTGAACAGGTTGAGCGTCTCGTACACCGCCTTCTCCTTGCGTACGAGGTCCTCCCAGCTAAGGAGGCTCTCACCGATCTTTGCGAGCTCCGCGCGGCGAGTACTGCCCGTGTTGAACAGGGCCATTTCGAGGTCCTCGATGCGGCCATTCACCTCGCGCAGCGAGTCGACGCGCTTGTCTGCGTTTGCGTCAATGGGGTAGATAGTTGCGCCCAGGGACTCGGACACCCTGCGGATCTTGGCGAGTAAAGCGTCGCCATGCGCAAAGATGATGAACACATTCTTGTAGGTCGAGCTGCCGGTCGCAGCGTCGATGAAGGGCTCGGCAATGTCGGTGTGATTCATGTAAAGGTTGCCACGGAGGACGCGCCAGAGCACGCGCTCAAATGTTGGCAGACGGGTGCGGTCGATAACGCCGGCGACGAACCTGGGACGAAGGCTAAGGAGCCAAAGAATCTTAGAAGGAAAGAAACATACTCGAGGTCGAGCTGAACATTTGGCGCTGAATACTGGTTCTCACGATCGTCGTGCTGAAGCAAAGGGGCAGAGCTGTCGTCAAAAGACGATCGGATCTCGGTTTGATTGTATTCGGCCTAATGAGACCAAGGTCAACCATTTGTCAGCGGAGGGATGAAAGCGATGAAAGTACCCGCTGGAAGAAAACGGCCGTTTCGCGCAGGACATGACGGGCCTCGATGAGCTCCGCCAGGCGTCCACTGAGCACCTCGTAAGCGCTATTCATCTCCAGCGTACGCGACTCGTGCTCGCTGAGGGTGACATCGAGGTCGTCTATGGTCTGAGCCGCTCGGGGGCCCACGGCGATGAGTGGGGCGGAATCGTACAAGGGTCGGATGGGAACGGGATCGCGCTCGCGGTCGATTTGCGCGGAAAAAAAGCGGACGCGACGGGCCATCTCCTCGATGCGACGAATCTCGCCGACAAATGACCGCTGGAAGGGGTTTACATCGGGGTTGAGCTTGAAAGGGGTTAGAATAGATGTGACGATATAGGTGGAGAAAAAATATATACGTCTTTGAACTCGACATTGCCGAGTTCACCGAGTTCGGAAACGGTATCGTGGGCAACCTCTGCTGGGACGAAGAGCTGGACGAGGCTCATTGCCTCGGAGCCTGAGGAAGTACGCCATAAACGACGGCATCAAATAAAAAGAATGAAAGAATAATCACGAAAGAGGGTGGGATATTCATCGAGCACGGGAGTGCCCATGGCTGCTTGTCGGTGTCAGTTGAAGCTGTGTTGTCGACCGCGACTGCGAACCTCGCATGTCCGTTTATTCCCACGCTCTCGGCATTCGCCGTGTAGCTTGAACGGATGTCCGCGGGCGAAGACCTAGGCGAAGACTGTTACCGTAAATATAGTACTGTGCCGCAGTGGCTCAAGCCCAGGCGTCGTGCCGTATCGCGCCTCGGTACGTTTAGCGTGGAGCATTGGACTGGGGGTGGCGGCGAGCGTGACCGGCGTGCGAGAGAGTTTAGCGAACGTGTGTGAGATAACGTGGGAAGCGGACCGAGCAATCTGGTTGACCGGGAGAGCAAGAAAAAAGAGCGAGGCGAGCGAACCACCAACCGTTGCTCCTGTTACTGCCATTCGTTTGTTTTTAAACCATGTTCCCTAGATAAACCTATTCCTCTACCTAATCCCTCCCCCTCACCTCCACGTCCCCCGTCCCGTTCCCTCTCCGTTCCACAAACGTTCCGTGAGCCTCCGATCTCCGATCAGCTCCCGTCACTTCACCGAACCGTAGAGGCTCCTATTGCACCAGGTGTGTCCCACCTACTCGTTCCCAATATCCACTAAACTGTCCCTGCATTACTGTCAACGTCTAGCTCTTTCCCGACATTGTATCATTGTATTGTTTTCTCAAGGTACGTTCCTTCACCACCTTATCACCCCCACTATCATCTAACCTCGAATGATCCGTCCAGCGGCCCTTGTTTGTTCAATTGGAGAGATCCGTTTCTTTTCCGGTACTTCTCTCTCATCTCACCCTCAAGAATGCGCCGAATGACCCCATCCCAGCTCCATTCTACTTCTTTACCTCCCCGGTCTAATGTTGCTCTCCCCACCCTCTCCACCGAGTCCTTATCGCTTCTCTCCTCAACCTCCGTCTACACAGCCTACAGCCTCCTCATCAACCCGCTCACTGAGTGTAATCACCGTCCCCACTAGCTCCTATCCATCATTACAAAATTATTCATTTTCCCCCGCCTCCGAGTCGTCCTTACCGCGCTCAGACCCTTCCCCGAATTCTAAAACCAGCGCATTTTTCGGTTCACCCTTCGAATCGCCATCAAGTCTTCTGTCGTCCAATTCGTCCCAATCAGCCAACTATGTATCCAAAACTTCTGCCTTCTTCTCTAGCCCTTTCGCAGACTTCCCCACTCCGCCTCCAAATCAACAGACCACGCCCCGCGAGGTCCCCTCATCGTCGCGTTCCTTGACCGCTGATTTTTTCTCCAGCACGCCGTTTTCCTCGTGCCCCACATCCCCCCCGAGTCTGCGCTCTAGTACCTCAAGTTCCTCGCTGCGGACGTCGCATTCGCAGGCCCCGTCCCCAGCCCACTACTCCACGGCGCTCCCCCCGGATCAAACCGAAGACAATGACGCTACCCCTGTTCCGAAACCTCGGATGCCCCTGTTGTCCCGTCTCTTCCCTTCGCGATTCTCCAGCAACGCCCGGAGAACAGACGACGATCGTCTGTCTGCCCAACGTGACTTTGTGGATCTCGAGCCCCCTGAAGACGTCCTCGCCGCCTCTCCGTCTACTCTAGAGAGCCCGAGCATCGCCATCGTAGCGCCCCCAGTAGAGTCGTATGCCGCTGGGGCACTAGTGCATCCTTATAATGAGGATGAGCTGTCATACCGACTTGTCCGCCAAGTCGGGCATGGCGCATTCAGTCTCGTGTGGCTGGCTCACGTGGAAAAGGGCCGCAGCGAGGGCACCCTTGTTGCGGTGAAGATGATCACACGTGCTGGCGAGCAAAGCGATGGTGCGGCGAGAAGAGTCGCACGAGGTGAGCGAGTGAGCTTCATGCGAGAAGTCGAAGTGTTACACGTGCGTGAGCCACGACAAGTCTCTTGGCGCGTCGAAATTGATATTACGTATAGTATTTGACGCCCACTCATGCGTCACTGCCACGGCTATATGCGTCATTCACGGTTCGCACGCACCACGTGCTCGTTCTGGAGTACGTTGCGGGCGGCGAATTACTGGATGTGGTCAACTCGGACGAGCAACACGCGCAAGCTGAGCGAACCGCTTTTGCGGCGGATATTTCGGGAACTTGTCAGCGCAGTCGAGTGGATCCACGCGCGCTTCGTAGTCCACCGTGACATCAAGCTTGAGAGTACGCCGATCCCATCCCTGGCAAAAAATTAATTAATTAATTAATGGCATCCTTTGCTTGCACAGACATTCTCCTGACGGCCAACCCCTTCGTCTCCCTGCCCGCAGAAGACCAGCCGCTCGTCAAGCTGACAGACTTTGGGCTCTCGCGCAAGATCGACCCAGACGACCCATGGCTCAGCACGCGCTGCGGCTCCGAGTCCTACGCAGCGCCAGAACTGCTCGTAGCGGCCCACAGCACCACCACCGACGCCGAAGTCTCCGCTCCCCTTCACTCTCGCGCGCGCCGTCCGACGCCCACGGCAGCGGCGGCACACACTCCCACTCCGCATCCTAAGCAGCCGCGCACACGCACACCCGGCATGTACGACGGCCGCGAGACGGACGCGTGGGCGCTCGGCGTCGTGCTCTTTGCGCTCGCGACGCGCGCACTGCCGTTCGACCCCCCGCTCATGCTCGACGCGCCCCCCGCGGACGCGGACGCGGAGCGCGCGCGCAGACGCTGGGTCCTGCGCGTCGTGCGCGGGGAGTGGACTTGGCCCGCTGCTGTTGCTGCTCCCCTGGGCGAGGAGGGGGAGGCGCGCGGCGCGCAGCTCGTGCGTCTCGTGGGCGTGCGGGATGTCGTGGCGCGGTTGCTGGTTTGTGATCCGCGCCGACGGGCACGCGTCGGTGCGCTTTGGGACGAACCGTGGATGAGGCAGGGCGAGGCTGTGGTGCCCTGACTTGTGCCGCGCCGGCGTCTAATTCGAGGCACCCTAGTGCCAAACAAAAACGAGCGATACCGTCCTGCATCCCCCGCAATAATCCGTTCGTGTCCATACATTCCACCACCTGTCAAGAAGCGCGCCACCCAGATCTTAGTATAGACTTTTTTAAAGCACTCACAACCAACCAATGTCGACGAGAGGCTTACGGCGTTGACGCAGAAAATAGGCTACATACTTTAGATGTTTCGTGTTCGATATGTTCTCCTGCTCGGCATTACAGTAGCTTAGCTTGTTTGTTTGTTCCTGTGCAGAATGTAATTCGGCGTCTTGTACTCAGCTGGTTTCGGCCGCGCCAAGATTTCCCACTCCACGGCCTGCCCTTCACGTACATTCGCTGCGGACTACACCGCATCTCCTCTGATACTGCCATCTCACAATCGCACCGCTTTTCCACCGAAGGAACACCAAGATTACTTCGCTCCCTTTGAACAGCCCCTCAGTGCACTGACCTGCGAAAACCTCAGGACCGGTCACCTAAGAACCCGGGTCTTACCGCTTTGACATACCATGACGTCGTCTCTTGCTGCCCACTGCCCCATTCACCAACTGGGCCAGTGCGGACGCTTACTGCGGCCGTCTGCCGTAGAACCCTGATATCTTTAGTAGTTGTAACGTCTCCGGACGATCGGCCTTTGCTTGTCTAGGTGTTATCACCACTTGGCCGTTCGGAGATGAAAGCTGAAGCACGCCACAACGCATGACACATGGATGACTGGGCAAGGACACCATACGTCGTTCTGCTCTCCACTATACCCTATCTGTGATAGCCATACAGTGCATGGACGGAATAGGAAACGGCGGCGGGTGCCAACTAAGGTACCAAAATTGAACGTGCCATGCCGGTTCTGGGAAGGATATGCTTTGACGGGATCCAGATGCCTTGTTTGGGTGTGCGCATGCGCATCAAATTAAAATAGGCACGTCGCTGTGGCGCTGTTCTCATGGGTTTTCAAGCAGTTTATGGGAAGCCTGCATGTCTGCTGGTCACCTGTACCCAAATCTAGCGATCTTCGGCACTTGAGGGCTGAGGGTTAGAGAACTTGCGCCCTTGGACCATTGGTAGAGAAATTAATTCTTGGGTAAAAAAGGTCTAGAACCATACTGCACAGGGTGCCCAGTCAAGGGGAAATTTTTCACGGTACTACTTGACTCGGCCTTCACCTGAGTCCGCCACTGCACCCGTCTAAGGAGCCTAATTGAAGGGACCCACTCCTATATGTAGTTCCCAGGCAAGGAATTTTGGGAGGAACTATACAAAGTCGGTTTGGCACAGAAGGCTAGATGCGTCAGTGTCTGGCCCTTCACGCTGAGAAACTAGAAGACATGGGTGCCAAGTCGCAAATCTCACACCCTCTATTATTGAGCCGAACGATTAGGTTACGATCAAGACCTTATTCAAGGCTTATGCCTCGAGATCGGATGTATGTCGTGAGGAACGCGTTTACGAACTCGACAGAGACGCATCTGATTACCATCCTCGACCCCCGATTCTCCCACACACGAGAGCCAAGCTTATGGGTCCTTTGTAGGACCTTCCTCGTCGTTATCATCATGTTCAAGTTCAGGCCTGTAGGGGTCACGCCAGCGCAATGCGCGACCCACATCCGAGCTGACGGAGACTCGGGCTGTATCGGATAAAACCCAGCAAGAATCGAGAAGGGAATGGCACCCCCCCCCCCGCAGGTCGCACTTTCATCTCTCGTGAGCAGGTTGGTACTATGGACCATCATCGACACTCACCGCAGGAAACTGTCCAACTTGAAAGTTCTTGGGACACCATCCATGTCAGTGACCCTGGATATTCCACACAGCTGTGGAGTTTTCTCGTACGAAATGCAGGCATATCCCACGAGAGTTATCGGGGCAACTCACCACTCCTGTCAATGACTCAGCAATATGGAAGCGGGGACTTCCGTCCGACTGTTGGTAAAGTGAGTCTATGACTTGCGTAGGTTAGTAGGTTTTTTAACATCTCGACGCCAACACAGGTGGACGGGACGGTGAACATTTACAATCCCGTAATTGCAAATTCCTCGAATCACCAAGCGTCAACACTCTCCTGGCTAGACGAGGTCTGTACAACATGCGTTACTTGAGGTACCATTGAGTGTCATGACAAACGAATATCAGATATATCAGACTTCAGTGGACGACAACCCACATCAACGATCATTCATGGCTCCATCGTCCCTCCTATATGTTTTTCCTGGACCTCAAACGCGAGTCGAAGTACCCGATTCCAAAGTCGCGGTGCAGGTAGACTCTATGGCTGATGGGGTCCAGAAGAACACACATTCTGGTAGCGCATCTCAAACCGGTGAGTTGGTTGTCACCACAACATACTATGGTGGCTTTCCTCCTCGCAGACGACCAGACGCTGAACGAATCCCGGGTCATCACAGAAGTAGTACCCAACTCCAGTGACCATGAGCGCTACAAGACAGAGGGGACACAAATTCCGATGATGCAGTTTGGTGCAAAGCTATTCCCAGACGACTGTTCTTATCTACCGACGTCTTTCAAGTGCTCGACAAGCGGTTCTAGGTGGCTTCACACGAAGCCCGAAGAAGAGAATCGGGCCTCGCAGACCCATAACGAGGGCGAACAACTAGGTGAGCCACGTCGCCGTACTTGTCCTTTCGCCCACGATATGCGATCGGATAAGTAGCTGATCTGGATCTGGTGGCTTCAGCCACAGCACCCCCTTCGACGCCACAGGACCGAGGCAAGAGGGTAGAAAGGATGGCCAAAAAAACGTATCAATGCAGTTCCTGTCAGGTCATCTTCACTCAGCGCCAAGGTCTTTCGAGGCACCGCAAAGATAAGCACGAGCCCAAGAACCGGTGTGGTTTCTGCAAGAAGTTCACGTGGTCCAAAGGACGCCATTACACTTACCAGAGACATCTCCGAGAGGATCATCCTGACGTTGTGTCGCCGTCAGTCAGCGTGACTATGATTGCGCGCAGACGAGGTGTCTAGCAACGCGCAAACACCGTTACGCGTAACACGTGACTGAAATGCCACGCGGACCCGAGCGAAGACGAGAGGGGAGAGAATCGAGCTCTATAGCAGACTGTGCAGAGACACACCGACGGTTTTTATAACATATGATAGTCCATTATAGTCCAAAAAGTGTACAATTCATACTATTCCAGTGACTATAATTTGCAAATAATTTGTAAATGCCGTACCAGACGGGCGAGATCAAACAAAGTATGAACGCGTCGTCGAAACGCCAAGTCATGGGGTAGAAATCTAGGCGCAGTATCGTAACGACGAGTCATATGAAGGAGATCAGGAGGTGTCCGAGGTTGGGACCGAAGTCGATAAGTGGGAGTCGAGATGGCGAAGAAGGAAAGGTATCATGCGTCGCGCTTGATCTTAAAACATAACCTAGATAAAATGGCTATCAAACCGAGAAGGAAGGAGAAGGAGAGATAAAGTAGCGGCCGAAGGCAGTCCATAATTTGGGCGGGGAGACGTCAGCGCTGAGGCGAGACGAATCCTCTCGGGCACCGGTCCAATCCGGTCCTGTCAGGACCACGGCGCTCCCCCGCAAGTCGAGCTCGCAGTCACACTGTCTTGGTGTTGGATTCGAGTTTGGCTGAATTTGCTTCGCTGGGTTGCAGGGGCACTGGCTTCATTGTTCTCAGGCTTGCATATGTGATCACGTGTGTGATATGTGGATGCAACATCTGTCAGCATGACTCAGCGACTTGAATGGCTCGGCCGTCCTTTTTGGAAAAAGTTAATTAATTAATTAATCCATTCGCACAGGCACTCTCCTGACGACCAACCCCCTGCCCGCAGAAGACCAGCCCCTCATCGAGCTGACAGACTTTGGGCTCTCGCGCAAGATCGACCCAGACGACCCATGGCTCAGCACGCGCTGCGGCTCCGAGTCCTACGCAGCACCAGAACTGCTCATAGTGGCCCACAGCACCATCGCCGACGCTGAGCGCTGAGTCTCCGCTCCCCTCACTCTCTCGCGCGCCGTCCGACGCCCACGGCAGCAGCAGCAGCAGCACCACACACTCCTACTCCGCATCCAAGCAGCCGCACACACGCACACCTGGCATGTACGACGGACGCGAGGGCGCTCGGCGTCGTGCTCTTCGTGCTCGCCACGCGCACACTACCGTTTGACCCCCCGCTCATGCTCACTCATGCTCGACGCGTCGTCCGCGGACGCGGACGCGCAGACTCTTGGTCCTGCGCGTCGTGCGGGGAGTGGACTTGGCCTGTTGCTCCCGCGGGAGAGGAGGAATAGGCGCGCGGCGCGCAGCTCGTGCGTCTCGTGGGCGCGCGGGACGTCGTGGCGTGGTTGCTGGTTTGTGATCCGCGCCGACGGGCACGCGTCGGTGCGCTTTGGGACGAACCGTGGATGAGGCAGGGCGAGGCAGTGGTGGTGCCCTGACTTGTGCCGCGCCGGCGTCTAATTCGAGGCACCCTAGTGCAACACAAAAACGAGCGATACCGTCCAGCATCCCCGCAATAATCCGTTCGTGTCCATACATTCCACCCGTCAAGAAGCGCGCCACCCAGATCTTAGTGTAAACTTTTTTAAAACACTCACAACCAATCAATGTCGACGAGAGGCTTACGGCGTTGACGCAGAAAATAGGTTGCATACTTTAGATGTTTCGTGTTCGATATGTTCTCCTGTTCGGCAGTACAGTAACTTAGCTTGTTTGTTTGTTCCTGTGCGGAATGTAACTCGGTGTCTTGTACTTTGTCGTTGTGGTGTTCGACCACGACAAGGTTTCTTTTTTCTTTTTTGAATCCATTTATATTGCCGGTCCCAACATGATAAGCCCGCCGTTGTAAACGAGTTCGCTGTAGCATTTAGGCGTTGTTGCGCATATTCAGCCAAGAGTTTCTTCTCCCTCCCTTTCTTCCCAAGTCGGTTTCGGGATGGTGTTCCGCTAACCTGTAGGAAGTTTAGTGGGCGACGGGCGTTTTGGAGTGGTAAATCATAAATGGGGTAGTAAGGGGTCCTTACTCCATCCTGGAGAGGCGTTTCACAGCACTGGCAGGTAGTGTGTGGTGGGGACAGTCATAAAGTATGTGGCTAGTCGCAGTGCGACGAGGTGTCCTTCCTCGGCATCTGAAAGAGGAGAGAGCCCACTGGCACTTACCGCCACGCGGCCCACGCCTCACCTAACGGCCTCCTACTCCCACTTTCCCATATCGTAGATAGCACGGCCCTTCACCCGGTTCCCTTCGCAGTGGTCCATTCACTGCGGACTACACTGCATATCCTCTGACCTCCTCACGAACACACCGCTTTCTTTGACTAAAAGAGGCAGGACACCCCCGTAAGCTGCCCACCTATTCCCCAACTAGCCCACTGCAAACGCTTTCTTGAGCCATCTACCGTAGTACCCTTATCTGTATCGCCACAAAATCTAAAAAGGGTATCACCGCTTGGCGGTCTGGAGATGAAGACTGGGGCTTCGATGGAACCTGAAGCATGCATAATGCATGAGGCCTGGATGGATTCGAGTGCGAGGCAAGGAAACCGTATTGTGTACATGGAAGGAATAGGAAACGGGCGACGGGTGCCAATGCCATGGCCAATTTTGACGTTTACATGTTTCAGACGCCTTGTTTTGGTATGTGCCTGCGCGCCAGAGTTCAAGTTGGTACATCACTCTGGCGCTCTCGCTCTCATGGGGTTCAGGGAAAGCCCGCCTGTCTCGGGCTGCTGTCAGTGGTCGCCTACTGCTGTCGCCTGTACTCAGAAAGCGAACAAGGTGAAAAAAACGGACAACAACACAGCAACTTGAATTTGACTCGGCGTTTGAGGGCTTGGGGACTTACGCCCGTGGAGCATCAGTAGGAAAGTTCTGGGGTCCAGAAGGACTGTACCGCCTGTACAGGCGCGCAACAACTCAAGACTGGCAAAGGGTGTCGCGGCACCGCTTCACCTGACGACACCACCTGTCTGAGCCTGAGGAACTCACCCCATAATGGTTCCGGAATTGAACTTCGGGGGAGGATTAGTTGGTGTCGGGGTTACAATGTCGGCCTGGGTGCGTCTAGTCTGGTCCTGGGGCTGAGCAGCCAATAAGAATGCACGGGTGCTCACTCCATTATTCTTGCCATTACTAGTAATCGCGATCATATCCACCCTTAATTGTGCCGAACTGTCGGATTATGATTTGGCCTTGAGGATCAAGTTTAGATCATGAGGGGGCTTGTTTATGAACACGGTGGAGACGCACCTGTACTAGTTATTACTACCTCCGGCCGCCGATTCTCCCACCCACTATCGAGCCAGAGCGTCGGATTTTTCTTTTTCTTTCTTGGGCCTGTAATTATGGGTTTCAGTAGGCACAAGTTACTCAACTCGCTCAACTCCGGAGTCTTATCGCGACTGGAAGGGTGAAGATGAGGACCCCCGGCGATCGGGCCAAACTCTCGGACCCTAGGTAGGATCATGGGACTATCATCGTTAACATCAGACTCAAGTTTAGCCCGTAAGGGCACGCCTTCCTACGACCTGTACGTACTGAAGGTAGGACCGTATCGGATAAAATGCAGCAAGAACAGACAAGGGGATGGCATCTCCTCCCAGTTCTCAGCACTTTCATCTCTCGTTAGCCGAAGTTCTCACTGCTGAGCAGATCATGGACCAACATCGACATTCACCGCAACCAACTGTCCAATATTCTTGGGACCCATTCCATGTCAGTGGCCCAGGACTTTCTACACAGCTGCGGAGTCTTCTCGTGCAACATGCAGGCATATTCCACGATAATTGGGACAGCGCACCGCTTCAATCAACAAATCAACAGCATGGAGACAGCTATTCCCCAATTTTTGGTCAAGTGAGTCCATGACTTACGTCGGTTAGCGAGGTTTTGAACATCTCGACGCCAACACAGGTGGACACGACGATGAAAATTTATAATCCTGTAGTTGCGGATTCCTCGAATCACCAACCTTCACCGACATTCTCCCGGTTAGACGAGGTCCGTACAACATGCGTACTTGGGGTACCATTGAATGAATGTCATAGTCATAACAAATGTCTGAATATCAGATATATCAAATATCAGTGGACGATATCGCACATCAACGGCCATTCGTGGCTCTATCCTCCCTCCCAGATGTTTTTCCTGGACCTCAGACTCAAACACGAGTAGAAGTACCCGATGCCCGATCCGCGGTGTTGGTGGACTTTATAGCTGATGGATCCCAGAGGAACCGGCGTTTTGATAGCGATACACTTCAAACCGGTGAGTTAATTGTCACCGCAACATATCATGACTGATCAAACTTGGTATTCTCGGGGCGCCCCCCCCTCGCAGACGACTAGGTGTCGAACGAATCCCAGGTCATCACAGACATAGTAGCCAACTCCAGTGACAATGAGCGCTACAAGACAGAGGATACACAGATTCCGATGACGCCATTTGGTGCAAAACCGTTGCCAGATGGTTCTTATCCACCGACATCTTTCAAGAACTCGACAAGCGGTTCCACGAGGCTTCGCATGAGGTCTCAAGAAGCAATTCGAGTCTCAACAACACATAACAAGGGGGAATACCTAGGTGAGCCACGCTGTCAAACATATTCCTTTTTTCGTCCATGATATACTATCGGATTAGCAGCTGATCCGGACCTAGTATCTTCTGCCCTAGCGCCCCCTTCTCAATTATGTATGCCACGGGACCGAGGCATGAGGGTAGAAAAAATGGTCAAGGGACAGTATCAATGCCGTTCCTGTTGGGTCATCTTTGCTCAGCGCCAAGGTCTTTCGAGGCACCGCAAGGATAAGCACGAGCCCAAGAACCGGTGTGACTTCTGCACGGATTTTACATGGTCCAAAGGACGCCATTACATATACCGGAGGTATCTCCAAGAGGAACACCGTGACGTTGTATTGTCGACAGTTACTAGTAACACGTAAGTGAACGTGTCGGTCTCACAATATGTGTTTGGTCTACCGGTCTCGTACGATACAGAACCTGAATTCTCTCGTCCATTCTGCTACTTGATTTCCCCGTCACTTTCGTTACAAAGGTGGGTACTGGTACGACTGCATTCGGTCTGCTTTATTTCACTGGCATTTCACTTTTCCTTCTGTTACGTTAGTGTCACATCGTCCAGATGATGTTGGAGGTGGCCACACTACCAGTGCAGTGTATCTCTTTTACAGTACGCGTTCTCCGTTCGAAGTGGTTATTCCCCTCCCTCGACTTCTAGTATCGTAGGCTATTCTATTCCGTAGATTTCAGCAGTTGGCCTAGTGGTTCATGCAGCGCTTATGGCCATCCGGCCCCCGCAAGGCAACCAAGGTGCTCACCAAACTCGATTCTTGGCTCATGGCCACGCAGCTCGTCAGAGATCTTAGTCTTTATTTGGGAACGACGCACGAATGTGTCGAGGGGGTACACCGCGAACACGAGACAAGTATGAAAAAGACAGACAGACTCTGAGTATGCCATCAAGGACCTGACGCGCAAAGTCAGCGCGTAGTAGACCAGTGAGCGCTTGCCATAATGGGGTGCTGGGTCTGCTTAGGATCACTGGCACTGACTCTAAGTAGCATACGACAGGTCGCGAGTCTAGCCTGCGTGAAGCTCCTCGTTCCGATTACACACCCAGATGCAGAACTAGACAGGTCCCTCCTGAAAGTGGGGCATCGCACCTGTGAAATACTATCTCCCTTAAATGCCCCATTTGTCATTGCAGTCCCCTCGCAACAGTCTGCACTCTAGGTCGAGAGAGGGGGCGTGTGCCATATATCTAAGGTACAGCCCGAGCACAGGCTTGCATACACCTTGAAAGTGGACTGTTCGCTTCAGCACCCAATGGCGCAAAGAGCAAGCCTCTATCCTGAGACAGTGGCGTGCGGCCGACAGCGGGATTTATTTCGGGAAGTAAGGGAAAACCTGCTTTTATCACTTTGCTAAATTAGTTGATACGGCGAATGTGAATGCCCCAGGAGACGACACCTGCACAGCTACGCTGCCCCTGTGGTCTGATTAGATCTCTGGGTCAACATCGGACTCAGGATTCCTCAGACCAGTACACCTTGGGTTCCTGTCTTGATTGATGACGTGACAACGCAGTGCTGACAATTGAGTGCTGGGGACAAATGCTGCAAAATCGCTCTCGCTGCAGAGTGAGAAAATACCCAGCTCGCGGACAGTCATACTCGTTCATATGATGCGTGTAATATAGTGCTAGATCCTGGTCATACTTGGCGCGAACCTGGGCCCGTATGAGCCAGAATGATGACGAGGATGGCGAGGAAGAAGCCGAAACGACTAGTCAGCATTGATATATTGATGAGCGCTGAATATTCGCTGAATAAGCATTACTCGTTGCCACACAATTCGTTCTCTGACCTGTGCGCAGATCCGAGTCCGCGGCTTGGACTCGGACATCACAAGGTGAACTGAGGTACGCTGCCGTACGCACCCTCGTAGCTCAACGACTTGGAATTTCTTGTAGCTTACAAGGCAGATAATAATTAATTGTTCGTGACCAACAAGTTGATGGATCCGGTGATGGCCGCTGTACTCCGGAGTCCAAACTGGCCCCAATCCTTCACGCCCATCATCGCATCGGAAAAAAAATTGACGGGCATAATTCACTGTTTGCGTGCATCACTAAATGTGGTCGCGGCCTCGTGCACAAGATTTGACCCAATCTAGCAGACGACTTGGCCGACCTACCATATTGCTAAGCACGCGATGTAACTCCGAGACGGTATGCAGCACCCGAGTTACTCCGAGTCATAGCAGCGCACACCGCCAACGAAAACTCCTCTCCCCTCTATCTGGCGTGCTATCTGGCACCCATGGTACCACCCACCCAGTTGCCTTTGCACAAGTACATGCCTCCCCAGATGCCACGATCCCGCAGACGAGGCCGCACTTACAAACGCCAGGTACTTTCTACAAGCGGGAGCTAGTCATGTCGGTGTTCGGAGTTGCGATCGACCAACCATCCCGCACCGCCCGCCGACGCGGAGGGTGAGCGCCCGCAGGCGCTGGACCCTGCACGCCGTGTGCGAGGAGTGGGCCTGGCCCCTCAAGAGATAAGAGAATCCCCTCTTGGCACTCTGTCAGCGGAGATGAAGTTTGTGAGAGCTTGTGCTGGTACCTAGAATCACCTCCGGTGACTCCACTTGCCCACAGGATACTGTAAGGAACAGGGCACAAGCGAACGTGCCAAGTGTATCAGACGCCCATAATGGCCAGTTCGAGAACACCTCATACCTTGTGATTCGGGTTGAGCCTCTGAGTCACGGTCTACAAAGTCTACCTTACACCCGGTGTCTTCAGTGTCTTCAGGGCTCACGACGAGAACGATCTAAGCTAATTCAAATCTTTCGAGTTCATTTTCAAACCGGCATTCTAGCTCGGTGATCTTTTCAATAATGTATCCATTCCTTATTATCACTCTATTGTTTCTTGCTGTTGTCGACGATGCCTCGGTTTTTAATCAACTTGAATGTGCGTTCTCTCACGTTTCTGCTGCCACCCTCGTTCATTCACAAGAACGATCAGTTCCACCTCATCAACTATCATCGTCGTCATATCATGCTTATGACAATATGATTCTCCCCTCCTCACCGTGATCGTCCGTGATATAGGAAAATCAAAAGCGGTTGCCCCCTGATGTTGAGCAATGAGCATACATCCACGACGAAGAGCAGAGAGAAAATTTGTTTCAGTGGGAAAAGAGCCTATTGCTTTGGAATTTTCTGCCAGTGTACCAGTATAATCACGATCATTAATCATCGACGATTCGGTCCTCGGGCCCTCCTTCCCTCAGGCTTATAACAGAGTAACCGCAAAGCGCCCGCTATTCAAGCAGTCACCGGTCACTAGGGACAACTCGCCGGATCTTGGTCACCGCACTGGCAGGTGCCTTCGTTCTTACTTTCCAACGCCACTTTCGGTCCGGGCTCTTCCTCCCTTCCCCAACCGGGCGTCTGACTTTCTGGCGGCGGTTTGCGACCAAATGCAATCCTTATTTTTAATCGTCGCTCAATGCTGAAGTCAGCTGAGTGGTTCGACTATGATGCCTAAGTTGTCGTGCCGTCGTCCTGGACTTTATCGTATGGCTAATTCATTCCTTGCTTGTCTCTTTGTCTACTAGTAGGGCTTCTTCTCGCCCAGAATTCCATATCCTTCAATACGTATACACACGTGCGTGGCTTGCCCTTATCAGTCTTGCGCTGTGGACGCGTGTAGTGGTCCACCCTCTACCGTAGGGTTTGGTAAGGCCTCAACAATGGGTTGGACCTAGCTTTAGTGTCATCCCAACTACTTACGATGCAGGAAAGTGAAGAAAAACCATTATTGAGTCAATGACGATATTCGCCTTGGACTCCGAGAGGCTGTGACCCATTCATTTAGTCTGTCTCAATATGGTCGTTACTACTATCACATTTCAAGAACCATGGTACGACGGGCGCAATACCCATGTAGTGGCTCACATATGAAACAAAGCGAATGAAGTTTGAACGATGGGAAAGGGGGGGATAAATGAGACCTGATTAAATTTACGCCTTTAGGCTTTATTTTTCGGGTAGGGGCGGGAACCTCGCCGGTCTGACCAGAGTCTGCCGGTAAGCTGTACTTGAGGGTGAAATAACATCGGCGTTCCAGAACAAATATAGCGCCGGTTGCGACTGCAAGATATCATTGCAGTCGACGCGCCGTCATCTTCCGTTCCTCCAATAGCTGCTATTGAGCGCTCGGATATGCCAGCTGAGACTAACATTTGGAATGTTATTTTGAAATTGGCGACTGGCGTGCAAATCCTGAAATGTAAATATGCCGGTACCGCGCGCTTTTACCAGGGACAGGTCGGCCAGTATATCTGCTCACCGGTCACCGGTCACCGGACATGACGATTTCCCCAAGATTTCCTTAGTACACCCGCGATAGCCGATTACCCAAAGTTTTTGAAATGGACCCGAACTTCTGCCAGAGAAACCGGCATCCAGCGTCGCCTGCAGGCGGCCAGCAGCCGCCAGCTGCATCAAGTTCCAGTAAACTTCCTCCCACGATCGGATAAATCGGTCGGGTTTCTCGGGGTCGTGCCAATGGAGGACCTCATGCCAGTCACAGCCAGTGCCTCGGGAGTCGGGGCCTCCAGCGCTTGAAATCTAGTACGTGGGAAGTGAGAGTTACCTGTGCCAACTACCGGGTCTCGGTGTGCCAGTGTGCCCCCCAGGTTTTGTCATCTAGGTGTGTCTGCAACTTGAAGCTGAGTACCCCTCCGTGCACATCACTATATAAAATGAAAACCAAGGAGAATAGAACCACCCCCGAAGCCGTAGCTCTTTTCATCTGTCTGGTGTCGCAGCACTCGCCCTAGAAGATCATGGACCAACATCGCCGCTCTCCACCGTCACAAGTGACTCTCCAATGTTCCCCCGGGTCTCCATGGGACTTTATCCTCATCGGAGACCCAGAGTTTTACACACAACTGAGGGGTATTCTCGTTCCAGACACCGGCATCGTCCCCGGAAATGGATGGAACGGCCCACCATTTCCATCAATGAGGCATCAGGATGAAATTGTGCTCTACCCTCCAACAGTCGGCGAAGTGAGTATTCACGTGGTCAATGATGTTTAAACACTTGACACCCACACAGACAGACACGACAATAAATTCGTATAATCCCCTACTTGAGCCTATCCCGGATCACTACCCAACATTCTCTCCGTCCGACAAGGTCCGTACAACATGCGTACTAAGGATACTATCGAATTTCGTAACACTGTCCGGATATCAGACCTCAGTGGATAACGCATACCAACAGCCAATCATGGATCTATGTTCCCTCCAAGATATTTTTCCTGGACCGCAAATGCGAATCGATGTACCCAATGACCACATTGCGGTGCAGTTAGACGCTATGGCTGACAGGACCCTGAGGGACCTTTTTCCACGTTTTGACACTAACTCATCCCAAACTTGTGAGTGGCTCGTCACCATGACACGAGTACATACCATGACTGATCAAACTTGGCATTCGCAGTAGATCTTCCCCCCACAGACGATCAGATGATGACTGAATTACGGGCTGCCACGGACATCGTAGCCAACTTGGGTGACCACGACCGCTCTGAGACACAAATACCGATGATGCCGTTTGATGCCAAGTCGTTACTACCAGAGGACCGTTCTTGTCCACCTACATCCTTCACGTGCTCGACAGGCAGTTCCATGAGGCTTCGTACAATGTCTCAAGAAACAAATCCAGCCGCATGGACCCATAACGGGGGTGAACACGTGCCAGAACTTGAAGGTGCGCTACACTGCATGATATGCTATCGGATGAGCAGCTGATCCAGACATATTAGTTTCTTCTCCAACACCTCCTTCTCAATTTTTTAGGCCACAGAATCAAGGCATTAGGGTAAAAAAGAAACAGTATCAATGTAGTTCCTGTTACGTCAGTTTTGTTCAGCGTCAGGGTCTTACGAGGCACAGTAAAGATAAGCACAAGCCCAAGAAAAGGTGTGGCTTCTGCGTGGAGTTCACATGGCCCCAAGGACGCCGATATATTTACCGAAGACATCTCCGTGAGGAGCACCCTGGCGCTGTATCTCCGACTCCGATTGCGTGCGGAGGGGTCAATTGAAGGACCGGTGCTTTCGCCAAATTTCTGTTGCTCGTCGCGCTAGCTGAATGTCGGATTCAAATTTGACTGAGTTTTCGCTTCCCAGTGTTACGGTGACGGTGGGCTCGCAGTGACTGCGGGTAAGTCGTGGTGGCTGCTACTGTACACACTTGCTTCGCTGCTTCGGGCTGGGTCTTCCGTTGTTTTAACTGCCTTTTATATGTTTCCCTTGATGTTTCCTTTGTAGTCCTTTGTAGAGATTTATGGCAGCGAGCAGCCGAATAGGTGAACAATGTACCTTGCAATGTACAAGCGTGGAGGTCCAGAGGAGATATTACTCCTCTGCTTACAAATATTATTCATAGATAACCGTTTAACTACGATAATATTCCAATTATCTAATATGTCGGTCTAGCCTCGGTTTGCCGGACTGCGTCCATTCCGGGCCGAATCCCAACATCCTTTGTGGTTAGTTCAGGTTTTCATTAATCCTTCGTTACTATCGTGTAGACTCCAGAAACTCTGGGGCATTTCAAGCTGTCTTGTCTCGGGCTAGTGAGCTGGTCACGTGTGGCCACTGCACAGCGCTCTTGCTAATCTTCCTGGCACTCAGGCTCATGGTGCTCATGTACACCCTCCTTCGCGCACTCACTGCCATCTGGCGACTCGATATTAGCGCTCGTGGCAGCGCCTTCCCTGATGCTCCTCTCCATCGGCTACATGTTCGGCGGCTCGGTCCCGCGGGGGCGCTGCAAATCCTTGCACTGGTTTTTGAGGATTCAATGGGGAAAGAGCTGTCACAGTGGTCGGTGCGGTCTGAGCCGATAGACCTTACCATTTTTGCCGCGGTCGCTCCCAAGGTCGTCCCGTCCCTTTGATGGTCCAGTCCTATTTGCGTTGAGTGTGTTCTTCGTCGAACGTTGGCTTTTTACTCATTCTCTGTTCTCTGGTGACGTGTGCAGGTACACTATATACTATGCACTTCAACAATTAGTCTAGGAGTTCATGTGTTCATGACTGGCGCTATGATTTATCCTAGCCTCGCTTCAGGCACTTATTTACGATAATGCTAGAGTTCGCCGCACTAGTACCACTAGGGACCCACTATCACCTGTGCCTTAACTTCATTTGCTCCTTTTTCCTGGGTAATCCCTGGCGCAATGTTGTTCTCCCATCGCCCGAGCTCCATCATTTCTCACTATCACAACCTACGGCCTTGTCGTCTCCTCGCTCTCTGTGTCATCATGGTTTCATCTAGCACTCATGTGTTAATAGGAAGCCATTCATCCCCCCCGCCTCGCGGATTTTCTTTATCACCCCCGAATCTCTAAAAACCTGTTTTCGTAGGAAGTCACACATCGCCGTGATCATTCATTCCGTTCAGTCACCCATATATCCAGTACAGTCGCATTCTTCCCAACCCTACCCCAACAGTGGAGTGACGCACCGTGCTCCGTGATATCAAACTCGAGAGTACGTTTGGCTCCGAGTCGTGGGCAACGCCAGAGCTACTCATGGAGTCTCACACTACCATATTCACTCACTCCATCTCTCCACTTCGCTCTCATATCCGCTGTCCGACGTCGCGGCACAGCGCACTGGTATTCCTCTATGTACGGCCTACATACGGATCAGCCACCGGTACGTACGCCTGGAACGTACGACGGGCGAGACACAGACGCAATGCACCGGGCAACGTTACTTTTTAGCGTTCGCGCTAGACGCGCCGCCTGCGGACGTGGAGGCCGAGTGCACGCGAAATCGTTGAGTCCTGCGTATCATACGCGGGGAGTGGGCCCGGCCTTCTTCCGTGGGCGAGAAGGAGCATGTGGCAGAAGGGGGAGGACAGTCGCAGCTCGTGCGTCTCGCGGTGGTGCAGAACGTCGTGGCACGGTTGTTGATGGGTGCCCGCGCTGCCAGACACGGGTTAGTGCGATGTGGGACGAGCCATAGATAAGGCAAAGCGGGGATGTGGTGGCCCAAGAGCCCTTCAATCACGTCGCGCCTAGCAAACCCTAAACCCTTAACCCACATGCATCTCCCAATACATTCGACCCTCGACTGTACCTTTATAATAGCCTGTCGAACACGCCACTCGAATAATTATTAGTGTAGCCGAGCATATTTTTAAATTCCCACTGAGTTTTCCCGTATTTGTGTTGAGATGTTGAGCGTCCACGCGCGAGTTGCCTCGGCGTCGGGCATGAGAAGAGGTGAGACGCGAGGTGTGGTCTCGCATCACGATCGTCTGTCACCTCGATACTTGGACATATTGATCAGGGACAATCCCCTGTTTCTACTTAGTTCGTTTCCAGCGGAGGGCGGATGCCCGTCCTCATGATTTCACGTGTATGTACAGTCCTTACGATGTACTTAAGTCGCCCTATGCGCACCTGGCTCCCCAGTTGTTTCTGATAACTTCTGGTGTGCCAGGCAAGTAGTTTTATTTGTTCTATCTAATACAGTCGTTTCTGATAACTTCTGGTGTGCCAGCTCGCCCATATCCTGCGCCGTTGCGACAGGTTATGGGCCCTGTGCCCCTCGTCGTTTGAAGTCAAGTCCAACTCGCCGTTCTTCACACTGTGAGTTTGCCCCCTTGTATAACCTCCGACTCGGGTGCACCTCTGCGCGTTGGGGTGCAAGTCACTCGAGGCCCGTGCTGGGGCCTAACACGCCTTGCTCGACCTGCGTTACGGACCCCAGGCGTGGGGAGACGCGCAGGGAGAAACCTCCATCCCTGTGCGCATTAGTATTCGCTTCTATCCTTCCGGGTTTTCGTCCCGATGCGGCCTTACTGGCCATGATTGTTAGGCAGGACCGGGGGAGCCCGGTCTGGCTATAGGCCCAGCGAACGGTTGGCTGTTGCTGCCCTTAAGTGGGAGCGGTTTTGGTGTATAACACAGGCGGGCCACCCATGCCCAGACCTTGCGCCTGTTACAACTGCGCTGCGCTAGTCTTATTAGTTGTATTTACACAGGGCGCGAGCGGTACGGCCTCTGCCAGTGGGACTCTCCCCGGGTGCACGCCTTGCCGATGCGTTCCTTTCCGTGCGCCCTATGCGTTAACCAGGGACTCCCCCAAACAGCACGGACGGCGGGTATTCAGACCCGCGTCTCTGTGGAATCTGCTGTGGGCGGCTCCTCCCTGGCACGGAACCTCCTGGACGCCTCTGAGTGTGTCGTCTTGCTGAGTGCGTCTTGTCACAAATGGCGTTGCTTGGCACACACTTATGTTGTCCAGTGGGCAGTAGTCGTATAGCTATCATCATTAGAAGTCGCACAGACATGGAGGCAGGACGCGATAGCATTCTGGCCATTACAGTTACACGGGCTGGAGAGGTCATGTGACCTTGGCTTCGACAATGTTCCGTCGCCGATGCTCCTCATCCTCAGCGACAGAAACCATCCCAATAAACTATGTTTTCTGGTACACCCTCTGCGCCACCTGCACCTGCCTCTGGCTCCGGTGGCTCTGGCCCCGGTGTTTCCGGAAGAGGTAGCTCGTCCAAACATGGCAAAGTGCCTGCCGCACGCATCAAGACCGCCGCGACCACTCCTTTTTCCATGCCTTAGCGCATTCAGCTCGAAGTTCTGTCTGGTCAGAACTGGAACACCTGGTCGGGCGTGTTAACTGCGCTCCTGCAGTTGAACGACGTAGACGATATTCTCACTTGTGCTACGCTTCAGTCCAGAGTCGACTCGGGCGACTGGGCTTCTATTCAAAGGAAGACCTAGCCTACCCACGTCTATACTGTTCCCCGGACGTCTACTCAACTGTGGAGTCGGACGTCGACTTTGCCTCCTTCACGGAGAAGTTCGATCGTCTTGGCGAAACGTATGGCGGCGTCGGCAGCACTGCCATCTTCGACTTCTGGGTCGAGCTCTTGCGGGCGTGGCTCGATAACCCTTCCCCACTCGCTCCTCAACTTGTTCAACTTAATGAGACTCGTATCAAGCTTTCAATTCCGGTATGGATGTCTTATACATCCAGTACTATCTAATTCTCCTCAGCGCGCTACCCGAATCCTACGAAGTAGTCGCGTCCACACTTCTCGCTTCAGGCCCCGTGTCTTCCCTCGAGCACAGCGAGATTACCCCTCGCGTTCTCGTCGGAATTTGGGTCTCTCGGCAACCCTTAACGCGGTCCGCGCTGGCAAGTCAAATTTAGCATGTTACCACTGTAACAAGGTGGGACATCTAAAGCGCGATTGCCGCAAGTGAAATGGGATGAAGCCGAAAAGGAGAAGGAGGAAGAGGAGAGTACTAGTAGCAACAAGAGTACCGACAATAGCAATAGTGATACCGAGTCAAAGAAGGTGGTGAACGTCTTCGAACGCGTTCACACCTACTGAGGGGGTTAATACTTATATCAATGTTTTGGCTATATGCCATTGGGTGCAACGAAGCACCGTCGGCGAGCGTCGCAAGTGGGATGCGAATGCCGTTTGAGGCAACGCTCGCTGGGTATGAGCCGGGTACTATGGGCTACCGGCTGTGGAACACACATACCCACTCTCTGAGATCGTTCTGGGATGTAGACGTCGACGAGAGCGCTCTGTTCAGTTCCTGCGGGGTGCCGAGCCACACCCTGCACCTACGTCTCCTGCGCCTTTCAGCGCGCAAGCCCCGTTATTGAAAAGTCCGGCACTCGCTGCGCCTAACTCGGCAGCAGCGTCACCTGTGTTGATTGCACGTATTCCTTCATCGGTTTCCTGCTCGGACGGTGAAGTGAATGAAATAAATATATTGTGTCCCTACTACAAGCTAAGTCGGATCGACTCTGATCGACCGTCTGGGCGACCGGAATCACCATCCCTTACCGCCTCAATTCCCCTCCCCTTCACACCTGAGCGACTGGTTGCCGCGCTCCGCACACCGCCGCGAGATCGTAGTGTGCCGTGCATCGTAGTCCGAGATCGTGATCGGATACAGCATGCGTGGCCGCTGCGCAAGACGGCGGGTGTGTCTCGGCGTTCGAGTCGTGCCCCTTGTCCGTGTGTTCAGCCCGCGCTATGTCGGCGCAGCTGATGCGGCGTACAGGGGTCGACGGCTCAGTCGCGCGGAGTCGCTGGCTGTTGCTGGTGTAGGCGAAGTCGTCGCCAGTCATGTGGAAGGCATGTGCCTTCTGCGGAGATAGAGAACGGCGGAAGGCGTGTTGGTGAGAAAGAGATGGCCGCGCCATGTGCCGCGTTGGTCGAGATCGAAATCCGGGAGTCGGTGGGACTCCCGCCCGGTCGCAGCCCGTTTGAGTCAGAATGGGTATTTTAAATTTGAAGTTCGAGTGGACGTACCGTGCAAAGTTGGTGGCTATGGGATACACGCATATCCCGAGATCATGTGTTTATGAAGCCTTCTCGCCCGTCGTGCGTGCTGAGTCGCTGCTTTCGCTTCTGGCGTTGGCCGCGCTGGAGGACTGGTGTGCAGTCTGCGATTCTCAGCGGCGTGTACGAGGAAGAGATTTGTGGAGCACTTACAAGGCTTCATGTTGCTGGTGTTACGTTCCTTCCGGACGTCTGCCAGGTCACGTGACCTCGTCGCCTGTTCGCTTCGTCCAAGGGAATTCGCCGTCCAAGGACCCAAGTCAATCGTCGAATAATAGAAGTCGGCGGGGATGTAGCACGACTTATAGCGGAACGCGTAGCGGCGATAACTCCAGCCAACTAGCAAAGATGACAAAGGAAGGGATGAGACAGTGAGGAATCAAGCTGTTATACACTCTGTGCCCTAAGAACCAACTCCGGCGAAGGGGAAGGTATTACACAAGATATCAAAGCTAAGGACTATAACGCGTCCAAAGCCCTCTACTTATACTACAGGGGGGGAGCTTTCAAGCTCAGCCCGAATTCCGAATCCTAATACACAGCCGCGAATCCTAATACGAGAAGCCAATGGCGTAAGGCCCTCATGGCATGAGTCAGAGATAAGAGATAAGAGATAAGGGCCTAGAGGCGCCCCACATCAAAGTCCACAGCCGGATCACATCCGGACTCACAATTACAAGCTAAACCCAGGCACAAGCTCATCTGGGCTCTTCCGGATCCTTCTTCGATCTTCCAAGGCAGGTCACGTGCCGGGGTCACGTGACGGCCGATAAGGGGTCCCTATTCCCAGGGTTCTTGGTAGCGCGTGGACGGAGTAGGGATGTATGCGCTCACCGCGCGTGCCGTCTGCACGTGATCCGTCTCGTATTCCCACGCTCCGAGCAGGCGTTCGAGCACTGCCGTTGCCGCGCGCACTTCGTTCTCGCGCTGCGGGTCGTAATCGTCGTCTTCCGGGCCACGTCCCGGCTGCGCCATGACAGCTGGACAGGAGACTTAGGTTCGTCGCCTAAAAAAGGCGTTGTACGGCCTCAAACCGGCCTCCCGCGCGTGGAAGTTTCAGTTCCACGGGGTTCGTGTTGGATCCGGCTTGAAGCGGATGTTCGCCAGTGTTGGCGTGTGAGTCTTCCCAAGGCGGTCGCGGATCGTCTGATCAGGGGGAGATGTTGAGATGTTGAGCGTCCACGCGCGAGTTGCCTCGGCGTCGGGCATGAGAAGAGGTGAGACGCGAGGTGTGGTCTCGCATCACGATCGTCTGTCACCTCGATACTTGGACATATTGATCAGGGACAATCCCCTGTTTCTACTTAGTTCGTTTCCAGCGGAGGGCGGATGCCCGTCCTCATGATTTCACGTGTATGTACAGTCCTTACGATGTACTTAAGTCACCCTATGCGCACCTGGCTCCCCAGTCATTTCTGATAACTTCTGGTGTGCCAGGCAAGTAGTTTTATTTGTTCTATCTAATACAGTCGTTTCTGATAACTTCTGGTGTGCCAGCTCGCCCATATCCTGCGCCGTTGCGACAATTTGATACAAGGAGAAACAAGAGAAAAAGAAAGAAGAGCGAAAGCTGTGAACTAGGACAATAACTTTTCCCGTTCGGATACTTATACCCCCTTTTTTACTACACTCTTTCTTGACAGTAGCTTGTTTGTTTGTTTGTTTGTTTGTGTGCAGAACGGCGTCTTGTCCGTCGTCATTCTGTGCTTCACAACGGTATCTATTTTATCTACTAGTATCGAGGGTGACACACGTCACTCGACATCGAAAAAGAGAATCTCGACAGTCCGGAGATGAGGAGAGGTCTAATACCTCGATAAGGTAGTATGCCGGCGATCTGTATGGTACCAATGATGCCGTACACGTAAGGAACAAACAGGACATGTGAATCGTGCGAACGGTGCGGTGGCGTTATTACACATCAGCTGAATTCCAGAACAAGCATGCGACCACGGTGCAGAGAAATTAATACCTCCCACGAGGTGGTTCTCGTGCCCATGGGGACCAACGGGGGGCTGTCTGCAGGGTACTTGTGCCTTGACTTGTACTTGAAGGCTGTCCATTGTACATGCCTCGTGAATCCTGATTGGTTGGCCAGCAACTCAGACTCGCGTACCTCGCAATCCGGTGAATACTCTGGCATTTTACAATGTAGTTTATACTGATAATAAGGTAGATTGGCGCTAACTTTCCTACCTGATACAGTACAGTACAGCCAAGAGTACAGCTGTTGACTGTACTGTATGTATCCTCCCCGCTGGATCGGCCATGAGAATTGAGCACTATTGAGCTGCTGTCTTTACCAGGCTACTGGTGCTTAGCACTCTAACTAGGGCTGCATGCTGTGACCATATAATACAGTCTATGGATACTACGGTACGGTCATGTGTTCTGTATTGTGAGGGCAATTCTGTCCTTCCCTACGGTACGGTTTGGCAACCATAACATCCATTTGGCTACAGTACGAATCAGCCGTCTATGGTTGCAGAGCTAACAATTCAAAACACAGCACTGAAACTGTCCCTGTCTAGGCCCCTGTTGCATGCATTTCCGGATGATGAAGCGCCACTGGCGACGACGCCACATTTTCCATTTCCACACGCAACTCAACTGTCACTGCTACATGAACCGGTGCTACTCCTCTCACACCCTCCTCTTCCCTGGCACCACCTCCCCTCCTCCAGGCTGGTCTTCAAATCATCAAGTTACCCACTTTCCACATGCTGCTGTCACAGCCTTGATGAACAGTACACATAGAGATCATACTCACAGTGACAAAGGAGACTGTGGTGAGATATGAAGGGTGACTTGAAGCAGCAACAGAGTAGACTTGCAGTGAAGCAGATGAGAGTGTCTGGCACACAACAGATGAGGAACTGGTGTTATTACAAGAGAGGAGACATACCTGGCACACAACAGATGAGGAACTGGTGTGGTGCCAGAGCGTACAGAGTACTCTACTTATACTATACAGGGAGTGACACTAGTACAACAGAAGTAACACAGAGTCACATAATACAAGGGGTGTTGTTCTTCAGAGGGACACAAAGGAGTGTGCAGAAGGAGAACAAGAGCGCAAAGAACAATAGAAAGGCTAGACTATGATATCATAGTGACGTCACAATAAGGATAGAACAAAAGGGAACGAGTACAAGGACGAAATACAATGGGAGTCCAGAGGAGTCCATGATGTCATTGTACAGTGATGTCATAGATAAGAAAGTCCGAGATTGTAAAGATCATAATAATCTAATCTACATAAGTCCAATATATCTTATCTAAAGCAGTCCGTTATCTGCGTGTCCATGCGAGCTGCTAAGTGCACGCGGGTCACTTATCAACAAGCCTGTCAGCCCCTCTCAAGTGACCTCAGGCTTTAATCCGCTCAGGCCTGGGCTGTCCAGTCATTTCGGATAGAGTGCCTGATGCCCTCTACCTTCTTGCTGTAATCCCCCTCAAGGTTAAGGCGAGTCATTGCCACAATATTCTCCTAATTAACAAGGTTGTTTCATCACCTTTTTTTTATGATAGAACAGGACTCGACCGCACTGACCATCTCAGTTGTTGGCCCTGTCTTAGTGCACCGCTCCTCGTTTGTGTTTCAAACCACTGATCATCCCCTTTCAAGGCTCATCTACTTGTTTCACCATGTTATCATATTCGGAATCGCTCACTTTTGTCGTAGTCATGTTGATTTTGTCTCATAGGTAGGGACTACTGTGCATGTACTTAAAGCTTCCCTTTCCCTTCTCAATCACCAACCTGTGCACACTCTTTCATTGTGTATCGTTTTTGAGACTGTCAGCACCCTAATCCACTTGTACATCTAAGTGGACTCGATTGAGAATGGCTTCACTATTCACCCACTCACTGGCCCAGGCACTGCATGCTGTGCCCACTTCTCCATCAGGAAAATCTCTGTTTTTCTTAACAGCACTTAAGTGTGCTTATTTATGCTTAACAACACCTCTAAGCACTGCTAAGCCCAAGGCCACTAAGCACGACCATGCTTAGTCTAAGCTCAGTCGATTCATTAAAATGACTTAGCCAGGGCTTTTTCCAGCTTATTCTGGACTTGGGGTGCCAATGTAACATCTACCACGGACGTCTGCCTGACTTAGGTGCTACGGTGTGCTGATCCTCCTCTGGCGTAATACTGACGACACAAGAGTCATGTTGGGTCTGCGGGGTCGTACTCGGTGTTGTGGTCTTGGTCCCATGCGACGTGCTCGAAGGTGTGGACGACATTGGACTCGTCGAGGATGAAGTGATGTTGTTGGGTGTGGGTGGCGTAGTAAATATATCCCCACGGGTGTGTGATGTTTGGGTTAGAGTACAAGTATACTTTGGTGATGACGGGACTTAGCGGGAACACTGTCCACACAGTGGGTCAGACACGTGGGTAGCCGAAGGCCAAAGGAGTCATGGGGATCTCAGGGATATGCTGGACTAAGGGACTCACTAAGGGGAGAATCCCTTGCGCAGAAGACGAGTTAAGAGTGGTAATTGAAGAAGACCAAGATGGCAATCCTGGTCTTCCATGGGAGTCTTATATACACATACGAGGTAGCTTTCAAGCTCCTCCCGAATCGTAGCTAGCCAATAGCGTAAGTAGAGCGAACCCTAATACAACTACTACTAGGAATGAGTCATATCGTACAACTTATCACATGTAAATCCTACCGCTGACTGATACTACATGGTCCATGACTAATTACTGCTGACCCCATTGTCATAAGTGGTGAGTCAGAGTTCACATCGAACGAAATGTAACATCACCCCCTTTTCAGACTCGAGCCCCAGCTCGACGCTCCTAGAGGCGTTCGGTCATCTTCTGCGCAAGTACTCACCCTTGTCCTACCCCGTCTCGCTGGTCTTCGATGCGATTGATCACGTCGGCTCTTTGCAGGCGGATAACACACATCTTGCGGTCGACGGCAATCCTCTCCAGCTCCTGTACCTTCTGTAGTACCTCCTGTTCCTTGGCCGCGTACCCCGCGCACATGCTGCGGAAGTGGTGTACCTCTGCTAGGAGAGAGAGGTCCTTGAGTTTGAGGAGGGTGCGATCTACTGAAGACCGCAAGCCGCTCTCGGTGTCGAGGAACACTAGGTCGTTGTCAGAGTACACTGGCGGGTCTGATAGGCACTGGGAAGCGGCGTGAACGGGCTTCCCATACTGCTGGGTGCTCCCCCGGTGATAGGCGAGGATGAACGGGTCGTTGGTGAGGATGAGTTGAGTAAAACAGGCGGGCCAAAGTTGTTCGTGAGCGTCGCGAATAGGGAATGGAATGTAGTGTGCTCCCCTGTTGTAGTGGAACCCCGTTGGTGGAGGCGTCTCCACGCTGCATCGGGGAAGCGGGCTTTGTTCCTGTTCTGGATGGACTCGAAGCGCGGGTCGAGTAACCTCCGGATACGTGAGTGGCTCCCCATCGGTTCCACATAGCGGGGGGGTTTCCGAGTGCGTTGTGGTGAGATGGGTGGCGTAATGAAGATACGGATGCAGCGCAAGGTGTTCTTGTGGGTCCCATGGGTCCCCTGGGAGGTCGCGCTCCCCGTCCCCTTGGATGTATTGTGGTTCCGGGGTCGGTGCTTGAGTGGGGACGTAGTTGGCTGCCAGGGATCCTCCAGGAAGAGAGGGGGACCCCGGAGGAAGTGGGGATGCCGTGGGGGTAGGCACACAAGTGTCTCCGTGGTAAAGGGTTAGGGTAGATTGCAGGGGTGATGATGGCGTGGATTGTATTCTGCGTTCGCTGGTAGCATCTTCGGCAATGTAGAGGACAGTTACTGGAGTGCGGGACATCAGTCTGGGGAAGGATGGATAGAGGGGATGGAGACGTCTCTTGGGTAGTGGTGGTTCTTATATGCGTTTCCCGGTCGGGGTTTGAACGTTTGAACTCCCTTATCACTTCTTCTGCGAAGACGTCATCCTTGGAGACCCACTGATTGTCCGAGTCTGGATAGCCCTTCCATTTGACTAGGTACTGTAACTTGCGACTGCGGCCGAAATGCCGGGAGTCTAGAATCTTCTCGACTTCGTATTCTTCTTCTCCGTCTACCAATTCCGGAGGTGGGCAGTGGTAGTTTGGTCCGTGCGTGGGTGTCTCGCGATAAAGGGTCAGAAGGTCCACATGGAACACTGGGTGGATGCTCCACTGCGTGGGAAGTTCTAATTGGTAGTTGACTGCGGACATCACCTGGACTATCCTGAAAGGGCCGTGTCTTCTGGGCGCGAGTTTGGCAGTTGGTTGATTGGTGCGCAGGTGGCGCCCTTCTAGCCATACTTGGTCTCCCACCTGGAATTTGGGTGTATCTTTCCCTTTGATCCAGTGCTGTTGGGCCTTGATCATCAGTTCCTGAGCGCGTTTGCATGCTTCTTTGAACTGTTTGATCCTGAGCGCTACTTGTGGGATAGGGGACAGTCTGTTGGTCCAGTCTGCTCGTGGGTTGTATCCCATAAGGAGATTGAACGGGGACTGTTTGGTGGTTTCGTGGGGCCAGTTGTTGTGAGTGAATTCCACCATTGGGAGATAGTGGGTCCAGTTATCTTGACGCTCGTTGACCCAGAATTGGAGGTACTGTTCTAGCCATTGATTCATGCATTCCGATTGCCCATCCGTCTGTGGGTGGTATGCTGTAGAGATGTTTTGCTGGATGCCTAAGATTTTGCACAGTTCTCTCGTGAATTTGGATGCGAATCGGGGGTCTCTGTCACTTATGATTTTGGAGGGTAATCCGAATCGTGGGAACACATGTTTTACGTACAGGGTTGCAGTTCCTTCTGCCGTTATTTCTTCTTGGCAGGGGATGAATAACACCATTTTCGTGCAGTCATGGTCCGTTATCGTAAGGATCGAGTCACAGTCATCCGCTTCTGGGAGTTTAGTGATGAAATCAAGGGCGATGGTTTCAAACGGCACTGCTTCTGGTTTTGGGTAGATGGGTTGCAGTGCTGCTCGTTGTGGTCTCGTGTTCACCTTGATCCGTTGGCAGTCTGTGCAGCCCTTGACATAGTCCATGACTTCTCTTCTCAGTCCGGGCCACCAGTAGTTTCGTTCAACGAGTTGTATGGTTCGATTGATGCCCGGGTGTCCGTATACTGCGGGGTCGTGGTGAGCTCGTATAAGGTCAGTTTTGTGATGAAGCCCCCCTGTTACAACGCAGCGTCCTTCTTTGTACCACGTGCCTTTGATTCTTTTGAGGCCGTGTGGGTCGACCCAGGGGCGGATGATATCTTCGTTTTGGGCGTAGATGGGTAGAGCCATTTCCATCTCGGATACGGGTATGATTCGAGTGGTGCGCATGGGTTCCTCTGTAGTATCGATGGTGGTGGCTCGGACGAAGACGTCGTCCGGTAGTACCATTATGTGCTCGTTGTCCTTTTCTCCTTGGTCGTAGTCTGGTCGTCTCGATAGTGCGTCGGCTCGTCCATTGGCTGTTCCTTTGATATGGTGAATCTCAATGTCGTATTCGGATAATTCTAGCACTTCCCTTGCGACCCGTCTACTAATTTTCTGCGGGGATCTCCAGTACTGGAGATTCATGTGGTCCGAGAACACTTTGATCTTGTGCAGGGATCCTGCTAGGTATTGGCGCCAGTTTCGGAGGGCTTTGACGATTGCGAGGAGCTCTAAGTCATAGATGTCGTAGTTTCGTTCTGCCGCATTGAGGGTGTTGGAGTAGTAGGCTATGGGGTGCCTCTTGTTGTTGTCTCCCTTTTGGAGGAGTACTGCTCCTATGGCAAATCCCAAGGCGTCGACTTCCAGTTCGAATTGTTGGTTCAACTTTGGGTGTGCTAGGACTGGTTCCGAGGTTACGAGCGTCTTAAGTTTGTCGAACGCTTCCTGTTCTTCTTTTCCCCATTGCCATTCCGCTTCCTTTCTTGTCAGGCGGTTGAGGGGTCCCACGTGCGTGGCAAAATTTCGAATGAAAGCACGGTAGAAGTTGCAGAATCCTAGGAATGATCGTACCTGTTTGATGGTTGTGGGTGTAGGCCAATTTTTGATTCCCGAAATTTTGACGGGGTCCATGCGAGTCACCCCCTTTTCAATGATTACCCCCAGGTAATTGATGCTGGAGGTGTGGAAGGTGCATTTCTCGGGTTTGAGGAACAAGTTGTTGGCTTCTAGTAGGTCGAGGATGTTGTGTATCGCTGAGATGTGGTCGTTCATGTCGTTGGAGGCTACTGCAATGTCATCCATGTATACGCATATAATGGTTCCCCTTGCTTCCCAATAGTCGATTACCGGTTTTAACAGTTCGTTCATCATTGCTTGGAATGTGGATGGGGAGTTGGTGAGGCCGAAGTACATTACCAGTGGTTCGAAGAGGCCATATTTCGTTTTGAACGCTGCTTTGTATTGGTCCCCTTCTTTCACTAGTACGTTGTTGTATCCCCATCGGACATCGAATTTGGAGAATATTGAGGCTCTGCTGAGGTCGGCGATAAGCTCCGGGATTAGGGGAAGTGGGTATTGGTTGCGTATGGTCCATTCGTTAATGCGTCGATAGTCCTGTACAGGTCGTAGTTTTCCGTCCTTCTTTTTGATGAAGAAAAATGATGATGCATACGGGGATTTGGAGGGTCTAATGTATCCCTTCGCCAGCTGCTCGTCTAGAAATTCTTTGAGAGCTTTGTCTTCCGCTTGGTTCATCGGGTAGACTTTGCAGTCTATGGCGCTCGGTGCGTCTGGCTTTAGTTTGATGGTGTGATCCCACGGGCGAGAGTGTGGTAGTTGCTGGGATTCTTCCTCGCTGAATACCTTGGCGTGTCGCTGGTATTCCGGCGGTATCGTTGTCATTTTGGTGTATTGTTGGGCTTCGATGGCCAGTTCCGTGGCTGTAGTTGCCCTGATGACGATTTCGTCTTCCTCTTCGTCTACTCGTGCCCCCCTTAGGGAGCACTCTTGTTCGAGTTGTCGGACTGCTTGCTCTTTTTCTTCGTTGATTACTTGAGTTAGGGCTGCGCATACCACTGCTTTAGCGATTACTGGGTCTATGGGCTTTCGCGTAGGGTTGACTGTTCGTATGATAATGGGGTACTCATCTTCTTTGAGTGTTGCGCTTGCCCACTGAATGGTTGGCTGGAATGTGGCTAGCCAGGGGTATCCGAGTATGAGGTCTTCCCCTCCTACGTCCGTGACTAGGAATCGTAGGGTTTTGCGTTCGCCTTTTGTTTGGATTTCTAGGTCTGCACAGTGGGTAATCCTTCCTCCTTTGTTGTGCGTTCCGTCGATGTTCCAAATATTGCGGTGTCGTTCTAATTCTTTGAATCCGATGCCCATTTTTGCAGCGAAAGTCGGATGTATGAAGTTGTTGGTGGCTCCGGAGTCTACCAGAGCTCTTTTGTCAGCCATGAAGTGACTTGTGCGAATCGAAACTGGAACATGCATAGAATGATAGCGCATTATGAACACAGAGTCACTTTTTAATGCCCTCACCCAAGCCGATGGGTTTAGGCGTCCTGAAAATCCTTCTTTCCCCACAACTCTTTCATCACTAGCCCTTTGGCTTCTTCGTCTAGTCCTGCTACTCCATCCAGCCATTCATTGGCCCTCTCTTGAGGGTTCACGGAGGTGGAGGCGCGAGCGGCTCGTTCGCTGCCTTCTTCGAAGTTGATGAGCGGTTCTTCGCGTACGCTCTGTACCTCTTCGATGTATGCTCCTCTGACCTGTGGTCCTTGGCGTTGCCACATGGGGCAGTTTCGTGAGAAGTGGCCTTTCTGGTGACAGGTGTAGCAGGTTATGTCCCTTGCGTCTATGATGCCTCGTCCCCTTGGTCCTCGATTTTGTTGCTTTTGTTGGTAGTTGTTTCTGAGTAGTGTTCGAAAGTCCAGTCCCATGGACCGGAAAAAAACCGGGACCGGACCGGACCGCAACTGATGGCAACCGGACCTTTGGTTGCGGTTCATCCGGCCTGGGAATTTTACCGGTTGCGGTTCACCCAAATCTGGAAAGTGGGTGAACCGCTACAGGGCCGGTTGGGACCGGTCCTAACCGGTCTTTATCTCTACGACCATGTCCACGCTAGCATCGGTGACGACACCTATGAGTCTACTTCATGAGTTCGACGCCCGGGCTGACTGCAGCAACACCAATGACTTGCGGCATCAACAACAACAACCAGGCCAACACGGATGACCACAACCACAACCACAACCACAGCTACAGCCGCCACTCCGACATCGACGACGACACACGACAACTCGCAACAACAACATGTCGACAACCACAACCACAACAACACTCGACACAGCATGTCGACGCCGCACTATCATCACATCGACAACCACCCAAGTACCACCATGACGGCCGCAACGACAATGTGTCAACAACCACCACCACAACCAAGACGACGACGCATTGACGGCCGCAGGAACGACACCAACAACCGCAAGAACGACACACCGACGGGCGCGAGAACGACACACCGACAGCCGCAAGAACAACACACCAACAATATTGACACATCAAACCACAATGACAGCCTCAAGATCAACATATCAACATCCACGACGACAACGCGTCAACAGCTGCAACATTGACACGTCGACAACCACGACGACTCCAATTTGAGTTGATGGTCGATTATTGCGACGCGTTCACAGCATCCTCTTCGCGATGAAGAGGATGCAGACCATAGTATATTCAATAGAGTAGTAGACTAGTTACAAGCTCATGTAACTTCCAGTAGTAGAGTTCAATGCTATATAACTGCGGTTGCAGTCGGTCTTTGGCCGGTTGCAACCGACCCAGGACGAGCCGGTTTAGACCGTGAGAACCGGTCTTTTGAGAATCCGGCAACCGGGTGGAACCGACTCCTGTCAGCTTGGTCCAGTTTTAGGCTTGGGGGATGAACCGACGGATCGGTCCCAGTCCCGGTCCTTCCAAATTAGGGAAAAAAACCGGACCGGACCAGACTTTCAATCACTATTTCTGAGGACTTCTTCTGTGTTTGCGAGTCGGGCTCTGACTCTTCCGGGGGTGGTATCCATGGCATCTGGGTGGTTGTGATATTGCTGCCACCCTTGTTGACACTGGGGTGGCTGCCACGGGTGCATCGGGGTGTTTCCTCGGTTGTCCCTTTGAGGTCGCCCTTGTCCTTGCGCTGGGGGTTTGCGCATTCTTGCGTTCATATGTATCCAGCGCTTTTGTTGTTCGATGGCCACTGTCTTCCACTGCGCATAGGTGTTGGGGCTGTGGAACTGATAGGCGTTGCGGTATAGGTTGACAGGTAATCCTGTGGTGAAGTAGTCGAGAACTAGCAGGTCGCTGAGCCTATAATTGCTCTGTCTGACAAGATGTTCGAACTTAGCTATGTAGCTGTCAATGTCTCCCTTCTCCATTTTAAAGCCCGCGCACAGTTCTTGTCGTGCTTTTTCCTCCTCTAGAGTGTCGATGAATTGTCTCTTGAATCCGACTTCTATGGCTTGCCAGAGCCAGGGATCATTTGGTCCTATGCTCCATTTTTCTTGTTTCAGCCAGTTGGCCGTGGAGAGGATCCACTTGTTGACTAGTGGTCCTTGGATGTAGGTGAGGAAAAGCATTGCTTTCCTATACAGTGTCCACATAATCAGGTTCTCGTCATTGAGGTTGGTGAACAGCTCCCATTGGGTGAAGAACTCAGCTGCTTTTGTTCTATCCCCCGTGAATGGGGTGGGTTCTTTCCCGAAGAACTTTTCAGCTCGTTCAGTTGGTCCTGGGCCCATCACCCCAGGCGGTGGTCCGGCTGTTGGGTCCCCTCCATGGTCGCCTCCGCTGCCTCCTCCATGTCCGTCTCCACTGCCCCTTTCATCATGAGGGCCGGCGTCTTGTCGATGTCCCGTCTCAGGGTTGATGCCTCCTAGGAAGGCGGTGCGTGCTTGGGTTTCTGCTTCTGTGATGGTTGCCATTCTGGGTATGTCAGTGAAGGTAGGGATGTGCTCAGCTAATGTCTGTAACTGTTCTTCTTCGTGCGTCTCTTCGTCTCCTAGGATGTGAATCTCTTCTGGGTTGCTTTTGAGCGAAGGTGACAGCGCTGGTGTCTTTGGTGTTGGAGATCGTTCGTGGGTTTCTTCCAGTGGTTGTCCGTCAGTTGGTCCCCACTGTTCTCTGGTTGTTACTTCGCTTGCAAGGATGTTGCAGTAGAGGGCGTCTGCTGTTGGTTTGATAACTTCGTACTTGTCTTCCCGATGGTCCCACTTGAGTTCGCACCAGCAGATTCTGTTGAAGTTGAATTCTACTGGGTATTCTTGCTTGTGATATCGGGCTACGTATCTGATGTCGTGGGAGTCGTCCTTCCAATAGGCTGCTTTGAGGTATTTGATGGGGACGTTTCGTTCTCCTCTCCTGTCGATGTGATATGGTCGAAAAGGCACCCAGAGGTCCTTTGTAGTCATATTGGGGTCTCAAGGATAAGCCACGGTGGGATCTTGGTCTTAATGTAACGTCTACCACGGACGTCTGCCTGACTTAGGCGCTATGGTGTGCTGATCCTCCTCTGGCCTAATACTGACGACACAAGAGTCATGTTGGGTCCGTGGGGTCGTACTTGGTGTTGTGGTCTTGGTCCCATGCGACGTGCTCGAAGGTGTGGACGATGTTGGACTCGTCGAGGATGAAGTGATGTTGTTGGGCGTGGGTGGCATAGTAAATATATCCCCACAGGCGTGTGACGTTTGGGTTAGAGTACAAGTATACTTTGGTGATGACGGGACTTAGCGGGAACACTGTCCACACAGTGGGTCAGACACGTGGGTAGCCGAAGGCCGAAGGAGTCACGGGGATCTCAGGGATATGCTGGACTAAGGGACTCACTAAGGGGAGAATCCCTTGCGCAGAAGACGAGTTAAGAGTGGTAATTGAAGAAGACCAAGATGGCAATCCTGGTCTTCCGTGGGAGTCTTATATACACATACGAGGTAGCTTTCAAGCTCCTCCCGAATCGTAGCTAGCCAATAGCGTAAGTAGAGCGAACCCTAATACAACTACTACTAGGAATGAGTCATATCGTACAACTTATCACATGTAAATCCTACCGCTGACTGATACTACGTGGTCCATGACTAATTACTGCTGACCCTGTTGTCATAAGTGGTGAGTCAGAGTTCACATCGAACAAAACGTAACAGCCAAGCAGAGGTCTATGGACCAAATTTCCATGGAAGCAAGACAAGAACTAAGTGACTTAAGCTTGGACTTAAGTTCAATAAGGAAATGAATCACCACACATGCAAAAACATCAGAAAAACATATTTATTCCATAGAATATGACAGAATAGTATACAGTGGAAGTAGTTTAGTACTAAGAGTCCCACTGCCGCCATTCCTGCTGTGCTGTCACCATTTCTGCCACGCCGCCGCTGCCACGTGACCGCCATTGTCGCCCTTGCTGCTGTCGTTCCTGTTTCTGTGTCGTTCCTGCCGCTGCGTCACTGTCGTCGTCGCCCTCCACGTCACCATTGTTGTAACGTTCCACCGGACGTTCTTCTAGAGCGACGGGTCTAGGCAACAACAGCGACCAAACGATCACAGAGGATGTCGAAGTCACGTACACGTTCAGCTACTAGCTCACAAGTGAGACGTAATAGCGTAGCCCAAAGGATGTGAAAGGCGATAAACACAAGGGCTAGGAGTAGACGATCAAAGGCGATAGACAACCAGCCAATGATGAAGTAGATAAAGGAGGCGCAGCGGCGAACAGCCAGCAAACGACTAGAGGATAGCGGAAAAGGAAGGGATGCCAGGGATCACTCCACAAGGCCAGCTAAGGACAAACAGGGATGATATTCCAGGCAAGGTACAAACAGCGCACAACTGGCAGACAGCCTAGGAGTGGCAGTACAATGGGTGGTATAGTCCAAGAAGTCAAGCTTAGGTCTTCAGCGACCATAAGCCTTCTACTTATACACGTCTGAGGAGCTTTGAAGCTCAGCTCAAACCCTAATACACGGATCCTAGGAATGAGTCATGACGAGTCAGAGATAACGGTCAGCCAATGGCGTAAGGCACTCATGGCACGAGTCAGAGATAAGGAAACACGAGTCATACAATCCATCAGAATCGAGGCACAATCGATATGAGTCACAAACACGAGGCGTTCTAGGCCAGTCCAGGCACAGGCTCATCTGGACTCTTCTGGTGCATTCTAGCCAGGTCACGTGCCAGGGTCACGTGACGGGCGGGCGCTAAGGTCACGTGCGCTATTCCCAAAACTCCGGGTCTCGTCGGTGAGCGCTTCCGGGTTCGTAGTGTGGCGTGGGAGACTTAGCTCTAGTTGCGGTGTGCGTAGCCACCAATCTTCGTATTTCAGCCTGTTCATAGGCGTCGTCTTCAGGGGTTCTTCTCCTAACGGTGTTCGGGGTCGTTGCGTAGGGTGCTCGAGGGACGGTCTGAGGCGAAACCGTAACAATTGTCGCCCTCCGCGTCACCGCCGTCGCCCTCCGCGTCACCGCCGTCGCCCTCCGCGTCACCGCCGTCACCCTCCACGTCACCGCCGTCGCCCTCCACATCACCGCCACCGACCGTCACCCTCCACGTCACCGCCGCCGTCGCCTTCTGCATCGCTGTTGCCATCGACTTGGTTACCGTGGTCATCGGCGTTGTAGCGGTAGGGATCACACGCCGTGTGGGTGTGGCGTTGCAGCGGTTCTTGCGTGCTAAAAGGGGTGGCGGTGATGGTGGACTTGCGTGTGGTGATGGGTTGGGGGCCACGGCCACGGGTGTTACAATCCATCCCTCAGCGCGCCCTGAACAACCCCTTGGCACCGCCGTGAGAAGGACACGTGCAGAAATGGTGCAAGAAGAAGAAGAGCAAGTGAGAAGACTTGTGGCAGAGCACGCCCGAGAAGACCGAGCTAAGTCACCCGACTATTACCGCCATCCCAATTACGCTAAGAAACCGCAAGAGTTTTGGGAATAGCACACGTGACTTTAGCGCCCACCCGTCATGTGACCCTGGCACGTGACCTGACCAGAACCGCACCAGAAGGACCCAGATGAGCTTGTGCCTGGACCGACCTAGATTGCCTCATGTTTGTGACTCGTACGTGATTGTGCCTTGATTCTGATGGACTGTATGACCCGTGTTTGCTTATCTCTGACTCATGCCATGAGGGCCTTATGCCATTGGCTGACCGTTATCTCTGACTCGTTGTGACTCATTCCTAGGATCACTATATTAGTGTTTTGGAGTTCTGGGCTGAGCTTCAAAGCTCCCCAGCTGTGTACTTATACTCGGGCTCATGGTCACTGAAGACCTAAGCTTGACTTCTTGGACTGTCCCACCCACTCTTAGTATCACCTGTCTGCTGACCATGGGGTGACTTGCCTGTCTGTTGACCACGGGGCATTAATACTATCTGCATCACCTCTCTACTCTCTGTCCGTCTGTTGACCATGGGACATCACGACTACCGATGACCATTATCGTCTCTGCGCCTTTATTGCCTTGTGCATACTTTGGGCCACCTTACTACGTCTCTCCAGTGAGCTAGTAAGCGATCGTGTGAGTGACTTTGACATCTGCTGTGACCGTTAGGACTCATGTCGTGCCTTGTACCAGATTACAAGAAGAACGCCCGGTGGAGCGTTACAACGGGCTTGCGCTGTGAGGCAGAGGAGGCTACGACCGGGACTTGAGAGTTGAGGGCTCTGTAACATCGATAAATGGAACAAAAAAAACCAAAAAAAAATGTATCCTAATATACTGGGCCGAAGCCCAGCGTCGTCAGTTGCAGGGGGGGGGTGACCAAGGGACAGGTGACGGCTTCGTGGTGTGCGTGCCTCCGATGGTGTCACCTATGCCAGTGAGAGGTGGTCTGCATGTAACCTGGAAGAGGTCCGTTGAATGAATACTTAGTAGAAGGAACAAAAAAAAGGAACAAACACACCAGTTCAGTTGTTGAAGCTTTGAAATGTTGAAGTGTAAGTTTTAGTACAAGGAGGCCTGCCACCGCCGCCATTTCCACCATGTCACCACCGTTGTTGCCCTCGCTGCCATCGCTCCCGCCTCCATGTCGTTACCGCTGCTGCGTCACTGTTGCCCTCCGCGACGTTGTCGTCATCGACCTGATTGCCATCGTTGTCGGTGTCGTAGCGGCGGATTGCACGCCGTGTGGGGGTGGCGTTGTGGCGTCTCTTGCGCGCTGTAGGGGGTGGCGGTGGCGGCAGACTTGTGTGCAGCGATGAGTTGGAGGCGGCAGCCACGGGCTTGTGTGCTGCAAGGTGGAGACGGAGGTGGCGATGGGGACTTGAGGGGTCTGTAACTCAAGTGATTGAACGAAAAGAACGAAAAAAAGAACATATCTTAATATAATGGGCCGAAGCCCAGCATCACGTTGGGTGGTGTGGGGGCCAAGGGACAGGGCGTGGTAGCGTGGTGGATTGTGTGCCTGCCGCCGTGTTGTCCTGGAGTAGAGGGGGTGGCCCATGTGCAAAGGCGATACCTGGGAGAGAACCATTAGAAGAATAGTTAGAAAGAAAAACAAAAAAAAAAACAGAACAGAACAGAACAGATGCACCAGTTCAGTTGTACAGTTGATCTTGAAGCTTGAAGCGTTGAGGTAATTACTGAAGAAGGGCGCCCGGTGTGTCGATGTGTCAAGGCACCATTTCCCATGCCTCAGATTCAGCCTCCGCCAGACCCTTTTTTTTCTTCTAAGTCGAGTGTGCCCTCTGCCCAGTGCCCACCATGACTGCCACCGACCCCACCGATGCCCACCACCAACGCCACTCCCACACATGGACTCGGACCACAAGCCACCACCACCACTCCGATGTGAGCCCCACGTGACAATGCACGTGGCACACGGTGTGCCAGTGGTGCAAGTCGCACGACTCCTCCCGATGGTGCGAAGATGGTGTGACAATGGTGCGACGATAACGGTACGACCACGGCACAACAACGACACGACCACAGTGCAATAACGGCATGAGTCGGCCGCACGAAGACGACGCTGATGGCCATGTGACCACAACCGCGACCATGTCGACTACCACGACCACGACTGCAACGAAGCGGCTGGTGATGAAGCGGTGGCAGAGGGGACAGGGGTAGGGACAGCGGGGAATGATGGGAATGGCAATGTGGCGGGATTGGCGACGGTGGTGTGGGGAATGGCGACGGCAGAGGCAGCAGTCCTACTTGATATTTTTCTACTTGCTTGATTCTGTACTTTTTTTAGCTACTTGACAAACTTATGTGTCCTTAGATTTTACTTGTGCTTAATGAGTAATAATGACTGGTTCACTAAGCAGAAAATAAGCTGCTTGAGAGGCTTAGAAAGGGCTTAGAGTAAATAAGCACTAAATAAGCACTCTAAGTGTTGCGTTTACCATGAACGCTTGCCTGACTTAGGCTTCAGAGTGAGTGGCGATCCTCTTGATAATGTAATTGAGGTTGACTCTGGCTCGAGGGAAGTCGACTGGGTGTACTTGCAGTGCTCCGTTGTGGTCTTCGTATCTGTGTAGGTTGGGTCCAAGGGGTAGCGACGGCAGTGCAGTGGCAACTATACGAAGGTTGTCCCAAGTGTCGTGATCGACGACGTGGAGGAATGTATAAGGGGAAGTGACACGGGGATTGCGATACAGATAGACGCGATGACAAGTGCTGCCGATGGGATAGTTGTCCACTATTCACGGAGGGGCTAAGTCATGAGGGATCCCTTGGTCTGGAGGGATATGTCAGACGACTCACTTCAAGGGGGAGAACCCTATAGAGTGAAGACTGGTAGTGGTATTGAAGAAGACCAAGATGTGGTTCTTGGTCTTCGCCGAGTACTACTTATACAGATACTCGTGGGCTTTCAAGCGCCGCTTCGAGAAGTACTAGCCAATAGCGTAAGTAGAGTAAACCCTAGTACAGCTATCCTAGTATGAGTCACATTGAGTCATGATCCGATCCATTATCGTACACAATCACATGCGCCGGAGCTTACCCAGCTGACAGATCCTTACAAGTCCATGACAATATACTGCTGATGCGGTGTCATACCCGTGACGTCAGTGTCCACTTCCGGGCTGAACGTAACATCACCCCCTTTTCAGGATCGGGCCCCAGACCGACCACGCATGATCTCCTCCCTGAGTGTGGCGATGTGCCGTCCCTCCTCTGCTCCTGGGCGGTAGGAGTTGCGCTCGTCCTCGATGCGCTTGATGGCATTGGCTCGCTGTAAGCGGAGTACACACTGGCGATGCATGCTCCCAAGCTTGTCTAGCTCGGCGATCTTCTTCCTCAGCTCCTCCTCCTTGGCCTCGTAACCCGCGTGGAGGCACCGGTACCGGTGTACCTTGGCCGTGACTGTCAAATCGTTCATGGCCATGCAGGCCAGGTCGACCAACTCGCAGAGGGCGCTGTTCTGGTCTAGAAAGACCAGGTCGTCGTTGGTGTAGGTGGGGCTGGGCTCGTCGTACTGGGGTTCGGCGTGCACCGACTTGCCGTACTGCTGGTCACTGCCTCGTCGGTACGCTAGGACAAAGGGGCCCAACGTAAAGACGAGCTGTGTATACCGAGCTGGGTGCAACCAGCCCTGAGCATCGCGTATCTGGAAGGGGATGAAGTGTACTCCCCTGTTGTGTTTGAATCCAACCAGTGGCAGTGTTTCCATCCGCTGTCGGGAAACTGGACTGTGTTCCTCCGCACGGTAGAGGCGCCGCATCTTGGATTGTTGACTCGGCAGCAAGACCATCGGCTCTCCATCTGTGGAGCATAACAGCGGGGTTTCGTTGTGAGTAGTGGTGAGGTGAGTCCCATACGTGAGGTGCTCGTTGAGAGAACAATGCTCCTCCGACAGGTACCGGTCGTATGCTCGATCTTCTTGTACTTGAGTCTGGTTTTGATGGGATGGAGGTCGGGTCGGAACATAGCCTTGCGGAGACGAGCTGCATGTGCTGATTGCTGTAGGTGTTGGCGAAGGAAGGAGGGATGGAATGGGGGTAGCTGGACGACTGGGGCTTGGTTGAATGGGCTCAGGAAGCGACATGGGTGATGGTGGCGCGTCCTGGATGATAACGGTAGGCTGGACTGAGATGGGGAGTAGGTCGTCAAGGACATAGTGGACTTGGACTGGGGAATGGGACATGAGTAGATGGGAGTGTGTGAGTGGGAGATGGGGACGTCTCTTGGGAATGCCCTGTGTTTATATGCACTTCTCTGGCGGGGTTTGAACGTTTGAACTCCCGAATGGCTTCGTCAGTGAAGACGTCATCCTTCAAGACCCACTGGTTATCAGAGTCAGGGTATCCGCGCCACTTGACCAAATACTGCAGTTTCTTTGTCCTGCCGAATTGCCGAGAGTCTAGAATCTTCTCAACTTCGTATTCTTCTTCGCCATCAATCAAATCTGGCAGCGGGCGCTGATAGTTCGGTCCGTGTGTGGGAGTTTCGTGATAAGGAGTCAGGAGGTCCGTATGGAACACTGGGTGGATGCTCCACTGCGTGGGAAGTTCTAGGTGATAGTTGACTGTGGACATCACCTGAGCAACCTTGAATGGGCCATGTCTTCTGGGCGCAAGCTTTGTGGTTGGTTGGTTGGTGCGTAGGTGGCACCCTTCGAGCCATATGAGGTCCCCTATTTGGTATTTGGGCGTATCTTTGTGTTTGATCCACCCCTGCTGCGCTTTGATCATCAGTTCCTGGGCACGCGTTCTAGCCTCTTGGAACTGTTTGATGTGGAGTGCCACCTGTGGTATAGGGGAGGGGCGATCAGTCCAATCAGCACAGGGATTATATCCCATGAGGATATTAAAGGGGGACTCCCTGGTAGACTTGTTGGGCCAGTTGTTGTGCGTGAATTCTGCCATGGGTAGGTAGTGTGTCCAGTCGTCCTGTCTTTCGTTGACCCAAAACCGTAGGTATTGTTCTAGCCATTGGTTGGTGCATTCCGACTGTCCGTCCGTTCGTGGGTGATAGGCCGTGGATATGTTCTGTTCAATGCCCAAGATTTTGCACAGTTCATGTGTGAATTTTGATGTGAATCGGGGGTCTCGATCACTGATAATGCGCGCCGGTAGTCCGAATCAGGTGAAGACGTGTTTTACGTACAGGGCCGCAGTTCCTTCTGCGCTTATCTCTTCAAGGCATGGGATGAATATTGCTGCTTTGGAACAGTCATGGTCTGTTACTGTCAGTATGGAATCACAGCCGTCTGCTTGTGGCAGTTTAGTGATGAAGTCCAGGGCTATGGTTTCGAACGGCATTGCTTCTTTTCTGGGAAATATGGGCTGTAGTGGTGCATGTGTGGGTCAGTTGTTGACTTTGATCCGTTGACAGTCGGCGCAGCCCTTGACGTAGTCCTGTGTTTCTTGTTGAAGGCCTGGCCACCAGTAATATTGTTCCACCATCTTGATTGTTTAGTTAATTCCAGGGTGGCCGTGGACCGGTGGGTCATGGTGTGCTCATATAATGTGCTGTCGTTCGTGTGCATCTCCTGTGACTACGCGTCGTCCGTCTTTGTACCAGGTGCCCTCGACTTTCTTCAGCCTGTGGGGGTCTACCCATCGCTTTACTGTGGTTTCGTCCTGGGTGTATACTGGATTAGTTGGTTCCATTTCTGTGATGTTGATAGTATGTTGCAGGCGTGTTGGGTCATCTGTTGTGTCGACTTCGGTGGCTCTGACAAACACGTGATCTGGGAGTACCGTGACTTGTTCATTGTCGTGCTCTCCTTGGTCATAGTCTGGTCGTCTTGATAGTGCGTCTGCGCGTCCGTTTGCCGTTCCCTTGATGTGGTGAATTTCTATGTCATATTCTGCTAGTTCGAGTACTTCCCTTGCTACGCATTGGCTGATCTTCTGGGGGGATCTCCAGCATTGTAGGTTCATATGGTCAGAGAAGACTTTGATCTTGTGTGGTGATCCGGCGAGGTATTGTCTCCAATTTCACAGTGCTTTCACAATGGCTAGGAGTTCCAGGTCGTAGATGTCGTAGTTCCTTTCCACTGCGTTGAGGGTGTTTGAGTAAAATGTGATTGGGTGTCATTTGTTGTCTGGTCCTTTTTGGAGAAGTACTGCTCCTACCACATACCTGGACGCGTCGACTTCCAGCTCGAACTGCTTGTCTAGTTCCGGGTGTTTGAGTACAGGTTCTTTGGTTACTAGTGCTTTGAGCTTGTCGAATGCTTGCTGTTGTTCCGTTCCTCATTGCCAGTCAGTGTCCTTGCACATGAGTTTGTTGAGTGGCCGTGCATGTGTGGCAAAATTTCGAATGAAGGCATGATAAAAGTTGCAGAAGCCTAGGAAGGATCGCACCTGTTTGATGGTTTTTGGTATGGGCCAATCTGTTATGCCGGAAATTTTGATGGGGTCCATGCGAATCACCCCCTTTTCAATGATTACCCCCAGGTAATCGAGGGAAGAAGAGTGGAAGGTGCATTTCTCGAGTTTGAGGTAGAGATCGTGCTGTTCTAGTAAGTCTAGTATGTCGTGTACCGCTTCTGTGTGGGCTTGTTCCATGGTTGATGTTGCGATGCCGATGTCGTCCATGTAGACTCGGATGATGGTTCCTTTTTTCTCGTGGTAGTCGATAAGGGGTTGGCAGATAGTGTTCATCATCTCCTGGAAGGTGGAGGGGGAGTTGGTCATGCCGAAATACATTACTACTGGTTCGAAGAAGCCGTATTTAGTTTTGAAGGCTGCTTTGTATTGGTCGCTGTCTTTAACCAAAATGTTGTTATATCCCTGTCGGACGTCAAACTTGGAGAATATCCACCCCGAACTGAGGCTTGCGATAAGTTCTGGTATGAGGGGGAGTGGGTATTGGTTGCGTATGGTCCATTTGTTGAGTGTTCTGTAGTCCTGTACCAGGTGTAGTTTTCCGTCCTTCTTTTTTATGAAGAAGAACGGGGATGCGTATGGGGATTTAGAGGGGCGTATGTAACCTTTTGCCAGTTGTTCGTCCAGGAATTCCCGTAGTGCTTTGTCTTCTGCTTGATTTATGGGGTATACCTTACAGTCGAATGAGTCGGGTGTGTCTGGTTTGAGTTCGATAGCGTGGTCCCAGGGTCTAGAAGGTGGCAGGCGTTTGGATTCTTCTTCGCTGAATACTTTGGCGTGCTTCTTGTATTCTTTGGGTATTTCCTTTTTCTCTGTGTATTGTTGTGCCACTATTGCCATGTCCATTGCCGTTGTTCGTAAGTGTACCGGTAGAGTTTGTTCTTCCAGTTCACAGAATGCTTGCTGTTTGTTCTCTTCTTCGATTTCTACGATGAGTCGTCGGAGTTCTGTGAGTCCAAACGGTTTGAGTGGGTTGGTAGTTCGAATGACAATAGGGTATTGTTTGGTGTCAAGGGTGGCTGATGCCCATTGGATTTTGGGTTGGAAGGTTGCAAGCCATGGGTATCCTAGTATGAGGTTCTCTCCCCCTATGTTGGTGACTAGGAAGCGGATGTCCTTGAGCTTTCCATCAGTTTGTATGTTAAGGTCGACGCAGTGAGTGATTTTCCCTCCTTTATTATGTGTTCCATCTATGTTCCAGATGTTGCGAGGATGCTCTAGTATTTTGGTTCCTAGATGCATCCGTTTGACGAAGTCTGGATGTATGAAGTTGTCAGTGGCTCCAGAGTCCACCAGTGCTTTTCTTTTGGCCATGAAGTTACTCGTGCGGATCGAAACTGGAACATGCATAGATCGATAGCGTGTTATGAACGACGAGTTACAATTGACTGCCCTCACCCAGGCCATTGGGTTCAGGCGTTTGGAAAATCCTGGCTTCCTGCCATATTCCTAGCAAACATCTCTCTCCCTTCTTCTGGAAGTTCTGCAATCCTCCCCATGATGTCCTCCACCTGTTGAGCTGATGTGGTGCCGCGGTTGGCTTGTACCGGTTCATCGAGGTCGATGAGAGGTTCCCCTACGACGCTCTGTGGAGCGGTGGGTACTTCCTCGATGTAGGCGCTTCTGCCTCGAAGTGGTCCTTGACGTGCTTGTCGTGGTTGCTGGCATTCTCGTGAGAAATGGCCTTTCTTTCCGCAGTTATAGCAGGTTACGTCCCTTGTGTTAAAGACACCTCGTCCTCCCCCCCCTTTGGCGAGGAACCCTCCGCAGGGTGGGAAAGGTGGTCTTCCCTGGGTGTAGTTCCTCCATTCTTGGGGGTTGTTTGGGTTTGCTTCTTCAGATCCTGCGACTCTAGCGCGGATTCTTCCCGGTGTGGTGTCCATCACATCGGGGTGGTTTCGGTATTGTTGCCATCCCTGGCTCTGTCTTTGGGGAGGTTGGAACTTTGCGGGTTGCTGTTGCTGTTTGGGGCGCTGGGTCAGCTGCCTCCTGAATCCGTCCACTCGTGCTTTCATGTGGAGGTAGCGTTTCTGCTGTTCGATGAGGGCATTCTTCCACTGGTGGTACGTTACTGGGCTGTGGAATTGGTATGCGTTGCGATATAGGTCGAGGGGTACGCCTCTGGTGAACTTGTCAAGTACCGGGGGATCGTCCAGGCGGTAGTCAGCCTGTCAAATGAGCTTCTCGAATGCAGTTACATAGCTGTCAATGTCTCCCCCCATCATCTTGAATCCTTTGTCCAGTTCTAGTCTGGCACGTTCTTGTTCCATGTTGTCTCGGAACTGTTGTTTGAAGGCGAGTTCTACTGCGCTCCATACCCAGGGGTCACTTCTGTCTGGCTGGGTTTCAATCCATTTCTGGGTTTCTGAGGTCCATTCGTTGACTAGGGATCCCTGGATGTAGGTGAGGAACATCATTGCTTTGATGTACGGGCTTTGCAGGCTTCGGTTGGCTATGTTTACTTGTGCGAACCGGTTCCATTGGGATAGGAATGCTTGTGCTTTGTCTCGATCTCCTGTGAAGATGGGTGGTTCTTTGCCGATAAACCTGTCAGTGAGGTGGGGAATGTCGGTGAATCCTGGGTGTGGGAGGCCTTGTGTGTCGTCTCCTCTGTCGCCTCCATCGCCTCCTCCATCGCCTCCATCGCCTCCTCCGTCGCCTCCATTGCCTCCTCCATTGCCTCCATCGCCTCCTCCTCTGGGGTTGCCATCTGCTGGGTCCCCTCCCGGTGGATTCCCTTCTGGTTGTCTGGGTTGATCTTGTGGGGTGAATAGGGCCGTTCTGATCTGGGTAGGTGCTTGGGTGGTTGTAGAGGTCATGACTGGAATGGACTTAGCAATGCTTTCTAATGCTAGTTCCTCTGCTTCGTCCTGGTGGATGTAGATATCTTCGGGGTTGCTTGCGAGTGATGGGGATGGTGCTGGTGTCTTTGGTGTGGGGGATGGTGCTGGTTCTTCGTATTGTCCGTCAATAAGACCCCACTGGTCTCTGGTGACTACGTTGCTGGCTAGGATGTCAAGGCGAAGTCCTCCTCCTGCGGGTCGGAGTACTTTGTATTTGTTGTGGAGGTCATCCCAACGGATTTCTGTCCAGCAGGTGTTTTCGAAGTTGAATTCTACAGGGATGATGTGTCGGTTGCCTGCTCGATCAAAGTAATCGGTGACATAGCCTGGTATCTCTGCGTCATCTTTCCAAAATGCGGCTTCTAAGTATCTCTTTGGTATGTTGCATTCTCCTTGTCTGTTGATGTGATAAGGCCTGAATGGGACCCAGTAGTCCTTGGTTGTCTTGGTAGGATTGGCCATGATTGGGATCTTGGTCTTAATGTTGCGTTTACCACGAACGCTTGCCTGACTTAGGCTTCGGAGTGAGTGGCGATCCTCTTGATAACGTAATTGCGGTTGACTCTGGCTTGAGGGAAGTCGACTGGGTGTACTTGCAGTGCTCCGTTGCGGTCTTCATATCCATGTAGGTCGGGTCCAAGGGGTAGCGACGGCGGTGCAGTGGCAACTATACGAAGGTCGTCCCAAGTGTCGTGATCGACGACGTGGAGGAATGTATAAGGGGAAGCGACATGGGGATTGTGATACAGATAGACGCGATGACAAGTGTTGCCGATGGGATAGTTGTCCACTATTCACGGAGGGGCTAAGTCATGAGGGATCCCTTGGTCTGGAGGGATATGTCGGACGACTCACTTCAAGGGGGAGAACCCTATAGAGCGAAGACTGGTAGTGGTATTGAAGAAGACCAAGATGTGGTTCTTGGTCTTCGCTGAGTACTACTTATACAGATACTCATGGGCTTTCAAGCGCCGCTTCGAGAAGTACTAGCCAATAGCGTAAGTAGAGTAAACCCTAGTACAGCTATCCTAGTATGAGTCACATCGAGTCATGATCTGATCCGTTATCGTACACAATCACATGCGCCGGAGCTTACCCAGCTGACAGATCCTTACAAGTCCATGACGATATACTGCTGACGCGGTGTCATACCCGTGACGTCAGTGTCCACTTCCAGGCCGAATGTAACACTAAGCCCACTAAGATTTTGGGATATTTTCCTGATGTCCCATCCTTTCTGCTTTCTGATGGCTGACTTGTCAGTTTCTCTGGCTGAACCAGCTGTGGACTCTTCCCGGCGACGTCTGAGAGACGCATCTGAAATGGACTTCTATGCTTCAGAATCAGATGACGTGCCTCTTCCTTGTACAAAGGCCGCTGCACCTGGTAAGTTTGTTATATCTTTATCTTCTTATTTCTACAGAATTTTACTCACCAAACGATGCCACTATTAGGTCCAAGTCCTCGTCATAGTGCACGCACCTCCACCAACAACCTCAGCATACTCTTGGACACTGAGAAACATAACTCTGACGGTGAACTTGAGATACTCCCCAAGCCGGCTGCATCCAGAAAACCTCGCAAAGGTGGCACCAAACCAAAACATGTTGTGTGAGGTGCCGATATGGACAAGGACGATGGCGACTTCTCCATTGACAAAGGTTCCACCTCTGTTAGTTCAGGAGAAGATCAGGGCGCCGACGAAGGTCTCACAAATGTGGAGGTAAGTAACAACATTTAATGCTGTTTAACTATCGTAACTGGTCAGTCTTGTAGTTAGCTTCCATCCTGCCATCCAAGTCAGCTCCAACTACTGGATATGGATCTGGAAAGCGCAAGTGTGGTGTCAATACAACAGAGGATGAGGACCTTCAACTACCTTCCCAGTACAATGCCAAAGCAACTGGGAATCTTGTCATTGAAGATACACAACATGATGAGGCAGCGGCTCCTTGTCGGAAGCGGAGCAAAGAGGAGGTGAGTTTGCTTTCATTATTACTAGTTGATCCAACGCGCTAAGTTTGTTTATTCCAGGCGCTGAAGAAGAACCCCATCCATTACTTCTACAGGCAAGTAGACCATGGAACCGATGGAACAGTGGGCAACCCAGGCGACAAGCACTTCAAATGCTACCACGGAAATCGAAAAATTATCACGTTGACAAAATCTATGAAATACAATCTAACAAGTGAGTCGACAAATCCCCCCAGACTGCCAATACTTACTGAATGTTCAGCGCTCGTCAACCACCTCAAACATAGCTTCCCTTCAATGTACAAGTTATTCTCGATTCTCAAGGATCGTTCCAGTGATCAGCACGTGACCCAGGAAGAGATGGATGTTGCATCTGGAAAAAAGGTATTGGGCCTTGAGAAGGCTAAGGAATGGTTCGATGCGCTTGAGCATACCTCAGAGAACCTCCACCAAGCCTTCAGGAAGCAAGAGGAAGTGGCAGCAGTAAGTCAACGTTGGCTCCTTGCATCTGAATTATCTGTGTATTTGTATCGTCATTTTAGGGCCCATGGGATCAGGACAAATTTGAGCAACTAATTGCCGAGTGGATCGTCACTTGTGATCAGCCCTTTGACAAGGTTGATAAACCTCAATTCCGAGACATGTTGAGCTATGCACATCATCCATCCCCAACTCTCAAGATCCCACATTGAGATGCCATTAAGCGGCACGTTATGCGTATGGGGGAGGACATGGTTGAGTCAACCTGAAACATGTTTAGGGTGTGTTGTTTACTTGGTTTTAACAAATTTCTTATCAACGTGGACCCATAGGAGGAGGTGAAGGGAAAAATCAGTTTGTCCATGGACGCATGGACATCAAGTGTTATGATTTCACCTCTATATCACGTCCCCCTTTCTCATTTCGTATTCATTGTACTTTTACGATACGATCCGGTTCGATACGCCTTCCGGCTTCCAGCTTGCACCCACCGTATGACCGTTCCAACACCCCGTGGCGCGACTTCCAGAACCCGCGGATGACTTCTGCTGCACGCGTCGTCCCGCAGGATTCCCTTGTTCCATATATGTATTCTCCCTTTGTTAGCTCTCTAGGACCAGTATCCTAGGATTGCGCCATATGTTTGTAACTCACAAACATCCTGTACCAGTATATAAGTCATGCCTTACCTAGCTTGTACAGTAGACTTGACTTCTTGTGTAATACCACATCGTCTTTGCCTCACAACTCTTGTTTGACTCGCCGTTGCGCTTGAGTCCTCGTTTCTGCTCACCTCTATGCTTGAGCCTTGCCTTCCGCTATTATCCTAGTGTCCCTGGGAGACCTAGTGGTACTTGTTCACCACCGAACTGAGTCTTAACGGACTCGTGCCCTTCCGATCCCGTTGACTTACGAAGTACACGTCATACTTAACGCCCCTGTGGTGGCATTACATTAAGTCAAGTCTCTCACAGTGGCAACGTCTAGTCGCAGCCAGTCTCGGTTTCAAGCCGAATACATTGAACGTTACAGTACCGATGAGCTCTCTGACAAAATCAAAGGAGCCACAGTCTGGGCAGAACACGACGGAGCTGAAGGATACTTCCTTTTCCATCCTAACACACAGAAATACCAACAAATCCATTATCTTGACGACATCCATCAGTGGGCATACATCGATTACTCGCCAAAGCAGGGGAGCTGGTACACCATTAGCATCGTACCTCCCGCACTCGGAGTAGGACCCTTTAAAACCCACACTACTAGTGGCATCAACATCGACAGCCCAGACCCTGACTCCCCAAGTGTACCCGTCCCTACAACGAACTTACCTATCACCGCTTTCCCATCCTACACAATGTCACAAACCCAACAGCAGGCTTCAGCTAGCACGACACTCACCAGCGGTGGAGCTGGAGGAGGAGGAGCCCCAGTACTGCCCAGTGGCGCCCCGGCAGGTGGTGCTGGTGGTGGTGGCAGTGGCACTGGTGGTGGTGGCGGTGGTGCAGGTGGCGCTGCACCAGGAGGAGCCGCTCCGATAATTGCGCCCGGAGGCCACAGAAGACTAGGGGGAAACCCCCCCCCAGAGTTCACGGGAGCAAGGGACAAGAGCAAGGCCTTCTTGCTCGCGTTCGATCTCTATGAAGGGATGAACCCCGACGTCGACCAGCTTAGGATCCCCTCTTCACGCGCCATGACTTTTCTCTCCTACATCAGAGGCCCCCTTGTCGACAACTGGGTGGCGGAACAAGCACGGTGGCTCAATGAACAAATAACCAATGGAGTGGATCGTGGAAACATGGTCCTATGGCAAACAGTCCGAGACAGATTCGTAGCCGCCTACTTCGACTCGGTTGAACGCACCAATGCCTGCAAATCACTCCAGACCCTCACCATGAAGGGCGAAGATATCGACACATACATAGCCACCTTCGAGAACCTTGTTATCAAGGCTGGGTATAACCCCAACAAAGCCACCACCCTCGACATTTTCCAAGACGGATTACCCAACCAGTTAGTCATTAACACTATCCGCTTCCAGCATCCCGTCAATTGGGAGCAGTGGAAGGCGGCAGCACAACTTCAACAGGCTGAATACCTTATTTTAAAGGATCGCCTGGGCAAAAACAAACCGTCACGTAACCGAAAGGGGGGACACAGCCGAGAGCAGTGGGTCCAGGCCCTTAACAGAACGCGCGACCCGAACGCCATGGATGTTGGACATGCCCGAGCCTCCGTGGCCCACACTGATACTGACAAAGCCCAACTTCAGAAGGAGGGACAATGTTTTAGATGCTGTGCTCAAGGACACATCTCGCGTAACTGTCCACAAAAAGGCATGCGCATTGTAGCGTTTACCATGAACGCTTGCCTGACTTAGGCTCTGGAGTGGGTGGCGATCCTCTTCGGGTAGTAGTTACGGTTGATGCAGGTCTGCGGGAAGTCCACCAGGTGTACTTGCAAATGTCCTTCACGGTCTTCATATCCGTGTAGATCAGCCCCCACAAGTAGATGCGGAGGGGGACTTGGTACTATACGAAGGTCGTCCCAAGAGTCGTGATTGACGACGTACAGGTAGGCATAAGGGGATGCTACGCGAGGGTTCAGGTAGAGATAGACACGATGACAGGTGCTTCCGGCGGGGTAGTTATCCACTAGTTATAGGGGTATGTCACAAGGGATCCCTTGGTCTGGAGGGATATGTCGGACAACTCACTTCAAGGGGGAGTACCCTATTGAGCAAAGAATAGCAGTGGTATTGGAAGAAGACCAAGATGCCGTTCTTGGTCTTCACAGCGTACTACTTATACAGATACTCGCGAGCTTTCAAGCGCCGCTCCAAGAAGTACTAGCCAATAGCGTAAGTAGAGCAAACCCTAGTACAGCTATCCTAGTATGAGTCACATCGAGTCATGATCCGATCCGTTATCGTACACAATCACATGTGCCGGAGCTTACCCGGCTGACTGATCCTAACAAGTCCATGACGATATACTGCTGACGCGGTGTCATACCCATGACGTCAGTGTCCACTTCCGGGCCGAACATAACATCACCCCCTTTTCAGGATCAGGCCCCAGACCGACCACGTGCGATCTCCTCCCTGAGTGTGGCGATGCGTTGCCCTTCCTCTGCCCCTGGGTGGTAAGAGTCCCGCTCGTCCTCGATGCGCTTGATGGCGTGGGCTCGCTCCAGGTGGAGTACGCACTGGCGGCGCATGCTCCCAAGCTTGTCCAGCTCGACGATCTTCTTCCTCAGCTCCTCCTCCTTGGCCTTGTAGCCAGCGTGGAGGCACCGGTACCGATGTACCTCAGCCGTGACCATCAGGTCGTTCATGGCCATACAGGCCAAGTTGACCGACTCGCGGTACACGCTGTTCTGGTCTAGAAAGACCAGATCATCGTTGGTGTAGGTAGGAGTGGGCTCGTCGTATTGGGGTTCAGCATGCACCGACTTGCCGTACTGCTGGTTGCTGCCTTGTCGATAGGCGAGGACAAAGGGGTCTGCCGTAAAGATGAGCTGCGTATACCAAGCTGGGTGCAACCAGCCCTGAGCATTGCATATCTGGAAGGGGATGAAGTGTACTCCCCTGTTGTGCTTGAACCCGACTGGTGGCGGTGTTTCCACCCACTGTCGGGAAACTGGACTGTGTTCCTCCGCACAGTAGAGGCACCACATCTCGGATCATTGACTCGGCGGCAAGACCATCGGCTGTCCATCTGTGGAGCATAGCGGCGGGGTTTCGTTGTGAGTAGTGGTGAGGTGATTCCCATATGTGAGGTGGTCGTTGAGAGGGCAATGCTCCTCCGACAGGTACCGGTCGTATGCTCGATCTTCTTGTACCTGAGTCTGGTCTTGATGGGATGGAGGTCAGGTTGGAACATAGCCTTGTGGAGACAAGCTGCGTGTGCTGACTGCTGTAGGTGTTGGCGAAGGAAGGAGGGATGGAATGGGGGTAGTTGGACGACTGGGGCTTGGTTGAATGGGCTCGGGAAGCAACATGGGTGACAGTGGCGCGTTCTGGATGATAACGGTAGGTTGAACTGAGATGGAGAGTAGGTTGTCGAGGACATAGTGGACTTGGACTGGAGAGTGGGACATGAGTAGATGGGAGTGTGTGAGTGGGAGATGGGGACGTCTCTTGGGAATGTCCTGTGCTTATATGCACTTCTCTGGCGGGGTTTGAACGTTTGAACTCCCGAATGGCTTCGTCAGCGAAGACGTCATCCTTCAAGACCCACTGGTTATCGGAGTCAGGGTACCCATGCCACTTGACCAAATACTGCAGTTTCTTTGTCCTGCTGAAATGCCGAGAGTCTAGAATCTTCTTGACCTCGTATTCTTCTTTGCCATCAATCAAATCTGGCGGTGGGCGCTGATAGTTGGGTCCATGTGTGGGAGTTTCACGATAGGGGGTCAGGAGGTCCGTGTGGAACACTGGGTGAATGCTCCACTGCGTGGGAAGTTCTAGACAGTAGTTGACTGTGGACATCACCTGAGTCACCCTGAACGGGCCATGTCTTCTGGGCGCAAGCTTGGTGGTTGGCTGGTTGGTACGTAGGTGGTGCCCTTCGAGCCATACGAGGTCCCCTATTTGGTATTTGGGCATATCTTTGTGTTTGATCCACCCCTGCTGCGCTTTGATCATCAGTTCCTGGGCGCGCATTCTGGTCTCTTGGAATTGTCTGATGCGGAGTGCCACCTGTGGTATGGGGGATGGACGATCGGTCCAATCAGCGTGGGGGTTATAGCCCATAAGGATGTTAAAGGGAGACTCCCTAGTAGATTCGTTGGGCCAGTTGTTATGCGTGAATTCCGCTATGGGTAGGTAGTTCGTCCAGTTGTCCTGCCTTTCATTGACCCAGAACCGCAGGTATTGTTCTAGCCATTGGTTGGTGCATTCTGATTGTCCGTCCGTCCGTGGGTGGTAGGCTGTGGATATGTTCTGTTCGATGCCCAGAATCTTGCATAATTCGCATGTGAACTTTGATGTGAATCGGGGGTCTCGGTCACTGATGATGCGCGCTGGCAGTCCAAATCGGGTGAAGACGTGTTTTACGTACAGGGCCGCAGTTCCTTCTGCACTTATCTCTTCGAGGCACAGGATGAATATTGCCACTTTGGAGCAGTCATGGTCTGTTACTGTCAGTATGGAGTCACAGCCATCTGCTTGCGGCAGTTTGGTGATGAAGTCCAGGGCTATGGTTTCGAATGGCATTGCCTCCTTTCTGGGGAAGATGGGTTGTAATGGTGCACGCGTGGGTTGGTTGTTGACTTTGATCCATTGGCAGTCGGCGCATCCCTTGACGTAGTCTTGTGTTTCTTGCCGAAGACCTGGCCACCAGTAGTATCGTTCTACCATTTTGATTGTCCGGTTGATCCCAGGGTGTCCGTGTACCGGTGGGTTGTGATGAGCCCATATGATGCATTGTCATTCATGTGCATCTCCTGTGACTACGCGTCACCCGTCTTTGTACCACGTGCCCTCGATCTTTTTCAGTTTGTGAGGGTCTACCCACCGCTTTACCATGGCTTTGTCTTGGGTGTACACTGGGTTAGCTGGTTCCATTTCTGTGATGCTGACGGTGTGTTGCATGCGTGTTGGGTCTTCCGTTGTATCGACTTCTGTGGCTCTGACGAACACGTGATCTGGGAGTACTGTGACTTGTTCGTTGTTGTGCTCTCCCTGGTCGTAGTCTGGTTGTCTTGATAGCGCGTCTGCACGTCTGTTGGCTGTTCCTTTGATGTGGTGAATTTCTATGTTGTATTCGGCGAGTTCTAGTACTTCCCTTGCTACACGTCGACTGATCTTCTGGGGGGATCTCCAGTACTGCAGGTTCATGTGGTCGGAGAAGACTTTGATTTTGTGTGGTGATCCAGCAAGGTATTGTCTCCAGTTTCACAGTGCTTTTACAATGGCTAGGAGTTCCAGGTTGTAGATGTCGTAGTTCCTTTCCGCTGCGTTGAGGGTGTTTGAATAAAATGCAATTGGGTGTCGTTTATTGTCCATTCCCTTCTGGAGGAGTACTGCTCCTACCGCATATCCAGATGCGTCAACCTCTAGTTTGAACTGTTTGTCTAGTTCTGGGTGTTTGAGTACAGGTTCCTCGGTTACTAGTGCTTTAAGCTTGTTGAATGCCTGTTGTTGTTCCATTCCCCATTGCCAATCGGTCTCCTTGCACGTGAGTTCGTTGAGTGGTCGTGTGTATGTGGCAAAATTTTGGATGAAAGCACGGTAAAAGTTGCAAAAACCTAGGAAGGATCGCACCTGTTTGATGGTTTTTGGTATGGGCCAATCTGTTATGCTGGAAATTTTGACGGGGTCCATGCGAATCACCCCCTTTTCAATGATTACCCACAGGTAATTGAGGGAAGAAGAGTGAAAGGTGCATTTTTCGAGTTTGAGGTAGAGGTCATGTTGTTCCAGGAGGTCCAGTATGTCATGTACCACTTCTGTGTGTGCCTGTTCTGTGGTTGATGTTGCGATGCCGATATCGTCCATATAAACTTGGATAATGGTTCCCTTTTTCTCGTGGTAGTCGATGAGGGGTTGACAGATGACGTTCATCATTTCTTGGAAGGTGGATGGTGAGTTGGTCATGCCAAAATACATTACTACTGGTTCGTAGAATCTGTATTTGGTTTTGAATGCTGCCTTGTACTGGTCACCATCTTTGACCAAGATGTTGTTGTATCCCTGTTGGACATCGAACTTGGAAAATATCCATCCTGAGCTGAGGCTTGCGATGAGCTCTGGTATGAGGGGGAGTGGATACTGATTGTGTATGGTCCATTTGTTGAGTGTCCTGTAGTCCTGCACTGGGCGTAGTTTTCCGTCCTTCTTTTTTATGAAGAAGAATGGGGATGCATATGGGGATTTAGAGGGGCATATATATCCCTTTGCCAGTTGTTCGTCCAGGAATTCTCGTAGTGCCTTGTCTTCTGCTTGGTTTACGGGGTATACTTTGCAGTCGAATGAGTCAGGTGTTGGAACGCGATAAGTACGTAAGGACCTTATCTATAGCAGTTACAACATTACGGTAGTATGTTTGCCTATTACGGTAGTTGGGATACGTACTACAATAGGCGCAATACGCCCTCTATGTGAGAGAAGTCCTATGACTATCTCGAAGTGGTAGTTTACATCAGGTGTGTGTAAAAACGCGATATTGTGGACGCCTGTACTCATCACTTTTACCCGATTGGTCAGGGTAGGACCATAGAGTATAAAGACCCTCCTATGGGGAGGGAGGCGAATAGACATTCACTCTCTTTCTCACTTGTGCACCCTCTCCATGCTATAGTCTCTCAACCTACTCTAAGGTGAGAACGTGCATTCCTGTTTGCTGCGTGCATTGCTGTGCAACAGGTTATGGGCCCTGCTACAGGGTTTGCCATCGCACTCTTTGATAGAGTTGCGCCCATGGTCACTGCCCACCACGTTGTTACCTTTGAAAAGAGGAACGCATGTGGTTGTAGGCTCTAGACTCAGGGAGGCTCCCTGGTTACTAGCAACCTGGTATTGTGCTCTTGAGGAGCACACAGACTGGGCCAATCGCCTATCTAAACAAGGCTCTATTGCGCGTCCAATTAATTTTGGAAAGGCGAATAGCTTAACCTTGGGGTGACGTCGAGCAGGATCGTCCGGCTTATTGGCATTGATGCTCTCAATGTCAAGATGGGTTTTTTGACCCATTCTGTTGGAAACAGCCTAATACTGGGCTATTGTCGTGCTTAGTATTGCCAAAGGCGATGTTGGCATTGACAATCTTTTGTTTCACACAGTATTGTTATTATAGTAACGCAATACTGATGTTCGCAAAAGCCAACAGATCTACACAACCATGTCCTCTCAACTCACTCAGCTTGTCCCCATTTTTGATGGCTCTAACTGGGCCACTTGGTCTCAACAGATGACCGCCTTCTTCATGTCCCAAGGGCTTTGGGGCTACGTTGCTGGCACCATTGCCCAACCTCCTGTTGCCGAAGTCGCTGACAGAGCAGCTTGGAACAAGAGCGATGAGATGGCTAGGGGTAATCTCACCCTTTGCCTCACCCCTGCTATTCAGCAGGCAGTCACTGGGGTGACTTCCCAGGCGCTCTGGACTTCCATAAAAGACCGGTACGGTGCGGTGTCCATGCCCCGCATCTACAAAGACTTCAAAGAAGCAATTTCTATTCGCTTCAATACAAATCAGCACCCTGCTCCCCAGTTCAAGAAGATGGCTGCTGCCTTCTCTCGTCTAGGGAACATTACTGTTGGTACTGGCCCTGCCGCCCCTACCCTTGCCATAAAGCCTCAGCTCCAGGCTCTTATTGCAATGTCCGCTCTGCCCCAGAAATGGGAGCATTTAATCCCCATCATGTGCAACAATCTCCCTGTTGCCGATCTTAAGCTCAAGACTGTATCGGCTTGCGTCGAAAGCCAGTACGAGACCGAGACTAACCGCGGATGTCACGATCACGTGACACGACGCCACGTAAGTGTTCCCGATTCAGACCAATGACTCAAGTCTGTATTTAAATCTGATGTGCTGGCACTTATTGCCAGCAAGACTGAGGTGCTGGCACTTGCTGGCATCTAGAAAATTGCACAAAAATAGCTAGCCTTGTATGATATAAAAACAGCCAGTAGTTTACTATGTAGTCCTCATCTTGGTCTTTTCAATAATCTATCCCATCCCCTGTCTTGTCTCCTGTCCTTCAAGTCCAATGCTTTTCGCTTAGCTAAGCGACCCGGCCTGGTACCCCGACCCTCTTGCACATTCGCTTGAGGAAGAGTCCCTTGGACTGTAAACATCACAGAGTCGCCGGACTATAAACTGTATTCGCGTACCCCTTGTGAACGATCTGGGTGATCGTAACAGCGGACAGCATAAGGCCGCCCATACAGCGCAGAAGCTTTCCGCCGTTAAGCGGAAGCGCGCTGACCCTCGCTTTACCAAGCAGGGTTCACAGCAGCAGTCTAGCGCTCCCGGCCCGTCCAATCAGCAGCAGCCTTTTAGGCAGCGTGGAGGACGTGGATCTGGAAGAGGCAAAGGCAAAGGGAAAGGCAAGGCACCTGCCCGTGCTCCACAGCACTCGCATATTGCCTCCGTCGCGGCACTAGCCCCTCCTACTTCTCATAAGGTGACTCATATTGGGTCATCTGGTGTCTCTACTAGGACAGAAGTCGAATCATCCTCACCTCAGAGGACTCCCAGCTTCTTCCCTTCCGTAAACAAGGCGCTTTCGCTCGCTGAACGGCTGGATGTACCTGCTACAGTCCAGACCGTAAAGACACTTGAGCAGCGCTTTGCAGACATTGACGCTATCATGCATCCTTGTATTGAACGGTTCATGGACGAGGAGTATGACTCTGAAGTCGACATTGACATGTCGCAGCAGCCTTCAGGCAGCGCACAGTCAATAATGAACATAGACGGATTAGATGACATGGAGATATTTGGTGAGCAGTCAAATGCTCTCCAACTTGACTTAACGGACCTGACATTAAGCGATATGACTTCTGATACAGAAAAAGTCACGCTCCCACACCTCCTTACGTCAGTCCTGCTTCAATTGTTGAAGCAACAGTCAGGTGGGCTACTATTGGCAAAAGCCGTTTCCCTCCTCAATCTTGTTCTAATGAACGAATCGAATCTATTTGGCGCAGTAATCAACAGTGGCTGCAAGATCACGAGATGCCAACAGACCCCCGTTTTGGCACTCTTATCTCTCCGGCCGCCACAGGCCATTCGCTGACACCGGAGTCTTTTTTAACCGGACCGGATGAGAACACCCTTGATTGGGGTTCTTGTGATGAAGAACAGTACATCTTTTCTTCACTTCGCACATCACATGCTGATGACATTACAGAATTAGCCCTGCCCCCAAAAAGTCTAGGGGGTGGCAAACGTAACGGATACGTATATCTACGAAAATCGCATGTACTAGTACCGAAGTCGCTTGATATGTACAATATTAGCAGTGCTCTCCTCGATTTACTTGAATGTGAGCACAATGAGTACTTCAGTCAATGTGCAGAGTGTATAAAGCGTACACAAAATATGTGGCTCCTTGACTCAGGAGCCTCAGCACACTTCACTAATAATCTTAGTGATTTTATCGAGTACAAGCCAATTGCTAAGTCTGAAAGGATGCCTGTAAAGACAGCGGCACAAATGCTATACGTCGAAGGAACCGGTTCTGTCTTGCTTGAGCATTACGTCGCAGACAAACCCGTAATTACACAGGTATATCCGGTTCTATACATTCCACGCATAAGCATACGTCTTCTGTCCATGGGTGTCTTCTTACAGCAAGGTTTGCGTGTTTTAGGGAATTTGCAGCATATTAACTTGCTACGTAAAAACAAAAAGATTGTCCAATGTAAACCCCTTCTTCATGGACAATCCCTATATTGGCTAGATGCCTCTATATCTACTCTAACTGAGTCGCATATTGCGAACCAGTCTGCGTTACTAAATGTAGACTATGACCTTATGCATCGTCGCCTCGGTCACCCATCTAAAGAGGTTCTAAGACGAGCTAAGGAACACACTAAGGGCTTTCCAGAAGGGATTATAATTCCCTCCTCTGATGTAATATGTCCTGGGTGCGCGCAAGGCAAAATGCCTGCTGCCTCACATCCTCTGTCCGATACAAGGGCCAAAGCCTCTTTCTCTCGGATTCATTCCGATTTGAAAAGCTTCCCCATACTGTCATACCATAAATACAAGTATTTTATCGTCTTCTTTGACGATTATACTTCCTTTGCATGGATCATTCTTTTACGGGATAAAGCCTCTGCTATTACGGCACTAAAGCAGTGGCTAGCGTTAATTAAAAATCAGTTTAACGCAACCATTAAAGAATGGATGTCAGATGCTGGCGGTGAATACAAATCGGATGCCTTCCTAAAGCAGCTTAAGGATGCCGGCATAACAGTGCTACAGTCTGCACCACATACGCCACAGCAAAATGGGCGCGCTGAGCGCTTTATGCGCACTATAATGGACAAAGCTCAGGCTATGTGCCTTGATGCTTGCTTACCACAGAGTTGGTGGGAATTTGCAGTACTTCACGCTGTGCATTGTTATAATAGAACCCCCATAAGTCGCCTTCAATGGCAGACTCCTTACAAACTATTACACAATGAAGTCCCTGACATATCGCATCTCAGAGTATTCGGATGTGGCGCATATGTACATATTCCAGAAGCTCACCAGGTGAATAAACTTTCTCCCAAAAGCGAACTGATGATCTACCTTGGTAGAGGAGCTGGAATGAAGGCTGATGTCTTCATGCACACGCCTAATACCTTGTTCTATTCGGACAAGGCACTCTTTGATGAAGTGTTATTTCCTAGGTGTCCTAAGGACCATACTAGGAGTATACCCCGTGGTGTAACTCAGTTAGATGAGACAGTTCCTAGTGAGCAGTCTAAAGACAACGCCGCTCCTGGTGATGATGACGACCTACCACCTGAGCCTCCTATTGTAAAAGGGAGAAGCGCTCCCCAGCCGGCCGCTGGACCTCCTCCTAGCACTTCTGCTGGAGGATCTGGATCGCAGCTACCTCCACCTTTACCCCCAGTTCCAGTACCTGGTCCTAGTGAACCTAGGAGATCGGGGTGTATAAGGAGACCAGTTACTCGTCCTGATAATGTCTATGGAGATAGGCCTCCTACAGCGATTATTCGTGACATTGCGCGGACTCGCACATGGCGACAATTGACTGAAACACAGCCGGGTAGCTCCCAGCAGCGTTCTAGTCAAGATCAGACGGTCTCAGGCGATGTTCCTGAACAAGCTGAATCTGATTCTTCCAGTGCTCAGAGTGATAATCCGCAGGATTCAGACGAAGTAGATCAGCAATTGCTGATCCGCCTAACTCAGGAAGGGGGAGTCAAATTTCTAGATCTTCTGCTCGCCAAAGCAGTTTCACCAACAGATCTAGAGTCACCTGATACCTCTAATATTTGTGAATGGACCTATAAGGACATTCAAAAAATGCCAAGTGAACTCCAGGGGGAGTGGCGTAATGCGTGCAAAGAAGAGCTTGACTCTCTTCACAAACGCAGAGTCTATGATCTTGTTAACCCGCCGCAAGGCAGAAGGGTGATCAAGAACAGATGGGTGTTTGACTTAAAGTCAGACGGCCGTAAAAAGGCCAGGCTAGTTGCCAAAGGCTTTTCTCAGGTTGAAGGCATAGATTATGATGAAATATTCTCGCCAGTGGTAAGGTTTGAGACTGTCCGGATGATGCTCGCGCTTACAGCGCTGAAGGATTGGCACATCTCTGGACTTGACGTCAAAACTGCCTTCCTTTATGGAGACCTCAATGAGGAACTCTATATGGAACAACCTGAAGGGTTTAAAGACCCTAGCCAACAAAACAAAGTCATGCGCTTAAGGAAAGCTATATACGGACTTAAACAAGCTGCACTCGCTTGGTGGAGAGCGCTGGATAAGTCTATGAGTTCCCTGAGCTGCGCACGACTTCAATCAGACTCAGGTCTGTTTGTTAATGACAACAAAACAATCGTAGTTATTGTTTATGTTGATGACGTCCTCTTCTTAGGAAGAAACAAAAAGGACATAGCATCCCTGAAGAAGCGCTTCATGGAGATATGGGAATGCAGAGACTTAGGTGATACCAAAGAGTTTCTACGCATGCGCATACTACGTTCTAAAGGTAGAATCCTGATAGATCAGCAGGATTACCTTCAGAAAGTGCTGCAGCATTTCAAACTGATTAATGCCAAATCAGTACCTACCCCACTACCGGAAGGGTATCATCCATCCCCTAATAAGGGAACTGCAACCCCAGAGCTCCGTGCGTCATACCAACAAGTGATAGGATCTCTCCTATACATTATGATTGGTACATGACCAGATATTGCTTATGCTGTTACCAAAATGGCGCAGTTTGCAGCCAATCCGTCTGAGGACCATATGAAGCGTGCACTCTACATTTGCCGCTACTTACTTGGTACCTCTAATTATGCTTTAGTCTTTGATGGCAAAAGTGACGGTGGTATAATAGCATATGCAGACTCTGATTGGGCTTCAGACCCAATTACAAGAAAGTCCACTACGGGCTACTTAGTAAAGATGGCTAATGGAGTGTTCTGCTGGAACTCTAGAGCACAGAAATCTATCGCGCTCTCATCCACTGTAGTGTTGGGGAAGTTCGGTTCGGTTCGGTTTGGGCCAGTTTTGGCCAAACCGGAAACCGAACCATTTAATTTTCACCAAACCGAACCCAAACCGGCCCAAACTGCTTCAAACCGTTCTAAACCGTTCCAAACCGTTCCAAACCGATTAAAAAAAGGTGTTTTAAATTGCTTCTTAATCGGTTTGGTTTGGTTCAAACCGAGTTCAAACCGAGTTTAAACCAGTTAAGACCTGGTTTAAACTTAATTTGACACCAAAAACATGAAATATTTTTAATAATAATAAATTTAACCATTTATTTTGGTTCAAACTCAGTCAAACTTGGTTCAAACTTGGTTTGAACTCAGTTTGAACCAAACCAAACCATTTAAGGACAAAATATAAAATAATTTTTAATAATTTTTCTTAATCGGTTTGGAACGGTTTGGCATCGGTTTGGGGGTCCCAAACCCCAAACCGAACCATTCGGTTTATTTTCAGAATTTTCCAAACCCAAACTGATTAAACGGTTTGGGTTCGGTTCAAACCGAGTTTGGATCAGTCTGGGACCGAACTTCCCCAACACTAATCCACTGAAGCAGAGTACATGTCGCTGTGTGATACAAGCAGACAGTTGGTCTGGATCTGTTCGCTCTTTAGTGAGCTCGGAATTAATCTTGGACCGATTCCATTATGCGGAGATAATCAAGGCTCCATATTCTTATCTTCTAATCCTGTTCAGGAGAAACAGATCAAACATATTGATCTACGTCACCATTACATACGTGATGTGATCCGTGAAAAGAAGATAGAGTTATTCTTCATTGAAGGAGCTGAGAACCCCGCAGATCTCTTTACTAAGAATCTGGGTCGTATTAAGTTCCTTAAATTCAGGGAACAGCTAGGGCTAGAGTTTGGTGCGCTGCCGCACATGCACACCATGTCTGATGATGGAGATCTGTGATGGAGAGTGTAAAGGAGCTATTGTACTCTCACGTACACCGCTTCTTCTTGAGGAACATATGTTTCTCTATGTTCATCTACGCTACAAGCAATCGTCTCCTCACAGGACAGAGTCACCTTATTCTCTCAAAGACATGGTACGATGTCGCTTTAATTAGCAGACAAATGACTCTAAGCCTTTCATTGAACTACCAGAGGGAAGTTCGCATGTCCTGTCCCTAATGGGGACATAATAATGGGACGTCTGAGTTGGAAAATGTCGTTGACATTCACAACTTGATGAGACATGTTAGAGTTGGGTTGGACACCACTCTACTAATCGACTCTGAGGCAACTTTCACTCGATGCTCTTACCCAGAGCTCGTGAGGACGCTGCTATTTGCTTAGACGCGCTTTAATTAGCTGCACTAAGCAAGGGGGAGTGTTGGAACGCGATAAGTACGTAAGGACCTTATCTATAGCAGTTACAACATTACGGTAGTATGTTTGCCTATTACGGTAGTTGGGATACGTACTACAATAGGCGCAATACGCCCTCTATGTGAGAGAAGTCCTATGACTATCTCGAAGTGGTAGTTTACATCAGGCGTGTGTAAAAACACGATATTGTGGACGCCTGTACTCATCACTTTTACCCGATTGGTCAGGGTAGGACCATAGAGTATAAAGACCCTCCTATGGGGAGGGAGGCGAATAGACATTCACTCTCTTTCTCACTTGTGCACCCTCTCCACGCTATAGTCTCTCAACCTACTCTAAGGTGAGAACGTGCATTCCTGTTTGCTGTGTGCATTGCTGCGCAACATCGGGTGCATCCGGTTTGAGTTTGATGGCGTGGTCCCAAGGTCTTGGAGGTGGGAGGCGTTGGGATTCTTCCTTGCTAAATACCTTGGCGTGTCTCTGGTATTCCTTGGGTATTTCCTTTTTCTCTGTGTACTGTTGTGCTGCTATTGCCATGTCTGTTGCCATTGTTCGTAGGTGTGCTGGTAAGCATTCCTCTTCTAGTTCGATGAGGGTTTGCCTTTTGTTTTCTTCCTCGATTTCCACTATGAGTCGTCAGAGTTCTGTGAGCCCAAACGGTTTGAGTGGGTTGGTGGTGCGAATGACGATGGGGTATTGTTTGGTATCGAGGGTGGCTGTTGCCCACTGGATTCTAGGTTGGAAGGTTGCAAGCCATGGGTATCCCAGTATGAGGTCTTCTCCTCCTACGTTGGTGACTAGGAATCGGATATCTTTGAGTTTTCCGTCAGTTTGTACATTGAGGTCAACGCAGTGAGTGATTTTCCCTCCTTTGTTGTGTGTTCCGTCTATGTTCCAAATATTGTGGGGATGCTCTAGTATTTTGGTTCCTAGATGCATCCGTTTGACGAAGTCCGGATGTATGAAGTTGTCGGTGGCTCCGGAGTCCACCAGTGCTTTTCTTTCAGCCATGAAGTTACTTGTGCGGATCGAAACTGGGACATGCATATATCAATAGCACGTTATGAATGACAAGTTACAATTGACTGCCCTCACCCAGGCCGTTGGGTTCAGGCGCTTGGAAAATCCTGGCTCCCTGCCATATTTCTAGCGAACATCTCTCTCCCTTCCTCTGGGAGTTCCGCAATCCTCCCCATGATATCCTCTACCTGTTGTGCCGAGGTGGATCTGCAGTTGGCTTGCACCGGTTCGTCGAGATTGATAAGGGGTTCCCCTGCGACGCTCTGTGGAGTGGTGGGTACTTCCTCGATATATGCGCTTCTGCCTTGTGGTGGTCCTTGGCACGTCTGGCATGGTTGCTGGCATTCTTGTGAGAAGTGACCCTTTCTCTCGCAGTTATAACAGGTTACGTCCCTTGTGTTAAAGACACCTTGTCCTCCCCTTCCTCTGGCGAGGAATCCCCCTCGGGGCGGGAAGGGTGGTCTTCCCTGAGTGTAGTTTCTCCACTCTTGAGGATTATTTGGGTTTGCTTCTTCTGATCCTGCGACTCTAGCACAGACTCTTCCAGGTGTGGTGTCCATAGCATCAGGGTGGTTACGATATTGTTGCCAGCCCTGGTTCTGCCTTTGAGGAGGTTGGAATCTCGCGGGTTGTTGCTGTTGCTGTTGCTTGGGGCACTGAGTCAGCTGCCTTCCAAATCCGTCTACCCGTGCTTTCATGTGGAGGTAACGCTTCTGTTGTTCGATGAGGGCATTCTTCCACTGGTGGTATGTTACTGGGCTGTGGAATTGGTATGCGTTGCGATATAGGTCGAGGGGTACGCCTCTGGTGAATTTGTCGAGTACCAGGGGGTCGTCTAGGCGGTATTCAGCCTGTCGCATGAGCTTCTCAAATGCGGTTACGTAGCTGTCAATGTCTCCTCCCGTCATTTTGAATCCTTTGTCCAGTTCTAATCTGGCGCATTCTTGTTCCATGTTGTCTCGGAATTGTCGTTTGAAGGCGAGCTCTACTGCACTCCATACCCAGGGGTCACTTCTGTCTGGCCTGGTTTCGATCCATTTCTGAGTTTCTGAGGTCCATTCATCGACCAGGGGTCCTTGGATGTAGGTGAGGAACATCATTGCTTTGATGTACGGGCTTTGCAGGCTTCGGTTGGCTATGTTCACTTGTGCGAACCGATTCCATTGGGATAAAAATGCTTGAGCTTTGTCTCGATCTCCCATGAAGATGGGTGGTTCTTTGCTGATAAATTTGTCAGTGAGGTGGGGAATATCCGTGAATCCTAGGTGTGGGAGGCCTTGTGGGTTGTGTCCTCCTCCATCGCCTCCATCGCCTTCTCCTCCGGGGTTGCCATCTTCTGGGTCTCCTCCCAGTGGGTTCCCTTCTGGTTGTCGTGGTTGGTCTTGTGGGGTGAAAAGGGCTGTCCTGATCTGGGTAGGTGCTTGGGTGGTAGTTGTGGAGGTCATGACTGGAATAGACTTAGCGATGTTTTCTAGTGCTAGTTCCTCTGCTTCGTCCTGGTGAATGTAGATGTCTTTGGGGTTGCTTGCGAGTGATGGGGATGGTGCTGGTGTCTTAGGTGTGGGGGATCGTGCTGGTTCTTCGTATTGTCTGTCGATAAGGCCCCACTGGTCTCTGGTGACTATGTTGCTAGCTAAGATGTCGAGGCGGAGTCCTCCTCCTGCGGGTCGGAGTACTTTGTATTTGTTGTGGAGGTCATCCCAACGGATATCCGTCCAACAGGTGTTTTCAAAATTGAACTCTACGGGGATGATATGTTGGTTACCCTGTCAATTGAAGTAATCGGTGATGTAGCCTGGTATTTCCGCGGCGTCTTTCCAAAATGCGGCTTCTAAGTATCTTTTTGGTACGTTGCGTTCTCCTCGTCTGTCGATATGGTATGGTCTGAATGGGACCCAGTAGTCCTTGGTAGTCTTTCGGTTGGGATCTTGGTCTTAATGTAGCGTTTACCACGAACGCTTGCCTGACTTAGGCTCTGGAGTGGGTGGCGATCCTCTTCGGGTAGTAGTTACGGTTGACGCAGGTCTGCGGGAAGTCCACCGGGTGTACTTGCAAATGTCCTTCACGGTCTTCGTATCCATGTAGATCGGCCCCCACAAGTAGATGCGGAGGGGGACTTGGTACTATACAAAGGTCATCCCAAGAGTCGTGATTGACGACGTACAGGTAGGCGTAAGGGGATGCTACGTGAGGGTTCAGGTAGAGATAGACGTGATGACAGGTGCTTCCGGCGGGGTAGTTATCCACTAGTTATAGGGGTATGTCACGAGGGATCCCTTGGTCTGGAGGGATATGTCGGACGACTCACTTCAAGGGGGAGTACCCTATTGAGCAAAGAATAGCTGTCACAAACCTAGAAACTTGGGTTGTGACTCAGGCGTCTAAGACCAGTCCGCACCAGCCCGGTCTTATGTAATCACCTTCCTAAAGGGGAAATCCGAGGTCGGAGTTTGAATTCCATACTCCGATGATCACGTGATCAGTCACGTGATCTCCCATGGTTTATCAAGTCACCTGACGACTCCAAGTCGTACCATTCCCTGGATTTATCTGATTGGACTGTGGAGCAGTCACACCACAATTGCGTCATCGACTGTGGAGCAGTCGTACGATACATTCTTGTTTTCTCATTGGACACTATTCTTAGATGTCTCCAGAATGTTCCATTCTGCAGTATTCCGCAGCACCCGTCAGACGGCCCTAAGCCTGCCCTAAACCTACGCACAGACCATCCCTATAGGTATATAAGCTAGCACAATAGAATGGACAGTCCCTCAGACTGTCCACTTGTGACATCCTCCTGCCTGCCTCTTCTTCCTCTTCGCACACAGTGCCCCTTCAGCTGTTGAGCACGACTCTTCACTAAGCGCCACTATCCCTTGCAAGTCTGCAAGTTCTGTCCCGTCGAGCCAGTCAGCCTCCTTCGCCTCTCCCAAGTTCTCCACCACCCCCGGTCTTCCGCTTCCCCATCGTGCCTAGTGTTTGAAAGTCCGGTCCTATGAACCGGAACCGGAAAAAAACCGGGACCGGACCGGACCGCAACCGATGGCAACCGGACCGTCGGTTGCGGTTCATCCAAATTTGGCATGTGGGTGAAACCGCTGCGGGACCGGTTAGGACCGGTCCTAACCGGTAAGCCGGCATCCACTGGCACGCCACGCCAACACGACCGACACTGTCGACGCCAACCGCAATAATGTCGACAATCACTGCAACAACGACGACGACGACAAGGACAAGACCTCCCAACAACCGCGCCAACCACCACGGCCACCACAGCCATCACGACGGCTACGACGACTATGACGACAACTACAGCGACTAGGGCAACGACTACTGCAGGGCAACGACTACGGCGACAACACGGCGACTTGGGCGACAACTAGGGCGACGACTAGGACGACGACTATGGCACCGACTACGGCGACAACTACGGCGACTAGGACAACGACTAGGACAACGACTACGGCAACGACTGTGGCGACAACTTGATTCACTGGAACTACGGCGACAACGACTACGACGACAACTACGGCGACTACGGCGATGACTACGGCATCGACTACGGCGACAACTACGGCGACCAGGGCGACGACTACGACATCGACTAGGGCGACAACTACGGCGACAACTTGAACGACTACGGCGACAACTTGAACGACTACGGCGACAACTACGGCGACTAGGGCGACGACTACGGCGTCGAGTCGACTACGGCGACAACAACGGCGACAACTTGAACTACGGCGACAACGACTACGACGACAGCTACGGTGACTACGGCGACAACTACGGCGACGACAACTACGACGACGACTACGGCGACCGTGACTACGACGACTACGGCGACGACTACGGCGACGACTACGGCTACTACGGCGACGACTACAGCGACTATGGCGACACTGCGCGGCTCACCAACCGACCGCTACGACCACCACAGCCATAACACCGGCTACGACGACTACGGCGACGATGACGGCGACGTTGCGGCGGTTCACCAACCGACCGCTACCCATATCGCCGATCACGACGACGACGACGACGACGACGACTGCAACGACGACAACGAATGCAACGACGACAACGACTGCAACGACGACAACGAATGCAACGACGACAACGACGACTGCAACGACGACGACTGCAACGACGACTACAACGGCGACAACTGTATTAGCTAGCTAGTCTTGTACCAGTAGTACTAGTATTATAAAAAATATAACTTGCATCGTTATGACTGCGGTTGCAGTCGGTCCATAGAGGTTGTGACCGGTTGTGAACCGGCTCAGGATGAGCCGGTTCAGACTGCAAAAACCGGTCTTTTCATCGGTCCGGTCCGGTTCTGGGAAAAGGGGTGAACCGATCCATCGGTTGCGGTCCCGGTCTTTCCAAATTAGGCAAAAAAACCGGACCGGACCGGACTTTCAATCACTAATCGTGCCTCCCTGTCGAGTGACAGTGAGTCATCACACTTGGACAGTCTAACCCAATTAGACCTGACCCCGGGTGTTCCCTTAAGTGTCCGACTACGATTTCTCGCAGTTTGGCCAGTGGGACGGAGATTCTGCCTCTTACTATCAAGAGGACGACAATTATTACCCTCACCCCTCTCATTGCTCTGCCACACGTTCCACCCTCACTCCCCCTTGCGCCCCCTCCCCTGAACCCCTTCGTCTCCCATCGCCCCTCACTCCCATCGTCTCCCCTTCCGCCTTCACACAAGAGTTTGTTGAAGGCTCGTCTACCTCTGGTGTACAGTACGAGTACATCATCACCAACATCTACGGTGAACCAGTCACTGGGCTTCAATCGCCCCTCACACATCCCGGCACCCCTAGGCCCGCCACTCCTCTCGAGTACGAGGAGGAGTTCAATCCCGAGTTTGACATCCGAACGCAAGTAGCCGTCGGTTCCACCCCATGTTCCCCTACACCAGAGTTGGTGTATCCTGATCCCCCTTCTGAGTCCACCCCCGTCGAGGCTGCCCCTGAGTGCCCTTCCTCTGCCCCCTCCTGCATCCCTTCCCGAGCCTCTGTTCCCCCTCGCGTCCCGACCCCCGACTCCCCCATCAACTACGAGCGTGTAGCTGAGCAGTCCCCCCCTGTCCCCCACATCGACCTCCGCGATGAACAAGAGAATATTCGTCTGGCCCTCCCTCTCTTCCGTCCTCCCTCGTGCTTAGACCACCCCGAGCACCCCCACGTCTACACCACGGTCTATACTCCGGAAGGAGAGTCTTGGCGGTTAGCCTCGGAGAGTATCCGAGAATACTTCTACCGCATTCCCCGCACACCCGACCTTTTTGGGGCTTCATACACCTTCCACTCTGTCACCCCATTCCGTATTCCGCCCCCCCACGTGTACACCATCCTCCCCCGTCTCATTGACCCCGCCATCCATCCCGACTTCCCCCCGCTCTACGTCTGCTCAAAGGCAGTCGTTGACCTCCCTAGTGTTGACCTCCCGCTTGGTAGCGTGAGGTACAATTTCCGTGAAGGGTTGCGCGAAGTGTTCGGCCCCCTTCCCAATGTCATCAAGGCGGGATATCTGGACTCTTTGGTAACGTTAGAGATCCAGGACTTTTTAGACGGACGCATCATTACTACTTACGGACACCTACGTTTTTCCTTAAATGGACAGGTGTTTGCTTTCCACCAGGGTTACTTCTTTGAGGACATTATACGATCTAACCCTTCCCTTTTGTCTCATTGCCTCACCCCCCGTGTCCCTGCCGATCCCTTCTCATTCGTTCCAGTGATCCTTGACTCCGTGCCACTGTAAAAGTTGTGGTATAGATTTGTTGCCTTGAACCTTGAATTGAGTGATTCGAACCAACGCAACTAGTAAGTGTTCCTTTTGCCTTTGGTTGTTTGGACTGTAAACCAAGCGGTTTAAGTGCCTCCATCCTCCCGAGTTTATATGCTAACAGAAGAGCAACACCATGCGAGAGCTCACGCCTTCTTCGACACCCACAGAGACTGACAAGTCCGTTGGTATTACCCCTCCTCTTCCTATTACGACCTTTCCGAATCGTCCCACATTGATTGCTGGACGGACCCCCCTCTGGTGCTCAAAAATCTAGTCAACCTCTTCGAGTTTGGAGAGCTCATAGGTCACGAGTCCTACAACGACTTTGTCAACGACCTTTCTGCTGTGGTCAATGCCTGTAACGACCAACTCCTATTTTGGCACCTTTCTGACATCACCACTGACCAACTCCTCCTTTGGACAAAGAGCGACTATCTTTGGTTCAATTACATCCCCCCTCGTCGTGACAACATCACCCGGCAACTCCAAGTTGGAAATTCCTTTCAGTATATCGACCGATTCCACCTCTCTTACGAGGAAATACAACTATCCTTCTGCAAAGTCCATGTAGTGGACAGAGAAGGACCTCCGCGCTTGGTTATTACCGAAGGCACCGAGTTAACGTACCTCTGGAGCAGAGCTACGTGGGAAACAACTCTGACAAATCCGGACCATAGTTTGGTCAACCCCCACGTCTTCCACGACCCTCCCATGGACCCCAACGACCCCAAGCTTGTAGAGCTCCTAGTAGGACGGTTTCCAAACCCGATCAGCCTACTAGCCCACCTTTCCCTTCCCCTGAGTAGCCCGGAAACAGAAGAGACAAGCAGCACTTCAAACAACAACGGTTGGGGAGAAAGCTCAACCATTCCTGGACCCTGCTGGTGCAATCAAGAAGTGTGCATCTGTGGCTATAGACCAGAGACCCCGCCTACCCCTGAAGGAGTAGTACTTTGGTCCCCTGGAGTTAAATACCTACCCTTTAGTGAAGAGTAGGAAATTATTCAATTAATTTTGTTGCCATGTACTTTTTGAGAAAAAGTACCAAGTGCAAAGTTAAGGAAATTTCTGAGCACTTTACGAGTGTAAAGTTGGACACCCTGGAACCCATTACGAATTGGGCTATCAACCTGGCTTCTTCCCTCACGGTACAAAGACCACCCCACCGTCATTTCCAAACAAGAAATTCCCACATTTCTTCTCAAGAAGAATCCCCTGTAATCCCTCGAGTCCCAAGACGACCTATGGGACCCCGACACCCCCCTCGTGAAACTATCCCCATAGTTCCTGACCCGGTCATCCCAAGGGCCAATCAAGCGAGACCGAACGAACCGGTCTACCCAAGTATCTACCCAGCTGGACCGAGAAATCTGACTCTCCCAAGTAACCCAGTCGCAAGACAACATTCGACCAGCAGCAATGAGGCTCACTTCCTAGAAACCCAACCCCGAGACCTTCATTGTCACCTCCCTGAAGCCATCTTTGTTTCCGAGCAGCTGCCTACCCGAACCCCCCGAGAGCTTGACATTTTCAAGCATCACTGTCGTCTCCAGTACGATCAGTATCCAAGAGAAACACTTATCCTTGAATCACCCCTAACCCGAGCACGGGATATTACGACTAGCCCATTGAACTTCCAGAACTTCTTGTGGAGAAGTAAAACTACCCTGACCTATTTCGGTATCCTTGAAGAATACCATTGGATTCGACGCCAGCAAAGGACAAATCAACCCGATCGAGTGATCCTCCGCCCTGCGTACCAGATCTCCTACCCTTGGAACGAGACCGGGTGGCACATCTCCTTGTTATATCGACACCCCCAGTGAATGACAGATCAAAGAGATCTTACTGAAGACGAAAAACTTCAGCTTCCAGTATACCTCAAAGAACCCTTTGTCTACCTCATTGACGATTCCTTTCACACCAAGTTCGGTCCTCACAGAGTCACCAGTGACGACAGACGATTTCCGTGGGTAAACGTAACTACCCAGAAGCGCCTCAGTGTCAAAGACTTCGAGGAGGTCTTTCCCCAGATCCGAAAAGTTAGAAAACTTAATTGGATCACCCTCACCGGTTCTTTCAAGAAAAAGACCATCTCCTGGTCCTTTACCCAAAACAGTTGGGTTTACAACAACAACCGAGCAGTTCAGTTCTCCGATTCTGAAGAGCAATCAGAAAGTGAACAATCCATCGACCCCTATAGTCCCGATAACGCCCCAGATTCCGATAGCGAACAAGGTGAAGTTTCGCGAATCCTAGACGACACCACTAAACGACTTACTGGTCTCGTATCCTGAGTGACATCCCAACTGTCTTCCCCACACGTATCCCCTGGTCCACTCCCTAGTGCACCTGGTCCCAGTCGACTTCAACGAATAGCGACTACTTCAATCCTCTCTTCCCCGAGTCCTTCCCCCCCGAGACTACCATCCCCGCCCCTCACTAGAGCAACGGTTCCCCCGCGATCCCAATCACCTTCGTCCTGAGTTTTACCCCCTACGATCCCGATCGTACCGCTAGGCATGGCGGCAAATCCACCAGCAAAGATACTTGGTGCGGCACCTGAACCTTTTGATGGGAAACCCAACAAAGCAGAGGCATTCTGGGACATGCTGGAAAATTACTTCCATCTCAATGCGTCCATCTTCGATACCAATGACAAGAAAGTCGCTATGGCCCTGACCTACTTCAAAGCAGGCACCGCTGCGGGCGAGTGGGCCCAGGACAAGCAGCACAAAGCTTTGAATCCTACAGCCGCAGGTGCAGCTGTTTCCTATGGAACGTGGGCTACGTTCAAATCTGATTTCAAGAAACATTTCACTCCGGCGCACACGGCTTTGGAAGCCACGAATCAAATGTATTCCCTAAAGATGGGAACCTGGCCATTTAATGAATGGTATCAAGACTGGTCCACTCATGCGAAGCGAAGCAGCGCAAATGAGCAAACCCAGATGCACGCCTTTAGGAAGGCGATCCCAACGGCCCTACACATGAAACTCCTGGGCATCTCCCCGCTCCTGACAACCCTTGAAGACCTGGTCGACAAAGCACGAGAGTTCAACCGCGTATATAAATTATACGCCGATTCTATCCCGAGAAATCCCCCTTCGCGTAATCAAGCAGGAAGATCTGCTTTCGGACGAGCTGTCCTGACCGAAGACGATAGCGTTAATGTCAACGCTTCTTCATCCCGCCCCGAGACCTCCAAAGGAAAGCTGACCAAGGCAGAACGAGACCGCCAGTTCCAGAATAAGCTTTGCCTGTACTGTGGCCAGCCCAGCCATATCCTTCGAGAATGCAAGCTAAAGATGCAAAGCATGAGGGCCAGAGGTGGCCGACCTTCAAACAATAACGCTAGAGTGCGAGGCGCATTTATTGATGAAGGCGATGATCAAGAGGAAGCACCTAGTGATCATCCGGCTCTAGTTGGAGCCATGTATCGAGAGATACTTCCCTACTCCCCGGACACGCGTCCAAGTTCCACACCTATTTCACAGGATTTTTAGGTCCTTCCACTGTAGCACTGTCAGTTGGAAGATTGATTGCCAGTTGCGCTGTTAGCGGCTTTTCCTTACTAGAGATGCTCGGAGCCGAGCCTGTACCAGTCGAGACAATATGAAATAGGAGAGCTCCGTCTATTGTTCTCAGGGTGACACTAGTAGGAAAGAGATCTGGCAGAGAAATCAGTGCCCGCGCCTTGCTGGATAGCGGCGCGGAGGGCATCATCATGGATGATGGGTTTGCGCGTGCAAACAGCTTGACCCTTCGAACTCTAGTAAAACCCCTACCAGTTAGAAACGTGGATGGGTCGCCCAACAAGACAGGCTCAGTCAAGCATACTACGATCCAGAAGTTAAGGATCAGAACGGCAGAAGATGCCTACCACGATGAATTCGTGGAACTCTACGTCACCACCCTTGGGGAGCACGACATAATCCTAGGAACGGATTGGCTCCGAGCACATAATCCCGAGATCAACTGGGCAAAACTGCAACTTGCCTTTACCCGGTGCCCAAGCAGCTGCACCGTATCTACAAAGCCTGTGGTCCTGACGTCCCAAGTACCCCAAACCCAAGATACAACTATCAATATTCTAGAGTTAGAACCTGGACAAGCAGAAGATGCTTTACACCTAACTACTGAAGCAGTAGAACCTGTTGAACGCACGTTTATTCAAGAGGCTATTGAGCCTTTCCTGTGGAGGCACAGTTTCCCCAAGTACGACCACTTGGCCATCCGAGCAAAGATCACCACGAGTACCAAGATAGCGGCGAAGAACGCCCCTATTCCTTCCAAGGATCACATTCCGAGTCACTTCCAACAATATTCCCAAGTCTTCAGCGAGGAAGCGTCCCACCGCTTGCCTGCGCACCAACCCTGGGATCATGCGATTGATCTGAAACCAGGAGGGAGCATGAAGAATTGCTCAATCTACCGTCTAACGCCTAAAGAAGTGGATGCACTCAAGGAGTACATCTCTGAACACCTGCGGAAAGGATACATCCGCCCTTCCAAGTCCCCCATGGCCAGCCCCTTCTTTTTCGTCAACAAGAAGGACGGAAAGCTGTGCCCGGTTCAAGATTACCGGGCTCTGAACGACATCACCATCAAGAATGTGGCGCCTCTGCCCCTCATTCCCGAGTTAATTGACAAACTTCACGGCGCGCGTTATTTTACCAAGTTGGATATTCGTTGGGGGTACAACAATATCCGAATTCGTCAGGGTGACGAATACAAGGCAGCTTTCAAGACCTCCCTAGGCCTTTTTGAGCCAACCATAATGACATTCGGTCTCTGCAACGCACCAGCAACGTTCCAATCGTTCATGAATCAAGTTTTCGAGTCCCAAATCGATGGTGGACGTGTTGTGGTCTACCTCGACGACATTCTCATCTTCACAGAAGATATCGACTCCCTGACTGCGTTGACCCATGAGTGTCATGGACGCATATTATTTCCTTATTTTTCTGTATTTATTACGGATTTATATAAGGAGATATAAGGGCTGAAGTACAGAGAGACTTCGAGTCAGTCACAGGGGCTTGCCACCCATGTGCATGTGACCGTGGGACTTAGGTCCCTCATACGTATGTTAGTTCTGATTGGTAGATAAGGATGGAAGGTTATGGAAGGTTCTGGAAGGATCCAGAACACGCTTAGTAGTTTACGCTTACTTGCTGTATTAAGTTTTACTCAGCAAGTGGAGCCGCTCGTAAGCGCTATGACAAGTGCATCAGTCAGCACAATAGATAGCGCTATTTATAGACACAACGCGTCAGCTCCTGAGTCATGGAGTCTTACTATACACTTAGTAATAGTGTTCAGACTCAGTTCGTACCCAGCCGCAGTAGCGTATATAAGCTTCCCTGTAGCGTCCTGAGTGGAACCAACTTGTCCTCTTGGTTCTCCACTCAGGTGCGCATTTCTTTGTACTACCTTACTATCTCCAATCTAACTGGTCCTCTTGGTTCTCCACTCAGCGTGCCACTGTGTGACCTCCGACATCTTTGGTCTTGTATAAAGACCGCAAGTTGATTGTCCCTCCACAGTGACTGTACGTTTAGCGCGTGACTTGTCTCCGCGTTAGGTTGAGTGTGTTACCTTACAGTTCACATTATCTTCACACTTGACTTGGCGTAGCGCGGCAGTCGCACCGCTACAATGAGGTGCTCCAGCGTTTGGAGCAGCACGACCTCTTCCTGAAACCTGAAAAGTGCTCGTTTGCACAAACCTCCGTTGAATACCTTGGAATCGTGATTTCCAACGGCCAAGTTTCCATGGATCCAGCCAAGGTGGCTGGTATTACCGAGTGGCCCGTCCCGCATACAGTCAAGCAAGTCCAAGCGTTTTTGGGCTTTTGTAACTTCTATCAACGGTTCATCAAAGATTATTCCACCGTCGCCTGGCCACTTTTCGACCTGACCAAGAAAGATGTGCTCTTTTCTTGGGATACTGCAGCGGAAAACACTTTCCGCACCCTGATCAAAGCCTTCACGCAGGCCCCTGTCTTAGCCCTTCCCGACCATTCCAAGCCATTCCGACTCATCACTGACGCCAGTGATTTCGCGACTGGGGCTATTCTGGAACAACCCGATGCCCTGAACCATTGGCATCTGGTTGCCTTTCTGTCAAAATCTCTTCTCCCGGCGGAGCGCAACTATGAGATTTGTGACAAGGAACTCCTTGCAATCATCCATGCTTTCCATGCATTCCGACACTACCTCAAGGGACGTAGTGATACCACAGAGGTGTGGTCCGACCACGGCAACCTGGCTTACTTTATGAAGAAGCAAAAACTTTCCTGTCGACAGGCCCAATGGGCGCTATTTCTGTCCCAGTTCCAGTTCATCATCATCCACAAACCAGGCAGTCAGAACAAGTCTGATGCTCTGTCCAGGCGTCCAGATCATAAAAAGGGGATAACGGATGAAGATGAAAAGCGAGTGCTCCTGGATACAAGATATTTTCAAGTCAACGTGGTACAGAGAGCAGCCGTTACGGTGTTAGGAGACACCACCCTGTGACAACAAATCCGAGACACGCAGACATATGACAGAGAAGTCAGTATGGCGTTGGAAACCCTCTTGAAGAGCGGCCCCCGTTCACTCACCAAAGGATTGGAAGAGTGGAATCTGGAAGATGGAGTCATCTTATTCCAAGGACAAGTCTACGTTCCCAAGAATGATGATCTTCGAAGAGACATCGTTAAGCAATACCACGATCACATCGCTATAGGACATCCAGGAAGATGGAAAACCTATGAGCTGGTATCCCGAGACTTCTGGTGGCCAGGGATGTCCACCTTCGTCAAGAGTTACGTTGATGGATGCGCTATCTGTCAATCGACGAAAATCAAACCCCGAACTCAAGTACCCCTGCAACCCAACCTGGTTCCCACAGAGGTGAGGGGAACCATCACTATGGATTTCATCACCGACCTCCCCGTGTCCCTCAGTTACGACACATTGTTTGTGGTCGTAGATCGCCTCAGCAAAACGACGGTCATCGCTCCCTGTAACAAGACTATCATGGCTGATGAAACTGCCAAGTTGTACCTGGAACAAGTCTGGAGACGTACCGGACTTCCCCGACAAGTCATTTTGGACAGAGGACCCCAATTCGCATCTAAAGTGATGCAGGAAGTTTGGAGCAAACTGGGAGTCAAGTCCACCATGTTGACTGCATTCCATCCGCAGACGGATGGAGAGACCGAGCAAGTCAATCAAGAGCTCGAGCAATACCTTTGCGTTTTCTGCAACTTCCAAGCAGATAATTGGGCAGAGTTGATCCCATTCATGGAGTTCGTGCACAATGTTCAGCAACACAGTGTGACGAAGAAATCACCTTTCGAAGTGTGGTATGGGTTCAAACCCGAGTTCATTCCTCCCATCCACTTCATGACCCGAATCCCTGCAGCCAAAGACCAGCTGAACACCCTGAATCAAATCTGTTCCGAGGTTACCGCAGCGCTAAAAGTAGCAGCGGAAATTATGCGAAATTCCAAGTCACAAGTCCTGTCCCAAATATTCAAGCCTGGAGAGCTAGTCTGGTTGGAAGGAACCAATATCCACAACACACATCCCAAACCCAAACTTGCCCCCCAACGCCATGGTCCATTCAAAGTCTTAACCACCTGGGGAGTTAATTGTAAACTCCAACTCCCAAAGACATGGCGTATCCATCCAGTCTTCCACAATTCCCTGATCTCTCCGTATGTCGAGAACGACACCCACGGACCAAACTTCACCCGACCCCCTCCTGAGATTGTTCATGGAGAAGATGAACACTACGAAGTTGAAGCAGTCCTGCATTCCAAAGTATCACCCAACAAGAAGGGAATACTTTACCTGATCAAGTGGAAGGGATATCCCGATTCCGAGAATTCCTGGCTCCCTGCGTCTCAGATGAGCCACTCCCGAGACCTGGTCCTAAAATTCCACAAGGACCACCCCCGCGCCCCTAAACCAAAGTCACCCAGTGCTGTCGGTGCAGCACGGCGTTAAAAAGGGGATACTGTCACGAACCTAGAAACTTGGGTCGTGACTCAGGCGTCTAAGACCGGTCCGCACCGGCCCAGTCTTATGTAATCACCTTCCTAAAGGGGAAATCCGAGGTCGGAGTTTGAATTCCATACTCCGATGATCACGTGATCAGTCACGTGATCTCCCATGGTTTATCAAGTCACCTGACGACTCCAAGTCGTACCATTCCCTGGATTTATCTGATTGGACTGCGGAGCAGTCACACCACAATTGCATCATCGACTGCGGAGCAGTCGTACGATACATTCTTGTTTTCTCATTGGACACTATTCTTAGATGTCTCCAGAATGTTCCATTCCGCAGTATTCCACAGCACCTGTCAGACGGCCCTAAGCCTGCCCTAAACCTACACACAGACCATCCCTATAGGTATATAAGCTAGCGCAATAGAACGGACAGTCCCTCAGACTGTCCACTTGTGACATCCTCCTGCCTGCCTCTTCTTCCTCTTCGCGCACAGTGCCCCTTCAGCTGTTGAGCACGACTCTTCACTAAGCGCCACTATCCCTTGCAAGTCTGCAAGTTCTGTCCCATTGAGCCAGTCAGCCTCCTTCGCCTCTCCCAAGTTCTCCACCACCCCCGGTCTTCCGCTTCCCCATCGTGCCTCCCTGTCGAGTGACAGTGAGTCATCACAATAGCAGTGGTATTGGAAGAAGACCAAGATGCCGTTCTTGGTCTTCACAGCGTACTACTTATACAGATACTCGCGGGCTTTCAAGCGCCGCTCCAAGAAGTACTAGCCAATAGCGTAAGTAGAGCAACCCCTAGTACAGCTATCCTAGTATGAGTCACATCGAGTCATGATCCGATCCGTTATCGTACACAATCACATGTGCCGGAGCTTACCCGGCTGACTGATCCTAACAAGTCCATGACAATATACTGCTGACGCGGTGTCATACCCATGACATCAGTGTCCACTTCCAGGCTGAACGTAACATGCATGGCTGCAACCAGCACTGCCATGGCGTTACCCGCCGGTCCCTCGCGAGCTGCGCTCTCCCCTCCCCCGGCTGCAAACATATCAGCTCCCACCCTCAGTACTATCGCCATATCAGCTAATCGCGTCCTTTCGAATGAGGAGCAGGCAGACGTACAGATCGCAGCGATGAAGGCACAGTCTCAGGAGGTGCGTGACCTCATGGTCGAAAAGCTATTTGGAAGAGAGGATTTTCTCGACGCTTGAACCCGGCGGCCTGGGCTAGAGCTTTAAACCTAAACGTGTATACTAGCAGATATTGATCCATGCGAATTCCAGTTCTGTTTAAATCTGCACACGCAATGGCCGAACGACAAGTCCTTATCGACTCAGGGGCAACGGACAATTTTATATGCTCCACACTTCTTAAATGACTCCAGATCGGGACAAGAGATGTCACTCACCCTATCCGTATCTGGAATGTAGACGGCACCCATAACCAGGACAGCGCCATCACCCAATACACGGACCTCACCGTGAAAACAGGAAAAGAGGAAAGAACACTTCGCTTTCTGGTTACGAATCTAGGAAGGGATGAAGTCATTCTCGGATACCCTTGGTTTACGGCTTTTGAGCCAAGCATCAAGTGGGGAGACACAACGCTGAATGAAGAGTTTCAGCCAGTGGTGGTCTCGAGCCTTCACTTGTCAGACGAAGCCACGCCCATGGAAGCATCCATTCGGGCGTTGGAGACGTATGAACTTGACGAGGAAGCATGGGAGCAACTCATGGACAATGAGTGTGAGCCCCAGATTGCGTTTTTACGAAAGACGACGACTGCGTCGGAGCTAGCGCAGCGAGAAGCGGCAAAGAAGGAACAACGGACATTCGAAGAAATGGTCCCAACGGAGTATCATAGCCATTGCAAAATATTTGACGAAGAAGCGTCCCATCGCTTCCCTCCGTCACGTATTTGGGACCACGCCATCGACCTACTACCTAATGCCCCCGCCGCACTTGACTGCAAGGTCTATCCCCTCGCGCAGAACGAACAAGAAGCGCTCACGACATTTCTCACTGAGCAACTAGAGAAGGGGTACATACGCCCATCAAAGTCACCCTACGCATCCCCGTTCTTCTTCATCAAAAAGAAGGATGGCAGACTACGCCCTGTACAGGACTACCAACGGTTAAATGAAATCACCATTTGAAACCACTACCCCCTCCCCCTCATCCCTGAGCTAGTAGACCGCATATGCGGAGCGTGCCTATACTCGAAGCTTGACATCAAATGGGATTACAACAACGTACGGATCAAAAAGGACGATGAGTGGAAAGCCGCATTCAAGATGAACCAGGGACTCTACAAACCCTTGGTTATGTACTTCGGCCTCACAAACTCCCCCTTGACGTTCCAAGAAATGATGGACACCATCTTTCGACCCCTTGTCCTCACCAACGAAGTAATCGTCTACATGGACGATATCTTAATTGCGACTGCCATCAACTACCCTCACCACTGCACAGTGCTCCATGAGGTTCTCCGCCTATGCGAAGAGCACAATCTGTACATCAAACCGGAGAAGTGCGAGTTCAAGGTCCTCGAAGTGGAGTACTTGGGGCTGATCATAGACCATGGAAACCTGCATATGGACCCTGTTAAACTACAGGGCATCCAGGAGTGGCAGGCCCCAAAAACCCTCCAGGAAGTACGCGCATTTCTTGGGTTTTGCAACTTCTACCACCGGTTTATCCGAGGATTCTCCTCACTAGCACAACCACTTCATAACCTCACACGAAAAGACATGCCATGGCGATGGGGGCAGGACGAACAAGACGCGTTCACAAACATCAAGCGGTGTATTGGACATGAACCCACACTATTATTTCCCGACTTCTTAAAGCCATTTGAACTAGAAGTCGATGCCTCGAACATAGCCATCGGAGCCATGCTGAATCAGCTTGGCCCGGATCAAAAATTACATCCGGTCACATTCCATTCCGAATCGTTTAGCGCAGCAGAACACAATTATGATATCTATGACCGAGAACTCTTGGCCGTTGTAAAAGCATTGAGAGCCTGGCAAACGTACCTTGTCGGCTCTCCGCACAAAATTATCATCCACACCGACCACGCCAACCTTCAGTACTGGAAGGAACCACGAAAGATTAGTCGTCGAGTGGCACGTGAGTTCCTGGAGCTATTGGAATACGACTTTGTATTGAAGCATGTCTCCAGAGTCAAGAACGGCCGTGCAGATGCCCTGTCAAGGCGAGTGGACTATGTAGTCAACGAGGAGGACAACAATGACATCATTGTCCTCCCCACTGAACGATTTATCCGCGCTACAGAGATGTCAATGCACGACATGGACATCTGGACTAGTGTTCGAAAGTCCGGTCCTATGAACCAGAAAAAAACCGGGACCGGACCGGACCACAACCGATGGCAACCGGACCGTTGGTTGCGGTTCATCCAAATTTGGCATGTGGGTGAAACCGCTGTGGGACCAGTTAGGACCGGTCCTAACTGGTAAGCCGGCATCCACTGGCATGCCACACCAACACGACCAACACTGTCGATGCCAACCACAACAATGTTGACAATCACTGCAATAACGACGACGACGACAAGACCCAACAACCGCGCCAACCACCACGGCCACCACAGCCATCACGACTATGACGACAACTACAGCGACTAGGGCAACAACTACGGCTGGGCAACGACTACGGCGACAACACGGCAACTTGGGCGACAACTGGGGCGACGACTAGGGCGACGACTATGGCATCGACTATGGCGACAACTACGGCGACTAGGACAACGACTACGGCAACAACTGCAGCGACAACTTGAACTGCGGCAACAACAACTACGACGACAACTACAGGGACTATGGCGACAACTACGGGGACTAGGGCGACGACTACGGCATCGACTAGGGCGACAACTAGGGCGACAACTTGAACTACGGTGACAACTTGAACGACTATGGTGACAACTACGGGGACTAGGGTGACAACTACGGCGTTGAATCGACTACAGCGATAACTGCGGCAACAACTTGAACTACGGCAACAATGACTATGACGACAACTACGGTGACTACGGTGACAACTACAGTGACAACTACAGCAACCGTGACTACGACAACTACGGCGATGACCACGGCTACTACGGCGACGACTACAGCGATTATGGTGACACTGCACGGCTCACCAACTGACCGCTACGACCACCACAGCCATAACAACGGCTATGACGACTACGGCGGCGATGATGGCGACGCTGTGGTGGTTCACCAACTGACCGCTACCCATATCGCCGATCACAATGACGACGACGACGACGACTGCAACGATGACGACTGCAACGACGATGACGAGTTGACGACTGCAACGACGGCGACGACGAGTCGACGACTGCGATGACGACGACGACGACGACGAGTCGACGAGTGCAACAACAGCGACGACGAGTCAACAACTGCAACGACAAGTCAACGACTCCAACGACAACAGCGACGACTGCAATGGCGACCACAACGGCAACAATTGTATTAGCTAGATAGTATTGTAGTAGTACTAGTATTATAAGAATATAAATTGCATTGTTATGACTGTGGTTGCAGTCAGTCCATAGAGGTTGTGACCGGTTGTGAACCAGCTCAGGATGAGCTGGTTCAGACTGCAAGAACCGGTCTTTTCATCGGTCCAGTCCGGTTCTGGGAAAAGGGATGAACCGATCTATCGGTTGCGGTCCCGGTCTTTCCAAATTAGGCAAAAAAACCGGACCGGACCGGACTTTCAATCACTAATCTGGACCCAAATCTCGCAGAACCTTGACAAGAAGGATGTACTGCATTGGGTTGAGCCCCATAACCTGAAAAAGGTGGGGGGGCTGTGGTGGAAAGGCGATGCCTTGGTTGTCGTGGGCGACAATGATCTTAAGCGGGGGGTAATCACCTTTTTCCATGATACTCCAGCCATGGGACACCCTGGAATCACAAACACCTTCGAACTTCTTCGCTGTGACTACTGGTGGCCCAACATGCGCAAAGATGTGGAAGACTACATCAAGGGTTGCGCGACATGCCAAGCCAATAAAATCAATACACACCGACAAAAGCCACACCTTTTCCCCATCACCACAGACCCAGACGCCGAACCATTCAAAGTCGTAGCCATGGACTTCATCATGAAACTCCCAGTGTCTGACGGGTATGACTCCATTTTGACGATCACAGACCACGACTGCTCAAAGGCAGCCATTTTCATCCCCTGTCATGAGTTGATAACCGCAGAAGGAGTGGCGCGACTCTATCTGCGTCACATGTACCCGCACTACGGTATCCCCCGAAAGATTATCACAGACTGAGACCCCCGGTTTACCTCCGCATTTATGAAGAACCTCAGCAAAGTCCTCGGTATTTCACATAATGGTGTGAAGTATGCACAATGTGTATGTAAAACCCCACTTGCAAATAGACCGAATATTACGGTAAAAACCACATGGGCCCATGCAATAAAAGAGAACGTAAATCATGGATGGGCCCATTGGTTAGAACTGCCAAGTTGCTCGGGTGGGCCAATTAGCATACAGGAAAACATTGTGAATAGATTACCGTGGGCCCAGGGTTGAACTAGTGGTCAGGTGCCGATATCTTCAAATGGGCCCAATATCATGTCTGAGTGGTGCTACTGATGGACATGAATGGGCCCAGCATTCACCTGGAAGATGCTGCTGATTCCTTCAAATGGGCCCAATGTCACTTTTTAGTGGTGCTACCGATTGACCTGAATGGGCCCAGCATTCACCTGGCAGATGCTGCTGATGGATTCAAATGGGCCCAATGTCACTTCTAAGTGGTGCTACCGATTGACCTGAATGGGCCCAGCATTCACCTGGCAGATGCTGCCGATGGCATCAAATGGGCCCAATGTCACATCTGAGTGGTGCTACCGATTGACCTGGATGGGCCCAGCATTCACCTGGAAGATGCTGCTGAATGCTTCAAATGGGCCCAGTGTGACTTCTGAGTGGTGCTACCGATTGACCTGGATGGGCCCAGCATTCACCTGCCAGATGCTGCCGATGGATTCAAATGGGCCCAGTGTGACTTCTGAGTGGTGCTACCGATTGACCTGAATGGGCCCAGCTTTCACCTGGCAGATGCTGCCGAATGCTTCAAATGGGCCCAATGTCACTTCTGAGTGGTGCTGCCGATTAACCTGGATGGGCCCAGCATTCACCTGGAAGATGCTGCCGATGGATTCAAATGGGCCCAGTGTCACTTCTGAGTGGTGCTACCGATTAACCTGGATGGGCCCAGCATTCACCTGGTAGATGCTGCCAAATGCTTCAAATGGGCCCAATGTCACTTCTGAGTGGTGCTACCGATTGACCTGGATGGGCCCAGCATTCACCTGGAAGATGCTGCCGAATGCTTCAAATGGGCCCAGTGTCACTTCTGAGTGGTGCTACCGATTGACCTGAATGGGCCCAGCATTCACCTGGCAGATGCTGCCGATGGATTCAAATGGGCCCAGTGTCACTTCTGAGTGGTGCTACCGATTGACCTGAATGGGCCCAGCATTCACCTGGCAGATGCTGCCAAATGCTTCAAATGGGCCCAATGTCACTTCTGAGTGGTGCTACCGATTAACCTGGATGGGCCCAGCATTCACCTGGCAGATGCTGCCGAATGCTTCAAATGGGCCCAGTGTCACTTCTGAGTGGTGCTACCGATTGACCTGGATGGGCCCAGCATTCACCTGGTAGATGCTGCCGAATGCTTCAAATGGGCCCATGTCACATCCGAGTGGTGCTACCGATTGACCTGGATGGGCCCAGCATTCACCTGGCAGATGCTGCCAAATGCTTCAAATGGGCCCAATGTCACTTCTGAGTGGTGCTACTGATTGACCTGGATGGGCCCAGCATTCACCTGGCAGATGCTGCCGAATGCTTCAAATGGGCCCAGCATTCACCTGGCAGATGCTGCCAAATGCTTCAAATGGGCCCAGTGTCACTTCTGAGTGGTGCTACTGATTGACCTGGATGGGCCCAGCATTCACCTGGCAGATGCTGCCAAATGCTTCAAATGGGCCCAATGTCACTTCTGAGTGGTGCTACCGATTGACCTGGATGGGCCCAGCATTCACCTGCCAGATGCTGCCGAATGCTTCAAATGGGCCCAGTGTCACTTCTGAGTGGTGCTACCAATTGACCTGGATGGGCCCAGCATTCACCTGGTAGATGCTGCCGAATGCTTCAAATGGGCCCATGTCACTTCTGAGTGGTGCTACTGATTGACCTGGATGGGCCCAGCATTCACCTGGCAGATGCTGCTGATTCCTTCAAATGGGCCCAATGTCACTTCTGAGTGGTGCTACCGATTGACCTGAATGGGCCCAGCATTCACCTGGCAGATGCTGCCGATTCCTTCAAATGGGCCCAATGTCACTTTTTAGTGGTGCTACCAATTGACCTGAATGGGCCCAGCATTCACCTGGTAGATGCTGCTGAATGCTTCAAATGGGCCCAATGTCAAATCTGAGTGGTGCTACCAATTGACCTGAATGGGCCCAGCATTCACCTGGTAGATGCTGCCGAATGCTTGGCCAAATGCTTCAAATGGGCCCAGTGTCACTTCTGAGTGGTGCTACCGATTGACCTGAATGGGCCCAGCATTCACCTGCTGCTGAATGCTTCAAATGGGCCCAGTGTCATATCTGAGTGGTGCTACCGATTGACCTGAATGGGCCCAGCATTCACCTGGCAGATGCTGCTGAATGCTTCAAATGGGCCCAATGTCACTTCTGAGTGGTGCTACCGATTGACCTGAATGGGCCCAGCATTCACCTGGCAAATGCTGCCGAATGCTTCAAATGGGCCCAATGTCGTGGTGGAGCCCATGACGCAGATCCTTGTCATAGCACTAGGTAGAATCCATGGGCAACCTTGCCTTACACATTGGCAAAGCCCATGGGCCCATCTTAGGTGTATAGTGTATGTATACCGATGGGCCTACAATGATATTTTGTGAACAATGATCAACACTCTCGGATGGGCCTATAAGTCATATGCATAAATTCCTGACGAACAATTGTCATGGGCCCACAACATCAGTGCTGTTAGTAGGACAGCTGCCGACTGAACCACTTGCATGTGCCCACAATTCACATGTGCCCTCCTGCTGATGAGATCGTAATAGCCTGCTGTGCTTGTCTGTGTGTTTTGCCAAAGGGCCTGCATTGGCCCATGGTTCCAATGTGTGCATCCTGCCGATGAGCTTGTATTGGCCCACAGTGCTCCTGACCGAGTTCTGCCGAAAGGCTTTTATTGACCCATGGCGCTAATCCATGCATCCTGCCAAATGGCATGTATTGGCCCATGGTGCTCCTGACTGAAATGGCATGTATTGGCCCATGCCGCCAATCCTTGCATCCTGCTGATGAGCATGTATTGGCCCAAGGTGCTCCCAACTGAATTCTGCCGCAAGGCTTGTATTGGCCCATGGTGCCAATCCCTTCGTCCTGCTGATGAGCTTGCATTGGCCCACGGTGCTCCTGACTGAATTCTGCCGAATGGCTTGTATTGGCCCATGGCGCCAATCTCTGCATCCTGCCGATGAGCTTGTATTGGCCAACGATGCTTGTGGGTGCATTCTGCCGACATGCTTGTATTGGCCCATTGTGCAAATGTGTATATTCTGTCACTGAGCTCACATTGGCCCCTGGTGCTCATGTGTGTAGTCTGCCAACCAGCATGTATTGGCCCACCGCACCTGCGCCCATATTCTGCCAACAAGCTCCATTTTACAAATGTGTATATTCTGCTGATGAGCTCACGTTGGCCTACGATGATCATATGTGTATCTTGCCGATGAGCTTGTATTGGCCCATGGTTCTCATTTGCATATTCTGCCGACAACCTTGTGGCCCATTGTGCAAATGTGAATATTCTGCCGATGAGCTCACATCTGCACTGTGGTCCAATACAAGCTCATCGGCAGAATACGCGCATGAGCACCGGTGGCCAACATGGGCCCATCGGCAGAATATAAACATTTTCAAAATGGCCCAAAGCAATTTTGTTGGCAGAATTCCCACATTAGCACCATGAGCTAATACAAGCTTGTCCATTTTGCCAGAATACACTTATGAGCACCGTAGGCCAACATGACCTTGTCGGCAGAATATATGCAAGGGCAATGTGGGTCAATACAGTATCATCGGTAGAATATGCGCATATGCACTGTAGGCCAATCTGAGCATTGTATTCTGCCGATGAGCTTGCACTGGCCCACAGTACCCATACATGTATTCTTCCGACAAGCTTGTACTATGCCGTTACGCTCAGATCTTCGGGATGCCGACCGAGGAGTCCCACGGTAGTGGACCCTACCGTGGGGAGCATATGAGTACGGAAATGCACAGTTTGACCCCGAAAGGGTATATACTGTCACTACGTCCTGTGGGAGCCATAGCTGGCCATTGCCGAGCGAGAAGTACCCCTCCCTCCCCACTCGTTGTTTCCCCTTCTTCGCAACCAGTCTATTAAGGGTCACGCCTTGCCGGCCGACGGTGTTGCTGTCGCACATGCCAACTTCCTTGATAGGTCATAAGACTGATAGTACTCTAAGAGCCAGTCTGGTGCAAAGTCGCCCCTCAGAAATAGCTGCTCGCGACCTCAGTCTGATGAGTCAGATAAATCAGTCTGCTCCAGCATTAAAAATATTTAGTCGGACCGCCGAACACACCTCTCAGCCGCAACAAGCAAATGTATTTTATTTTTGTAACACATGAGTAAATGTGACATTTGTGCTCATTGTGGACCAATCTTGATAATACTGTAGTTCCCTCGTGTTGTGCAGCACTCGCGCGCGGCCTTAGGGAATCGAACACGACGCATTCCCAACCCCGGCGGCCACCTATGCAAAGTTTCGTGCCGCGCAGAAGCATGCACGACTGTTTCCGACCACTCATGACCTCCTGACCCCGTTTCCCTTCCCGACCTTGCCGCACTCGCACGCGGCTTTAACCCTTCAATTAAAAGGCGTCCACAATGGCCACGGACACATACACGACAGCTCGCGTCCCGCGGTGGCCTGCGCAACACCTTGCGACGCTTCACACACCCTAGACCTTCCACAATCTTAGACTGTTTCCTAGAGGGTATCACCATCTCCCTGATATGGTTCTCACAATTTCCTAATTGTACTGTAGTATTGTGTAGTCAAAGCCTGGAAATTGATCTTCATTGATACACGGCCCTGCTTCAAGTGTTCGTTGACATTCATCTCAGTTGGCAATGACACAGGTGTGATTTATCAGACATTATATAATGTGTGACCACGACACAGTCACGTCCCAACCAAGCTTGTTGAGCCCAACAACGAATAAAAACGGGTCCATACCTGTTTTTATTTTTGGCAGGGCGGTCGGGAGCGACCTTGCCGCAGTCAGGTGCAACCAACTGCACTGGACGGTCATATTGCGGGGACCAACAAATAAAAAACAAATCTTTTTTTTTGGCTGATGCCAGGCCCGACAAACCATGTGCCGGACGGGCTCTAAGTGTAATCAGATGGTGTAGCGGTCGGGTAGCGGTAGCCCTCTGACGAGAACTTTCGCAGGTTCGAAACTGGAACCTCCCGTTTTATCCTTACCGATGCAACCTAGAGTGAACGAACATGGCAATGCCTCCTCATTGGTTTCCCGGTACTGTATGAGACCAGTGCTGTCGAGAATTGCTTGTATGGCAACAGGAAATCCTTGACAGCACTAGCATCAGCATCATCTGGGACACCATTGGCGACCTCGTTTCCGTGTGAGTTGCCGGTGGGGATAGTCGAAGCTTGGCTGCTTGAGCTCCCAGCTCAAGCAGCCAAGCTTCGACCCCAGGCTGCTCATTCCGGCATGGCCTCACCGCAGCGCCATCGTAGCCTTGTGGCACCATGTCTGTGTCGCTGCCGCACTGTGGTGCTGTGTTGATGTTGTAACCTGGCGGCGTCATGTCAGTGTCATGGCCTTGTGGTGCCGTGTCTGTGTTGTAGCACTGTGGCAGTGTCGGTGACGTGATAATGTTGCGTCAGTGACGCCGGTGAGAACCTGCTTGAACCCTAGAAAGGAAAAGAAAATTACAGGTTAGTTAGTTAACAGTGGAATGGACCATGCTTAGAGGGTTCCCTGGGCCAAAGCCATGCGCTTGATGAGCCTTATTGTTGGATTGTCGATGAGATGATGGTTGGTGTTGACACGTTGACACCTTCATGCCCACATATACTGGCAAACCCATGAAAGGGTACTGGTTTCGTGAGTGTCACGAATTTCGTACTGATGCCGATACCGGCTCAAACCCTTGCCATACACAGACCATGCAGCACACTTGATTAACTGTCCCTACTGGTATTTGTCCAATTCAAGTTCTACCACCATCTCTTCTACCATATCAGTTAATTCTGACTCCCCACTATATACCTGCCGAAGCTCTGAATAGAGCTGCCGAATCCTGTTGGCCTCGGCACATAGGGATGCCGCTTGAGCTTGGTACTCGCGGTCTCTTTCGCGGTCTTGTTGCTAGTTTCAGTCAATTGTCAATATGTAATATGTCAGCTGACTGATGCTGCGACTCACCAGTTCAGGAGTATCCGGCAACTGTAAACTCGGCCCAGTATCTCTTGGCGGCGGGGCACGATTGCCCCAACTCCAAACTGCATGCATAGAATCAGATTCGTATTACTACCAGTGAATGTGAGACATACCACGACCTTGAGGATCAGATGGAAGAGGGATGTTCATTCCAAACTCCTCATCCTTCCTAGCGGCATCAGGTGGCATGGGGTCATCCATTCCAAATCGTCATCTCCTCCAGTGCCATGCAGTGGTGCCGGACTAATCCTGGTAGAATGAAGTGTGGGGGGCAGAAGCAGGTCATCCATTCTGAAGTCGTGGTTCTCACTAGATGGTGCAGCACCCATCCCAGATTCCTGGGATTGGAGAGGCAGATAGTCATCAAATCCAAAATCCTCACCTCCGGGAAGTGCAGCATCAGTTCTGACATCAGAAGGAATGGATGGCAGCAGCTCCGGTGGAGGGGTGTCAAATCCAAAGTCCTCAACTCCTGGCTGATTGGTTCCCTGTTTATGCCAGAAATCAGTCTCATGAGGGAGTGAAGAGTAAGACTGAGCCATAAGGTGAAGAAGGTGTGTCTAGGAGTGGGAAGAGTGGGATAATATCTTTTAAAAGTGGGCATGGGCAAAAGATGACTCGGGGTCAATTTTGTTTGCTTAGTCATATCTCAAATTCGGCAGCTTGGTTACAAAAACTTCAACTCCACATTCTCACCAACCAACCATCCTTTCCAATCAAACCATGTCCTCCCTCCTTGAGATTGCGTGCCGTGTTGAAGCTGCCATGGATGCATATGGCTCCGTCAAAGAGCATACAGATAAAGAGCTGTGGAAGAAACAGTTGGAGCATGAGAAGGTACATGCAATATTTAGACGCTTTGTTGATCTCATCTCCATTTTTAATTAGGACAAATCAATACAGGCCTTTTTCCAGGCCAAGGAGCAGCACCTGATGAAGGAGGGACTGGCTTTGCACCCGATACTGGCAGCACTCACCATTGTCCTTAAACATGGTGAAGATCTTTCTCTCATTGCACCAAACCATCCAGACCTGTTGATGCACAAGTACTACAAAGCCTCTGCAGTTTTCCCGGATCTCCATTCTTTCCTCCCTTCAAGAGAGGACCGCTGGTGGGAGGACATTGGTGAGCCCATTTTCACAATCATTTATTTCACTTTTTACTTTCTATTCACAGTGGCGAAGTCTCTCCAAGCGCACATGCCCGAGATACCGGTATCGCCAGCAGGATCAGAGGAGGGGCTGGCAGCACCAGACGAGCTGGCAGTGTCAGGCGAGCTGCCGGTAACGCCAGAGAAGTTTGCAGCATCAGATGAGCTGCCGGCAGCACCAGAGGAGCTTGCAGCGCCAGATGAGCTGCCGGCAGCACCAGAGGAGCTTGCAGCGCCAGATGAGCTGCTGGCAGCATCAGTTGAACCGCCAGCGGCGTCAGCAGCGCTAGAAGAGCTGACGGCACCGGACACATCGGCAGCTCCTGAGGAACCGACAATGCCCCAGGTGCAGAAGATCAAGTTCCTTCCTCTAAAACAACAGCCCAGTCAACCTGCAGAGGACAACAACGTGGAGATGAAGGAAGTAGGTGAACTGGTCAAGGACAAGGTGAGTATATATTTTTCCTTTCATTTTCTCAGTGTTTATTAGACCACCCCCCAGCGCCGTCGGAAGCGAAAGGCTGCCAAAGCGCCTGCCGCCGCCAAGTCATCAAAGTGTGTCGCTTGGGACTCGCCACCACAGGCCCAACCTGCTCTCCCTCAAATCAAGTTTGAGGTGCGTAGTATGATTTATTCTGTCAATGCACAGCTTAAATATTCGGATTCCAGTGTGATAGATGTGCTGAGAGGGGCATTGTTTGCAAGACATCACCCACAAGACCCTGCGATCGATGCCAGGCCAACAAGGCCAAGTGCAGCTTGGTTCCCAATGACCCGACTACTGGCAAGCCCATGAGGGGCAAACTCTCAGAATCGTTCGTATTACTTTTTCGGCTAGAGCAGCTCAAAAAGAAGGTGGAGAAAGCTGGTGCGGCCGAGGAACCTGCAGCGTCGGGGTCCAGGCTATCACCCTCAAGCGTGCTTGAACAGCCTCTGCATGGAATGACCCTGGAAAGCAGTGGGTCATCACATGCTGATTCCCCTATGACCGAGCCCCCCTCCATCCCCTCCCCTTCAGCCAACACCTTCTCCGTCAAGGTCCCTGGACCAAAGTTTCGGCAGCGTCGGCATCTCTCCCCTGTAGCTGTATCGCAATCAAGTGATAACGGGCGAAACCACGAAGCCAGGCTTGCGGTGCTGGAGCCGAAAATGAACGCATTCGAGGAATGGAGGAAGGAGGTCGATCATTGGCTTGAGGAGGGTGGTCTGTAGCCGTGGACATTACTTTGATTTTTACTTACAATCGGTGTTCTTTTCTTTTTCTTGTTTTCTTGTTTTGCCCTTTTCTTACCAAGTTTGAATCGCACATGCAGTCCCTAATCTGTAGTTAAATGTGTCGAAAGAACAAATGAGACGTGATTACATTGGTTGCCGAGTCCGAGTCTGCCGAGAGAGGTACAACTAGTAAGTAATGGGGTAGCTACTTTGGCTACTGATTAGCCCCCTTTTTTCCACTATCCTTCCTGGCTGACGCATTACCACTCTTCCTGTAAGTATTTAGCACCCTAAAATATATATATTGAGAAAGCCATGACTTACTGTGTCACCTTGGCCCGTTCTGTTGGCCGCATAACTCGTCCTGAGCGCCAAGCCTGGGGAAGTGCACCCCCAATCTGTGAAGACTCACTGTCACTCGACAGGGAGGCTTGACGGGGAAGCGGAAGACCAGGGGTGGTGGAGAACTTGGGAGGAGAGGCGAAGGGGCTGGCTGGCTCGACGGGCTGAACTTGCAAACTTGCAAGGGATAGTGGCACTCAAAGGGAGGGGCACTGTGCGCGAAGAGGAAGAAGAGGCAGGCAGGAGAGGATGTCACAAGTGGACAGTCTGAGGGACTGTCCGTTCTATTGCACTAGCTTATATACCTATAGGGATGGTCTGTGCGTAGGTTTAGGGCAGGCTTAGGGCCGCCTGACGGGTGCTGCGGAATACTGTGGAATGGAACATTCCAGAGACATCTAAGAATAGTGTCCAATGAGAAAACAAGAATGTATCGTACGACTGCTCCGCAGTCGATGACGTGATTGTGGTGTGACTGCTCCGCAGTCCAATCACAATAATCATAGAAGTGGTATGACTGTCCCGCAGTCGATGTGTCATAACAATTTGACTGCTCCGCAGTCCAGTCAGATAAATCCAGGGAATGGTATGACTTGGAGTCGTCAGGTGACTTGATAAACCATGGGAGATCACGTGACTGATCACGTGATCATCGGAGTATGGAATTCAAACTCCGACCTCGGATTTCCCCTTTAGGAAGGTGATTACATAAGACCGGGACGGCGTGGACCGGTCTTAGATGCCTGAGTCACGACCCAAGTTTCTAGGTTCATGACACAATCTGCCGGTCTACTCTCTGACGGTTCTGGATGTGCGAATGGGTATCTGAGTCCTCTGTACCTGTGAAATTTCGATGTCATTTGCCTTCCTGTTCTGCGGAGGCATTTGGTGGAGCTACCGGTGTCGGCAGCTCTTGACTGTCATGTGGGCGCTGGAATTGACAAGGGGGTAAGTGTCATATGTCACCCTATATCAAGAACCCACTCACTCTGCTTGGACCTGGATCTTCGGCAGCACCATCCTCAGCGGCTGAGTCCTTACCACCTGCGGAGGCATTCAGTGGAGCTACCGGTGTCGGCAGCTCTTGACTGTCATGTGGGCGCTGGAATTGACAAGGGGGTAAGTGTCATATGTCACCCTATATCAAGAACCCACTCACTCTGCTTGGACCTGGATCTTCGGCAGCACCATCCTCGGCGGCTGAGTCCTTACCACCCCCCTGGGATTCACTGTCATCCTCCTCTGGCTGTACATTCTTGATGCCATTGAGATCTGCTTCATCTCCGTTGTCAGTCCCTATGTCGGCTGCCTTGGACCGCCGAGAATTTTTGTCCCCTTTCTTGAAGCGGAATGGGGTCTGTCCGGCAGCTTGCCTGGTGGTCCAATGTTTGAGCAATGCGTTAGCGTCCCCAAGGCGAATGTGGTGGAACTGTGTCAGAGTAACACCAGCTGGCAGATACATATCGAGAACGTAGTCTTGTTGAGCCTCACGAACCCATGCCCACGGAATTCTCACCTTGCGCCCCTCTGAGGCCATCTCTGGAAACAGATGAGTGGTTCAACTGAGAAGAAATGACTGCCATGTACGCACCGTACATCTCGCTCATGTACTTGCCGATGAGGTACTTCTTGTATTGGTGCTCGGTATCCTTGACTGATTCCCAGCTCGGCAAGATGGGATACCCTCTTGAGTCGGTCTTCAAGTTGATTTCAGGGGTCGAGTCCTTGCTCTTTTTTTCCCCATCATCGTCACTGCCACCGATACCCTTTCCTATGACAGTGGTTCATAAGTTGATTACCATTGAAGGAAAATAAATCTCACCGAAACTCTCAGCAGCCCACTTAGAGAAGTCCTCGCCCATCCCTTGGTCACGCTGCCAGTTTTCATGGCATCATTTGAAGGAAGTTCCGCCGAGTTTCTCATTGATGTCAAAACTATGCGGCACACTGTTAGCCCTGTAGGTGGGAATGGATATTCTATACTCACAATGTAATGGAGGGATCTCCTTCACCATCCTGATATGCTCCCAAGATGGCAACCCACATGCCATATTGGCTGTATACATACCGAGTGAACTCCCGAAACGTGCTCATACTGTACTTTTGCATCATTCTGTGTCCATGAGAATTAGTCTTTCCTTGTCAGTGTGAAAAAAAAAGGTGAATACATACTTTCATTGCTGCTGAGGAGGCGGGATGTCCTCCATCCATTTTTTGGCCTGCGCTCTGTACTTCTCCTTGGTTTCTTGGCTCAATCCCTCCTGAAGAATTTTGAGAGCCTTTTGGTAGCAGGCAAGATATTTGTCAGACCCTCCCTTTGAGTCGGACAAGGAAAGTGTCATGGTGTGAAGCTCCTGATGGTGGACATCAGACACAATGTCCCTGTACGTCCATCTTCGACCAAGGTTCAGAGTGGAGCTCTTCTTGGCCCGTCTGCCCTTATTGTACAGGTAATGGCGAACAAGCTGGAAGGACATGAGATAGGCACAATGTAATCAAGAGCACATACCGTCTCAACTTCCTTTCTCTTGAAAGAGGCTTTTGGTTGCCACCCTGCCTGAATCCAGTTCAGGCACTCTTTGACGATGGCCAAGCGACAGTGGAGGTCGGCAGCTCGAAATTCAGCAACATGCTTCTGGAGCATGTCGGCTTGGTCCACCATCAATTTGAGCTCCCCCCTAGAAAGTGAAATGAGATGCGTAAGTGATAATGCTAGCATAAATAGTAGAACATACCCATCAGCATCATCGCTATCACTACCCTCCTCTGAATCACTGCCCAGCCCAGAATCTGAGCTCCCCTCCCACTCCTCAGAAGAACCAGAGCTATCTGATTCAGACTCAGAGTAGTCAGTATCCATATCACGGGGCCATATATGGGAGTACATTGACTCCAGAGGGGGGATGCCAGGTTCTGCCCAGTGTGGGATCTCTGGAACCTTGTCGGGAACGGTGTTACCTGGTTGGTTAGGGGGTGCAGTTTCCATTGTAGTAGAGTGATGATAGAGGGCTACTGATCTCAGCAGTTGTGCTGACTTCGTGTATCGGCAGCGTGGGGGTTTTTCAATGTTGCTTTTCAGCAGCTAGACACTGATGATGTAATCACAATCGTTACCGTTCCCCTGTTTCTCTACCATCAACAGTTTGGAAATGCAGGCCAAGCAAATCCCTTCTACTCCAGTGCTCTCCTCTCAGGATCTTGCTGATCTGTGCACGAAATATCTCCAAGTAAGATTCCGATCAGAGTTAGGCCAGCGCTCTCAGGATCATTCGATCAGCACTGCCGCACTACTGCCAACACCGCCAATAATGCTCCCAGTTTCTCTGGCCATCGAGTTGGACTGCATCGCAAAAACACTTGCTGATGCATTTTTGAACCGTGGTCAGCAGCACATTATATATTTTAGGCATCTGATGCTCAGATGATCCTGGCAGTAACAATCCATTGGGATGCCGCACGTTATGCAATGAGGCTCCTGAAGAAGCCATCCGCGCCCGGCACTAGGACTGCCAATGCTGCCGAAGAGTCTATAAGAAGACAATACCCTCCAATGAGCGATTCAGCAGCTGCAGAAGCTGCCGAATCAGGACCCCAAATTGTTATCGACGCAGACAACATCATCTTGGCATGGTACCTTCCTGGGGTCTTGAGTGAGCCCAGACAGGCAAGCTTACTCACTTCTGGGGTCATGGCAATGCATCTAACCAATTTCAGAATGCAATAATGGCGGCAACTGAGAAGTTGCGTTCATTCCTGGGAAAGAAGCAGACCGGCGCCTCAAATCGCAGCCATTCTGAAAATTTCCATCCAGGCCCAGATGTTCAAACCGGTATGATCACCCTATCACCGGCATGGTTCCAACAAGGGCACAATGTGAGTAGTTTGGCCTGGAGACATTGTAATTCAGCAGCTGATCTGAATTGATGAGAATTCACAATGGGCACCACAGGCATCCATAAATTTCAAATCGCCAGCTGCCATGAGCTGGCTAGAGGAATTTTCAGAATCCAATGCCATTTTGAGCGCAATCCTAGGCGTCATCCACCCCCAACTTTACAAGGCAGGTCAGGACACTTTCAGCCGCCTCTGGCAAGCTGCCAAGATCGATCAGCAAGATGTCCTCCGAGATTGGACCTTCCGTTTTCAGCGGCGTCTCTGTCATTTTCAACGGCAATGTCAGAGCACACAGGGATGGCCAATCCCAGTATCATTGGTATGATCTATTGGCTACTATGGGCCACTACTGAAACTGTAAAGTGGAGCTGCCGGGGCTTGGGTTCTCTTTGGATTACAGTGCTGGTACGGTGGTTGGCTTGTCAGGAATGATGGTGGAGCATCAAGTGTCCCACTATGAGGGAGAGCGGATATCTTATGCATACTTTATGAGGGATGCAGTGCATCAGTGGGCCCATGTTCCAGGGGGAGTTTGGATGAAGACAGATTATTATCAATAGTGCAGATACTACGAAGGTAGCTTAAACATAGCACAAATCAACTTTCTCTTGGATTCAAAGAATGGGCCATCATTTAAGAGGCAAATCTGAAGTGAGTTTAGGGCAGAGGAGACTAGTTTCCATTCGGGGAACAGGGGCTTTGAGGGCTCTTCAAGTTCGGCAGTTCTTGAGATAGGAAATATAGTAGTGTTCTTGGAACAGCAAATATAGTAGCGTGCTAGTGTACATTTTCAAAGCAAAGTGAAACTATGAAATGGCAGCCTGAAGTAATTGAGGACTCTGTTTACAGACGCTCCCTCTGAGCCTACAACTGCATGCCGTTTCAGTATCAAGATGGCGGGGCTTGCATGCTGTGTCGGTGCAGTAGTAATATCCCGGCAGTGTTTGCACGGCGTGTCAGTACAGGTAACAGTTACACGGGGCCTGCATGCCACCAGTGTCAGTGTCATAGTAATGCTGCAACATTGTGGCAGGGCTTGTATGCCATGTCGATGTTGTAGCATCACGGTAGTAGTGTATGGCCCAGGTAACCAGTGGTTTTTTTTTCCTACCTATACCCGTACCCAGGGTTCTACACTCTTGCAACCCGTTCGCTCAAACTACCCAAATTAGATGTGTTTTTGTGATGCAGTGACTATATTACTTGTAAACTAAAAAGGGCCGCAGCGCTGCATCGGTGTCATCACTGTCACTGCGCTACGGCGCTGTGTTGCCGTTGAGGCCTTTGAGGCGCCACAGCGCCGTGCTGTCACAGCGGCGGCGCCTCGTTAGCGTTATAGCGCTACGGCACCATATTGTGCCACGGCGCCGCATTGGTGTCGTGGCATCACAGCGCTACATCACAGGCGCCGTGTGTCATGGTGTCGCGGTGTCACGGCACGGTATCGGTATCATGGTGTCGCTCCACATCCATGCCTTCACAGACACCTATGTCCAACCCTTACACACCCACAATCCCCCCGAAAATGCCTCCTGCCTGCATATAGCCTAGGGCATAACCTGGGTAACCCATGGGTGACATGACCTCTACCTGCACCCACACACACCAGAAACCCATACCTGGGCTCATGCATGTGTATGGGTTCCGGCCAGGTTGTGCGGGTACCGGAACCCTGGGCGGGTCAGCACTGCGGGTTGGCGTAATAAGCTCAACTCGAAGTGCTGCAGGTCATGAGCTAAAAATTGGGAATCTGGGATGTGGCATTTGTACTATGTCTACTCAAATACATTGTCTTCTGTGATCTACAAAAACACGTTGCATCGTGACTGCCCCCTGCCGCCGCCGTCACATCAGCCACCGTCGTCTGTCGCGTCGCCGTCATCGTCGTCGGCAATGACTGTCGCAGCCTGTTGTCGCCGTCTTGGTCAGCCGTTATCGTGGCCGTTGTCGCCATCATTATCGCCGTCATCACCGTCGTTGTCACCGTTGTCGCTGCCGTTGCCGTTGCCGTTGTTGCTGTTGTCGTCACCGCTGTGTTGTCGCCGGGAGTGCGGCGCTGCCTTGCTGTCACTTCTGCTGCAGGTGTCATAGCTGGGTGCCGCCGCCGTTGCGTTTGGGGCTTGCGTTGGTATGGTGCTGGCGGTTGGTAACTTGTTCGGCCTGGGGCTGGCAAAGATATCTTAAACAAAAGAGAAACGGAGCTTGCTAGTATAATGTGTGTACGCGGGGTTTGCCGTTGATGCTTAATCCCTAAAGTGTGCGTCCCCAATTCATTCCCAGGCTGAGTGATGCTGCTTTTGTTCTATTCGCCTTGCTTAGTCACCCTATCACAGTGCACTTCCCCGACGCGCAGCCCCGACGAGCTGTACACGCTACCAACCGCCACCACCGCCAGGGCCCTGCCATCAACAACAGCAAGACAATGACAAGGACGACAAGGACGAAGACGGCAACAATGGCGGCAACGACGACACCGACACCGACAACTTGAACGCGACACAACCACTGGCACCCAGACGGCCGCCAACCGCAACTGCAACCGCTGCTGCCGCCGCCACCGGCCAAAGCCCTGCCATCGACAACATCAAGACGACAACAACAATGAGGACGACGAGGACGACAACAATCACGACACCAACAATGGCAACTCGGACAACACGAGTTACACCAGGACGAGGACGCGACTGTGGCTGGGCTCTGCGACGGGCATTCTCATGAGGACTAGTAGTAGTAGTAGTAGTAGTAGTAGTAGTAGCTAGTAGTAGTAGCTGGTATATGTACAATTGTATGTCTAGGTCTAGTTGTAGTGCTGAACCCGTCATCTGGGTATGGGTTCCCGACGGGTACCGAAATTGTACCCACACCCATACCCGGCATACCGGGTACCCGCGTACCCGCACAGGTTTACAAACCCATGTCATGCACTACATGATATAGCAGTTGTATACCGGGTGCCTCTATGTGTTGAGTTTCATGAAGCGGGTCTAGTCTAACCTGTAGCCATGGGTGCGGTACTATTGCTAGTGCATAGCATGGGTTTATAAACCCGTGCGGGTACCTGGGTACCCTGCTATGCCAGGTACGGGTACGGGTCGGTCCTGTGATACCTGCGCCCTACCGGTACCCACTGTGTGGGTTTGGCGGGTTTTGTCAAGTACACTATGACATTTCTTTACTAGACCTAGGTACATATGTACACATACTAGCTACTACTACTAACTACTAGTACTAGCCCTGTGCCCGTCACAGAGCCTGAGCACGCCGTCCTTGCCGCTGTCGCGACCGAGTCGTCGTGTCGCGTTCTTGTTGTGTCGCCTTGTCCGAGTCGCCGTTGACATCATCTTCTCGTTGTTTTTAGTGTTGTTATTGTCGTCGTCTTCGTCATTGTCATCTGCCGTTGTCGATGGCAGGGCTTTGGCGGCGACGGTGGCGGCGGCGGTTGGCGGCCGTCCAAGTCGTTGAGTTGCGTCGCGTTGGCGTTGGTGTTGGTGTTGTCGTCGTTGTCGCCATCGCTGATGTCGTTGTCGTTGTCGTTGTCATTGTTGTCGTTGTCTTGCTGTTGTCGGTGGCGGGGCCCTGGTGGTGGCGGTTGGTAGCACGTGCAGCTCGGGGATAGGGTGACTAAGCAAGGCGAACAGAACAAATCTGGTATCACCCGGCCTGAGAACGAATTGGGAACGCACGCTTTAGGGATCAAGCATCAACGGCAAACCCCGAGTGCACATACACTGCCGACCACGTCCAAGACAACTTCGCCAGCCCCGCCCGTGCCGAACAAGCCACCAACCGCTGGTGCCATACCCCTCCCAAACGCAACGGCGGCGGCACCCAGCTGCAGCAGGAGTGACTGGCGGGGCAGCGCCGCAGCTGCTGAGCGACTCTGCCGACTGGACGACACGGCGGCAACGACAACAGCAACAATGACGGCGACAACAGCAGCGACGATGGTGACAACGACGGCTGTGACAACGACGGCAACTCAGACGACAACGGCGAAAACGACTACGACAACGGCGACAACGCTGCGACGGTGGTGACGCGATGACGGCAGGCAGTTACAATTTTAAGTAGTATGTATTCAAGTAGTACTACAAATAAATGAATAGTAGGCCGGCTGGCTTCATGCAAAGGCGTTGAGAGCTGCTCGAACGGCAAGGATCACGTGCTGACCCGCTGGTGCCAACCCACGCGGGTTTCCGTACCCGCGCAACCCGCCGGAACCCATACCCGCGGCTGCCGGAACCCATACCTATGAGCCCGGGTACGGGTTTTTGGTGGGTGTGGGTGCGGGTAGATGTCTAGTCACCCATGGGTTACCCACGCTATGCACTAAAGTCTATTGCCACAGGTGTGGTATTACAGGTGGCCTGTATGTAGCCTAGTACTGGAAGTCTGGAAATGATACCAACAGTGCGACCAGTGTGGAACCCTAGGGTTAAGTAGCTGCCGATCTGATCTGCAAAAGCTGCCGACAGGGTAGTTAAGATGACACATCCTGGCGCCTTTGGGGGACATACACTACGACACTCAACTTGATCTTCCATATGGCACGCAAAGGCATAAAGGGATCGAAAGTCTCAAAAAGAACATCCAAACCTAAGGTTATTGAGTGGGTAACTCGAACGCACTCTCGGGGAACTAGAGATATTGCAGTAGAAGTGACTCAAGTGACTGACCTCAAAAGGGAAGACCCCAAAGCAAAATGATAGAGGAATAGAGAATAGTGAGGTGATACAGCATGAGGCCACCCTCCCATCTATGGATGTCGATGAGACATTCTGGACAGAAGAGCCAGTCACCGATAAACAAAAAAGAGTGAGCTCACCAATATGTCCTTCCTCACCGGTAGTGTTTGACAGATCCCTCAGTCCCAGGACACTTACACTGAAGAATTTGTTCCTAGGATTGATCAATACCTGGAGTGCCTCCTCAATTATGAGGGTGTTCTGGATACAACAACATGCCAGAGCTGCAGGTCTGCTCCATTTGAGTGGAGGATGCTCTGACTGCTTCCCTGCTCTTGTGCTCTGCAAGGGGTGTTGCCGAAACTCCCACCAGGCAGCTTCCTTTCCACAGAGTTCAGAAGTGGACAGGGAAGTACTTTATACTGTCATGGCTTCAGGAGGTTGGAGTAAGCTTGCATCTTGGGCACTCTGGAGATTTATGCCCGGTTCAAAGTGTGCGTGGTCACCTCCTTATGTTTAATCCCATTTCTGGAAATATCTTTGCAGATGGACGGAGAAGAATACCAGGAAGGCAGCTATGATGAAGATGACATAGCTGCTGACCCTGGCTTTGGCGGCTCAAAACCTGGATGTCATGACAAAGAGGGAAACCCGATAATAACTGTGGTCGATAGGTCGGGTGTCCATGAGATTGGCCTCAGCTGGTGCCGCTGCCCTGAGGCTGCTGAGCATGACATGCAGCTGATGATGGCAGGGCTCTTTCCAGCCACATTCCAAAACCCAAAGACAGCATTTACATTCAGGGTGCTAGAAGAATTCCATTTGGACAACCTTGAGTGCAAGACAACTCCAAGTCAATTTTTTAGCCGTCTAAGGAGACTCACAAGCAATGAGTTTCCAAACACGGTGCCGGTGGGAGGATTTAGAGCATCCATTAATGGTAGACTGATCGGCAGACTCAGGATTGATACCAGGAGCTTCTGAGGCTCAGCAGACAGTGGAGAGTGCTTACTTCGCGAAAGTGATTTGGGTTTGGGTACAAGGCAAATGAAGAACAGAAGCCAGGATTGATGGCTATATTTTGCGCACTGTGTGCACAACCCGGAATCAACATCCCTGAAGACTGGAAAGAGTATGAGAATAGGTAAGTGCATTGACATCGGCACCTACTAGCTGCCAACATATCACCTTAGCAAAAGCCTTTTTATGCGGGGTTTTATAATGGATGGTAACTTCCAGGCAGAGCACATGAAGATGAGAAACCCAGAGAACGACATTCCACTCTCTGATGGTACTGGATTTATGGTCAGCCCAGCCGCATATGAGTTGCATCTGAAGTCGGCAGTGGAGAGGCAGCAGGTCAGCTCTATCTCTGGTGTTTCGGCAGGGAGAAGCTCACCCTTAAGCAGAGATCTACATTGTTACAATCCATCCCTCAGCGCGCCCTGAACAACCCCTTGGCACCGCCGTGAGAAGGACACGTGCAGAAATGGTGCAAGAAGAAGAAGAGCAAGGAGGAAGACTTGTGGCAGAGCACGCCCGAGAAGACCGAGCTAAGTCACCTGACTACTACCGTCATCCCAACTACGCTAAGAAACCGCAAGAGTTTTGGGAATAGTGCACGTGACTTTAGCGCCCGCCCGTCATGTGACCCTGGCACGTGACCTGGCTAGAACTGCACCAGAAGGATCCAGATGAGCTTGTGCCTGGACTGACCCAGATTGCCTCATGTTTGTGACTTGTACGTGATTGTGCCTTGATTCTGATGTACTGTATGACTCGTGTTTGCTTATCTCTGACTCATGCCATGAGGGCCTTACGCCATTGGCTGACTGTTATCTCTGACTCCGTATGACTCATTGTGACTCATTCCTAGGATCGCTGTACTAGTGTTTCGGAGTTCTGGGCTGAGCTTCAAAGCTCCCCAGTCATGTACTTATACTTGAGCTTATGGTCGCTGAAGACCTAAGCTTGACTTCTTGGACTATCCCACCCACTCCTAGTATCACCTGTCTGCTGACCACAGGGTGACTTGCCTGTCTGTTGACCATGGGGCATTAATACTATCTGCATCATCCTCTACTCTCTGTCCGTCTGTTGACCACAGGATATCATGACTACCGACGACCATTATCGTCTCTGCACCTTTATTGCCTTGTGCATACTCTGGGCCACCTTACTACGTCTCTCCAGCAAGCTAGTAAGCGATTGTGTGAGTAACTTCGACATCCGCTGTGACCGTTAGGACTCGTGTCGCGCCTTGTACCAGATTACAAGAAGAACGCCCGGTGGAGCGTTACATACATGCCATGATCACCGTGCTGTAAACAATGTAAACAAGCATAACGGGCACCTTCAATCAACTGGAATTGGTGCTACTGCATGCGTTCATGGGAACTTTGTGCCAGATTGTGTTGTTGACTTTCAGAAAGGAGAAGCGTGAGTTCTCATTGGTGGTCATTCCATCGGCATATGCTGGGTGATGCTCAATCCCCCTACAGCCAGAAGAATATGGACTATTTGGTATTCAAAGCCCTGAACTTCAATATGGAAGGAATAGAGGCTGCCCTCATCTGCTACGATGTCATGTGTCAATGGAGTGTTCATGCGATGGAGAGGGTGAACCACAGCAGCTACCTCAAACTTCCTGATAACCTGGAGCTCAGGTTGGCCATCGGACTTTTTCACATCCACAGACACCAGGATACCTGCCTAGCTAGGTTTTCACCAAGCTTCATTGAAGGTGGCTGGCAAATAGATGGCGAGATGATAGAAACACTCTGGGCACCACTCAATGAGATCTCCAGAAGCACAAGGGGAATGTCGACATCACACTGTAGGGAGGTCATAGATGACCACATGAATGACTCCAATTGGAAGAAACTTATTGACATTGGCAAGTGTCCTGCTATGTGCCATTGATACTGCATAGTGCTAACATGGGTCATATAGTCAATTCCTTGCCTACACGCTACCGGAGGGCACTTTCGGGAGCAATGCTGAGTGTGGCGGCATTTGAGTCTATAAATTCATCTGCAAGTTCAGAGTCTGTTGAGGCTTGGAGTACCCAAGAGGCGAAGGCACAACGGGAGCGAGCACAAGATGTCACCACAATGGACATCTACGATATCAAGATGAAGCGGCGTGAGTTTGATCACTCTATGATAGTTCTGCCTAATATCTGGTTCCAGTACCATCCCGGGTGGAAATACTTCTTGAGTTGACTGAGAAAGAGATAGACACTTCTGGCAGAAAAGGACATTTGGCATGGCTTGCCAGTGGATTAAGGATCCAGGAGATGCAGTATGATTTTCCACACCGTGCCCTGGTCTGATTTCTGATTTCGTTTCACAACAAACAGAGGTTGTCCCTCCAAGCACTGGTAAGGAAGATCGGAACCCTTCCAACACCAGACCAGCAAAGGGATATTACCTTAAAGCGTGCATGGCTTCAAGAAAGAATTGACACATTCCAGAAGCAGACAGCTAACTTTATCCATGCTTCTGCCGATGGTGATGATGACTCTTGGGAAGACGACTCTACAAGTGAAGTTTACACTGGTGTAGAGTTTGACGGCATTGATGAAGAAGAAGATGACCAACACACTCCATCTACCTCTGGACATGGACAAATGAAGTTGTCAGGCCGCAGCGTAGATGCAGAGCATTTCTTGTTGCTTCTTCCCTCACACCTGGGACACAACTGGTGCAATATGAATGCTGCCGAGGACCTGGCAAAGGTGGAACTGGATCTAAGGCAGGGCCAACTCAATGACTCTCTGCATCACATCCACATCGCCTTAGGGCACAAATCTTACCTATTTAGAAAAAATGTCCGTCCAGCACGTAGCCAGAGGCTCAAAACACGTGCTTGGGCAGAAGTACATACTGCCGAGTCAACGCTTCAGCACCGTGCTCAGGTTTACATGTGTGCATGGCAGGCAATAGTTAACCTTGGAGCCAGCACTTTTCTCCTTGACCGGTACAAAGTTCTGACAAGGCAGGACTTGAGTGTCAAGACAAGTGTAATTGCACCTCAGGTCCACGGACAATGGAATGAATCGTTGCCTTGGTTTTGGACCATGGATGTTCGGGGAGATGCCGATGTCGGGGAATGGATGGAAGACTGTATGTGCTCCTCTCTATTCACGCACACTCAAGATACCTAATTCTCTATGCAGTTTATCAAGTACATTGGTTGCGGGCAAGAGCACAGAAAATGAGGTGGATTGAAGAACTTCAATGTCTTCAAGTTGAGATGGGTTCTACTGTCAGGTTCTTTAGGCATCAGGAACAATTTTGGCAAGCAAAGCAGGAGCTCATTGAGCCCAAGTCACAGCCAGGGCATGCTGCATGGGCAGCCAGACAAAGCACAATGTGGAGTTCGATGGCTATGCAGGCAGAGTCCAAGTTTACTGCTTTACTCAATAGTGACCCACCTCCCGAGTTTGCCAAAGTCATACCACCATAATTAAGTAGCTATTGGTAGTCACAGGGGGCTCAAAACCAGTTTCTCAGCCATGTCAATTTGATCCCATTGTTTGTGATGAAGGCCTGGCAATAGTTATGTATTGGTCTAAAGTCTCAGCTGGTGGGCTCGTATTAGCCCAATGTCTCTGCTGATAAACTAGTAGTATTGGCATAGAGCCTTTGCCGATAGGCTTATATTGGCCCAAAGTCTCTGCCGATAGGCACGTATTGGCCTAACGTCTCTGCCAATAGGCTCGTATTGGCCCAACGTCTCTGCCGGTAGGGTATTGGCCTAACGTCTCTGCCAATAGGCTTGTATTGGCCCAAACTCTCTGCCAATAGGCACATATCGGCCTAACGTCTCTGCCGATAGGCTGGTATTCACCTAAAGTCTTTGCCAATAAGTTTGTATTCATGAGTCTGTATTCACTTTAAGTCACTGCCGATAGGCTCATATTGGTTTAAAGTCGCTGCCAATGAGCTCATGTTGGCCCGAAGTTCCTGCCAAGAAGTGTGCATCGGTTCGTGGTAGCAGGCTGCAATTGAACGGCACATCTATTCATCCCTACCCAGGACACCACAAGCTACTGTAAATCATATTCGTATTGTTTCCCATCATAGGTAGAATCTAAGATGTTCAAGTGATGAGAAAGATGTAGAAGCTGCTGCCGATGGCCCTCCATAATACGCTCATATCCGGCACATTTGGTATTCAAGACCTCAATCTGTTTTTCAAGGTCTTGAATTTCACTGTTTTCTGCTGCATCTCACAGCGGTAGGATTTGAGATGATTTCATAGCTAGATGGAAACTGCTGACATACCGAGAGCCTGTTTGCCCTTGGCATTGATTTGCAGTGCAGCTGCCGAAGTGCTGCTGGTGCGGTGAGCATTGCTAGTTCCCTGAAGAAATAATGATCTGTAGAGAACTGGCAATCTCTGACATGGTATCCTACCTCCCCTGAAGAGCCCTGGGGTTCAGAAGCTGTATGTCTGGTACTGTCAGCTGCCGATGTTGGCCATCGCAACAAACGTCTACTCACCACTGTTTTCTGGTGACTCATTGTTATTTCCAGGAATAAAAGAGTTGAGTGGTGGGAGTTCACTAGGGACGATGTAATATGGATTCCCAATCACCCTTGGATCATTCTCTGAGATGGAATGTATGTCCAGGGAGGTATCAGAGGTATTCCAAGCTTCGGCAAGGCTCAACAACAGGGGGTGAACGCGAGGAGGGGTCTGGCATCCCCTTGCTGCCTCCTCAAAATAGTTCATGGCCTGTCTCTGTAATAAAAGGTTAGATTATAAAAGTGAATTGAACGAATAGAAGTGGACCAAATGACCCTCAAGTTTGGTCTTCCAAGTTACTTCATCTCCAGAGGCACATACACGGTAGGCTTCTAAATCACGATGAACAAGAGCAGCATAGCGGTGGAGAGTCAACTCCTCCTCAGTCAAACTATACAGGGACATAGTGCTGGAGTACAGAGTGTGGATAGTGAGAGAAGAACAGTGCAGCAGGAATATAGCTGCAGGGTTATTACGACTCCATCTGCAGTGGAGATGTTATCTGATTGATGAGATTAGATTTATATCAATTTACAACTAAAGGAGATCTGCCTGATATCAGATCAACAAACTAGACCTTTGGGTCAATGCAAGTTCCTCGGCATCGGCAGTGATCCTCAATGGATTTTATTGGCCCATCCAAGTGCATCATTACGGTGACACCAAGTAGAGAATGGGCCATTTGAGGACATGAGCAAAGGCATAATTGCCCTTTGCCAGCCCAACTGTGAGTGTCACATGTCACTCGGCAGCCATTTATTGACTTTGGGCCCATGCAACTTCATTGGCAGTGACTGTCCATCAGATCCATTGGCCTGTGCCAGTGCACCATCCCAATGACTCTGAGTAAAGAATGGGCCCATTTGAGGACATCAACAAATGTCTACCCTTTGTGCCAACTGTGAGCTTCGTTCGGCAGCTCTCGGCCCAACTGCAGGCATCACTCGGCAACTGCTTCAACTGCTGTGGGCCCATGCAACATTATCGGCAGTGACCCTGCATTGGTTCTATTAGCCCATACCAGTGCATCATTGCAATGACCCCTAGTTGAGAATGGGGCCCATGTAAGGACATCAGCAGGGGCATGCTTGCCACTTGTAGGCCCAACTGTGAGCTTCATTCGGCAGCGCCCTTTGCCACGGCCAGCTCTGGGCCTGACTATGGGTAAATGGGTGCATTAATGACACTGCCAATGGTGGGAAATGGGCCTGCAATTTCCCTGAGAAAGGCTGCTGATTGCCTTGAATGGGCCAAGTGATGGTCATTAGTGGTGACACTGCCGATAGTCTTCAATGGGCCCAAAATGTCGACACTGCCAAAAGCCTTGAATACCCATGTGAGATGACCAGAGCTGCCTACTGGCATTCTTTAGCGTCCATAACAGCAGCCAGGGTCATATCCTATAGCTGCAAAAGCTACTGCAGCTAGCAATTCAGTAAGTTCAAGTTGCCTGAGGTAACAAATGAGGCCACTGGAGCCATTGAAATGGCAGAACTGCCAAAGCAGCCTATGATGATAGTATGGCAGTGTGGCAGTGTCACCAAGGAGTAACACTGGGCCCATTAAAGAACATCGGCAGTGTCATCAAGGAGCAACACTGGGCCCATTCAAGAACATCGGCAGCATTCCTTAGTGGGCCCATTCAAGACCATTGGTAGCATTTCTCAGTGGGAACAGTGGGCCCATTCAAGAACACCGGCAGCATTCCCTAGCAGCAATAGTGGGCCCATTCAAGAACATCGGCAGCATTCCTTAGTGGGCCCATTCAAGACCATTGGTAGCATTCCTCAGCGGGAACAGTGGGCCCATTCAAGAACACCGGCAGCATTCCCTAGCAGCAATAGTGGGCCCATTCAAGAACATCGGCAGCATTTCCTAGCAGCAATGGTGGGCCCATTCAAGACCATCGGCAGTGTCACCGAGGAGCAACACTGGGCCCATTCAAGACCATCGGCAGTGTCACTGAGGAGCAACACTGGGCCCATTCAAGAACATCAGCAGCATTCCTTAGTGGGCCCATTCAAGACCATCGGCAGCATTCCTCAGTGGGAACAGTGGGCCCATTGAAGAATACCGGCAGCGTTCCCTAGCAGCAATAGTGGGCCCATTCAAGAACATCGGCAGCATTTCCTAGCAGCAATGGTGGGCCCATTCAAGACCATCAGCAGTGTCACTGAGGAGCAACACTGGGCCCATTCAAGACCATCGGCAGTGTCACTGAGGAGCAACACTGGGCCCATTCAAGAACATCAGCAGCATTCCTTAGTGGGCCCATTCAAGACCATCGGCAGCATTCCTCAGCGGGAACAGTGGGCCCATTGAAGAATACCGGCAGCATTCCCTAGCAGCAATAGTGGGCCCATTCAAGATCATCAGCAGCATTTCCTAGCAGCAATGGTGGGCCCATTCAAGACCATCGGCAGTGTCACTAAGGAGCAACACTGGGCCCATTCAAGAACATCGGCAGCATTCCTTTGCGGCGATAATGGGCCCATTCAAGAACATCGGCAGCATTCCTTAGTGGGCCCATTCAAGACCATTGGCAGCATTCCTTAGTGGTGATAATGGGCCCACTCAAGAACATTGGCAGCATTCCTCAGTGGGAACAGTGGGCCCACTCAAGAACATCAGCAGCATTCCCTAGCAGCAATGGTGGGCCCATTCAAGACCATCGGCAGCATTCCGTAGTGGTGATTATGGGCCCACTCAAGAACATCGGTAGCATTCCTCAGTGGGAACAGTGGGCCCATTCAAGAACATCGGCAGCATTTCCTAGTAGCAATGGTGGGCCCATTCAAGACCATCGGCGGTGTCACCAAGGAGCAACACTGGGCCCATTCAAGAATATCGGCAGCATTCCTTAGTGGGCCCATTCAAGACCATCAGCAGCATTCCTTAGTGGTGATTATGGGCCCACTCAAGAACATCGGTAGCATTCCTCAGTGGGAACAGTGGGCCCATTCAAGAACATCGGCAGCATTTCCTAGTAGCAATGGTGGGCCCATTCAAGACCATTGGCAGTGTCACCAAGGAGCAACACTGGGCCCATTCAAGAACATTGGCAGCATTTCCTAGTAGCAATGGTGGGCCCATTCAAGACCATCGGCAGTGTCACCAAGGATCAACACTGGGCCCATTCAAGAACATCGGCAGCATTTCCTAGCAGCAATGGTGGGCCCATTCAAGACCATCGGCAGTGTCCCCAAGGAGCAACACTGGGCCCATTCAAGAATATCGGCAGCATTCCTTAGTGGGCCCATTCAAGACCATCAGCAGCATTCCTTAGTGGGCCCATTCAAGAACACCGGCAGCACTCCCTAGTAGCAACGGTGGGCCCATTCAAGACCATCAGCAGCATTCCTTAGTGGTGATTATGGGCCCACTCAAGAACATTGGTAGCATTCCTCAGTGGGAACAGTGGGCCCATTCAAGAACATCGGCAGCATTTCCTAGTAGCAATGGTGGGCCCATTCAAGACCATCGGCAGTGTCACCAAGGAGCAACACTGGGCCCATTGAAGAACATCGGCAGCATTTCCTAGTGGCAATGGTGGGCCCATTCAAGACCATTGGCAGCATTCCTCAGTGGGAACAGTGGGCCCATTCAAGACCATCGGCAGTGTCATTAAGGAGCAACACTGGGCCCATTCAAGTACATCAGTAGCATTTCTTAGTGGTGATAATGGGCCCATTCAAGACCATCGGCAGCATTCCCTACCGGCAATGGTGGGCCCATTCAAGACCATCGGCAGTATTGCTAAGGAGCAACACTGGGCCCATTTAGTGTTCGAAAGTCCGGTCCTATGAACCGGAAAAAAACCGGGACCGGACCGGACCGCAACCGATGGCAACCGGACCGTCGGTTGCGGTTCATCCAAATTTGGCATGTGGGTGAAACCGCTGCGGGACCGGTTAGGACCGGTCCTAACCGGTAAGCCGGCATCCACTGGCATGCCACGCCAACACGACCGACACTGTCGACGCCAACCGCAACAATGTCGACAATCACTGCAATAACGACGACGACGACAAGACCCAACAACCGCGCCAACCACCACGGCCACCACAGCCATCACGACTATGACGACAACTACAGCGACTAGGGCAACGACTACGGCTGGGCAACGACTACGGCGACAACACAGCGACTTGGGCGACAACTGGGGCGACGACTAGGGCGACGACTATGGCATCGACTACGGCGACAACTACGGCGACTAGGACAACGACTAGGACAACGACTACGGCAACGACTGCGGCGACAACTTGAACTGCGGCGACAACAACTACGACAACAACTACAGGGACTACGGCGACAACTACGGGGACTAGGGCGACGACTACGGCATCGACTAGGGCGACGACTACGGCGACAACTTGAACTACGGCGACAACTTGAACGACTACGGCGACAACTACGGGGACTAGGGCGACGACTACGGCGTCGAATCGACTACGGCGACAACTACGGCGACAACTTGAACTACGGCGACAACGACTATGACGACAACTACGGTGACTACGGCGACAACTACGGCGACAACTACGGCGACCGTGACTACGACGACTACGGCGACGACCACGGCTACTACGGCGACGACTACAGCGATTATGGCGACACTGCGCGGCTCACCAACCGACCGCTACGACCACCACAGCCATAACAACGGCTACGACGACTACGGCGGCGATGATGGCGACGCTGCGGCGGTTCACCAACCGACCGCTACCCATATCGCCGATCACGACGACGACGACGACGACTGCAACGATGACGACTGCGACGACGACGACGAGTCGACGACTGCAACGACGGCGACGACGAGTCGACGACTGCAACGACGACGACGACGACGACGAGTCGACGAGTGCAACGACAGCGACGACGAGTCAACGACTGCAACGACGACGGCGACGACTGCAACGACGACGGCGACGACTGCAACGGCGACCACAACGGCGACAATTGTATTAGCTAGATAGTATTGTAGTAGTACTAGTATTATAAGAATATAAATTGCATTGTTATGACTGCGGTTGCAGTCGGTCCATAGAGGTTGTGACCGGTTGTGAACCGGCTCAGGATGAGCCGGTTCAGACTGCAAGAACCGGTCTTTTCATCGGTCCGGTCCGGTTCTGGGAAAAGGGATGAACCGATCTATCGGTTGCGGTCCCGGTCTTTCCAAATTAGGCAAAAAAACCGGACCGGACCGGACTTTCAATCACTAGGCCCATTCAAGACCATTTGCAGTATTCCTCACTGGAAATGATGGGCCCATTCAATATCATAGGCAGTCACTGCAGGTCACCCCAATGGGCCCATATGAGAACCTTTACAATTATTCTTAATGGGCCCACTCGAGAATCTGCACTATATTTCTACAATGGGCCCACATGGGTTTTCATGATATCTACGGTGTATTGTCACATGGGTTCTACCGACTACTTCGGTCAAGTCTTGCTACATGGGCTCGGTATTTGCCAAAACATCTCCTCTGCCTATCATCCTCAGACGGACGGACAGTCAGAACGTATGAATCAATGGCTGGAGCAGTACTTACGACATTGGAGTAACATGCAGCAGGACAACTGGGCCGAGGCACTGCCAGTCGCGCAATTCACACACAACGCCTGGCCAAACGCAACAACAAAAGAGTCACCCTTCTCACTTATCATGGGCTGGGAACCACGTACCATGTGGACGCCAAAGCCTATGTTACGTTCCTTCTGGACGTATCAATCCGACTTGGATTAGGGACCGGTTTGCTGAGTAGAAGCGTCGAAGGTCTTCAGTATCCCGTAGGCAACGGCTAGGGCGATACGCAAGGCGTGACCAAGATAGGCTAGGCAAAGGACGATGATGGCGAAGTCGAGTATGATGAAGGAGAAGTCGGCGACGTGCACGACTTATAGCAGGGAGCTGATGACGACGAAGAGTTATGCACACAGGACAAGGAGCTAAGGCGCAGGGAAGGGAAGGTATTCCTCAAGATATCAAAGCTAAGGGGTTCATATGCGGATGCCCCTCTACTTATACTACTAGGGCTGGAGCTTTCAAGCTCAGCAACCCTAATACACAGCCACAAACCCTAATATCACAGTCCAATCAAAGGCCGTACAAGTCAGCAGTCACATCAGTCACGTATCACACCCCGATCCGGGCGCAAGCTCATCCGGACCCTTCTGGACCAGCTCTAGGCGGGTCACGTGCCAGGTCACGTGACGGCCAGCTCTCATTCCTCTAAGTCGATGGGAAACTCGCCTCGATGTGCCTCCAAGCGTCGTAATGCTCCTGAGTCATAGACCCAAACACGCGGACGTCGTCCTCTTCAAGGAACTTCTCAGGCATCTCGGGCACAAACGCAACACCTACGACATCCCCATCCGTCGAACAGTGCCTAGAAGAAATGGTCATCAGACGGCAACACGCGCAGGACTGCATCAAGCACGCGCAGGAGTTGATGATGAAGTGAGGGAAGACGCGCTTTGTTCCATATCAGGAAGGAGCCCAGGTCTGGCTAGAAGGTACGAATCTGCGAACTTTCTATCCAACCGCCAAACTCGGTCCGAAGCGTCACGGACCTTTCCGCATTAAGAAGGTCTTATCAGACGTCTCTTATGAATTGGAACTCCCTACCACATGGAAGATTCATCCCGTATTCCACGCCAACCTCCTCACCCTGTACAAGGAGACGGAACTACACGGCGCAAACTTCACACGACCCCCACCCGACCTTATCGATGGAGAAGAAGAGTTCGAAGTAGAGCGCATTCTGCAGTTGAGGCTGCATGGACGAGGGCACAAACTTCAATTCTTAGTCCAATGGAAGGGATTCCCCATAAGCGACAGCTCGTGGGAACCACTTGAGAATGTATGACACGCCTCAGAACTCATCGCCGACTTCTATCACCTAAATCCTACTGCTGATGGGGCTGGACGAAAGATATAAATGATGTCCCCCCCCCCAACGCCCATCACTCCCCATCCCCATCTCTACCATGTCCTCCACTCCCATCGTCTCTACCATCCCCGCTCGTCGCCCAGTCGAGGTCATCCTCGAAAACCTAACCGTACCATCACAGGACCTCAGTGTCCCATCCAACATAGACGGTAGCACGCCGCACTCAGTTATCCCTAGCTCGCCCCCACTTCCTGTCCTTGTCCTAGTCTCGGAGGCCCTCTCTAAGCTTGAGAGACCACCCACCCCTGTACTGCCATCTGGTCTCCCCATTGCCCCGATTATCCAACCCTCACCAACTTCGCCTCCACCTGTCAACACGCCTGTCATCGTACATGATATACCAGTCCCATATTCCCTTACGCCACCACCTCCCCTTGAACCGTCGATGGTCGACGCAGCTCATGTCTCCGCCCCACCATTCCCTGCAGGGATTGACCACATCCCTACGCCCATCCCCTGAGTGTGCATCACCGAGCCAAATCCCGCCCTCACTCTCCTTGATGATGAGGATGGAGAGGAAGATGCAGTCGACCCTGGCCTCCCCTTCTTCCTCAACGACTCCACCTCCCCTACCTTCTTCCCACTCTTGATCGGCGGAGTTGACCACCCACTACAAACCGCCTGCTTCATCTACTATCAAAAGAATTATCAGGAGGTCGTCAGGACCATGGGGAAGGGCCACCCCTGCTACATCTCGCAGGTCTTCCTCAACTCAGTATACGGCGACCAACTCCCTCAGCATATCACCAACAACCAGTTAGACATGTTTCACCCCCACAACCCCTGTGCTAACGTACTAGACGAGGTGCTTGCAGAGCTACGAAGTCCTTGTCTCCACGCTGAGGTGTCCTGTCTCTGTGAATGCTTGGTGCGCCGAGACACGATACAGACGTGGGCATCGGATCTTTGGCGTCTCCAGTCTGAGCTAACCAAAGTGTAACGTTCCACCGGACGTTCTTCTAGAAGCGCGGATCTAGGCAACAACAGCGACCTAACGATCACAGAGGATGTCGAAGTCACGTACACGATCGGCTATTAGCTCACAAGTGAGATGTAATAGCATAGCCCAAAGGATGTGAAAGGCGATGAACACGAGGGCTAGGAGTAGACGATCAAAGGCGGTAGACAACCAGCCAATGATGAAGTAGGTGAGAGAAGGCGTAGCAGCAGACAGCCAGCAAACGACTAGAAGAAAGTGGGAAAGGAAGGGATATCACGCAGTGGCAGACACAGCACACTGGAGAACAGCTAAGGACAAACAGGGATGATATTCCAAACCAAAGACAACTCAGCGCACAACTGGCAGACAGCCTAGGAGTGGCAGTACAATGGGTGGGATAGTCCAAGAAGTCAAGCTTAGGTCTTCAGCAACCATAAGCCCCTCTACTTATACATGTCTGAGGAGCTTTGAAGCTCAGCTCAAACCCTAATATACGGATCCTAGGAATGAGTCATAATGAGTCGGATAACAGTCAGCCAATGGCATAAGGCCCTCATGGCATGAGTCAGAGATAAGGGAGTCAAGTCATACAACCCATCAGAATCAAGGCACAATCGATATGAGTCACAAACACAAGGCATTCTAGGCCAGTCCAGGCACAGGCTCATCTGGACTCTTCTGGTGCATTCTAGCCAGGTCACGTGCCAGGGTCACGTGACGGGCGGTGCTAAGGTTATGTGCGCTATTCCCAAAACTCCTGCGGCTTCTGAGCTCCTCTCCAGGTGGGTAGTAAGGCGTGGGAGACTTAGCTCTGGTTTGGGCATGTTCAGCCACTAGTTTTCGTATTTCTGCTTCTTCGGCATCATCTTTGGCGTTTCTCCTCCTAATGGTGTTCGGGGTCATTGTGTAGGGTGCTCGAGGGTCGATCTGAGGCGAAACCGTAACAAAAGACAAGTTTGGGCTTGACATGGATCTCGCTGGTGTGCGCAAGTGACTCCAGTACACTTGGGCCATCCCCCTCATATCCAACAAATACACAGAGCTTCATGCAAAGCTGACATGCCCTAGGGTGTTACGGTTTCGCCTCAGACCGACCCTCGAACACCCTACGCAAGGACCCCGAACACCATTAGGAGGAGAACTCCCGAAGACGATGCCGATGACCAGGCAGAAATATGAAGACTCGTGGCTGAGCATGCCCAAACCAGAGCTAAGTCTCCCACGCCATACTATGAACCTGGAAGCACTCAGAAGCCGCAGGAATACTGGGAATAGTGCACGTGACCTTAGCACTGCCCATCACGTGACCCTGGCACATGACCTGGCTAGAATGCACCAGAAGAGTCCAGATGAGCCTGTGCCTGGACTGGCCTAGAACGCCTCATGTTTGTGACTCATATCGATTGTGCCTTGATTCTGATGGATTGTATGACTCGTGTTCCCTTATCTCTGACTCATGCCATGAGGGCCTTACGCCATTGGCTGACTGTTATCTGACTCATTGTGACTCATTCCTAGGATCCATGTATTAGAGTTCTGAGCTGAGTTTCAAAGCTCCTCAGACGTGTATAAGTAGAGGGGCTTATGGTCGCTGAAGACCTAAGCTTGACTTCTTGGATTATCCCACCCATTGTACTGCCACTCCTAGGCTGTCTGCCAGTTGTGCGCTGTTGTCCTTTGGCGAATATCATCCCGTTGTCCTTAGCTGTTCTCCAGTGTGCTGTGTCTGCCGCTGCGTGATATCCCTTCCTTTCCCGCTTATCCTCTAGACGTTTGCTGGCTGTTTGCCACTGCGCCTTCTCTACCCTTGCTATATCCCTGTGCTGTCTGCCGAGGATCATCTACATCTACAAGCCCTCATCCTCTCCCTTATCCTTTGGGCTTCCCTATTACGTCTCACTTGTGAGCTAGTAGGCGATCGTGTACGTGACTTCGACATCCTCTGTGATCGTTAGGTCGCTGTTGTTGCCTAGATCCGCGCTTCTAGAAGAATGTCTGGTGGAACGTTACATAGGGGAACACCCAAGCAGACTCCCCTCCCCTCACGTGTCGGAGGACCTTGCGAGATGCCACACCTTCAGGGAGAAGGCCGCCAGCGGCAACACAAGTGTTTCCAGTGTAAGTCCACCAAACACTTGGTGGCGCAGTGCCCAGATCGACGAGAGCGCAAGCCATGCAAGTGGTGTGGCAGTCAGGTCCATCAGTCTAACACCTGCCTGATTCGCAGGCTCTCCCCCATGTCCCCCACGTACCTTGACCCAGACAGTTGCCCCAGATGGTGTGGCAAGTGTCTGCGACATGACGCGAGGCACAAGGAGATCAAGTGTCCGATGTATGAGCAGTGTCGAGACTGTGGTGAGTGCAGATGCTTCTTATTCCTCCACCATCACACTTGCCCCCGCACCCCATCTCCTATCCCTTCTAATATACCTGCCGAGGAGGACTATGCTTACACCAGTGACTAGTCGAAGTTGTGGCAACTTTGAGTCTGATGGGGGGGTAATGTTATGATTTCACCTCTATATCACGTCCCCCTTTCTCATTTCGTATTCATTGTACTTTTATGATACAATCTGGTTCAATATGCCTTCCAGCTTCCAGCTTGCACCCACCATATGACCATTCCAACACCCCATGGTGCGACTTCCAGAACCCGCAGATGATGTCACAGTCACGTGACATGACGCCACATAAGCGCTTCCCGTTTTGGAATATGACTCCTACTGTATGGCTGCCAGCTCATAGCCTTGCTGGCATTTTGCTGGCACTTTGCTGGCATTCACGGGCACTTCGAAAATAGTACAGAAAATACTAGTCTTGTAGGATATAAAAGCAGCCTGTAGTTTACCTTGTAGTTCTCATCTTGGTCTTTTAAATAATATAGCCCACTTCTTCCAAGACTTCTTCTCCTTCAAAGTTCGACGCTTTTTCACTTAGCTAAGCGACCCAATCCGCTGGCCCGGACTCCCCCGACAACGCAGAGTCACATCAACTTTAAACAACAAACGCAGACGATCCAGGTGATTGTAACAGATGACTTCTGCTGCACGCGTCATCCTGCAGGATTCCCTTGTTCCATATATGTATTCTCCCTTTGTTAGCTCTCTAGGACCAGTATCCTAGGATTGCGCCATATGTTTGTAACTCACAAACATCCTGTACCAGTATATAAGTCACGCCTTACCTAGCTAGTACGGTAGACTTGACTTCTTGTGTAATACCACATCGTCTTTGCCTCACGACTCTTGTTCGACTCACCGTTGCGCTTGAGTCCTCGTTTCTGCTTGCCTCTACGCTTGAGCCTTGCCTTCCGCTATTATCCTAGTAGTGTTGGGGAAGTTCGGTTCGGTTCGGTTTGGGCCAGTTTTGGCCAAACTGGAAACCGAACCATTTAATTTTCACCAAACCGAACCCAAACCGCTTCAAACCGTTCTAAACCGTTCCAAACCGTTCCAAACTGTTCCAAACCGATTAAAAAAAGGTGTTTTAAATTGCTTCTTAATCGGTTTGGTTTGGTTCAAACCGAGTTCAAACTGAGTTTAAACCAGTTAAGACCTGGTTTAAACTTAATTTGACACCAAAAACATGAAATAATTTTAATAATAATAAATTTAACCATTTATTTTGGTTCAAACTTGGTTTGAACTCAGTTTGAACCAAACCAAACCATTTAAGGACAAAATATAAAATAATTTTTAATAATTTTTCTTAATCGGTTTGGAACGGTTTGGCATCGGTTTGGGGGTCCCAAACCCCAAACCGAACCATTCGGTTTATTTTCAGAATTTTCCAAACCCAAACCGATTAAACAGTTTGGGTTCGGTTCAAACCAAGTTTGGATCGGTCTGGGACCGAACTTCCCCAACACTATATCCTAGTGTCCCTGGGAGACCTAGTGGTACTTGTTCACCACCGAACTGAGTCTTAATGGACTCGTGCCCTTCCGATCCCATTGACTTATGAAGTACACGTCGTACTTAACACCCCTGTGGTGGCGTTACATCAAGCAACAACTACGCCTTTCTTGTGATTGTGGCACACTATGTGAATAAATTGGGTGATCTTGGTATGGTTTCCTTAGTTCCTATTCTGTTTCTTTATTGACATTTTGTTCAGAGGAACTCCTAATTGACTTCCATGAGCTTATAGGAGAGCACTCCGGTGAGAACATGGCTGAGGTGGTGTGGGAGACCCTTACATGTTATGGCATACAAGACTGGGTGAGTTTGTTTGTCGCTTTGAAATATACGATGCTCAGCCCTCAATGTCAAGATCTTCGCCTTCATGCTTGATAACACGTCGAACAATGACACCATGTTAGAGAGTGTTCAACAGTGTGCTCGAGAAGAAGGGATCAGGATAAAAGCTTCATGGGTTCACCTCCGGTGCATACCCCATACAATCCACCTTGCCGCTGTCAAGGTACGTCCTTTACATTGGTGTCACTATACTCTAAACTGATATACCTAAAGCTCCTTGAAGCCATCAGTGCAATTACAAAAGAAGATACCAAAAAGGCAGTGTCTTGTGGTGGGAATTACCAAGATTCAGCAACCTCACCCTTAGACCGCATGCATGATGATGACGTTGTTGGCCTTGAGGATGGAGAAGGGGGTGATGAAATGTCTCTCCAGCCAGATGCATCGGAGAGGATCCTTCAAGCCATAGATAAGGTGCGTTCAATTTTTCTGTTTGTTTCCTGGTATTCTCATATCAACTTTGTGATTTCAGCTTCGGAAAATTGTCTGCACGATCAGATCTAGCCCTCAGCGAAAGCAGGCATGGCTGAAGCAAGTTGAAAGTTCACTGCAAGGAAACAATGACCCCAAGAGTCAGCGTGCCCTTATGCTCATTCTCGATGTCTGAACTCGCTGGTCTTCTACCCATCAGATGCTGCGTATGTATCTACTTAGTACTTCATTATGTTCTGAGTGTCTCTTACTTTATTTTCCTAGGTCGGGCTCTTGATTTTTCAAAGGAGATTGACACATTCACAGGCAGTCACCATGACCTTTGAGGTCTTGAACTGGATCTGACTGAATGGGAATCCATTTCTCTGGTGACTGGTTGGCTCAAGGCATTCCACTCTGCCACCACTGATATGTTGACCACCAAGAAGCTGATGTTGTCAACTGTCCACGCTGTTACGATTCCACCTCTTTTACGGACTGCTCTCATTTCAGTTATGCCTTCACTGTACTTTTACGATACGATCTGGTTCGATACACTTCCCGGTTTCTGGCCTGCACCCACCGTATGACCGTTCCGACGCCCCATGGCGCAACTTCCAGAACCTGCTGACTACTTCTGATGCACGCGTCGTCCTGCAGAATTCCCTTGTTCTCTGTATGTACTTCCCCTTGTTAGCTCTCTAGGACCCGTATCCTAGGATCGTGCCATGTGTTTGTAGCTTACAAACACCCTGTACTAGTATATAAGTCACGCCCTACCTAGCTTGTACAGTAGACTTGACTTCTTGTGTAATACCACATCGTCTTTGCCTCATGACCCTTGTTCGACTCGCCTCTACGCTTGAGTCCCTGTTTCTGCTCGCCTCTGCGCTTGAGCCTTGCCTCCCGCTATTACCCTAGTGTCCCTGGGAGACCTAGTGGTACTTGTTCACCATTGAACTGAGTCCTGACAGACTCGCGCTCTTCCGATCCTGTTGACTTACAAAGTACACATCATACTTAACGCCCCTGTGGTGGCGTTACATTAAGTCAAGTCTCTCACAGTGGTGACGTCCAGTCGCAGCCAGTCTTGGTTTCAGGCCGAATATATTGAACGTTACAGTACTGACAAGCTCTCTGACAAAATCAAAGGAGCTGCAGTCTGGGCAGAACATGACGGAACTGAAGGATACTTCCTTTTCCACCCCAGCACACAAAAATACTGACAAATCCATTATCTTGACAACATCCATCAGTGGGCATACATCGATTACTCACCAAAGCAGGGGCAGTGGTACACCATTAGCATCATACCTCCCGCACTCAGAGTAGGACCCTTTAAAACCCACACCACTAGTGGCATCGACGTCGACAGCCCAGACCCTGACTCCCCAAGCGTACCCATCCCCACAACGAACCTACCTATAGCCGCTTTCCCATCCTATGCAATGTCACAGACCCAGCAACATGCTTCAGCTAGCACGACACTCACCAGCGGTGGAGCTGGAGGAGGAGGAGGAGGACCTTCGGGAGCCTCCAGTTCAGGAGGAGGAGGAGCCCCAGTACCGCCCAGTGGAGCCCCAGCAGGAGGAGCTGGCAGTGGCAGTGGCAGTGGCGGTGGCACTGGTGGCACCACGCCAGGAGGAGCCGCTCTGATAATCACACCCGGAGGCCACGGAAGACTAGGAGGGAACCCTCCCCTGGAGTTCACCAGGATAAGAGACAAGAGCAAGGCCTTCTTGTTCGCGTTCGATCTCTATGAGGGAATGAATCCGGATGTTGACCAGCTTCAAATCCCCTCCTCATGCGCCATGACCTTCCTCTCGTACATCAGGGGGCCCCTTGTCGAAGACTGGGTAGCGGAACAGGCACGATGGCTTAACGAACAAATAGCCAATGGAGTAGACCGTGGAAACATGGTCCTATGGCAGACAATCCGAGATAGATTCGTAAACACCTATTTCGACTCAGCTGAATGAACCAACACCCGCAAATCACTGCAGACCCTTGCCATGAAGGGCGAGGACATCGACACATATATCGCCACCTTCCAGAACCTCGTTACCAAAGCCAGGTACAACCCCGATGAAGCCACGACCCTCAAAATCTTCCAAGATGGGCTACCTAACCAGTTAGTCATTAATGCTATCCGCTTCCAGCACCTTGTCAACTGGGAGCAATGGAAGGTGGCAGCATGACTCCAGCAGGCTGAATACCTTATCTTAAAGGATCGACTGGGCAAAAACAAACCGCCGCGCAACCGAAAAGGGGGACACAGCCGAGAGCAGTGGGTCCAGGCCCTCAATAGAACGCATGACCCAAACACCATGGATGTTGGACGCGCCCGAGCCTCTGTGGCCCTTACTGACACCGACAAAGCCCAGCTTCAGAAGGAGGGATGATGTTTTAGATGTCATGCTCAAGGACACATCTTGCGTAACTGCCCACAAAAAGGCATGCGTGTGGCTGCAACCAGCACTACCATGGCGCTACCCACCAGTCCCCCGCAAGCTACGCTCCCCACTGCCACAGCTACAAACGTACCAGCTCCCTCCATCAGTACTATCGCCGTATCAGCTAGTCGCATCCTTTTGAATGAGGAGCAGGCAGACGTACAGATTGCAGCGATGGAGGCACAGTCACAGGAGGTGCGCAACCTCATGGTCGAAAAGTTATTTGGAAGAGAGGATTTTCTCGACACTTGAACCCGGTGGCCTGGGCTAGAGCATTAAACTTGAACATGTACACTAGCAGATATTGATCCATGTGAATCCCAGTTTTGTTTAAATCTGCACACACAATGGCCAAACGACAGGTCCTTATTGACTCAGGAGCAACAGACAACTTCATATGCTCCACACTTCTTAAATGACTCCAGATCGGGACAAGAGACATCACCCACCCTATCCGCATCTGGAATGTAGATGGCACCCACAATCAGGATGGCGCCATCACTCAGTACACAGACCTCACCGTGAGGACAGGAAAAGAGGAAAGAACACTTCGCTTCCTGGTTATGAACCTCGGGAGGGACGAAGTCATCCTAGGATACCCTTGGTTTATGGCCTTCGAGCCAAGTATCAAGTGGGGAGACGCGACATTGAATGAGGAATTTCAACCGGTCGTGATCTCGAGCCTTCACTTGTCAGACGAAGCCACGCCCATGGAGGCATCCATTCAGGCGTTGGAGACGTATGAACTTGACGAGGAAGCATGGGAGCAGCTCATGGACGATGAGCGCGAGCCTCAGATCGCATTTTTATGAAAGACGACGACTGCATCAGAGTTAGCGCAATGAGAAGCAGCAAAGAAGGAGCAGCAGACATTCGAAGAGATGGTCCCAGAAGAGTATCATTGTCACCGACAAATATTCAATGACATCTGTAAATGCAGTAGGTGTTCGGAGCTGTTCGGAGCTGTTCGAGGACACTCTGAACAGCTCCGAACAGCTCTGAACACCTAGTTGCGTCTACAGATGGAAGAAGCATCCCATTGCTTTCCCCCGTCACGTATTTGGGACCATGCCATCGACCTGCTCCCTAACACCCCTGCCACGCTCAACTGTAAGGTCTACCCCCTTGCACAGAATGAACAAGAGGTGCTCACAATGTTCTTCATGGAACAGCTGGAGAAGTGTTACGAATTCGGACTACCACTTATCTTTCTCTTCTGATATGCTGCTTCGTGTTCGCGTGTACTTTTACCCATGACCTGCTTCTCTTCTGTCTTCGACTTCCATTTTGCACCCACCGCCTGACCATTACGATGGCCGATTTTATGACTTTTAGAGTCTGCAGATGCCATCTGACTTCCACGTGTCTCTGCGGAATTTGCTCATTCCATTTACTGATTTCCCTTTCGCATTACTCAATTAGCTCACTAGGGCCTGTACCCTAGGATCGCGCCATATGTTTGTAGTCTACAAACATCCTGTACTAGTATATAAGTCACACCCTACCTAGCTTGTATGGTAGACTTGACTTCTTGTGTAATACCACATTGTCTTTGCCTCACGAACCCCGCTTGACTCGCCCTTACGCTTGAGTCCACGTCTTCGCTCGCCTCTACGCTTGAGCCTCGTTCCCCGCTATTACTCTACTGCCCCTGGGAGGCCTAGTAGTACTTGTTCACCATCAAACTGAGTCTTAACCGACTCACGCCTTTCCGATCCCGTTGACTTACAAAGTACACGTCGTACTTAACGCCCCTGTGGTGGCGTTACATTAAGTCAAGTCTCTCACAGTGGTGACACTCAGTCGCAGCCAGTCTCGGTTTCAGGCCGAATACATTGATCGTTACAGCACCGACGAACTCTCTGATAAAGTCAAAGGAGCTGCAGTCTGGGCAGAACACGACGGAGTTGAGGGATATTTTCTCTTCCACCCCAGTACACAAAAATACCGACAAATCCATTACCTCGACGACATCCGTCAGTGGGCGTATATCAACTACTCACCAAAGCAAGGGAAGTGGTACACTATCAGTATTGTACCCCCGGCACTCGGAGTAGGACCTTTTAAAACCCGCACTACCAGTGGCATCGACGTTGATAGCCCAGACCCTGATTCCCCGAGCGTACCCGTTCCTACGACAAACCTACCAATTGCTGCGTTTCCATCTTACGCAATGTCACAGACCCAACAGCAAGCTTCGGCTAGCACAATGCTCACCAGCGGAGGAAGTAGAGGAGGAGGAGGACCCTCGGGAGCCTCGAGCTCAGGAGGAGGAGGAGCCCCAGTACCACCCAGTGGAGCCCCGGCCGGAGGAGCTGGCAGTAGCGGTGGTGGAGGCGTGGGTGGCGGTGGTGCTGGTGGCGCTGCGCCAGGAGGAGCCGCGCCGATAGTCGCACCCGGAGGTCACGGGAGGCTAGGGGGGAACCCCCCTCCGGAGTTCACAGGAGTAAGGGACAAGAGCAAAGCATTCCTGCTCACGTTCGACCTGTATGTAGGAATGAATCTGGACGTTGACCAGCTTAGAATCCCCTCTTCACGAGCTATGACCTTCCTTTCCTACATCAGAGGACCCCTCGTCGAAGACTGGGTAGCTGAACAGGTGCGGTGGCTCGACGAGCAGATAGTCAACGGAGTGGACCGCGGAAATATGGTCTTATGGCAGACGATCCGAGGCAGATTCGAAAACGCCTACTTCGACTCTGCTGAACGTACCAACGCCCACAAATCACTCCAGACCCTCACCATGAAGGGCGAAGACATTGACACATATATCGCCACTTTCCAGAACCTCATCACCAAAGCCGGGTACAATCCTGATGAAGCCACGACCCTCGAAATCTTCCAAGACGGGCTACCGAATCAGTTAGTCATTAATGCTATCCGCTTCCAGCACCCCGTCAACTGGGAGCAGTGGAAGGCGGCCACACGACTTCAACAGGCTGAATACCTTATTTTAAAGGATCACCTGGGCAAAAACAAACCGTCGCGCAACCGAAAGGGTGGACACAGCCGAGAGCAGTGGGTCCAGGCCCTCAACAAAACACGTGACCCGAACACCATGGATGTTGGACGCGCCAGAGCCTCTGTGGCCCTTACCAACACCGACAAAGCCCAGCTTCAGAAGGAGGGACGATGTTTTAGATGCCGTGCTCAAGGGCACATCTCGCGTAACTGCCCACAAAAAGGCGTGCGCGTGGCTACAACCAGCACTGCCCTGGCGCTACCCGCCAGTTCCCCGCGAACTGCGTTCCCCCCTCCCCTGGCTACAAACGTACCAACTCCCACCATCGGTACTATCGCCATATCAGCTAATCACGTCCTTTCGAATGAGGAGCAGGCAGACGTACAGATCGCAGCGATGAAGGCACAATCGCAGGAGGTGCGCGACCTTATGGTCAAAAAGTTATTCGGAAGAGAGGATTTTCTCGATGCTTGAACCCGGCGGCCTGGGCTAGAGCTTTAAATCTAAACGTGTACACTAGCAGATATCGATCCATGAGAATCCCAGTTCTATTTAAATCTGCACACGCAACGGCCGAACGACAAGTCCTCATTGACTCAGGAGCGACGGACAATTTTATATGCTCCACACTTCTCAAACGACTCCAGATCGGGACAAGAGACGTCACACACCCCATCCGCATCTGGAACGTAGATGGCACCCATAACCAGGATGGCGCCATCACTCAGTATACGGACCTCACCGTAAAGACAGGAAAAGAGGAGAGGACGCTTCGCTTTCTGGTCACGAACCTAGGAAGGGACGAAGTCATCCTAGGATACCCTTGGTTCATGGCCTTTGAGCCATGTATCAAGTGGGGAGATGCAATGTTGAACGAGGAGTTTCAACCGGTTGTGATCTCGAGCCTTTACTTGTCAGACGAAGCCACACCTATGGAAGCATCCATTCGGGCGTTGGAGACGTATGAACTTGACGAGGAGGCATGGGAGCAACTCATGGACGATGAGTGGGAGCCCCAGATTGCATTCTTGTGAAAGACGACAACTGCGTCGGAGCTAGCACAACGAGAAGCAGCAAAGAAGGAACAGCGAATGTTCGAAGAAATGGTCCCAGGAGAGTATCATCGTCACCGCAAAATATTCGACGAAGAAGCGTCCCATCGTTTTCCTCCGTCGCGTATTTGGGATCACACTATCGACCTGCTGCCTAACGCCCCTGCCACACTCGATTGTAAAGTCTATCCCCTTGCACAGAACGAACAAGAGGCGCTCACGACAATCCTCACAGAACAACTAGAAAAGGGGTATATACGCCCGTCGAAGTCACCCTACGCGTCGCCGTTCTTCTTTATCAAGAAAAAGGATGGCAGATTACGCCCCGTACAGGACTATCGATGGTTGAATGAGATCACCATTTGAAACCATTACCCCCTTCCCCTTATCCCCGAGCTAGTGGATCAAATACGCGAAGCGCGCCTATATTCAAAGCTTGACATCAAGTGGGGTTACAACAACATGCGGATCAACAAGGGGGACGAGTGGAAAGCCACGTTTAAAACTAACCAGGGACTCTACGAACCCCTAGTTATGTACTTTGGCCTCACGAACTCACCCTCGACGTTCCAAGAAATGATGGATACCATCTTTCGACCCCTTGTCCTCACCAACGAAGTGATCATCTATATGGATGATATCTTAATAGCAACCACCATCGATTACCCTCACCACCGCGCCGTACTCCATGAGGTTCTCCGCCTGTGCGAAGAGCACGATCTGTATATCAAACCGGAGAAGTGTGAATTCGAGGTCCTCAAAGTGGAATACTTAGGGCTGATCATAGGCCACGGAAACCTGCATATGGACCCCGTTAAAGTACAGGGCATCCAGGAGTGGCAAGCCCCGAAAACCCTTCGAGAAGTACGCATGTTCCTTGGGTTTTGCAACTTCTATTGCCGATTTATCCGAGGATTCTCCTCACTGGCACGACCGCTCCACAACCTCACATGTAAAGACACGCCATGGCAATGGGGACAAGATGAGCAGGACACATTTATGAACATCAAGCGATGTATTGGGCGCAAACCCACGCTATTATTCCCCGACCTTTTGAAACTGTTTGAGCTAGAAGTGGATGCCTCGAACGTGGCCATTGGGGCTGTGCTAAATCAACTAGGCCCGGACCAAAAACTACATCCCGTCGCGTTCCATTCCGAGTCACTTAGCTTGGCGGAGCGCAACTACGATATCTACGACCGAGAGCTACTGGCGGTTGTGAAAGCGCTAAGGGCTTGGCGAACGTACCTTGTCAGCTCCCCACACAAAATTATCATCCACACCGACCATGCCAACCTTCAGTACTGGAAGGAGCCATGAAAGATTAGTCGCCGAGTGGCACACGAGTTCCTGGAGCTATCAGAGTATGACTTCGTATTAAAGCACATCTCTGGAGTAAGGAACGGTCGCACAGACACCCTGTCGAGACGAGCAGACTACACCGTTGATGAGGAGGACAACAACAATGTAACCGTCCTTCCCGCCAAACAATTCATCCGTGCTACGGAAATGTCAATGCACGACATGGACATTTGGACCCAGATCTTGCAGAACCTTGACGAGAAGGACGTGCTGCGGTGGATCGAGCCCCATAACCTGAAGAAGGTGGGGGGGCTGTGGTGGAAAGGCGACACCTTGGTTGTTGTGGGCGACAACGATCTTAAACAGGGGGTAATCACCTTTTTCCATGACACCCCCGCTATGGGACACCCCGGAATCGCAAACACCTTCGAACTTCTCCGCCGCGACTACTGGTGGCCCAATATGCGCAAAGACGTAGAGGACTATGTCAAAGGTTGCACGACATGTCAAGCCAACAAAATCAACATGCACTGACAAAAACCACACCTTTTCCCCATCACCACAGACCCAGACGCCGAACCATTCGAAGTCGTAGCCATGGACTTTATCACGAAACTCCCAGTCTCCGACGGATACGACTCCATCTTGACAATCACAGATCACGACTGCTCGAAGGCAGCCATTTTCATCCCCTGTCACAAGTCGATAACCGCAGAAGGAGTAGTGTGACTCTATCTGCGTCATGTGTACCCGCATTATGGTATCCCCTGGAAAATTATCATGGACCGTGACCCCCGATTCACTTCTGCGTTTATGAAAAATCTCTGCAAGGTACTCGGCATCCATCAAAACATCTCCTCTGCCTATCACCCTCAGACGGATGGACAGTCGGAGCGCACAAACCAGTGGCTGGAGCAATACCTGCAACATTGGAGTAACGTGCAGCAGGACAACTGGGCCGAGGCGCTACCCGTCACACAATTCGCGCACAACGCCTGGCCAAATGCGACAACAAAAGAATCCCCCTTTTCCCTCATCATGGGATGGGAACCACGTACCATGTGGACGCCAAAGCCTACAACATCCCCATCAGTTGAACAACGTCTAGAAGAGATGGCCATCAGACGACAGCATGCGCAGGACTGCATCAAACACACGCAAGAGCTGATGACAAAGCAAGGAAAGACGCGCTTCATCCCATATCAGGAAGGGGCCCAGGTCTGGCTAGAAGGTATGAACTTACGCACCTTCTACCCGACTGCCAAACTCGGCCCGAAGCGTCACAGGCCCTTCCGCATTAAGAAGGTCTTATCAGACGTCTCTTACGAATTGGAACTCCCCGCTACATGGAAGATTCACCCCGTGTTCCACGCCAACCTCCTTACCCCATACAAGGAAACAGAACTACATGGCGCGAACTTCACACGACCCCCACCTGACCTTATCGACGGGGAAGAAGAGTTCGAAGTGGAGTGCATCCTGCAGTCCAGACTGCACAGACAAGGGCGCAAGCTCCAGTTCCTAATCCAGTGGAAGGGATTCCCCATGAGCGACAGCTCGTGGGAACCGCTTGAGAATGTACGACACGCTTCGGAACTTATCGCCAACTTCTATCACCTAAATCCTACCACCGATGGGGCTGGACGAAAGCTATAAATGATGCCCCTTCGACGCCCATCACTCCCCACTTCTATCCCTACCATGTCTTCCACCCCTATCGTCTCTACCATCCCAGCTCGCCACCCAGTCGAGGCTATCCTCGAAAATCTGACCGTACCATCACAGGACCTGGGTGTCCCGTCCGAAACAGATGGTCGTACGCCACACTCTGTGTGCCCTAGCTCGCCCCCACCCCAAACGCTTGCTCTCGTTTTGGAGGCACTCTCGAAGCTAGAACCACTCACTCCCCTGTCCCCGTCTGCATCACCTGAGCCTACTCTTTCCCTACCACCACCAAAAGTCAATACACCCATCGAGGTACACGACGCCCCAGCTCCGTACTCCCTCACACCACCTCCCCCTCTTGAAGTCCCAGCAGTCCCAGCCGCCCACATCCCCTTTCCCCCATTCCTGGCAGGAATGGACCATGTCCTTACGCCCCGACCCCAGACACGCCAAGTCGAGCCAGACCCCAGACTTGCCCTGCTCGACGACGAAGAAGAAGAAGAGGAGGGCGCTGCTGACCCGGGCCTCCCCTTCTTTGCCAACGACCCCGCCTCCCCCTTCTTCTTCCCACTGATGATCGGCAACCCGGGCTACCCACAGACCACTGCCAAGTTCATTTACTATCAGCAGAATTATCAGGAGGTCATTGGCACAATGGGCAGAGGAGAGCCTTGTTATGTCTCACAAGTCTACCTGGTCGCAGTCCACGGGGAACAACTACCCCAACACGTTACGGACAACCAGATCAATATGTTCCACCCCCACAACCCCCACGCAATGGTCCTGGATGAGGTGCTTGTGGAGCTGCGAGCCCCACGAGTTCACACGGACATCTCTCGACTGCAAGAATGTCTGATGCGCCGGGACACGATTGTTATGCGCCGTGCGGATGTCAGACGGTTGGAGGTGGAGCTCACTCGGGACGAGTTCCACCTCGACATGGACATGTCAAGCGTGCGGAAGTGACTCCAATACTCGCGTGTCATCCCCCTCATCACCGACAAATACGCCGACCTCCGCACAAAACCGACGCACCCACGGGTGTCGCCGGAACCCATTCCCCTACCTCCTCGTGCTGGAGGGCCATGCGAAATGCCGCGCCTTCAAGGAGAAGGACGTCAGCGGCAGCGCAAGTGCTTCCAGTGTAAGTCCACGGAGCACCTTGTGGCTCAGTGCCCGGATCGACGCAAACGTGAGCCATGTAGATGGTGCGGTAGTCGCGTCCACAGATCCAACGCCTGTCTCATCCGCAGGCTTTCCCCCATGTCCCCCTCTTACGTCGATCCCGACAACTGCCCAAGGTGGTGCGGCAAGTGTCTGAGGTACGACGCGAAGCACGACGAGATCAAGTGTCCGTTGTACGAACGCTGTAGGGATTGTGGTGAGTCTGGGCGTTACATGTTCTTGTGTCGTCACACTTGTCCCCACACCCCATCCCCTACACCTCCCAACGTCGCACCTGAGGAGGACTGCTACTATACCAGTGACTAGTTGAAGTCGTGGCGACTTCAAGTCTGACGGGGGGGTAATGTTACGAATTCGGACTACCACTTATCTTTCTCTTCTGATATGCTGCTTCGTGTTCGCATGTACTTTTACCCATGACCCGCTTCTCTTCTGTCTTCGACTTCCATTTCGCACCCACCGCCTGACCATTACGATGGCCAATTTTACGACTTTTAGAGTCCACAGATGCCATCTGACTTCCGCGTGTCTCCGCGGAATTTGCTCATTCCATTTACTGATTTCCCTTTCGCATTACTCGATTAGCTCGCTAGGGCCTGTACCCTAGGATCGCGCCATATGTTTGTAGTCTACAAACATCCTGTACTAGTATATAAGTCACGCCCTACCTAGCTTGTACGGTAGACTTGACTTCTTGTGTAATACCACATTGTCTTTGCCTCACGAACCCTGCTTGACTCGCCCTTACGCTTGAGTCCACGTCTTTGCTCGCCTCTACACTTGAGCCTCGTTCCCCGCTATTACTCTAGTGCCCCTGGGAGGCCTAGTAGTACTTGTTCACCATCGAACTGAGTCTTAACCGACTCACGCCTTTCTGATCCTGTTGACTTATGAAGTACATGTTGTACTTAACGCCCCTGTGGTGGCGTTACAAGAAGGGGTATATACGCCCGTCAAAGTCACCTTACACGTCTCCATTCTTCTTTATCAAGAAAAAGGACGGTAGACTACGCCCTGTACAAGACTATCAACGGCTGAATGAAATCACCGTTTGAAATCATTATCCCCTCCCCCTCATCCCCGAGCTAGTAGACCGCATACGTGGGGCGCGCCTGTACTCGAAACTCGATATCAAATGGGGTTACAACAATGTACAGATCAAGGAGGAGGACGAGTGGAAAGCCACATTCAAGACGAACCAGGGACTCTACGAACCCTTGGTCATGTACTTCGGCCTCACAAACTCCCCCTTGACGTTCCAAGAAATGATGGACACCATCTTCCAACCCATTGTTCTCACCAACAAAGTGATCATCTATATGGACAACATCCTGATTGCGACCGCCATTGATTACCCTCACCATTGTGCTGTACTACACAAGGTTTTCCGCCTATGCGAAGAGCACGATCTGTACATCAAACTGGAGAAGTGCAAGTTCGAAGTCCTTGAAGTGGAATATCTGGGACTAATCATAGGCCACGGAAACCTGCGTATGGACCCCATTAAAGTTTGGGGCATCCAGGAGTGGCAAGCCCCGAAGACCCTTTGGGAGGTACGTGCATTCCTCGGGTTTTGCAACTTCTACTGCCGGTTTATCCAAGGATTTTCCTCACTGGCGCGACCACTCCATAACCTCACACAAAAAGACATGCCATGGTGCTGGGGGCAAGACGAGCAGGATGCGTTCACAAACATCAAGTGGTGCATTGGACGTGAACCCACACTATTATTCCCCGACTTCTAAAAACTGTTCAAGCTAGAAGTAGATGCCTCGAACGTGGCTATTGGGGCTGTGCTGAACCAGCTAGGCCCGGATCAAAAACTACACCCTGTCACATTCCATTCTGAGTCACTCAGCCTGGCAGAGCACAACTATGATATTTATGACTGAGAGCTATTAGCGGTTGTAAAAGCGCTGAGAGCTTGGCAAACATACCTCGTCAGCTCTCCACACAAAATTGTCATCCATACCGACCATGCCAACCTTCAGTACTGGAAGGAACTGCGAAAGATTAGTCATCAAGTAGCGCGCGAGTTCTTAGAACTGTCAGAGTACAACTTCATATTGAAGCACGTCTCCGGAGTAAAGAACGGTTGTGCGGATGCCCTGTCAAGGCGAGCGGACTACGCAGTCGATGAAGAGGACAACAATGACATTGTCATCCTCCCTGTAGAGTGATTTATCTGCGCTACAGAAATGTCAATGCATGACATGGACATCTGGACCCAGATCTCACAGAACCTTGATGAGAAGGACGTGCTGCGGTGGGTGGAGCCCCACAACCTGAAAAAGGTGGGGGGACTCTGGTGGAAGGGCGACACCTTGGTTGTCGTGGGAGACAACGACCTTAAACGGGGGGTAATCACCTTTTTCCACGATACTCCTGCCATGGGACACCCCGGAATCACTAACACCTACGAACTCCTTCGCCACAATTATTGGTGGCCCAACATGCGCAAAGATGTGGAAGACTACGTCAAGGGTTGCGCAACGTGCCAAGCCAATAAGATCAACACGCACCGACAGAAACCACACCTGTTCCCCATCACTACAGACCCAGATGCCAAACCATTCGAGGTCATAGCCATGGACTTTATCACAAAACTCCCCGTATCTGATGGATATGATTCCATATTAACGATCACAGACCACGACTGCTCGAAAGCAGCCATATTCATCCCCTGTCACGAGTTGATAACCGCAGAAGGAGTAGCACGACTACCTTCGTCACATGTACCTGCACTACGGCATCCCCCAGAAGATTATCACGGATCGTGACCCCCGATTTACCTCTGCCTTCATGAAAAACCTCTGTAAAGTCCTCAGCATCTGTCAAAACATCTCCTCTGCCTATCATCCTCAGACAGATGGGCAGTCAGAACGCATGAATCAATGGCTGGAACAGTACCTATGGCATTGGAGTAACGTCCAACAAGACAATTGGGCCGAGGCACTCCCAGTCACACAATTTGCACACAATGCCTGACCAAATGCAACAACAAAGGAATCCCCCTTCTCTCTTATCATGGGCTGGGAACCACGCACCATGTGGACACCAAAGCCCACGACATCCCCGTCAGTCGAACAATGCCTCGAGGAGATGGTCATCAGATGACAACATGCGCAGGACTGCATCAAGCATGTGCAAGAACTAATGATGAAGCGAGGCAAGATGCGCTTCATTCCCTATCAAGAAGGAGCCCAGGTTTGGCTAGAAGGTACAAATCTACGAACCTTCTACCCAACCGCCAAACTCGGTCTGAAGTGTCATGGACCCTTCCACATTAAGAAGGTCTTATCAGATGTCTCTTACGAGTTGGAACTCCCCGCTACATGGAAGATCCATCCCATGTTCCATGCCAACCTCCTTACCCCATATAAGGAGACGGAACTGCACGGTGCAAACTTCACGCGACCCCCTCCTGATCTTATTGATGGAGAGGAAGAGTTCAAGGTGGAGCGCATCTTACAGTCACGACTGCATGGCAGAGGGCGCAAGCTTCAGTTCCTGATCCAATGGAAGGGATTTCCCATAAGTGATAGCTCGTGGGAGCCACTCAAGAACGTACGACACGCGTCAGAACTTATCACCGACTTCTATTGCCTAAATCCTACCGCCGAAGGGGCTGGACGAAAGATATAAAAGAATGCCCCATCAACGCCTACCACCCCTCGTCCCCATTCCTATCTCTCACATGACTTCCACTCCCATTGTTTCCACCATCCCTGCTCGTCGCCCTGTCGAGGTCATCCTCAAAAATCTGACTGTACATTCACAGGACCTGGGTGTCCCATCTGAACTAGACGGTAGCACACCACACTCTGTGTGCCCTAGCTCGCCACCACTCCTGGTCCTTGCTCTTGCTTCGGCAGCCCTCTCCAAGCTGGAAGAGCCACCAACCCCCATACTACCGCCTGGACTCCCCACGCCCACCGTTACTGCTATCCCAATTGTACAGACATCACTGACCTCACCCCCACCTGTTAACACGCCCGTCATCGTGCACGACGCGCCAGCCCCCTACTCCCTCACACCACCACCCCCTCTCGAGACGCCTGTCGTAAATGCAGCACACATCCCTATCCCACCATTCCCCGCTGGACTTGACCACACATTCACACCCATCCCTCAGACAAGGGTCGTACAGCCTGACCCAGCCCTTGCTCTCCTCGATGATGAGGACGAGGAAAAAAGTGCAGTCGACCCTGGCCTCCCCTTCTTTCCTAACGACCCCAACTCCCCAATGTACTTCCCTCTCATGATCGGACAGGCAGGGTACCCACAGGAGGTGGCACGCTTCATCTACTATAGACACAACTACCAGGAGGTTATAGGAACCATGGGGAAGGGGCACCCCTGTTACACCTCCCAAGTATTCCTTAACTCAGTTTACACTGGTCAACTGGTGCAATACATCACCGACAACCAGCTAAACATGTTCCACCCTCATGACCCATGCGCCATCGTCCTTAACGAAGTCCTAATTGAGCTTTGCAACCCCTGTCTCCATGCCAAAGTCTCCCAACTTCGTGAGTGTTTGACATGTCGAGACATGATCAATGTACGACGCTCGGATGTGCTCAGATTGCAGTCAGAGCTGACACGAGATGAATTCCATCTTGACATGGACTTCTCGAGCGTCCATAAACGGCTTCAGTACGCGTGTGCGGTCCCCCTCATCACCAACAAGTATGCCGAGCTCCATGTGAAACCCACATGCCCATGGGTGATGCCGGAGTCGACCCCTCTTTCCCCCTGCGCTGGAGGACCATGCGAGATGCCACGCCTTCAAGGGGAAGGTCATCAGCGGCAGCGCAAGTGCTTCCAGTGTAAGTCCACAGAGCATCTTGTGGCTCAGTGCCCAGATCGACGGGAGCGAGAGCTGTGCAAGTGGTGTGGTAGCCGTGTCCACAGGTCCAATGTCTGCCTCATCCGCAGGCTCTCCCCCATGTCCCCCTCGTACGTCGATCCTGACAGCCACCCTAGGTGGTGTGGCAAGTGTCTGAGGCATGACGCGAGGCACGAAGAGATTCGATGCCCCCTGTATGAGCGTTGCCAGGAGTGCAGTGAGTCTGGACAATACTTATTCTTGCACCGTCACACCTGTCCCTGCACCCCATCTCCCATACCTATCAATGTAGCACCTGAAGAGGACTGTTATTACGCCAGCGACTAGTCGAAGTCGTGGCGACTTTGAATCTGATGGGGGGGTAATGTTACGATTCCACCTCTTTTACGGACTGCTCTCATTTCAGTTATGCCTTCACTGTACTTTTACAATACGATCCGGTTCGATATGCTTCCTGGTTTCTGGCCTGCACCCACTGTATGACCGTTCCGACGCCCCATGGTGCAACTTCCAGAACCCACTGACTACTTCTGATGCACGCGTCATCCCGCGGAATTCCCTTGTTCTCTGTATGTACTTCCCCTTGTTAGCTCTCTAGGACCCATATCCTAGGATCGCGCCATGTGTTTGTAGCTTACAAACACCCTGTACTAGTATATAAGTCACGCCCTACCTAGCTTGTATGGTAGACTTGACTTTTTGTGTAATACCACATCGTCTTTGCCTCATGACCCTTGTTCGACTCGCCTCTACGCTTGAGTCCCCATTTCCACTTGCCTCTGCGCTTGAGCCTTGCCTCCCACTATTACCCTAGTGTCCCTGGGAGACCTAGTGGTACTTGTTCACCATTGAACTGAGTCCTGACAGACTCACACTCTTCCGATCCCATTGACTTACAAAGTACATGTCGTACTTAACACCCCTGTGGTGGTGTTACACACACGATCTTCCGTGGCTTGCAAGACCACATCAAGACAATTCTCAAAATACTACCAGATACAGTACTGCCACAGCTTTGCAATGGTCTTGTTGCCACACATCAAAAGCTAAGTGAGTATTACTATTGATCCAATGAGTCTCCCTATTATACATGGGCTGCAAGTGCGTGTCTTCCTTCTCTAATTTCGGTTCTAAACTAATTCAATGTTAGTCCTTGATCCTCGTATTATGTATGAAGGATTGGAGGAAGATTTTGCATCTGAACCCGACCTTTTTTCCCACCTCACAATATCTAAACAAAAGCTTCAAGTTTTTTTTGACACAAACTACACACAGGGCCATCTGCACCAACCAGTCAGCCAACAGAGCTCATTGACTTCTACAGCGTCGTCGGGCTCTCCTCAGAAGGTAGACTTCACTTCAAGATATCAAAGGAAAGACCACATTTTTGTCAACGAACTTGAAGAGTTCTTCAAGCTTCCTCAGAGCGACTTTGATACTTGTGAGCCTCTTCAGTGGTGGCGAGGCCGGCGTTCACAGTTCCCCAACCTATATCAACTCGTTTGTGATGTCTTTTCGATCCCCAGTAAGTTCTGTGCATTTTGTGTTTTTGGTTTGTGTTCTAATGACTACATGAAACTAGGCTCAGCTGTTGCCATAGAGAGGGTATTTTCAGGTGGTCATGACACAATTTCCCTGAGGCGGGCGAGTCTCGTTCCTAAGACAATTCAAGTTCTCATGTTGGTAAAACAACGCCTCTCACTCGCATACACTGCCTTTGTGAAGGACAATGATAGTTAGACACATAGTTAGATGTTCTGACGTGAATACGAGTCCCTATTCTACACACTCAGGCTGGCAAACCATATGACTGATCCAAAGCTGTAAACGGCTGCACTGTAAACCACACCGTATCGTGTGGACTCACTGACCAATAGCTATGGCTATGGTTACGGGTTTTCTGTAACCATACTGTACCCGTAAGGTATACGGCCGTCTGCCATTACGGTTCAGTGCACAGCCCTAAAGTCTCTAACTGTGCCATCATTGCTGGCATGACTTGGAGATGACCCTATAAAATCACGAAACCCCTTAGCCTGGGTGGGTATCCCCCACATTGGAGGTTTCTGGGTGCTATATAACTGCCAGTATTCACATCTATACTGGGCTTACTCAGGCTGGCAACGGTTGTGCACACCATAGACTTAGTGGTTAAACACTCACAGTTACTCGCGCAATGGACGACCAAGTTGATCTGTCTCTAGTCGAACCCGTGCTTCGCTTTCTGATGAAGGAAACACGTCATATCCTCATGAGGTTTACACCAAGTCACAACCATGGGTGCCAAATGTACCACCGTTTGCTCACACCTGGGCTGTCGTCCTTCAAAACTCTTGTCAAAATTATTCAGAGGTGGCTCAGGTGGGTTAACTTGAATCTAATATCTGAGGATGTTGACTAATGATCGTGGGCAATAAGGTCTACCCCCATCGATTCTGTGATGGTAATTTCTGTCTGCCAGTTGAGTCGGTTCTCAGTGGAAGCACTTACAAGAGCACTTACAAATACACTGCAAGCCCTCCCGATGGCGGGAACTCGAATATCCTTTCTACTGGCGGTGATGCCAGTTCCTTTGACTCTTTGAACAGTATAGCGTATCTTGGCTGCCCAACCGAAATGGTATAGTTACCTTCTAGACGTGTCCAGGTCCCTGTCTAACATGCCTATATAGGGTGTAACACCACCACAGAGGCGTTAGGTACGACATGTACCAGCGTAAGTCAACGGGATCGGAAGTGCACGAGTCTGTTAAGACTCAGTCAGGTGATGAATAAGTACCACTAGGCCTCCCAGGGACACTAGGGTAATAGTAGAAGACGAGGCTCAAGCGTAAAGGCAAGCAAAGACAGGGACTCAAGTGTCAAGGCGAGTCAGACAGGGATCGTGAGGCAAAGACGATGTGGTATTACACAAGAAGTCAAGTCTACCGTACAAGCTAGGTAAGGCGTGACTTATATACTAATACAGGATGTTTGCGAGCCACAAACATATGGCGCGATCTCAGGATATGGGTCCTAGAGAGCTAACAAAGGGAGGTTACATATATGGAACAAGGGGATCCCGCAGGATGACACGTGCATCAGATGGCGTTAGATCGACAAATGAGGGAGTGTAAGTATGAATCAGAAGAGTCCATAGAAGGGTGCACGATAGGAGCCGAAGCGATACAATCACAGGAAGCTAAGCGCAAGAAGAAACAGTATCATACATGGGGTGAAATCATAACAATACCCCCCCGTCAGATTTGAAGTCGCCACAACTTCAACTAGTCACTGGTGTAATAACAATCCTCCTCAGGCACGATGTTGGTAGGTACGGGAGATGGGGTACAGGGGCAAGTATGACGGCACAGGAATAGGTAACACCCAGACTCACTGCACTCCCTACAATGCTCATACAGGGGGCATCGGATCTCCTTGTGTCTTGCGTCGTGCCTCAGACACTTGCTGCACCACCTAGGGTGGCTGTCAGGGTTGGCGTACGAAGGAGGCATGGGGGAGAGCCTGCGAATGAGGCAGACGTTGGACCTGTGGACGTGGCTACCACACCACTTGCATGGTTCCCGCTCTCGTCAGTCCGGGCACTGTGCCACTAAGTGCTCCGTGGACTTACACTGGAAGCACCTGCGCTGCTGCTGGCGGCCTTCCCCCTGAAGACGTGGCATCTCACACGGTCCTCCAGCGTGGGGGGAAAGAGGGGTTGACCCTGGCGTCACCTGTGGACGTATGGGTTTCGCATGAAGCTCAGCATATTTATCAGCGATGAGGGGGACTGCCCGCGCATATTGAAGGCGCTTGTGGACACTCGAGAAGTCCATGTCGAGGTGGAACTCATCTTGTGTCAGTTCGGACTGCAGCCTCAGTATGTCAGAGCGCCACACATTGATCGTGTCTCGATGCATCAGACACTCGCGAAGTCAGGAGACTTCAGCATGGAGGCAGGGGTCACAAAGCTCAATTAGAACTCTGTTAAGGATGATGGCACGTGGGTCGTGGGGGTGGAACATGTTTAGTTGATTGTCGGTGATATACTGCGCCAATTGGCCAGTGTAGACCGAGTTGAGGAAGACTTGGGAGGCATAGCAGGGATGTCCCTTCCCCATAGTTCCTATGACCTCCTGGTAGTTATGTCAGTAATAGATGAAGCGCGCCACTTCTTGTGGGTATCCCACCTGACCAATCATGAGTGGGAAGTACATCGGGGAGTCAGGGTCGTTGGGGAAGAAGGGGAGGCCCGGGTCGACCGTGCTTTCTTCCTCGTCCTTGTCATCAAGGAGGGCAAGGGCTGGGTCAGGTTCTACTACTCGTGTTCTGGGGATAGGTGTGAATGTGTGGTCGAGTCCAGCAGGGAATGGGAGAATGGGGATATGCGCAGCATTGACGACCAGGGATGTGAGTGGGGGTGGCGGAATCAGAGAGTACGGGGCAACTTCGTCATGCATGGCGACAGGTGTATCAACAGGCAGGGGTGATGTGGGCGTAGGTTGGATGACTGGGACAGCAATAATAGTGGGCGTAGGAAGGCCGGGTGGTAGTAGGGGAGTGGGCGGTTCCTTGAGCTTAGAGAGGGCTGCTGTGGCTAGAGCGAGGACGGGGAGTGGGGGCGAGCTAGGAATCACTGAGTACGGCATACTACCATCCACTTCGGATGGGACACCAAGGTCCTGTGATGGTACAGTCAGATTTTCGAGGATAACCTCGACAGGACGACATGTGGGGAGAGTAGAGATGATGGGAGTGGAAGACATGTGGGAGATAGGAAGGGGGACAGGGGATAGTGGGCGTTGACGGGGCATTACTTATATCTTTTGTCCAGCCCCTTTGGTGGTAGGATTTAGGTGATAGAAATCAGTGATAAGCTCTGAGGCATGTTTTACATTCTCAAGCGGTTCCCACGAGCTGTCGCTTATGGGGAATCCCTTCCATTGAACCAGGAATTGAAGTTTCTGCCCTCTGCCATGCAGTCGTGACTGCAAGATGTGCTCCACTTCGAACTCCTCCTCTCCGTCGATGAGGTCAGGTGGAGGTCACGTGAAGTTTGCGCCATGTAGTTCTGTTTCCTTGTATGGGGTGAGGAGGTTGGCATGGAACACGGGGTGGATCTTCCATGTAGCGGGGAGTTCCAATTCGTAAGAGACATCCAATAAGACCTTCTTAATGCGGAAAGGTCCATGACACTTTGGTCCAAGTTTGGCAGTCGGGTAGAAAGTTCGTAGGTTTGTACCTTCTAGCCAGACCTGGGCTCCTTTCTGATATGGAATGAAGCACGTCTTCCCTCGCTTCGCCATCAGTTCTTGTGCGTGCTTGATGCAGTCCTGCGCGTGTTGCCATCTGATGACCATTTCTTCAAGACACTGTTCGACAGATGGGGATGTTGTAGGCTTTGGCGTCCACATGGTGCATGGTTCCCAGCCCATGATAAGGGAAAAGGGGGACTCTTTTGTGGTTGCGTTTGGCCAGGCGTTGTGCGCGAATTGTGCGATTGGCAGTGCCTTGGCCCAGTTGTCCTGCTGCACGTTGCTCCAATGCCATAAATACTGCTCCAGCCATTGATTCGTGCGTTCTGATTGCCCATCTGTCTGTGGATGGTAGGCAGAAGAGATGTTCTGGCGAATGCCGAGGACTTTACAGAGGTTCTTCATGAATGCAGAGGTAAACCGGGGATCGTGGTCAGTAATGATTTTTCGGGGGATGCCATAGTGTGGATATATGTGATGGAGGTAGAGTTGTGCTACCCCTTCTGCAGTTATTGACTTGTGACAGGGGATGAAAATGGCTGCCTTCAAGCAATCGTGGTCTGTGATCGTCAGGATGGAGTCATATCCGTCGGATACTGGGAGTTTTGTGATGAAGTCCATGGCTACGACTTCAAATGGTTTGGCATCTGGGTCTGTGGTGATGGGGAATAGGTGTGGTTTTTGTTGGTGTGTGTTGATTTTGTTGGCTTGGCATGTCACGCAACCTTTGACATAGTCCTCTACGTCTTTGCACATATTGGGCCACCAGTAGTCACAGCGAAGAAGTTCGTAGGTGTTTGCGATTCTGGGGTGTCCCATGGCGGGAGTGTTGTGGAAAAAGGTGATTACCCCCCGTTTAAGGTCGCTGTCTCCCATGACAACTAAGGCGTCACCCTTCCACCAAAGTCCCCCCACCTTTTTCAGGTTATGGGGCTCCACCCACCGCAGCACGTCCTTCTCATCAAGGTTCTGCAAGATTTGGGTCCAAATGTCCATGTCGTGCATTGACATTTCCGTAGCTCGGATGAAACGTTCGGCAGGAAGGACGATGATGTCATTGTTGTCCTCTTCACTGACTACGTAATCCGCTCTTCATGACAGGGCATCCGCACGACCATTCTTGACTCCGGAGACATGCTTCAGTACGAAGTCATACTCTGATAGTTCTAGGAACTCGCGTGCCACTTGGCGACTAATCTTTCGTGGTTCCTTCCAGTACTGAAGGTTGGCGTGATCAGTGTGGATGATTATTTTGTGCGGGGAGCCAACGAGGTACGTTCGCCAGGCTCTCAGTGCCTTTACAACGGCTAGGAGTTCTCGGTCGTAAATATCATAATTGCGTTCTGCTGCGCTGAGCGACTCGGAATGGAATGCGACGGGGTGTAATTTTTGGTCTGGGCCTAGCTGATTTAGCACGGCTCCAATGGCTACGTTTGAGGCGTCGACTTCTAGCTCAAACGGCTTTAGGAAGTCAGGGAATAGTAGCGTGGGTTCGCGTCCTATACACCGCTTGATGCTTGTGAAGGCATCTTGTTCATCTTGTCCCCAACGCCATGGCGTGTCTTTCCATGTGAGATTGTGGAGCGGTTGTGCGAGTGAGGAGAACCCCCGAATGAATCAGCGGTAGAAGTTGCAAAATCCAAGGAACGCGTGCACCTCCCGAAGGGTCTTCGGGGCTTGCCATTCCTGGATGCCCCAAATCTTAACGGGGTCCATACGCAGGTTCCCATGGCCTATGATCAGTCCTAAGTACTCCACTTTGAGAACCTCGAACTCGCACTTCTCCGGTTTGATGTACAAATCATGCTCTTCGCATAGGCGGAGGACCTCATGGAGTATGGCGCGATGGTGGGGGTAGTCCATGGCAGTTGCGATCAAAATGTCGTCCATGTAGACGATTACTTCGTTGGTGAGTACGAGGGGTCAGAAGATTGTGTCCATCATTTCTTGAAAGGTCGAGGGGGAATTTGTGAGGCCGAAGTACATGACCAAGGGTTCGTAGAGTCCTTGGTTAGTTTTGAATGCGGCCTTCCACTCGTCCTCCTCCTTAATTCGCACGTTGTTGTATCCCCATTTGATGTCGAGCTTCGAATATGAGCGTGCTCCGTGTATTCAATCCACTAGTTCAGGAATAAGGGGGAGGGGGTAGTGGTTTTGAACAGTGATCTCATTCAACTGTCGATAGTCTTGTACGGGACATAGTCTGCCATCCTTCTTCTTGATAAAGAAGAACGGAGATGCGTAGGGTGACTTTGACGGGCGTATGTATCCTTTTTCTAGTTGCTCCGTAAGGAATGTCGTAAGCGCCTCTTGTTCATTCTGCACGAGGGGGTAGACTTTACAGTCAAGCACAGCAGGGGCATTAGGTAGCAGGTCGATGGCGTGATCCCAAATATGTGATGGGGGGAAGCGATGGGACGCTTCTTCATCAAATATTTTGCGGTGACGATGATACTCTTCTGGGACCATCTCTTCGAATGTCTGCTGCTCCTTTTTCGCCGCCTCTCATTGTGCTAACTCCGACGCAGTCATCGTTTTTCGTAAGAATGCGATCTGGGGCTCATGCTCATCGTCCATGAGCTGCTCCCACGCTTCCTTGTCAAGTTCATATGTCTCCAATGCCCAAATGGATGCCTCCAAGGGTGTGGCTTCGTCTGACAAGTGAAGGCTTGAGATCACAACCAGTTGAAATTCCTCATTCAATGTCGCGTCTCCCCACTTGATACTTGGCTTGAAGGCCGTAAACCAAGGGTATCCAAGGATGACTTCATCCCTTCCTAGATTCGTGACTAGGAAGCGAAGCGTCCTCTCCTCTTTTCCTGTCTTCACAGTGAGGTCCATGTATTGAGTGATGGCACTGTCCTGATTACGGGTGCCATCTACATTCCAGATGCGGATAGGGTGGGTGACGTCCCTTGTCCCAATCTGGAGTCGTTTAAGAAGTGTGGAGCATATGAAGTTGTCTGTTGCTCCTGAGTCAATAAGGACTTGTCGTTTGGCCATTGCGTGTGCAGATTTGAACAAGACTGGGATTTGCATAGATCGATATCTGCTAGTATACACATTTAGATTTAAAGCTCTAGCCCAGGCTGCTGGGTTCAAGTGTCGAGAAAATCCTCTCTTCCAAATAACTTTTCGACCATGAGGTCGCACACCTCCTGCGACTGCACTTTCATCGCTGCAATCTGTACGTCTGCCTGCTCCTCATTTGAAAGGATGCAACTAGCTGATACGGCAATAGTACTGATGGAGGGAGCTGGTACATTTGCAGCTGTGGCAGTGGGGAGCGTAGCTCGCGGGGGACTGGTGGGTAGCGCCATGGTAGCGCTGGTTGCAGCCACGTGCACGCCTTTTTGTGGGCAGTTACACGAGATGTGCCCTTGAGCACGACATCTAAAACATCATCCCTCCTTCTGAAGTTGGGCTTTGTCGGTGTCGGTAAGGGCCACAGAGGCTCGGGCGCGTCCAACATCCATGGCGTTTGGGTCACGCGTTCTGTTGAGGGCCTGGACCCACTGCTCTTGGCTATGTCCTCCCTTTTGGTTGTGTGACGGCTTGTTTTTGCCCAGGTGATCCTTTAAGATAAGGTATTCAGCCTGCTGGAGTCGTGCTGCCACCTTCCACTGCTCCCAATTGACAGGGTGCTGGAAGTGGATAGTGTTAATGACTAACTGGTTAGGTAACCCATCTTGGAAGATTTCGAGGGTCATGGCTTCATCGGGGTTGTACCCGGCTTTGGTAACGAGGTTCTGGAAAGTGGCGATATGCGTGTCGATATCCTCGCCCTTCATGGCAAGAGTTTGTAGTGATTTATGGGCGTTGGTGCGTTCGGCCGAGTCAAAGTAGGCGGCTACGAATCTGTCTCGGATTGTTTGCCATAGGACCATGTTTCCACGATCCACCCCATTGGCTATCTGTTCATTGAGCCATCATGCTTGTTCCGCTGTAAGGCCAGCATTCCGGCTGAGCCCGAAACCATTCGTTTTCGGACACTCGATCACCTCGGCCACGCGGCCCTTTGTCTACGCTTTACCCTTTTTCCTTTCCCTTTTTACCTTAGCTCAGTAGCTACAGGTTCTTCTGTATAAAAACTTTTACTTCTGTGCTGAATATACTCAGCGCTCGGTCGCCTCTTGTCCCCCCTTTTATTCTAAGTGTGAATATCCCAGAAGTCAGGCCCAAACGCGGGCACTCGAAGGATATTTCTCGCTTTCTCTTTTCTGGCTGCTTTTCCTCTTACCCCCTTTCCTCTTTAACCACCCTCTGCCCACGTTTACTCACGCACGCGCTTTCGAGCACGTTCACCTGGCTGCCCCAGTGAGGCAGAGTTAAGTGGTTTATCCTCCCTCTAATCCTTATCAACCTTCTACCACATCGCGGTCGCCTTTGGTGACCAATCCTACAACCAAGCAGCCCCAACAACCTTCACCCTCTTTTCGGTCGCCTCTGGTGGCCTACGCAATGTCAAGCAGTCCCCTTCAGTCCTCAACGCTCACTCGACTCCAGCTCAGTTTCGTTTTCGCCAAGATCTAGTCGTTCCCGGTCTCCTCCCAGTCAATACCATCATTCCCCTCGCCCCCGTTCGATCTTCGTCCCACCTTCTCTCATCTACTTTTCGATTACGCTTGTCCTCTTCGTTGCCCTGTTTGTTCCTTTCGATTCCCTTCGATCCCTTTCGATCTCATTGTATCTGCTTCCGATCCCCCTCCCATTCGATTTTGCATCCTCCACGCTCATCTTGTCTCTCCTTTCATCGACCATCACGCCAACGCACCATTGGGATGTCATGGTATTACGACGACGACCCGTACATGCCGCGCATCGGACCGGCAGCGATGCCCTCCCCTCGCTCGAAGTATGCACCTTACTACTCGGGACACGCCAATACGTTCGAAGATTTCCTGGAGGAATTTGAAGGCCGAGCGTATGACTGCGCACTGACGGACCCGCAGCGAGTCGACGTAATTATTCGCTACGTAGCCCCCTCGTTGCGCGACTTCTGGAGATCGCTAAACGGATATCGTTCGCGCGACTGGCCTCTCTTCCGACAATCCCTCATCAAGGTCTTTGGCAGTACCACCCCACGTCCCCAGGTTATGAGGCAAAGGTTACTAAGCTATGTCCAGGACTCCTCCAGAACACGAATGAACTGCGCGGATGACGTGATACAGTATTACAGGCAGTTTCTTTGTCTCGGCGAACCCCTAGTACACTCGGGCCACCTGACAAAAGAAGATTGCAACGCAGCATTTTGGTATGGATTCCATCCCGAAGATCGTGAAGATCTTTGGCCCCGTCTTCTCGGCAAGAACCCATTCCAGCCATCTGACGTCCCCTTCCACTTCGAAGACATTTTTGTTTGCGCGCGTGGAGCATTCGCGTATGGCAATCCATTCCCTCCCTGGTTGCACGAGCAGCAATTCCAGTCCTCGACTGTTAGATGTGAACGGTCGGTCGCCAAGCACGGATCGCGAGACACATACGGTCTCCAAGAAATGTCGCGCGCCGTCACCTCGAATGCTGAGACGACGGGTAACCTCGACGAACTTCCCTTGCCTCCCCAGTTGACGCCACACCCCCAGTTTCCTTTGTCTTCGCCCTCGGTTTTGGAGTCTCAGCATGGACTAGCGCATTCGGCGACGCTCGATCAGCCCGGGCCTGCACCCACGTTGTCCACCACGTTGCGACCCTCGGCTTCCTCTCCGTCTCATACTTCGTCACCTGTACATCCGGCTACTGACAATGACCTCATTCCTGCGTACACGTTTCCGATCACCACATCCACGTTGCCACCCTCGGTCTCTCCTACCCCATCCCATGATTCCTCGCTCGCACACTCGGCTGCCGACGAAAACCCTGAGTCCACGTTCCCTTCGCCTTCGATCATGCCTGCACCCTTTTCCATTCCGATGTCTGACTTCGAGTACCTGCCCTCGGTGACGGTCGATCAGCCCGAGCCCGTACCCACGTTGTCGTCCACGCCTCCTTCATCGTCGATTTCGTCCACGTTCTTGCTCTCTCCTGCGCGTTTGGCGACGGAAGATCAGTCTGAGCCCGAGCCTGTCCCCGCGTTGTTCGCTTCCGTCCCTACACTGCCGTTTGCTCCCTCGCACATTCGTTCGACTGCGGACAATGACTCCATTTTCACGTCCACGCCCCCTTCTTTGTCTCCGACATCGTCCATGTTCCTACCCTCCCCAGTGACGTCGGCAACAGATTGTCAGCCCGAGTCCGAGCCCGCGTCGGCGTCTGAGAGTCCCGTCTCGAAGTTTGGCCTATTCCCACGTATGCTGTCGCTCCCTCCTGACCAGACGCTCGCACCCCTTTCATCTTCAACCCTTTCGTCTTCGCCTCTGCAGGAGATTTCGTCGCTCGGCTCAGGCACCCTTCTTGTTGCTCCGTCGCCTGATCAGCCATCGTCGTTGTTGGAATCTCTCAGTCAGCTGTCTAGGCCTTGCGAACTGGAATCGTCTACCCTCGTGTCTGCTGCTGACGTCGTCACGCTGAGTCACCCCGAGTTACCCTTGTCGTTGCCAGGCGAACCCGTTCCCTTCCTTCCCACGTCATCCGAAACACCGCCAAACGCGCCCATTTCGCCCCATTCGACGCCACCGCAACGACGTCCCGAACTCAAGACGATCGGCTCAGTTTTCACCCCGCTTGAAGTTTACGAAGTCTCGTCGATCAAGCCGCCGGCGCTCGCGCCTCATCTCAGTCTCTTCCACTCCTCACCCTCGCCTCGACTCTCCGGTACTTCTATTCATTTCGGCTTCGCATTCGCTCTCATCACGGCAGCAGTCCTCGTTTCGACTCTCCTCAACATTTCGAAGACCCTTTCCACCTTCGCGCGCAAGCTCTGGAGCAAGAATCAAGACACCGGCAACAGTCAGAAAAGCACCCCAGGTTACAAGACGCGCAACGCTTTTGCGCATCGGCTTCGACTCGGACAGTACACGCTCCGCGGCACACGTTTCGTTTTCGACCCCGGAGGCCAGTCTTCAAGTTCAAGCGTTCAAGTTTCAACTTTCGGCACACAAAGACGCTTGCCAGCGCAAGTCGAAGACACGCAACGACTTCATCACGCACGTCGCCATCCCCCTTCCTATTCCAACCGACAATCTCACTGTTTTCGACCCCGGAGGTGTAGTGTTTGTGTTAGAGCCGGCACACGAGGACTCGGCGACACTTGACGAAGATGCGCGGTGATGTTTTTCTTCACGCACGATGTTACCCTTTCCCTTACTGTTTTAGCTCGCGTTTCCTTACTTTTCGACGTTGAAACCCCATTTTTTTTTCTTAGATGTAGCTTGACCGGGGACGGTCAAGATTTTGACCCCCCAGGAGGTGTAAGGCCGGCCTTCGGGCTGAGTCCGAAATCGTTCGTTTTCGTATCTTCGATCGCTTCGGCCATGCGGCCTTTTCTCGTGTTTCCCTTTCTATTCCCCTTTTACCTTAGCATTAGCTACAGGTATCTTTTGTATATAATCTTTTACTCTGCGCTGAATATACTCAGCGCTCGGTCGCCTCTTGTCCCCCCTTTTATTCTAAGTGTGAATATCCCGGAAGTCAGGCCCAAACGCGGGCACTCGAAGGACATTTCTCGCTTTCACTTTCCTCTCTTCTGGCTGCTTTTCCTCTTACCCCCTTTCCTCTTTAACCACCCTCTGCCCACGTTTACTCACGCACGCGCTTTCGAGCACGTTCACCTGGCTGCCCCAGTAAGGCAGAGTTAAAAGTGGTTTTATCCCCTCCCTCCAACCATCAACCTTTCCACCTCGCGGTCGCCTCCGGTGACCAATCCTACAACCAAGCAGCCTCAACAACCTTCACTCTTTTTCTGGTCGCCTCTGGTGGCCTACACAATGCCAATTAGTCTCCCTCAGTCTACGACGCTCACTCGACTCTAGTTCAGTTTCGTTATCACCAAGATCTAGTCTTTCTCGGTCTCCTCCTATCCATATCATCCTTCCCCTCCGAATTGTTTCCTTTCGACAACCCTCGTCTTTCCATCCTCCGTCCTCCATCGATATTGGATCCCTCCCATCCACTTTCAGTTTATACATCTTCACTTCGTCGTTCCCAATCCTTTCGATTTCGCCCTATCGGCTTCGATCGCCCTCCCATTCCAATCTCCGAACTCGCGTCTTCGCCCTCCTTCGATTTTGCACCGTCATCCCCCATCCTTCCTTTCATCGACCATTACGCCACACACCATGAGGATGTACTATGACGACGATGATGATGACGACCCTTACGCGCCACGCATCGGACTGGCAGCAATGCCATCACCTCGCTCGAAGTTCGCACCTTACTTTTCGGGATGCACAGACATGCTCGAAGACTTTTTGGAGGAATACGAAGGCCTAGCATACGACTGCGTGCTGACAGACCCGCAGCGAGTCGATGTAATCATTCGCTATGTAGCCCCCTCGTTGCGCGACTTCTGGAGATCGCTAAACGGATATTGTTCGCACGACTGGCCTCTCTTCCGACAATCCCTCATCACCGTCTTCGGCAGTACCACCCCACGTCCCCAGGTTATGAGGCAAAGGTTACTGAGCTACGTTCAAGACTCCTCCAGAACATGAATGGGCCGTGAGGACGATGTGCTACAATACTATAGACAGTTCTTGTGCTACAGTCTTCCTCTAGTCCACGCAGGCCACCTGACAGAAGACGATCGGAACGCAGCATTTTGGTACAGATTCCATCTTGAGGATCGCAAAGTCCTTCAGCCCCGTCTTCTCGGCAAGAACCCTTTCCAGCCGCCCGACATTCCCTTTCACTTCGACATTGTTTTCAGTTGCGCACGTGCAGCGTTTGCATACGACAACTATCTCCCATCTCCCTGGTCGCAAAAGCTGAAGTTCGAACCCTCAAGCGTACGACGCGAGCAACCCGTCGTTGAGCCCATTCCTCGAGACTCCTATAGCTTCCGAGCAGTGACACGCGCAGTCGTCTCGAACGCTCAGACAACGACCACTCCCAACGACTTCCCCCTGCCTTCTCACTCGACGCCATTCACCCAGCTCCCTCCTTCGTCTTCGCCCTCGGTTTTGGAGTCTCAGCATGGACTAGTGCATTCGGTGACGCTCGATCAGCCCGAGCTCGCACACACGTTGTCAACCACGTTGCCCCCCTCGGATTCTCCTCCATCCCATACTCCGTCACTCGCATATTCGGCTACTGATAACGACCCCATCTCTGCGCCCACGTTTCCGATCACCACGTCCACGTTGCCACCCTCGGTCTCTCCTACCCTGTCCCATGATTCCTTGCTCGCACACTTGGCTGCTGACGTCCACAAGATCCCATCCACGTCTTTGCCCACGCTTGCACCATTTTCCATGCCGATCTCTTCCGATTTCGAGTACCTGCCCTCGGCGACGGTCGATCAGCCCGCATCCACGTTGTCGTCCACGTCCCCTTCTGCGTCTCCGACATCGTCCACGTGCCTACCCTCGGTAACAGAAGAGCAGCCCGAACCCGAACCTGAGCCCATACCTCTGATCACCCCGGCGTCCACTTTCGCGTCTACGCCTCTGCCTTCATCTTCGTCCACGTTCCTACCCACCCCGGTGATATCGGCAACAGACTGTCAGCCCACGTCCGAGCCCGAGTCTATGTCGGTGTCCGTGATCTCCACGAAGCTTGAACTGTCCCCACGCGCGCTGCCGTTCCCTCCTGATCAGAAGCTTGACCTACCACCTCGTACGCTATCGCTCCCTCCTGACCAGATGCTTGCTCCCATTTCGTCTTCGACCCTTTCATCTTCGCCTCTGCCAGAGATTTCAACGCTCGACTCCACACTCGTAGCTCCGTCGCCTGAACAGCCATCGTCGTTGTCGGGATCTCTCAGCCATTTGTCTAGGCCTCGCGAACTTGAATCATCTTCCCCTGCCCTTGCACCTTCAGATGTCGTCACGCTGAGTCACCCGGAGGCGTCCCTGTCATCGCTAGGCGAGACTATCCCCCTCCCGCTCGCGCAACACGAAGCTTCAGTAACCGTTCCTACTCCACGCCATTCGACACCACCGCAACGACCTCCCGGACTCGAGACGTTCGACTCGGATTCGTCCCCTCTCGAAATCCCGCTAGCCCCTGCAAATCTTGCGCCATCACACTCGACGTTCGCCTTACTCCCCGTCCTCCCTGCGTCTAGCGACTTTCCATCAGCGTCGGCGTCTCCGTCTCTCGTGCTTGGCGATCTTGAGCTTGAGTCTTTCCCTACCCCTTCGCCTGCTGTCGATATCATCCCGCTGAGTCAGCCAGAGTCGTCTTGGTCGCCGGTATACGAACCCGTCCTCCTCCTTCCCGCGCCACTCGAACCCATCCAGTGCCGCTCGACGCTACCACAACGACCTCCCGGACTCAAGTCAGTCGACTCGGATTCTTCCTCTCTCAAAGTCGCGCCCGCCCTTGCCTTGTCAACCCCTCAACTCGGATGGAAACCCCCGCATGTCTACGAAGTCCAGTCGATCAAGCCACCGGCGCTCGCGCCTCGTCCCAGTCTCTTCCACTCCTCACCCTCGCTTCGACTCTTCGGTACTTCTATTCGTTTCGGCTTCACACTCGCTCTTGTCACCACGGCAGTTCTAGCTTCGATACTCAACATTCCGGCAACCGTCTCCACCTTCGCGCACAAGTACTGGAGCAAGCAATGTTGCGCAGCAATGCACGCAGCAAACAGGAATGCACGTTCTCACCTTAGAGTAGGTAGAGAGACTATAGCGTGGAGAGGGTGCACAAGTGAGAAAGAGAGTGAATGTCTATTCGCCTCCCTCCCCATAGGAGGGACTTTATACTCTATGGTCCTACCCTGACCATTTGCGTAAAAGTGATGAGTACAGGCGTCTACAATATCGCGTTTTCACACACGCCTGATGTAAACTACCACTTCAAGATAGTCATAGGACTTCTCTCGCATAGAGGGCGTATTGCGCCCATTGTAGTACGTATCCCAACTACCGTAATAGGCAAACATACTACTGTAATGTCGTAACTGCTATAGATAAGGTCCTTACGTACTTATCACGTTCCAACACTCCCCCTTGCTTAGTGCAGCTAATTAAAGCGCGTCTAAGCAAATAGCAGCGTCCTCATGAGCTCTGGGTAAGAGCATCGAGTGAAAGTTGCCTCAGAGTCGATTAGTAGAGTGGTGTCCAACCCGACTCTAACACGTCTCATCAAGTTGTGAATGTCAACGACATTTTCCAACTCAGACGTCCCATTATTATGTCCCCATTAGGGACAGGACATGCGAACTTCCCTCTGGTAGTTCAATGAAAGGCTTAGAGTCATTTGTCTGCTAATTAAAGCGACATCGTACCATGTCTTTTGAGAGTAAGGTGATTCTGTCCTGTGAGGAGACGATTGCTCATAACACAGATGAACATAGAGAAACATATGTTCCTCAAGAAGAAGCAGTGTACGCGAGAGTACAATAGCTCCTTCACGCTCTCCATCACGGATCTCCATCATTAGACATGGTGTGCGTGCGCGATAGCGCACCAAACTCTAGCCCTAGCTGTTCCCTGAATTTAAGGAACTTGATACGACCCAGATTCTTAGTAAAGAGATCTGCGGGGTTCTCAGCTCCTTCAATGAAGAATAACTCTATCTTCTTTTCACGGATCACATCACATATGTAATGGTGACGTAGATCAATATGTTTGATCCGTTTCTCCTGAACAGGATTAGAAGATAAGAATATGGAGCCTTGATTATCTCCGCATAATGGAATCGGTCCGAGATTAATTCCGAGCTCACTAAAGAGCGAACGGATCCAGATCAACTGTCTGCTTGTATCACACAGCGACATGTACTCTGCTTCAGTGGATGAGAGCGCGATAGACTTCTGCGCTCTAGAATTCCAGCAGAACACTCCATTAGCCATCTTTACTAAGTAGCCCGTAGTGGACTTTCTCGTAATTGGGTCTGAAGCCCAATCAGAGTCTGCATATGCTATTATACCACCGTCACTTTTGCCATCAAAGACTAAAGCATAGTTAGAGGTACCAAGTAAGTAGCGGCAGATGTAGAGTGCACACTTCATATGGTCCTCAGACGGATTGGCTGCAAACTGCGCCATTTTGGTAACAGCATAAGCAATATCTGGTCGTGTACCAATCATAATGTATAGGAGAGATCCTATCACTTGTTGGTATGACGCGCGGAGCTCTGGGGTTGCAGTTCCCTTATTAGGGGATGGATGATACCCTTCCGGTAGTGGGGTAGGTACTGATTTGGCGTTAATCAGTTTGAAACGCTGCAGCACTTTCTGAAGGTAATCCTGCTGATCTAACAGGATTCTACCTTTAGAACGTAGTATGCGCATGCGTAGAAACTCTTTGGTATCACCTAAATCTCTGCATTCCCATATCTCCATGAAGCGCTTCTTCAGGGATGCTATGTCCTTTTTATTTCTTCCTAAGAAGAGGACGTCATCGACATAAACAATAACTACGATTGTTTTGTTGTCGTTAACAAACAGACCTGAGTCTGATTGAAGTCGTGTGCAGCTCAGGGAACTCATAGACTTATCCAGCACTCTCCACCAAGCGAGTGCAGCTTGTTTAAGTCCGTATATAGCTTTCCTTAAGCGCATGACTTTATTTTGTTGGCTAGGGTCTTTAAACCCTTCAGGTTGTTCCATATAGAGTTCCTCATCGAGGTCTCCATAAAGGAAGGCAGTTTTGACATCAAGTCCAGAGATGTGCCAATCCTTCAGCGCTGTAAGCGCGAGCATCATCCGGACAGTCTCAAACCGTACCACTGGCGAGAATATTTCGTCATAATCTATGCCTTCAACCTGAGAAAAGCCTTTGGCAACTAGCCTGGCCTTTTTACGGCCGTCTGACTTTAAGTCAAACACCCATCTGTTCTTGATCACCCTTCTGCCTTGTGGCGGGTTAACAAGATCATAGACTCTGCGTTTGCGAAGAGAGTCAAGCTCTTCTTTGCACGCATTACGCCACTCCCCCTGGAGTTCACTTGGCATTTTTTGAATGTCCTTATAGGTCCATTCACGAATATTAGAGGTATCAGGTGACTCTAGATCTGTTGGTGAAACTGCTTTGGCGAGCAGAAGATCTAGAAATTTGACTCCCCCTTCCTGAGCTAGGCGGATCAGCAATTGCTGATCTACTTCGTCTGAATCCTGCGGATTATCACTCTGAGCACTGGAAGAATCAGATTCGGCTTGTTCAGGAACATCGCCTGAAACCGTCTGATCTTGACTAGAACGCTGCTGGGAGCTACCCGGCTGTGTTTCAGTCAATTGTCGCCATGTGCGAGTCCGCGCAATGTCACGAATAATCGCTGTAGGAGGCCTATCTCCATAGACATTATCAGGACGAGTAACTGGTCTCCTTATACGCCCCGATCTCCTAGGTTCACTAGGACCAGGTACTGGAACAGGGGGTAAAGGCGGAGGTAGCTGCGATCCAGATCCTCCAGCAGAAGTGCTAGGAGGAGGTCCAGCAGCCGGCTGGGGAGCGCTTCTCCCTTTTACAATAGGAGGCTCAGGTGGTAGGTCGTCATCATCACCGGGAGCGGCGTTGTCTTTAGACTGTTCAGTAGGAACTGTCTCATCTAACTGAGTTACACCACGGGGTATACTCCTAGTATTGTCCTTAGGACACCTAGGGAATAACGCTTCATCAAAGAGTGCCTTGTCTGAGTAGAACAAGGTATTAGGCGTGCGCATGAAGACATCAGCCTTCATTCCAGCTCCTCTACCAAGGTAGATCATCAGTTCGCTTTTGGGAGAAAGTTTATTCACCCGGCGAGCTTCTGGAATATGTACATATGCGCCACATCCGAATACTCTGAGATGCGATATGTCAGGGACTTCATTGTGTAATAGTTTGTAAGGTGTCTGCCATTGAAGGCGACTTATGGGGGTTCTATTATAACAATGTGCAGCGTGAAGTACTGCAAATTCCCACCAACTCTGTGGTAAGCAAGCATCAAGGCGCATAGCCTGAGCTTTGTCCATTATAGTGCGCATAAAGCGCTCAGCACGCCCATTTTGCTGTGGCGTATGTGGCACAGACTGTAGCACTGTTATGCCGGCATCCTTAAGCTGCTTTAGGAAGGCATCCGATTTGTATTCACCGCCGGCATCTGACATCCATTCTTTAATGGTTGCGTTAAACTGATTTTTAATTAACGCTAGCCACTGCTTAAGTGCCGTAATAGCAGAGGCTTTATCCCGTAAAAGAATGATCCATGCAAAGGAAGTATAATCGTCAAAGAAGACGATAAAATACTTGTATTTATGGTATGACAGTATAGGGAAGCTTTTCAAATCGGAATGAATCCGAGAGAAAGAGGCTTTGGCCCTTGTATCGGACGAAGGATGTGAGGCAGCAGGCATTTTGCCTTGCGCGCACCCAGGACATATTACATCAGAGGAGGGAATTATAATCCCTTCTGGAAAGCCCTTAGTGTGTTCCTTAGCTCGTCTTAGAACCTCTTTAGATGGGTGACCGAGGCGACGATGCATAAGGTCATAGTCTACATTTAGTAACGCAGACTGGTTCGCAATATGCGACTCAGTTAGAGTGGATATAGAGGCATCTAGCCAATATAGGGATTGTCCGTGGAGAAGGGGTTTACATTGGACAATCTTTTTGTTTTTACATAGCAAGTTAATATGCTGTGAATTCCCCAAAACGTGCAAACCTTGCTGTAAGAAGACACCCATAGACAGAAGACGTATGCTTATGCGTGGAATATATAGAACCGGATATACCCGAGTAATTACGGGTTTGTCTGCGACGTAATGCTCAAGCAAGACAGAACCGGTTCCTTCAACGTATAGCATTTGTGCTGCAGTCTTAACAGGCATCCTTTCAGACTTAGCAATTGGCTTGTACTCGATAAAATCACTAAGATTATTAGTGAAATGTGCTGAAGCTCCTGAGTCAAGGAGCCACATTTTTTGTGTACGCTTTATACACTCTGCACATTGACTGAAGTACTCATTGTGCTCACACTCAAGTAAATCGAGGAGAGCGCTGCTAATATTGTACATATCAAGCGACTTCGGTACTAGTACATGCGATTCCCGTAGATATACGTATCCGTTACGTTTGCCATCCCCTAGACTTTTTGGGGGCAGGGCTAATTCTGTAACGTCATCAGCATGTGATGTGCGAAGTGAAGAAAAGACGTACTGTTCTTCATCACAAGAACCCCAATCAAGGGTGTTCTCATCCGGTCCGGTTAAAAAAGACTCCGGTGTCAGCGAACGGCCTGTGGCGGCCGGAGAAATGAGAGTGCCAAAACGGGGGTCCGTTGGCATCTCATGATCTCGCAGCCACTGTTGATTACTGCGCCAAATAGATTCGATTCGCTCATTAGAACGAGATCGAGGAGGGAAACGGCTTTCGCCGGTAGTAGCCCACCTGACTGTTGCTTCAACAATTGAAGTAGGATTGACATAAGGAGGTGTGGGAGCGCGACTTTCTGTATCAGAAGTCATATCGCTTAATGTCAGATCCGACAAGTCAAGTTGGAGAGCATTTGACTGCTCACCAAATATCTCCGTGTCATCTAATCCGTCTATGTTCATTATCGACTGTGCGCTGCCTGAAGGCTGCTGCGACATGTCGATGTCGACTTCGGAGTCATACTCCTCGTCCATGAACCGTTCAATACGAGGACGCATGATAGCGTCAACGTCTGCAAAGCGCTGCTCAAGCGTCTTTACGGTCTGGACTGTAGTGGGTACATCCAGCCGTTCAGCGAGCGAAAGCGCCTTGTTTACGGAAGGGAAGAAGCCGGGAGTCCTCTGAGGCGAGGACGATTCGACTTCTGTCCTGGTAGAGACACCAGATGACCCAATATGAGTCACCTTGTGGGAAGTAGGAGGGGCTAGTGCGGCAACGGAGGCAATATGTGAGTGCTGTGGAGCACGGGCAGGTGCCTTGCCTTTCCCTTTTCCTTTGCCTCTTCCGGATCCACGTCCTCCGCGCTGCCTAAAAGGCTGCTGCTGATTGGACGGGCCGGGAGCGCTAGACTGCTGCTGCGAACCCTGCTTGGTAAAGCGAGGGTCAGCGCGCTTCCGCTTAACGGCAGAAAGCTTCTGCGCTGTATGGGCGGTCTTATGCTGTCCGCGGTTAGTCTCGGTCTCGTACTGACTTTTGACGCAAGCCGATACAGTCTCGAGTTTGAGATCGGCAACAGGGAGATTGTTGCACATAATGGGGATAAGGTGCTCCCATTTCGGGGGCAAAGCGGACATGGCGATAAGAGCCTGCAACTGAGGCTTAATGGCGAGGTTAGTGGCGGCAGGGCCAGTACCAACTGTAACATTCCCTAGACGAGAGAAGGCGGCGGCCATCTTCTCGAACTGGGGAGCGGGGTGCTGATTCGTATTGAAGCGAATAGAAATCGCTTCTTTGAAGTCTTTGTAGATGCGGGGCATGGACACCGCACCGTACCGGTCTTTTACGGAAGTCCAGAGCGCCTGGGAAGTAGCCCCAGTGACTGCTTGCTGAATAGCAGGAGTGAGGCGAAGGGTGAGATTACCCCTAGCCATCTCATCGCTCTTGTTCCAAGCTGCTCTTTCAGCAACTTCAGCAACAGGGGGTTGGGCAATGGTGCCAGCAACGTAGCCCCAAAGCCCTTGGGACATGAAGAAGGCGGTCATCTGTTGAGACCAAGTGGCCCAGTTAGAGCCATCGAAGACGGGGACAAGCTGAGTGAGTTGAGAGGACATGGTTTGTATAGATCTGTTGGCTTTTGCGAACGTCAGTATTGCGTTACTATAATAACAATACTGTGTGAAACAAAAGATTGTCAATGCCAGCATCGCCTTTGGCAATACTAAGCACGACAATAGCCCAGTATTAGGCTGTTTCCAACAGAATGGGTCGAAAAACCCATCTTGACATTGAGAGCATCAATGCCAATAAGCCGGACGATCCTGCTTGACGTCACCCCAAGGTTAAGCTATTCGCCTTTCCAAAATTAATTGGACGCGCAATAGAGCCTTGTTTAGATAGGCGATTGGCCAAGTCTGTGTGCTCCTCAAGAGCACAATACCGGGTTGCTAGTAACCAAGGAGCCTCCCTGAGTCTAGAGCCTACAACCGCACGAGTACCTCTTTTCAAAGGTAACAACGTGGTGGGCAGTGACCACGGGCGCAACTCTGTCAAAGAGTGCGACGGCAAACCCTGTAGCAGGGCCCATAACCTGTTGCGCAGCAATGCACGCAGCAAACAGGAATGCACGTTCTCACCTTAGAGTAGGTAGAGAGACTATAGCGTGGAGAGGGTGCACAAGTGAGAAAGAGAGTGAATGTCTATTCGCCTCCCTCCCCATAGGAGGGACTTTATACTCTATGGTCCTACCCTGACCATTTGCGTAAAAGTGATGAGTACAGGCGTCTACAATATCGCGTTTTCACACACGCCTGATGTAAACTACCACTTCGAGATAGTCATAGGACTTCTCTCGCATAGAGGGCGTATTGCGCCCATTGTAGTACGTATCCCAACTACCGTAATAGGCAAACATACTACTGTAATGTCGTAACTGCTATAGATAAGGTCCTTACGTACTTATCACGTTCCAACAAGCAAGAAGACATCGGCAACAATCGGATCGGCACCCTCAACACTTCAAGTCACGACGTTTTCGTGCAACGACTTCGACTCGGACAGTACACGCCCCGCGGCACACGCTTCGTTTTCGACCCTGGAGGCCAGGCTTCAAGTTCAAGACTTTTCTCGGCACACGAAGACTTTGCAAGCGCAAGTCGAAGATACGCAACGGCTTCATCACGCACGTCGCCATTGCCATTCCCGTTCCAATCGACAATCCCATTTTCGATCCCGGAGGTGTAGGTTTTGCGACTCGACGACGCTTGCAGGCGCAGGTCCTAGGTTTTGATGACTTTATCTTCGTGCACGATGCCTACCTTTCCCAATACCGTTTTAGCTCGCGTTTTCTTCATTTTCGATGCTGAAACCACGATTTTTTTTCTTTAGAAGTAGCTTGACCGGGGACGGTCAAGATTTTGACCCCCCAGGAGGTGTAAGGCCAGCATTCCGGCTGAGCCCGAAACCATTCATTTTCGGACACTCGATCACCTCGGCCACGCGGCCCTTTGTCTACGCTTTACCCTTTTTCCTTTCCCTTTTTACCTTAGCTCAGTAGCTACAGGTTCTTCTGTATAAAAACTTTTACTTCTGTGCTGAATATATGTTGATAAGTGACCCGCGCGCACTTAGCGGCTCGTATGGACACGCAGATAACGGACTGCTTTAGATTAGATATACAGGACATGTAGATTAGATCATTATGATCATTACAATCTCGGACTTATTGTATTCTCTTATCTATGACATCACATGTACATGACATCATGGACTTCTCTAGACCGTCCTTGTACTATTGTCTTTGTACTTCCCTTTTGTTTCTTTATCTTTATTGTGATGTCACTATGATATCATAGTCTGGACTCTTATTGTTCTTACGCCTTGTTCTCCAGAACAGTACACTCCTTTGTCTCCTTGTAGAACAATGCACCTTGTAGTTACTGTGACTTGTTGCTACCAGCGTCACTCTCTGTAGCAGTATAAGTAGAGTACCCTGTACGCTCTGGCACCACACCAGTTCTCATCTGTTGTGTGCCAGGTATGTCTCCTCCTCTATAATAACAAACACCAGTTCTCATCTGTTGTGTGCCAGACCACCATCTGCTTCACTTGCTAGATCTTACTCTGTTGCTGCTTCCAAGCCACCCTTGATATCTCACCACAGTCCTCCTGTCACTGTGAGTATCATCCCTTCATGTGCGCTGTTCATCAGGTTATGGGCCCTGGTGCCCAAGCCACTCCACTTGGCTGGTCACTGTGTTCCTAGGATCACACACCAGGTCAAGGTCTGTCTGGGGCCTCACCAGCCTTGCCCAAGGCAGTGGACACTGAGGCGTCAGTTGTCACTGCTGAGGAACCTCCTGTACATGTACTGCCCAGTAGTCCTACTTTCACCCCCACTGTTTTCCTAGCCCCTGTGCTATGCGCAAGGAGATTGGATCTGGTAGCCCCTTAATCCATATCCAGGTGTGCATGGCCCACTGGGCTGTGTATTGTGGAGCTTAGCTGCCAGCTGTCTCTGGTGCTCCACACTGGGCGCAGGATCTCCTCACCATGGGAGTGTAAAACCTGGTTCAGACTCTGGGGGGTGTTCACCTTATGGTGTTCTGCAACCAGACTCCTGCCTTGTAGCGGCAATGGGAAAGGATTCAGTGAAGCCACTTGTGGCGATGAGGCAACCAACAGGCCGAGAAGGCTGAGGTAGACAGCCTTGGGCTCTGAAAGATATCATTCCACATCCCCCTGACGCAAACTAGTGAGCCGTGTCTTAGACACACCCTGGCTGGCAGCTGGCTCCTAGTATGGCAAAGGGATCTTCCAACCTGGGCCTAGCCCTTGTATCACTGGCATACCTCAGGAGGCAGGACGCGTTAGCGTTCTGGCCTTACAGATTCACAGACAGGAGTGACTACCCCATCACATCTTGCAACCGTTATGAAGCACTGTCGCTGACTGCTCCTCGGCGATAGATAAATCATCCCTATGTCTGGGCAATCATCTCGCGCTGCCTCGCCCACTGGTGCCACCGGTGCGGCTGCAGGCACAGCTGGGGGCTCACTCCCCCCTTTTCCCACTGGGTCCTCACCCTCCACACGTCTGGGTGCCGCGTATGGCAACTCATTTGGCATGCCATCTGGCATCCACCTCAGCCGTTTTGATGGGTCCAACTGGAACGAGTGGTCTGGGACTCTGGAAGCCATCCTCACGCTGCATGAAGCTGAGGATGTGTTCACCCTCCAAGTCCCTCCCTCTGGAGTCACTGCTGATGAGTGGGACTCGGTCCAGCGTCGGGCAAAGGCGTACCTCCGCCTCTACCTTAAACCCGATGTTTACTCCCTCGTTGCCGACCCCCTAGTCTATCCCACCTTCAAGTCAAAGTGGGACAAGCTGAAGGACGTATATGCTGGTGCTAGCGGCAGCACCACCATATTTAATTTGTGGATCCAATTAACCCAAGCCCGCCTCGACGACTCCGCACCCATGGCCTCTCAGTTGGCCAAGCTCAATGAGCTGCGAGTCGGCCTTTCCAACGCGCAGATGGGTGTCACAGACACCCAATTCTGTCTCATTCTCCTCCATGCCCTGCCAGCCTCCTATGAGGTCCTGGCATCCACCATCCTCGCCAGTGGCGCCCCCTCCAAACTGAAGCACGCTGAAATAATTGCGCGCATTGTTTCTGAGGAAGCACGTCGTACTGGCCCCTCTGGCTCCTCCCTCAACAAGGCTGCCCCCATTAGGCCCACCAGCAGTGGCCCACGTAAGAAGAGAGACCACTCTCAACTTACCTGCCACTACTGCAACAAAAAGGGGCACATCAAGCCTGACTGCAGGCAGAGGAAGAAGGATGAAGCGGCGGGGAAGTTGAAAGACACTGGCAACAAGGCTGCCAACTCCCATGTACTAGTACCTACCACCGCCTCCATTAAGGAGGTCGATGATGAGCCCGCCATTAACTGGGCGGACAATGCAGTTGGAGTTGCCTTGTATGCTGCCTCGCGTGTGCGTTGGATGATGGACAGTGGTGCCACACACCACATCACACCACATCGGTCCGACTTTCAAGGACTACACCCCGTGCAAAGGTGCTGTGCGCCTTGGGGACAAGTCCACCATTGACCAAGTTGGTGTAGGCTCCGTCGTCTTCACTACGAGCCAGGGCCTTCCAATCACCCTCAGTAATGTGCTACACCTCCCTCAGGTGAAGACACGCTTCTTGTCGACGCGTGCCTTAGCACAAAAGGGTGCGGAAGTGGCCTTTGACAGTGGCTCGTTTAAAATATCTGTCAAAAAGCAATGTGTAGCTGTTGGCTACTTGGAGGACAACCTCTACTGGTTGGACGCTTCAAGCATTGGCCTCAATGCTCACAGTCAAAAGTGCTGCCACCACTCTTGATATCTGGCATCAGCGCATGGGACACATCTCCTCTGCTGCTCTTCAAGTCATACGGTCCCTCTGCCACTACTGGCATGGACATTGACAGCTCTACCACGCATACTGCTGTGTGTCGTGGGTGCGAGTTGGGTAAATCCACTCGCCAACCTTTCTCTGCGTCCTCCACCAAAAGGACAACCCGTATTTTTGAGATTGTACATAGTGACCTCGCCGGTCCAATGCAAACTCAGTCCCTACAAGGCTCCGCAGTACACCGCCACCTTCATAGACGACCACTCCAAGCATGCAGTGGTATACTTCATTAAGTCGAAGGATCAGTTTGTGAAAGCGCTGCAGATGTATTTGGCCTGGGGTGAAACCCAGACGTCCCATAAATTGCGCGCACTCCACTCTGACCGCGGAGGCGAATACATGGCGAGCCAAGTACAGGACATTCTCAAGCAGAGAGGGATAGAGCATCACCTTACGATGCCAGGTTCACCACAATCGAACGGGAAAGCCGAGCGGTTTAACCGCACCATTACGGATAAGGCAATGGCCATGCTGCACACAGCTGGCATGTCTAAAGGCTTCTGGGAGCACTGCGATGAGCACCTGCGGTACACATCTATAACCGCTCTCCCACCCGTACGCTTAAGTGGCGCACACCCTATGAGCTCTGGTACTCTGGCAAGGTACCAGATGTCTCACACTTGCGCATCTTCGGATGCAAGGGGTACATGCACGTACCCGCTGATAAGCGTCGCAAATTGGATGCGAAGGCTATTGAAGTCACGCTTATTGGGTTTGAGCCCGAATCTAAGGGCTATAAGCTCTGGGACCGCCAAACCCGCTCTGTCCGTTTGTCCAGGGATGTGACATTCGACGAGAGTAGCTTCCCGTCCCTTCAGGGTGCTGAGACACACCCACCACCTTCTCAAGTGGCCTCACCACCACTATCTACACCAGTAATTGCCGTACCTAGCACGTCGGCGTTACCACCACAGCGAGCTCCCTCCCCTGCACACTCTGATAGCAGTGAGGAGGATGTTGAAGACATTTTAGACCCCACACAAGAGCGCCCACACACGCCACCACCACCTGCCCCACCCACTCTTCCTGTCACACCTAAGCGTGAGCAGCCCCCTCTGACTTCCCCACCACCGCGTCAAAGTGCAACGCGCATTATGCGCAATGTCCCTCCTCCCTCACCAGATATGCCTGGTGGCTTTGAGGACCGCGCACAGCGTAGTCAGCTGTTGCGTGAGATGGACAATGCACCTAGACGCTCTGCCCGTGCACCAGTGCCCAATCCCTGCTACTTCACAGCGGATAATGTGGCCACACGTGGTAGACGGTTGGGCTTTGCAGAGCTGTTGGCTGCAGCTTTTGTCGGAAGAGATCCTGCATCCTATGCAGAGGCCATGCGGTCTGTGGATGCAGGTGAGTGGACAACGGCGTGTCAATATGAGATGGATGCGCTCGCCAAGAATGGCACATGGGAGTTAGTAGATCTCCCGCCTAATCGCAAGGCAGTAAAATCCAAATGGGTCTTCAAGCTCAAAGCGGATGGCCGCTACAGAGCTCGCTTGGTGGCTAAGGGGTTTACGCAAATCCCTGGCATTGATTTTGATGAAACCTTCTCTCCCGTCGCACGATTCGAGTCGCTGAGATTACTTCTGGCGTTGGCCGCGCTGGAGGACTGGCACATCCATCAAATGGATGTCAAGTCTGCGTTCCTCAATGGCGTGCTTGACGAGGAGATTTACATGGAGCAACCACAAGGGTTCATCACCACTGGTGCAGAAACGAAGGTGTGTCGCCTAGTCAAGGCGATATATGGTCTCAAACAAGCCTCCCGTGCATGGAACTTGCAATTCCATGGAGTGCTACTTGCACTCGGCTTTAAGCGGACGTTTGCCGATGCCGGCGTATATGTGTTGCCTCAACGAGAGGGGGATGGACCACTCTTCGTTATCGTTTACGTTGACGACATCACAATTTTGGGTGCTTCTCTGGAGAGAATCAAGCGTCTTAAGTCGGATCTTTCTGAGCGCTATGAGATGACAGATCTCGGGGAGATAGAGTCATATCTAGGTATGCGCATTGTGCGCGACCGCTCCCTCAGGCGCATCGAAATAGACCAGTCTGGCTATGTCAAGGATGTCCTTGAACGCTTCGGCATGACTGATGCCACTCCACACTCCACACCCTTGCCCGCTGGTGCTGACGAGCACCTTCATAAATATACGGGTCAGGCCACTGCCTCTGACATTACGCACTACCAGTCACTCATTGGTAGTCTGCTGTACGTTCAGATTGGCACTAGACCAGACATTTCCTTCGCTGTATCACGTCTGGCGCAGTATGCAGCGAACCCTTCCCCCCAACATCTGCGACTTGCGCAATATGTCCTGGCTTACTTAGTAGGCACTGTGGATATGCGGATAGTCTACGATGGCGCCAGTGGAGACGGCCTTGTTGGCTACTCTGACTCTTCCCTGGGTGACCAGGTTGACGACAGACACTCCACTTCGGGTTATGTGTTCCTTTTAGCCAATGGTGCAATAAGCTGGTCTTCGCGAAAGCAAAAGACAGTGGCCCAAAACACTACAGAGGCGGAATACATGGCCATGACCGATGCGGCCAACCAAGCCGCTTGGTATCAGAGCTTCCTTTTGGAACTCGGGTACGAGGTCGACGACCCCATCCCACTACATGGTGACAACAAGGGTGCCATTGACTTGGCCTTGAACCCTGTCACTGGGAGGCGATCGAAGCACATTGCCATTAGGCATCATGTCATTAGGGAGTACATCGAAAAGAGGACCATCACTCTTATTAGAACCCCTACTCTGGAAATGGTTGCAGACGGCTTTACCAAGTCGCTCGCACGCACCCTGCTCCAACAACACAATGTAGACATGGGCTTGTGCTAATCCTAGATTGCTGATCACGGGGAGATGTTGATAAGTGACCCGCGCGCACTTAGCGGCTCGTATGGACACGCAGATAACAGACTGCTTTAGATTAGATATACAGGACATGTAGATTAGATCATTATGATCATTACAATCTCGGACTTATTGTATTCTCTTATCTATGACATCACATGTACATGACATCATGGACTTCTCTAGACCGTCCTTGTACTATTGTCTTTGTACTTCCCTTTTGTTTCTTTATCTTTATTGTGATGTCACTATGATATCATAGTCTGGACTCTTATTGTTCTTACGCCTTGTTCTCCAGAACAGTACACTCCTTTGTCTCCTTGTAGAACAATGCACCTTGTAGTTACTGTGACTTGTTGTTACCAGCGTCACTCTCTGTAGCAGTATAAGTAGAGTACCCTGTACGCTCTGGCACCACACCAGTTCTCATCTGTTGTGTGCCAGGTATGTCTCCTCCTCTATAATAACAAACACCAGTTCTCATCTGTTGTGTGCCAGACCACCATCTGCTTCACTTGCTAGATCTTACTCTGTTGCTGCTTCCAAGCCACCCTTGATATCTCACCACAGTCCTCCTGTCACTGTGAGTATCATCCCTTCATGTGCGCTGTTCATCAATATACTCAGCGCTCGGTCGCCTCTTGTCCCCCCTTTTATTCTAAGTGTGAATATCCCGGAAGTCAGGCCCAAACGCGGGCACTCGAAGGATATTTCTCGCTTTCTCTTTTCTGGCTGCTTTTCCTCTTACCCCCTTTCCTCTTTAACCACCCTCTGCCCACGTTTACTCACGCACGCGCTTTCGAGCACGTTCACCGCCACCCAGTCTTCGACGAGGGGCCCTCTGATGTAAGAGAGGAAGGTCATGGCTCGCGAGGAGGGGATTCTAAGCTGATCAACGTCCGGGTTCATTCCTTCATAGAGATCAAATGCGAGCAGAAAGGCTTTGCTCTTGTCCCTTATCCCCGTGAATTCCGGGGGAGGATTTCCTCCTAGTCTCCCGTGGCCTCTGGGCGCAATTATCGGAGCGGCTCCTCCTGGCGCAGCACCACCACTGCCACTGCCACCACCACCACCTGCGCCACCTGCTGGGGCGCCACTGGGCGGTACTGGGACTCCTCCTCCTGAGCCAGAGGCTCCCAAGGGTCCTCCTCCTCCTCCTCCAGCTCCACCGCTGGTGAGTGTCGTGCTTGCTGAAGCCTGCTGCTGGGTTTGTGACATCGCGTAGGATGGAAAAGCGGTGATGGGTAAGTTCATTGTAGGGACGGGTACGCTCGGGGAACCAGGGTCTGGGCTGTCGACATCGATGCCACTAGTAGTGTAGGTTTTAAAGGGGCCTACTCCAAGTGCAGGGGGTACAATGCTGATGGTGTACCACTGCCCGTTTTTTGGCGAGTAATCGATGTACACCCACTGACAGATGTCGTCAAGATAATGGATTTGTCAGTATTTCTGTGTGCTGGGGTGAAAAAGAAAGTATCCCTTGGTTCCATCGTGTTCTGCCCAGACTGCAGCTCCTTTGATTTTGTCAGAGAGTTCATCGGTATTGTAATGTTCGATGTACTCGGCCTGAAACCAAGACTGGCTGCGACTAGATGTTGCCACTGTGAGAGACTTGACTTAATGTAACGCCACCACAGAGGCGTTAGGTACGATGTGTACCAGCGTAAGTCAACAGGATCGGAAGTGTGCAAGTCCATTAAGACTCAGTCAGGTGATGAATAAGTACCACTAGGCCTCCCAGGGACACTAGGGTAATAGTAGAAGACGAGGCTCAAGCGTAAAGGTGAGCGAAGACAGGGACTCAAGCGTCAAGGTGAGTCAGACAGGGATCGTGAGGCAAAGATGATGTGGTATTACACAAGAAGTCAAGTCTACCATACAAGCTAGGTAAGGTGTGACTTATATACTAATACAGGATGTTTGCGAGCTGCAAACATATGGCGCGATCTCAGGATATGGGTCCTAGAGAGCTAACAAAGGGAGGTTACATATATGGAACAAGGGGATCCTGCAGGACGACACGTGCATCAGATGGCATTAGATCGACAAATGAGGGAGCGTAAGTATGAATCAGAAGAGTCCATAGAAGGGCGCACGATAGGAGCTGAAGCGATACGATCACGGGAAGCTAAGTGCAAGAAGAAACAGTATCGTACATGGGGTAAAATCATAATATAGGGCCACCTAGGCCGTGTGTTCCAAACACTCGCCACGCTTTTGTGAATGTGCCAGCATCGGTCTTTTTGTTTCAAGCAACATGCCAGCAGTGCATACCGATCATCCCGATGAGGGTTCAACCACTGGATTTCATTATGATGGGTCGACGTTCCATCTAGTCAATGATACCATTGTGAATTTTCTGGAAACCTTCGACAGAGAACAGGTTGAGCGACTACAGCTTTGTACTTCCTCAGAGAACGCTACAGGATCAAGAACTTCTAAGCCCAGTTTCCATTGTCAAGTGAGTATTTGATATATCATCATCATTTCATCCCATGACAAACCCTCCAGCTCGCTCGAGACACAAGATCAATACTTGGGGGAGCGATCAGTGATTGGGCACAGAGGCCAGTACTTGTGCAAGATCTGTGGAGATGGATTTGCACAACCACAGGGAGTCAGATGGCACCACTTAGAGAAGCATGAGCCGAAAACATGTCTGCACTGTCACACTTTCAAATGGGGTCGCCTTTACCTATTCAAGAAGCACCTCAGGGAGGCACACCCTTATGAAGATACCGAGCCATCCACACTGGCCACGGCTAAGGGTGGTCATCGAAAAAGCCTCACCACCAACAGTGCTCGGATCCATTCATGTCCCACACTTCGAGTCCACCATGGGCTCAATCGTCACAGTGATACTACTCAGCGACAAATGACCTTGTCTCTATTTGCAGAACCAGAACTACAACCTGCCTCATCACTTGAATCCCAGGCGGAGACCATCAGCATTATTGACAACGATGTGAGGGATGAGGCTTGCGTTATTTGCGAAATGCGGACAGGGTCTGGCTGTTTGTCCACTGCCGCACCGAGACTGTAAGGGATCATGACAAACTTGAACATGGTGACAAAGGTGGTAGTCACAGCACGATTTCTTTCCTTCGACTATATTTTTGAATGACTTGATATACATCCACGTAAATGTCATTTCTGGATACGTTTGCACCATTTATATTCTTGGGTGCATCCTCTTGACCTAATAGATATGATGGCATTCTTAATGACCACGGGGGAGGCTGCATGTTCAATCCTTTGTCTTTCCTGTGGCCCCTGGATATTAGAGCGTGAAGTGGAACTGTTAGACAATGCGTGCCTCAGGTTAACAGTTGTCTGCGCACCTTTGCACTTACAAGGGTGTAAGCACTGGCAGGCGGGCGGGTGCCGCCCGCCTGGCGTCGTGGTTGTTGGCAGTTGCCGTCGCCAGAGTCGCGTTGAGCCGCATTCGCTTAGTTGAGTCACCTAAGCCTCATCACTCCCGGTGTTGTATCTCGATTAACCAACCAGATTGGCTTGGCTCATAGTTTGGTGAGGGAAAAGTATTATAAAAGAAGACGCAGCCAACGAACTTTGCTTGTGTGTATATCATTTGGGGTATACGTTGTACAAAGTCCTCAAAGCTGGGACAACAAGAAGTATCGCAGGAACTTTGAAAGGAGGGGCGATTTGTACAGTACCTCGGAGATTCAACTCAATGATCGTATCTCAGGGGAAACTGGTAACTGATGGTAACTGGTAATTGAGGAGAAGATATTACTTTTTGTTCTTTTGGATCAGGAGAAGACCTTTCAGCACATTATAGACCTGAAACGGTAGCCCGAGGGAAGGAGTATTGCAATTGTTGGCTGTTCACATTGCGAATACGCATATGTCTACCGGTACCATGTTGTGCAATCAGCCTGAGTGTGGGTGGCTGACGGAGACGAGGGAAGGGGTAAGCTTCCTTCAATTGCAGGTGAGAAGATTTATTCTGGCTTACCGACTGTGCACTGAACTACGGGCCAAGGAAACAAATGAAGTATCACAGACACTTCATCGAGGGAGGACCAAGTCAAAAGTATGGACTTCACCAAGCCGCCACACCAGAGAAATGACTTGTTCGGAACAATGAAACATTGTACTAGTAGAGGCTCAGGAAGAATGGCAACAATGACTCGGAGCAGGCCCTCGACTTCCGCCCTCAGAAACCTCTGTCATTTTCCCAGAGGTCTTGGTAATTCCTCAGTTAGTAGATTCATTGGCTCTGGCCAAGAGGCCATCGCAGTAGTTTGGCCAGCAGGTCAGGCAAGGTGCTTTCGGTCTCGCATCTTGCATATTCCTAGCTTAACTGGATCAGGTGGCGGAGTGTTTGGTGGGACGAGCAATTCAGGGACAACTTCATACTTGGATCAGGAGACAACGCCTCCAAGTCGCAGATCAGTGTTGAGCCGGTCGGTGACTTCAGGTCACGGTCACCGACCGTAAATCGTGGGAAAGTCATGGAGAGTTGTCGACTGTCAAATGTTCATGACCTTCTGCAGTGCCCGGAGTCCTCGAATCTATCTGCTTCAAAATTACGACTACTCCTGTATCTAGCACCATCTATACTACTTCTTATGATTCTATGGGGCTATCTGAGTGCCCTCGCATGTTTGACCTCTGTGAAATCTCTGTGTGGCCAACGTGCGACTTTCATTCCTGAGCAGAGGGCTACCACTTCTGCGGCCTGCTGGAGCATCTTCTTTTTCTTCGCATAAGTAGCAGTCCCTTGTGAATCACCCCACCAACCTTTCCCCCACCATGGCACCAAGCTGAACTCGTGGGTGGTGGAGGAGTTATTTCCATGACCACCCAGCATACAGTGCCAAGGCCCCAGAGTCGAAGGACAGTAGCGGCAAGGCAAAAGTATGGTGTATGCTGTGTTTTGAGGCTCGAATATTGGATGAAACAGTCATGGATGATGGCATGGTTATTGCAGGAACTCGGGAGGTGGTGCACTCAAGATCAGCAATAGAGGATATGGGTGCGCAACTTGATACATCCTTGGACTCGGAATTCATTTCCTGACATTGTGAGGTCCAGTATGGGCTCAAGGACAAACTGATCGTACACACGGGTGGCTGGTTTCACGCACCTCAACACTTGTCTGTCACCTCCAAGACTGCGAACACCAGCCAAGGATTGTGAGAGATCAAGCACTGACAGAGGTCACCTTGACCAGTCCAATTCGTGTCCAGCAAGCAACTCGGACAGGTCTTGTGTTACAGTTTCGCCTCAGACCGTCCCTCGAACACCCTACGCAACGACCCCGAACACCGTTAGGAGAAGAACCCCTGAAGACGACGCCTATGAACAGGCTGAAATACGAAGATTGGTGGCTACGCACACCGCAACTAGAGCTAAGTCTCCCACGCCACACTACGAACCCGGAAGCGCTCACCGACGAGACCCGGAGTTTTGGGAATAGCGCACGTGACCTTAGCGCCCGCCCGTCACGTGACCCTGGCACGTGACCTGGCTAGAATGCACCAGAAGAGTCCAGATGAGCCTGTGCCTGGACTGGCCTAGAACGCCTCGTGTTTGTGACTCATATCGATTGTGCCTCGATTCTGATGGATTGTATGACTCGTGTTTCCTTATCTCTGACTCGTGCCATGAGTGCCTTACGCCATTGGCTGACCGTTATCTCTGACTCGTTATGACTCATTCCTAGGATCCGTGTATTAGGGTTTGAGCTGAGCTTCAAAGCTCCTCAGACGTGTATAAGTAGAGGGCTTATGGTCGCTGAAGACCTAAGCTTGACTTCTTGGACTATACCACCCATTGTACTGCCACTCCTAGGCTGTCTGCCAGTTGTGCGCTGTTTGTACCTTGCCTGGAATATCATCCCTGTTTGTCCTTAGCTGGCCTTGTGGAGTGATCCCTGGCATCCCTTCCTTTTCCGCTATCCTCTAGTCGTTTGCTGGCTGTTCGCCGCTGCGCCTCCTTTATCTACTTCATCATTGGCTGGTTGTCTATCGCCTTTGATCGTCTACTCCTAGCCCTTGTGTTTATCGCCTTTCACATCCTTTGGGCTACGCTATTACGTCTCACTTGTGAGCTAGTAGCTGAACGTGTACGTGACTTCGACATCCTCTGTGATCGTTTGGTCGCTGTTGTTGCCTAGACCCGTCGCTCTAGAAGAATGTCCGGTGGAACGTTACATCTTGCCCATATTCCTTCCATCCCTTGGCCCATCACTATCGCAGCTGAAGCATCGGGATCGAGGCCTAGTATTACTAATTCCCCCTTTCAGTTTGCGTCGTCACTATCTGCTGATCCACTGGCATATTCCCATCACATGTACCCGCCGTCCTTGCCACCATCCATCAGTGGATCAATTCCGTCAACTTGGGCCCCAAGTCCTGCTCTCTCAGATGCCACAAGTTCTTCTCGGGCGTTCAAGCGGGCTCGCCATTCTGACTCACTTCTTTCACACCAGGCTTCCTTTCCAGGATACGAACCCGGATGGTCACAAGGAGAGCAAGCCATGTTTGAGACCGCAGTTGCACGCTTAACAGCCAGTGCTGGTTTACCATTGCAATGGGTTGAAAACCCTGAATGGCTGGCACTATGCAAGCGATTCCTACCAAATGCGAAGAGTCCATCACGTAAGGTACTGACTCAGCACCTGATTCCTGCAACACTCAAGGGCTTCAAACAGACTGCACGCAAACAATGCTCAGGTTTTGAGGGAACAGTCTCGTATGACGGATGGACAGGTGGTAACCACCATCATTATGTTGCATTCATGGTAAATTGTAAGGGACAGGCAAGTCTTTTACGCTTCCCATTATGCATGGACTTTCGATTGCTCAGGACTTGGAAATTGGGGACAGAACCATGTCATCCATGTTCACGATGTGTCAGGAGAATGCAAGACGGCAGAAAATCTCTTCCCCGAGCTGGAGAAGGTCCTCAGTGATTTAGAACAAAGCTGGAACATTACGGTTGTGGCCATAACTTCAGATGCTGGAGGTGATGCACTCAAGGGACGTAAAATGGCACACAGAAAGTACCCACACATTGTCATGCCAGACTGTTTTGGCCATCAGGTACGTTAAGTAAAGCTGTGCCAGTGCTACATTCGCTGCTAATTTTATTTTCCCCTGCAGACGAACCTTATAGTGGGCGATTTTTTCCGGAGTAACGCAGAGTTTCTTCAACACACCAACAAAGCCACAGAGCTTATTGGCTGGCTTCGAGGCAAGACCTATATCCTTGCCCTACTCCGTGAAGTTCAGCAGACAAATTCTCTACATGTACTTGCTGTCATTCGTGCGGTCCTAACACATTGGACTGCCCACTATCTCGCATACCGCCACCTTCTGGAAATCTGACTATCTTTGCAGATTCTTGTCGAAAACGATGAGAAACTCGAGCGGAAGAGCCAGCAGCTGCTTCTTGGGGACACATCTACATGGGAACAGTCACGGAAGAATATTTCTGTTATAAAGAACAGTGCGTTCTGGCATGCGCTTGCGAGGTATCCTAATATTGTTATGTCTAAATATGGACTCAGAAGTGCTGACTTGTTTCTGCTTTCGCCTTGCGTAGAATCAAGAGTTTTCTTGAGCCGCTTGCTGTCGCTTCAAACATAACACAAGCTGACAACGCTCGTGTTGACATTGTTCTAACCACGTTCGGGTTTTTGTATATTCGGTATTCAAAGCTCCTTGAGGTGGAGGACATCAAAGCTTGTGATGCGATCTTGGAAAGCATTGAGCGACGGTGGTTAAAGACAGATCAAGACATTTTTGTCGCTGGAGTCCTTCTAAATCCCTTTCATAAAGCTAGGCCCTTTCGTGCGGCCCCCTTTTCAACAGTCGCTGGCTTATATAACCTCCTCCACCGTCTCTGGAGACGATTCTACTACATGGACCCACCCGCTGAACTTCTTATAGAGTATAAAGCCTACATTAGTGGAACAGGGCACTTCCAGGCTATGCATAATATCATGGACGCCATGAGAAAGTCGGCTGAGAAAGAGGTAAAGTTGAAAAAACTGTACTTTGGTACTTGGCGCATCTGACAACGCCTTTATTTATCAGGGTACAAAGCTCAATCCGCTTGAGGTCTGGGGTGCCATGTCCCACACCGATCATCCGCTGACGCCGCTGGCCCAAATGGCACGTCGTATCCTTTCCATTTGCCCCAACTCTGCTTCAGTCGAACATCTTTGGAGTGTGTTTGGCACCATTCTCACCAGGTTACGCACCCAGCTTGGTAACAAGGCCCTCTTGAATATTGCAGAACTCAAACTATATCTACAGGAGGAACATCTGCAAGCAAGGTCGGTCCAAACACGGCTCAAGAGGTCTTTTGGCACCGCACTCAAAGATGACCAAACAATGCCACCACCTTCCATCACCACTGCCGCTGCCATCGTTGATGCAGAGTCTGCTCTTACTGCAGACATACCCATGGAACAAGATGCCTCTGCACCTTGTGGAAACGATATTCTGGACTCAATTGGGCAGCAAAGCATGCGTGGAATTGCACAGGAGCTGATAGATGCCATTGAAACTGACAACAGCGCCAAGCCACCAGAACCTTCCTCTGATGTGCTCAGGCTCTCTATTCCCATCAGTAACCTGTTCGATTTCACACAGTTATATTGGGTTGAAGCTTATGAGAAGTTGGCCATGCGGGGGTTGCAGGACGAACTCGAGTTGTATGAACTTCTTGACCTTGATGCTGAAGGTGATACCGTCGAAAATGAGGCTGATGATGTACTGAACGAGTGATTCTTTTCCCAATACTTGCTGGTATCAATGTGTTGACTTGACTCTGTATTGTATATGTAGTTATGACCACTATTCTTGTAACAACAACTCGGAAATGCCTTCACAGTGACTCCAACACCAGGCGAACATGAGTCATCTTACATAAGATATGGACACACCCGGGGTACCCCTGACACCGCACAAAGTCATGGTTGTGTCTGGCTACAAAGTGTCGCTGTCAGTGACAGTTGGTGACTTTAACAACAGTTACGTGACCGGCACAACACTGTCGCAGATTGCCCCTCAGGTCAAACCGTACATGTGCTACACCCTGGACCGGATACTCCCGAGCGATGTGAACCCTATCACGTGTACATTCAGAGACAGCAATCCCATCCCACATCACATTTACATCACACCACATCAACGCAAAACACAACTGAACTGGATTGGTCATTCCGCTCCACTAGACTATTTTTCTGATGGTGAATTATTTGGACGTGGTGGGCCTCTACCAATCCCCTCGTCTCCCCACCCCATCAGGAAAAACCCAAACCCTCAATTTATGACAAAAGAGTATATTTCAGTCATTTGACGACAATTGAAGCAAAAAACCAAATTGTTTGGTTTTTTCGTTTCAAAAAAACAATGGACCTTGAATTATTGACATTTGTTTTTTGACCACCAATTTAGGACATTCCGTTTATTGGCACAAAATTGTGTACAGGTATTGACAATTGGGCGGTGACCTGTGAATATGGCACAATTAAGTACATTGCAGTCTCTTTAGAGCCTTAGTTGTGCACACATGATTGTGAAAAAAGGCTCATATTATCATTAAATTGATGAAATGCTGCAAGAGCGAGAGTGGGTTATTACAAAGAACTCGTATCTACTACCTAACCGCAAACCCGGCGATCGACTGACCGCCAGGTCATCAACAAGAAAGCAAAGGTGATTGTACATCACAAGGGCAACCCCTTTACCTTTGAAGTCATACACACTCAACGTGGTCAGCTCACCGCCGCCCTGCGGCGTATACATGAGCTGGAGCTTCCCAGGACCAGGCGCAACAAAGTCCATCGCACGATACTGGTCTCCGAACGTGTGACAGCCAATGATGATGGGCTTGACCCACCTGGGGACAGGCCGTGGGATGCGTTCGAGGATGATCAGCTTGCGGAAGACCGTGCCACCAATGATGTTGCGGATCTGTGCGCGATGCAGTGCCACGTCAGAGACAAAAATTGCGCGATGCATACCGTGCCATTGGGCGAGCGCCACATCTGTTTGAGCTTGAACTCCTTCATGCATGCTTCATCCGGGGCGATGGCCACGCACTTGATACCGACATTGTACTTGAGGATTGCCTCCGCGGATTCGATCGTCACCTGGTCATCGGTCTACATAGGCAGCAAAGAAGGCGGTGGTACGGCGGGTCGAATCGTGGTCAGGTCACCAGATGGCCATGCAGTCACGGGGATGAACGACGTGCCGTGTCACAGTGCTCGAGACCGAGATCAAAGTACTTGATGTCAAGTTGGAGATACGGGAGGATGAGCTGCCGCAATTCAAGGACACGTCAATGCTTGCAGTAAGGAAAAAAAAACGAGGACATCGAACACACTTCTTCTCGGATGTTGGCACCTTGTGGTTAAGCCAGACTGTACAAAATATACAGATTATCCATAGCCCGAAGGACAATAAGTAACGCACCAGAATTTTTGAGGGCTGCTTCCTTCGCAGCACATTTGGCTAGTGGTAGAGTAAGGACAGTGAAGGGAATATGATCAAAATAACTTACGTCTGACTGTGTCAGACTCTGGAGCCATTGTTCAGAGCAAGCACAAGACAGAAGGGTACAGTACGAGGCGGTGTTGCAAGTGGAGACGCAGAAGAGAGGAAAGATGGAGTGAGTGAAAGAAAGAAGAAAAAAAAAAGGAACAAACCGCCATACGAGCTAGAGACTTGGAATATATGGTGCGAGACTGTATTGAATTGGGGCACCAGCATGAGTTAGCACTGAACTGTAAATGTTTCAAATGTGCCCAAAGAAAACAACGCACCTGTCTCCCTCGCCGCCGTCACGCCACCATCATGGTCGTCCACCATCGCGCCATCCTCACCATCACCTCTGTTGTAACCGTCCTTGCCATTGCCACCGTCCTTGCCGTTGCTGCCATCATGGTCGGTGTAGCCTATATGCTGTGTTTCATTGCCGTCGTCGTTCTCACCTCATTGTGACTGTTGTTGTAGCGCCAGTTGTCACCTTGTCATGGTCGTGGTCATGGCGGTGGCGGTGGCGGTGGCGGTAGCAGTGGCGGTGGCGGTGGTGGTCGGGGTCAAAGTAGCCAAGGGCACATTCGCAACGATGTAGGGACTGATGGTCCTGTGAGTCCGAAGGCGGAGAGGGATTCCGCAGGGGTTAGAGTTGCGAGACAAGTCGAAACCGGGATCTGGAAGTGTGCGCGATGGTGAAGTGCCGATGCGACAGCGAATGAGCCATGGTGCCGGGAGCGAGCGAGAGACGAAGATAGAGAGTGCGAACGCAGAAACGCGATCGCGAGAACGAGTCAAAGGAGAAAGAGACGAGAGCGAGAGAAGGAGAAGTCAAGGGTCATTCGACTTGCGAGAATTCCAGGTGCCGTCGAGTGGCCTGACCTCGAGAATCACGCAGGTGAACGATAACAAAAAGGGGGAGAACAACGATGCATTTCGCATAGAACCAGCAGCCCTTTTAAGTACATGAGAACAGGAGGCCAGATGGCCTGGTGAACAAAGGCAACTTGAGGTGCGGGAACGCGCAGCCTGGGTGCGAGTGGCCTAGAGGCCATCTTGCGGGTCATCGGCGTCATTGTTGTCTGTTTGCGTGGTCGAGGAAAGGACCGAATGAGAATGAGAGATGAGGGAGGAAAGGGGGTGGATCAATCGATCGAGTGAGCGATAGGGAAGGGATGAGAATAGAGGGAATCGTTGTTGCGACGTTGTGAGAACGCGAGACCGATATGGCAAGGAATCCACGCGATGCTTGTCTGAGGTTGAAAACACCGAAAAGGGACAGTTTTGGGCCCAGCGCCCGAGGTACCCTTACAACGATCAATCTCCCGTACCGGGTAGATAGGTGAGAGTGATTGGAAAAGGAAGCTGTTGCACATATCTGCAGTGTCACGGTATGCGAAGTGGACGCTTACTTACGGTGATGACCTCGTTAGTAAGTCGTAATGTGTCATGGACTAGTAGTATCACATGCCGATGTGGCATGAGTCATTCCAAGTACAGCGGTAGTAGGGTTCGAGCTATTTACGCTAGTAATCGTACGGATTCAGGAGGAGCTTCAAAGCGCCCTCATATGTGTATAAATAGTGGCCCGATAAGACCAAGATACGCCATCTTGGTCTTCTTCAATCACCACTCTCTCTCTCTTCTCTTCCACGCGTGTTTCGCTTGTCCCTTTGAGCAAGTCGTCTTCTTCGATAAGCCTAGTGACTCAAAGTCGTCCTAGTGCCGAGATTACCTGTGTCACGTGCCTCAACAGACGCCATATACACGTACCCAAGTCACGTGACTTGTACTCGAGATATTTGCTAAGTCGTGAACGCCCTTTCGCTGTCCAAGTCGGACTAACGCCAGTGGTGGCGTTACATGCGGAATATAAAGCCATGGGATTGTCATTGGGATTCCAGATCCAACGGCACAGGGCTGAGTTGCCACATGGCTGCAGCCTGAGAGCAGGAAAGGGCCTCGAGTTTACTCACCAACAAGACCAGTTACATACTATCATTGGCTCACTTCCAGGGTATACCCTGGGTCGTTGAATTCACCTAAATTGTGCACAAGTGTGCGCCAATTCAAACAGTTGACACCAATTCAAATACCCAACCTAACAAATGAGACCAATTGATGAAAATGAGCTAAAATATGTGTTTTCGGTACAACGGACTGAAATGAGCCCAATTGAGAGTTGGGGTTTTTCCTGATGCCGTTCATGCTAAACTACTTGTTGAGCGGACGGGGCTCTTGGTCCCGTTGTACATGATCGACCCAGCCCATGGCTCAGCGCTCAGCACGTGATGGTGCGTCTTGCGCTTGCAGAGCTGCACGCGTCACCACGTCACCAGTCGGGTTTGGGCCACACTTGCCGCACTCTCCCAGGCCTTCCTCCAGCCTTTCTCCAGTGCCTGAGCAAACCGGCGCGGATAGCCATGGCGTTCCCAGATTTGATTTTTTTATTGAATGGTGTTCCCAGATTCTTAACCGGAAACCTCAGGCTCTGATCAATCCCTTCTGTACCAACTATCGGTTTTGCGGTTGCCTGACGCAACCTGCACTGTGGATCACCCAAGGTGTTACCCACCCACGGCACTCAGGTTGGCTGTATGCTATTCCCATGGGTTGCACAATCTGATCATCAGCCATAACTTCTCCCCAAAGACACAGCTCGCGGATCCATCGTGTGGTGTCTAAACTGGGGCTAGTGTCCATTTAGGTCCAGATCACTGGTCGCTGGACATGGCGGCGTTCCAGATGGGGCATGGACGTCACTATAAGATTCACGAGACTATCGCGGAAACAACGGAGCACTGGGCCTAAGGCTGCGTCGGATGTGGCAAATTTGGCTGGCCGCAAGGGTGTTACTGCCACTGAGAGGCGCAGAAGTGCTGACAAATTTCTGCGACAGTCGGAGGTGCCTTAACATACCGAACCCAAATCTCCCTCATCTCCCTCAGAATATTCTTAAGCATGCCACGATCATAGACTCCGGAATATCAGGAGCCAAGGTGTTAGTTCGGCGGTACATGATCCCCTTGTTCTCTCGCATAGCAACCACAGATCACTTCTGCAGCTGGAGTGGTCGACTTATTACTCCATAACTGTGTCCCGGAAACGGCTGGCCTTCCGCGGGACTGATAACTGCAGTACTAGTAATCAACGTAGCTGTCAGAGGTGATTTGATGGTTCTTGGGTTCTGCTTGACGGTCGTCGTACCCCAAGAATACTCATGAGTCACATGTCACAGCTGCCAGTCGAAAGTTCCTCAAGTTGACACCGGTACGTTGCTATGTTTGAGGTGGCGCAAATGATAAAGACTCGGCTCGCGACTCCCACATGGCCTACGCTATGATACTCACCATGTTCTGCTCGAGGCGTGCAAGACGGTGGCCGTTGGTATGTGTCATTACTAGGTCTTCCGCGTCAGAGAACTACAGTATGTATGACGGGTGCCGTGGGTATTCCAGGTGGGGTGATTTCTGCAGACGAGGTTAGACAACCGAGTAACAACGGGCATCACGGGCAGCAAAGCGTGCCAGTCACCTCCTCTTTATTACGGTCTTCTGCCGGCGGCTGTGACCAGGGCTCCATTGTACTGTATGCGTAAATCATATGTCGCCGTGAAGAAGCAAGCGAGAAGTGAAACGTTGTCAGACTCAAGCAAACAACGATACCCATTTTAAGTGATCGTTGGCGCTTCTGCTTATGTTCTCAGTTGCTTTAACTTACCTGCACCTGGAAATACACATCTTTCCCTTCTTTAACTGGTGCAGCAACAACAGAGGAGAAATTGTGCTTCATACTCGATTCATGCGCAAGTGTCGATATGGGCACGACACGCATGTTGGTTCCTGCGCTCCCATACATTCGCGAGCTACCCGTAAACCTTGTCGTCAACCTTGTGAGGGATTTGCTGATCTTCCTGGGGTATTCAGTTAAACCGTGTACCTCATCTCTTCGAGAGGAAAGCCGGTGGTGTGATCATCCTGATGACTAGTTTGATGGCTACCACAACCGATAAGCAAGACGCTCCGAGTACCAAGTGGTGTGACCAGCTCCAGAGTGACCCTTGTGCTACTTTGGGTATCCACTGCTTACACAGGTAAGCATATCGGGATTACGCTGACAGTGAGCCTCTTCAAAACAAATTTTTATGACACAACCCTCGGACGTGTTGCTTTGTTCTCTTCCCAGCAGCGGCTAAAGAAGTGGCAACGAATGACACATACTCACATTAGGAAGGGACGATGCTTCCATGGGGGGAACCGCTACAAAGTGAAACCGCTGTTCGTGTCTTCACGTCGAAGGCAGAGGGGGCAGTGTACCGGGGCAGGGCACTGGCACGGCACTAATCGTGATGTTATAAGTCTCTAGTATGCCAGTAAGATATCATCTGCAGCAACTCGCTCAGCACCCCACCGAACCACTAGTGTCTCATTATTTTCTCAGACGGATGAGAAATGCCGGCAATGATACAACCATTTGAAGGCGGCACATACGCACCGACCACCGATCAAGTGAGTATTGTCGTGGTCTTCGCAGTTGTACCCCTCTGAGACCCTAGTGAACTAAACCTTGCAATAGCTACAGTTAGACGTATCCAATCAATACACCTCAGCAGTGAATATTGATGCACCCAGTGGCGCCAAGAGAACTTTATGGCAGAGCTCGCTGTTGTATCATGCGGCTGTGGACATCCCAAATATATGTTTCTCAACGTCAATTCTTCATGGGGTATGTCAGAGTCAGAGAGCATTCCTTGATTCGTAATAGAATGGCTGACATGGTTCACAGATTTCAGTAGCAGATGCACCTCTGCTACCATCCATCTCCCAAATGAAAGGGCCCTCCCTCCACAGTTATTTTCCTGTACCATATGTGCGACCCCAAGCGCCTCATGATTACGCTACAAAAGGGGGAGACCGATCGACTGACATGGGTACTGTTCACACTGTGGAGGGCAACGAGTTCCCATCCTGTGAGTAATTTGCAGCATTATTTGCTTGCCTGAAGCGAGCAAGAATCCTTGCCTGACGGGATTCGGTACACTTATTTCAGCTCCACCTTTTGAGAATGGCCAGAAGACGACAAACTTAAGCGAAAGACTTACCGGGGACGCAGACACCAACACCCAAGGGAACGAGCGGCGATCATGGAACCAGCCACCAGGGCTATTCGTCGCTGCGGGGAAACCTGTTCAGGCCGCTGACTCGGCGCCATACAAACAGGTTACCGTCCCAAGAGGTCGGGATCCGAGAGTAGAGAAAACTGCAAAGAAGTTATACAAATGCCACCCCTGCGACACAGAATTTTCCCAGTCGCAAGGACTATCTCGCCACAATAGTGATAAGCACGAGCCTCGGAATCCATGTCGATTTTGTGATAGCTTCACGTGGCCTCGAGGAAGACTTTACTCGTACACAAAGCACCTCCAAAATAAACATCCTGGTGTTGCAACCCAGCATGCACAAGTCACGGCTATGCATAAACGCAAGAAACGCCATCGCCCCTAGGATCTCGTCGCCCAAGAACTAGCCATAAATGGCCCGGGGATCCAACTGGACTTGCAGCGTAGTAGGGTAGCATCACTTTTTGGGGTTGTGCACTGCCGTGCCGGCGTCAAGGTAGTCAGCGTAACCATGAAAACAGATATGCAGCACAAGCATCTCATGTATCTCCCAATACATTCGACAGTCGTTTTTTTTTGTTTTTTGTTTTTTTTTGTCGAACACACCACTCAAATTAGTGTAGCCGAGCATTTTTAAATTTTCACTGAGTTGTTCAGTATTTGATACAAGGAGAAAGAAGAGGGAAAACTGCGAAATAGGACAATAACTTTTCCCATTCGGATACTCATACCCCCTGTTCTATTACTACTCTTGCCCGACGGTAGCTTGTTTGTTTGCTTGTGTGCAGAACGGCGTCTTGTCCGTCGTCATTCTGTGCTTCACTGTGACAACGGTATCTATTTTATTTACTAGCATCGAGGGTGACACGCGTTACTCTACATCTAAAAAGAGCACCTCGGCAGTCCGGAAATGAGGAGAGGTCTAAAACCTCGATAAGGTAGCTAGGGTCTTGGCTAGGGTACTATGCCGGCGATCTGTATGGTACCAATGACGCTCAGGCTGTACATTGGCACGTTACTGCACGTAAGGAACAAACAGGACAGGTGAATCCTGCGGACGGTCACGGTGCGGCGGCGTTATTAAACCGTTGTCTTGAACAACGCACTCACTCGTTCTTGGTCTTGGACCGGGTTCACCCGAATGTTTATAGCAACTTGAGGCATCCCCCGCGTACACACGTCGGATAGGTAACTGTGGCATAGTTCAGTATAGGTTTGAGCTATTGAGCATCATGATTGTGTCGTCGTATTGCAGCGGCTGCCACTGCTGTTTGGACTGACTTTGACGGAGTTGTGCTGTGTTTGGTCACCCCGGTCGCTGGATTGCGATTGCGACAAATGAGGGCAAACAAGGGTATAGCAAGACTGCAGCAAGCCGCAACTCGCAAGCATGCGTGGTGCCCAGCATTCAAAGCCCCCACTTCGACTCTTTCCTCTTCCTTCTAATCCTTCATGGCGCCACTCTCTATTATCCATGAATCTTGGACCTCGCCTCGGTTTTGTCCAATCCTAATACCTTGCCGTCATCTTCGGACTCTTCCCATCTTATATGGGCCAGTGCATCGAAAGGCTATCGATTAACCTTTTCAGCAAACGTTTTCTATCTCACCATGACGTGATGCGATGGCTTGATGCCAGTGAATCAACCCCATTTTGGACCTCTTCGCTCGTTTCTATTCTCCTGTCGCACTTGAGGTCAAACCCAAACAGGTGAGAACATTTTAGCTATGATAGACGATTGTTGTAAGTCGAGCGTCCATCCATATTTGATTTAGTCATGGCGACGAGTGACCCTGTGAGTATGACCCCCTCTTAGCACCTACATCATCTTACGACCACAACAATGTCAGCAGCCTCGGCAATGCCTACTGTATAACGGTGGTCTCCCATATGGACATCTCCCAGTGATGGTTATCTGCCAGTCCTTAATGACAGGGCCCTCCATAAGTCAATATTGTGCACGCCCAGGGTTCGGGTAACATTGGCGAGCTCTTTACGAGCTTGTGGAGGATTTCCCATACTCTTCGCCACCTTTCATTCCACGGGCTGTGATGTGCGTGGTTTCAACGTGTTCGAAGTCTTATTTTTAACTCCCGAACGAAAACTTTAACCATTGGCACGAATCGCACAATCCGGACACCTTACTTCCGGAGATATTATGAGAGAATATGAGAGAAAGTCTGAGAAACGGTCCGTATCTCTGTGCCATATGATGCACTACTGTATTGGTACACTTCTACGTCGAGTCGCCCTCGTCAGCCCGTCGGCGCAAGCAGCTCACCATCATCGGATTCGGCGTGCTTTCTGTGGAAGGTGTATCAGTTGAGGGTGATCGATATCGGTGATCAATTTTGCTTGAGTATCGAGTGTGGGAAATAGTACCAAAACGGCTCGAGATCACGGGATCGAGTCCTCGGCTCGGTCCAATCCATGGCTACCGACTCGGATGCGCTCAGCGTGCGTTGACCCGTTGACACTGTCCAACCATCCCCGTGCCTTCAACTCTTTCAGTGTGTCCCTGTGTAGGTGATCCTCTTCTGCTCTCCAAACCTGTACAGAGTCATTGCCGTCCTGTCATGATGGTCTTCCATTCCTACATATCATTTCTACCCTTTGCCCAATATTCGTCTACGGGAATTATCGTAAGCACCACATCAAATCGAAATATGGACTCACACCAGTGAGTTGTTTTGGCACCCTTAGCTTTTGCCCCAAAGAATCACTGGCACCGCCGCACAGAGACACACCAGGTGGTATATTTACGTAGCGGCCTGGGTGCCCCTGTGCGAAAAAAGGAAGTTATGACAATAGGGCACCGCGAGGCAATGATCCGGTTTACATCACCAAAAGTCAAAGACTCGAGGCTTCGGGATTTGACTTTCCCCTGAGGCCTTCTTCTGACTTCCTTTTGTTTTGAATCAACCTCCCTCCGACCTCGCAAGTCCATAAGCATGGTAAGTGCCACTGGCGCAGGTGCCAAGTTCTCGTCCCCGCCTATCCCTCAATGTCAACTTGGCGCCAGCATATTTACGCTCACAGTATCAAGTCGAAAGAATTAGGGTGGTTCAATCACGTCAGGGTCACTGCAGAAACTCCCGCGTTTTCTATGAAATAAGTTGGCTATCGCGTAAGATGGCGGCGGATCCTTTCTGATCAGCGTTGTACTGTACTGGCACAAGGATAGGGTCGTCTCGGTTCTTGGGGTCTAATTACGCATCTTTCCATGTCCTTATGGAAGCGTCCGGAGTTCTCTCGATGCCAAACACGCTAGCTTCCTACGGCCGGGGACCGTAAACCATGGGACAGTAGATGGCACCATCCAATTGTTTGCGACGACACTCCTATGCCACCCCTAAGTTACCAGCTTCTCGTCCTCCCTACGGCATGGGGGATTCAGGCGTGTGGCAGGGCCCTTTTTGTAAATAAGCTTTTTGTTCCTTGAACATGCGCACCATGCAGCGCCGATAATGCGGATGGTCGGCAGAGAGCCTGGTTGTGCCAGTCCTTGACTCGGACACAAACATGGGGATGAACCTGCCAATCCGACCTGGGTGAAGTCCGTCGAAGGCGATCAAGTTGGACGTCAAAAGACTCCGTTCCTGCTGGGGTCCGACCGCGCACTTACCTTTTTGGCGATATTATAATTGTCGCTGCCGTTCACCCTGCGGGGGTAAGTCAGTCAACTGGATTTGAACGATCTGATCAACTGAGTAGCCTACTGGGATGGCACAGTCTGTTATTCCTTGATAAAAACATTGACAGAACCTCGACCTAACCGGCGGTTTCTTACCACAAGATCCATCTTGGTGTGCATCGAGATTACTTCTCGGAGGTCACCGTTACCTATTACACCTCCCTCATCAAAGCTGGCATTACCGATCTGTAGGCTACTATCTGTGGGCTAAGCGAGGTACAGATATACCCTCTGTGAATCAAACTGCTTCATCCGGTGGGATATCACGGCGCAGATGGCCGTTCAATTGCCAGTGCCATCCAGCTGCGCACACATGGCTTCCTCATGTTCGGTGTTATTGTTATTCAACTTCTATGAATGTAGGTACCTGGCGCCGACCAGATCCGTATTCGTCGTCCATTGGGAGCAAGCCTGAGGATCGCTGACTCCTCAGGAGCACTTTGGGAGCACCTCAAACTCCTTCACAATTCGAAGAGATATAAACTACATAGCTAGCTTTTCCAAGCTCCCCACCCTCGCAGAATCCCATTGACATACAGTGGATGTACGATGAGAAAACTTGGACCCAGACCGTGTTGCCGCAGTGGCATGCCAATCCCCATCTCTCACGAGTGTCAAGGCCAAGAATGTTGCATATACCATGACTCGGACTCCGACCCCGTGGTTCCAACAGCTTCCACTTATAACGGTCACCCCACCTCATTTGTTCCCGGTAATCCCCCACCCCCCATACCACAATCTTCCAGACTCCACCAGGTCAGGACTTATCATGCCTTCCACAGTCAGGTACTAAATGCCATTGTATACAGGGTATTTCATCGCACTTTCCAAACAACGATGACGGGTTCTTCCCTGCGAGGTATCATCAGGACGTGCCCGTAACCTCACACCCGATTGCCCTTGAGACGCCCTTGCCCGCTGGAGCACCCATTGCACCAGGAGTAGCTCGAAGCTCCACCTTTTACGAAAGGGTACTAGTATCGGACAGCCCAAAGGCTGTCACTAATGAGCCCACGGTCAATCCAGTCTCTGACGTGCCAGTGGGCGAAGGCCGGTTCCCTCCTTCCGGGTGGACGTGCGTCCCTCTAATCACCGCTCGATCACTGGACGTTGACCGATGCTCTAGCAGTTCCAACATGGCGCTCTGGCTATATGATCCTCAGAATACCATGTCCGATGTCTTGTACAGGTCGTACGACGCCCAGTCTCCCAATCCTCAGCTACACTCGACTTGGAGCCCAGACCACCCTCCCACGTCGCTCCTCTCTGACCTTCTTACTTGCGATAGTTTGCAAGAGCCTGAGGCGGAATCCACAGAGCTATCCCCAGCGACTCGGTTCTCTATTGAAGTGTCTCCAGTGCCACCAGCCGTAGCCGGGAAGGAAAAGCACTGCCCTCTCTGTGGTATCAATTTCACGCAGTTACAGGTCCTTAATCGACACATGAAGGACAAGCACGAAGATAAGAGATCATGTCCCCACTGTTCAAGCTTCAAGTGGTCTCGAGGGCGTCCTTACTTGTACAGCAGACATTTGCAGGCAAAACACTCGGGACTCGCATCTTCTGAAAACCTACCTGTAGGGACTCGCAAGGCTCAGGGTTTGCGTGCTCGGGCTCGCCAATGCCAAGTCCCCAATAAAGAAAATCAAGTGACTTTCAGAGGTCTCGTCTCTAATTCATGCTGGCTTCCATTGCTGTTGACGTGACCATTTTCAGAACCATTTATTCCTTACTTGGGCAATTGCTGCGCTCATAAATAAGCACCCGCGATTCCGTCACGTACGGCAGCCGTTTGTGTACTACTGCACCACGATCATGGCCGTCGGCTGGAGCTCACATCATGGCTTTCATCCCTTTGGACGATCTTGATGACTTCACGCTCCTTCCCGACAATACTGATGCCCCTTCCTCCTCATATTCATTTACAACGCACACACCCCTTCCCTTTCAGACTCTCCAACACATTACTACTAACAGTGTCTGGCTAGCGCCAATCCCACGTGCACACGCCTCCTTCTATTCAGTCCATTTTAGGTTTTATTTTTCTCTTGTGAGGTCACACCGAAAACATCGACGCTCATTTATCAAGGCTTCTCTTCTCACTGGCATGGGTAGTGGGACTTCGGTTAATAACATCTTAAATTGTATCACGTAACTCCACTATTGACCTATCCAATGGCTTTCAGGAAACTCACCGCAATACTTGCTTGAATACGTGTTCTCACCAATTAGAAAACAGTTCGCCCGTGTCAGCGTCTTCTTGTGGCCAAAGGGGCCGGAGCACTGCACATTTACCAGTCGATGTAGGTCACTCTTTCACCTAGTTCATTCTTCTCCTATTCGCATCTCTTGCTTACTTGTACCGTAAACTGTTTCGCTTATTATACAAATAAATGGAATAGAAATAAGGATTGGTTATTCATAGCGCGCTTACAGCATGGACCGCCGGGTGTATCGCCGCTCTTCCCCCCAACGACGCGAGCTAGAACTCCTAGGAGGAATAGGGTATCCGCTGGCATGCTTCTTGTAGAACTGATTCGAACCTATACTGTAATAAGGTAGGAAGACCCACTCATTCGAGGGTACTCAGCGCATCAGTCAAATTCAGGTGCCATAAGTGAGACTCCTTGGAGATACGGGCTTTCAGTCCCTTTTCAGTCACAGAAACTAACTACATGAGTGCGAAACCGAACATGATGGATACCGCAGCGCTGGGATATGTTGCCCAAACGTGCCGCCACAGTAGGTGTTGAGACCCCGATCGAGTACGAGTCGTAAGGGGGGCAGACCCGAAATGAAAATCAAGCAAAGTATCTCGATCCGGGCGGCTAAAGGGGGCTGCATAGGCTCAGGTTACAACCTTCTAACCTTTAGCGCGCATCGTTTTGAGAGTACACGTTCCATAAGCCGTTGTTGTCGGTCCGGCGCTAGAAAAGGGGCATCTGCTGCTCCTCAAAGTGTCCACTGCCATGATTTGGAGACATGAATTACAGTGTACAGTTGAACCCATACCCCCTCCGTGGACGATCTGCGCTATGGGTTATGGGGGGTGATAAGTTTTGAGAGATGAGTTATCGCTATAAGAGGGTTCGCCCAGATCGTCCGTCCGCAGATCGCCCAATTATTGGTGAGTTGAATTTCCTCGGGCCGGCAACAGACAGCACTTCGGAAAAGACCGTGATTGTAATTAAGAGGATCTCGACTTTGAGATCTGAGATCTGAGCGTTGAACTGCCGCTACTGTATTACGTGAACGCGTGAACTCCCACGGTAGCATCCATTCCGTTACCCTTCATTTTTCCCCTTCATTCCTCCCCCCAGACCTCCCCGCTACCTCATCCACAACCATGGCCACCCTCTAGCATCGTGTTATCACTCGTCTCATTTTCTTTTGACCCCAGATTATTGTTCAGCTCAGCTCCCCGTTCGCTAGTCCCCTCCTGTGGTCTTCAGTCAGCCGTCCACTCAACCTTCCAGCCGAACACGACATCAGCCTCGGTATAGATGATCTGCACTGCGACTTCCTGCAGCGGCAGTAACTCGTGCTCTCCGCGCTGCTTGTGTTTCTCAAATAGCCCGGTGTTATTGCACCTTTTCCTCGAAGACGAAAGTTTCGGGTTTGTGGATGCACTCATAGTCACACACTGCCTTGTATAATGTGCGTTGTGTTTGTGTTCGGCCTTTGTGACACATTCTAGCCCGAATTTGATACCCGCTCACTCCCTGCTAGATCAAGTTCCGGAATACGCCCCATATTTTCCGCCTCACTGGCGCCACGATAGTAATGCGCGTCCTGTGCCAGTGAGAGAAGAAGGGATCCCAATTAGTCTGACCGGGTTCGGGTTCAGGTCCATTACATGTTACTTTGCCGAGCCTGCGTTATATTTGTCTTTTGTCTCCCTGCCCGAATCAACCGAGTGGGAATGGTTGCTCATGACACTTCAAGCTTCGAGCTTCATGATTTTCCGCTTCAAGAGTGCCGGTATTGATCGGTATGTGTCGTATTGTTCCAAATCCCGTGTCCATCCCCACTATCTCTGTCATGGCTATCGTCGCGCTCGTGCACTTTTACCAATCGCCGTCTTATATCATCGCTTGCTCCATCTCCGCGTGCCGAGCTCTCCATCAGCGCCGGTTATTGTCCCTCTCCTCTGTAAGTCCCCATATGGCCAGGCCTACCGCCGTTCGTTTCCTACATGTGATTCATCAACGATGTCTTGCCGTACAGCGACCACGAGGACCGTTCTTCACTCTAACGTAGTTGTTCGCCTGTGCAAGACGAATGCGTGCATCCCCCCTGCAACACACCCGCGGCGACCCGCCCAACTAGGCCACTGAACATGGTAACAGGACGTTATCCTCCATCACGAAAGCCTCGCGCTTAGAGGGACAGATCAACAATCGGGCGACAAACTTGACTCTATAGGTGCCAATTACTGCGCGGCATGGAGTCGTGCCATTCATATCAATAGTGCACATGATGAGATATCAGCCCGCCCTCTACCTCGTGCAAACCTACCTCGTGAACCAGGCCGCTCCTTCCTCACATAGAATGTGCACTGTGCCAATAATATAAACGTCCAGATATTTATTCTGCGACCGCAAAGTCCTCAGATCCGACAACTTACTCTCCCATTTCGCCTTGACGCTCTAGAACACCACATGTCGGCTCTCCAAGATCCCTCTAGGCTTCATAAATGTGACGATGAAGCCTTTCAAACCAATGGACAAGTGGGTCTCGTGTTGATAAGTGGCGCACGTCTCAGATTTGGTAACTGACAATACTGGACATCAGGATGACTTGCACACATCAACACGGTCTTCACTTCTAGATAACGAACCCATCTCCGAAGGAGAGTGGCACTTGTTGGAGGGCGATACCTGCGCCCCCAGATTGTCACAATTCGAACCTCCGTTTAATGGCGGTGACGTTTCGTTAAACACGGGAGCCCCAGACTCCCTTCCGAGGTCGTTCTTTGCGACTCATCAGGTAAGACGCCCTATGCGTCGCGACGTTCGGCTCGTTAACACCGTCTACGTAGTATGCGCCTTGGTGGAACTCACCGCTATCGCCCTTTCCAGAACTGGACAACCAACTCGGAACCGTCTCCTTGCAATCACCGCCCCGTAGTCCTAGTGCCGACCCCACACCCAGGATTGACACTTTCACGGACCTTCTCTTCAAGACCCCCCCAACCCCGTACCAACCCCCCATGTCTTATGGTCCGACGGCGGAGCAAGAGTACCAGGTCCCCAGATGTGCTCAGGATTACGAAGCAGTTCACGTCATTATAGCGGCCATCGAGGAGCCGATATTGGACACCCGCACCGCGACCTTCCCCATTGGCGAGATGTTGGTTGACCCAGCAACAGCCCGCGAGACCCTTGACGAATACATTGTTTCTGGAAATGGCATCACGAGCTCGTCGGCGCATTATTATAGCTCGACTTCTGTCTGTCTAAATGAAAATGCATCACCACTCGGCTTCACATCGGCGGGTCGGGCAGGCCGTCATCCCATGGCATCGTCAATCCGGGTCGCGCGGGCGGGTCGAAATCGCACTAGGTTCTCGTGCCACGTTTGCAACGTCGGCTTCGTTCAGAGGCAAGGTCTCAACCGGCACAATAGGGATAAACACCAGCCACGGAATATCTGCCCTCACTGTAGAGTGTTCAAATGGTCCCCAGCACGACATTATTTACTCACAAAGCATTTCGAGAGAGATCACCCTGGAGTTCCACTCTAAGCAGAGTCTCGCAATGATTTAACGACGAATGGTCCGGTGAGAAATTTTCGAACTTCAGCTATAAGCCATATTCTCACACCGTATAGGTGATCTTCGAGGCGTGTCTGGAATATCGCATCCTCTACCCGGTAACAAGGGTCTCTTTCAATAATTACTATCTACATAAGACCTGGCTCAACCAGGCTTGGTACTTGTTACAATGTTATTATCTATGCATTTCCGTGTACTAGTAGTTTCTCTGGTTCAGCATCACCTTTTTGTCGGTCTTCAAGTCAAAAGGACAAAAGATACTACCAGGAGGTTCGACCGATCACCGCGCGACATTTCAGGAATAAGGTATCTGTGTTCCCACGTTCACAGGTCACGCCGAGTTTCGGGTTGACAGTTTACAATGCCACGAGGCGAGCATGAGGCAGAATTTCCGCACAAGCACCCACAAGTCAGATGGGGTATTACAGTAACCGGCATACCCGATGTCAATAGAAAGCGGTGTCGGGGTGGGCTCATCCTTCCGCTTGATCTGCCATGCAATACAGTAGTACAGTGGTAGAGGTCGTTTTAGGTGGTGCCACGCCATTTTACGGGATCTTTGCGAGTCGCTGGTTTCAGTTGCTTCTTGAGGACGGGTTTCGTGTGGCACCGGCGAGGAAGCGGAGAGGGCCCGCGGCACGAAACGCTGACGGCGCCGAGAGACATTCGGCTATAGTGTTATTTAGACTAGCGGTTCGGGGAGACTGCGACAAGCGTTGTGGGTAATTAAGAAGTGACTATAGAGGGTATGCTAGCGCAGAAAGAGTGGGTGAAAGCGCGAAGCGCTCCTCGATCGAAGATGAGGGTCTTTGCTGCCGAGCCAAGGTCGCGATGGGTGGGTCCCGGAGAGATCGAAGTACTATGGTTCCCGTACCAATGCAAATTTCCCTGCTCAATGCAAATTTTTACACGAGTAACACGACACTTGATCACCACTTCCTGATATCCTTTCCACTCAAAAAATTACTGTATGTATACTAGGGTATGTAATTATAGGATCATACAAAAAAAAATGAGGATCAATGGGAATACACGTCCGTGGTGAGGTCAAAACATCGCACTACAAATATTTGCATTGGTACGGGAAAACTTGGAGGTCTGCTGCACCTCCATTCAATTCAGAAACAAAAATAAATAAAATCGTCATTTCATTGGAAATATACTGGTCTACAACTATGTAAAATTTGATGTACTTGGGATGTGTTGTTGAGACTAGAGAAAATGTTTATTGTAAAATTTGCATTGGTACGGGAACTACAGTACTATGCTTACCACACCTCTGCAAACGTACCCACATCTGCAAATTCCGAAAGATCGTAATGGATCAGTACTTTCCTGACACCCTTTCTTCCCAAAACAAAAACACTATATTTTCTAGCATGTGTAGATGTGAGATCATACAATATAATGAGGATCAGAGCAAAATTATGGTCGTGAAAAATCGACAAAGGCGATGGGGTGGTCCAGAAAGTGTGCCTACCGCCCCAGATCTGAGCGATCCCAACATTTCTACTAGACCTCACTTTACTGTGATGTTACCATCCATTACTGCAGTGACTCTACATATTTTGGGGTCGATAGACAAAAGCGATCAAGTTGGAGACAAAGGATTCTCCAAGGACCATGGAGAGGTGACAAAACGTGATCCAATTCGGCAAACTCCTTTTCGGACAGCAAAATGTCTGACACATGTTGCCACATTTTGCCACATTTGCCGAAACGCCGCCCATTCATCCATCTGCCAAAATGGCCAAAACCGACGCTGCCGTCGTGACAGTGCGTGACCAAAAATTGCAGAGGTGGGTCCCATCACTCCACGTTGAACGGGTTAAGGAACAAATGAATAAAAATTAGAATCAGGTGTGAGATACATGCATCTGTTGATATGTAAAAAATGAAGTAGCTACGATATGTTGTTGAAGCTACAAAAATATATTACCGTTTTTTTGCAGAGGTGTGGTAAGCATAGTATCGTTGATCTTACGAAAGGGCGTGGTGGGCGGCAAAAGAAAAGATTCCGGTTTTCTAGACCGGTCGGAAAAGTGGGCGGAGGTGACGGCAGGCAAAGGAAAGAATGAGTTACAGTAGTTACGTGCCGCTATGTCCGCTCACTCAATTGCAAAGAACATGCTCGAGCCTCGAAGGCACTGCTCGTGCCTCGCTCTGCCTCAGACCGGCCAAATCCGGCCCTTCATTGCAAACTCGTGGGCGAACTCTGATTGTCGTGCTTGTGAATGGCTCCTTTTGTTGCTGTAGGACACAAATGGCGTGATGCACACACGCTAGCCTCAGGTCTCGGGCCTCGAAGTACTTCCCAGTTGCCCCATTCAGGTCTCCCGATCAATGCAGCTACAGTATCTCCTGGCGTCAGGTATTTCTAAGCGCGGATCGGTGCCAGGCACGCAATTGAGGCCAGGTATTATTGACCCATTTCTCTTGAACATGGGTGAAGATTCTAATACTGTAATAGTACGTCGCTTGCGACAAACCTCGACTTCATTCCGCGGCTCAGCCGCTGGCTACTCGCCGATTTTACGATTAGTCCTGTAACGCCACTATTGACCTATTAAATGACTTGCAGGAAACTTCACTGCAATACGACTCGGGACTTGTTCGCATCAATCAGAAAACGTTCCGCCTGACGCTCCAATCTTGTCAGCGACGAAGTGGCCCAGGGCGCACGGCGGCCGGCCCAGTTATGTAATGTCATGTTTCCCTATACAGCCTCTGGTGGCTCTCTTTTCGCACTTGGGTTCACAAATTCTTCGTCTCCTGTTCGCGTATTCTGCCTACTGTAGCTTGCTTCATAAATCTATTTTGGGAAAGGCCATCCACGTTCGGTTCCGGTGAGACACGCTTGGTAAAGTGGACTTACGGCACTGCCAGTGCATCGCGCCAGACGCAAGCGAGAACCCCCACTAGAGGCCCAGAGGGTGACTAGGGTGATCACTGGCATGCTCCGATGTGACTGACTCGAGTTCAAGTCCGCATAGATCAACGAAACGGGTAGTATTCGAGAAAGGTAAGCTCACGCACTACAATACGGCCATCACAGGCCCTCTCTGGCAGAACAGACGTCGAGTCTATACAGTATGTAAGGTAGGAAGACCCAATCGATTCGTGAGCGCTCGGTGCAACAGTCAAATTCAGGCCCTTTTCGGGATCATGAGGTTCGGAGCTGACCACATGGGTATCGACCCGAACATGGAAATCGCAAATACTAGGTTAGTGCGGCGTATCGATGATATTGACTGAAGCGAGGCGTGGCGCCTGCATTGTTGTTCGGGTCCAGAGTACCGAGTAAATGTCCCCTAAGCATGTCGCAGCCTGTGCTTAGTGAATACTACAAATGGTAGGGGGAGGGAGGCGAAGGAGACATGATAAAAAAAAAAACACCTTCCCAGCCAAAGCAGGCAAAAAGGGTAAGGAGATTAGTGGTAGATGTGGTTACGCGCACAATTTCGAGAGTAAGTTACAGTACGTTCCATAAGCCGTTGTTGTCGATCACTGTAAGAGTCCATTTCCAGAATAAGAATCCATCTGTCACCCGGAGATTGTAGGTCCTGTATGACAGGAATGTTCCCCAGGCAGTGGTCAGTGGACGGTGCCCCAATTCTGCGGGGTTTAAATTTTGGACAGGGTGTTGCGGAGCTCCACCACTGCAACGCAGTAGTGGCACGTCGCGGCGCGAACCACCTTTGTTTTTTTTCTTGATTCTGTGCGCTCTCCACCTTTCCCTTCACAATTCGACCAATTCCGTCTCCTATTCATCATTTCTAACCAGGACTCACTACTCAATTCGTAAGAATATTATTTCGCGTCGTGAAACGTCTTTTTTTTTGCAACCTTCTTTGGAGCAGCGTTGTGTGCTATAGCCTGTAGCATTAGCATGCGCAGAAGGCCCTCCTTATGTTTATCCATCAAGACAGGATCCATAACGCGGTGAAGCCAGAAGCATTGAATGGTCTATATCATCTTTGCCCGATGGGGAGTCGCTTACCGTCACATCTTAGCCTCAATCATGACGATGGGATCCCATATCGCAGATGAACTTGCCATGATACTAGTACGTGCTTATTACTAGTGCATGCACCGATGTTGTGACGCATTCTATATAGCACCGAGCTCCCGATCCCATCGCAAGATCACGCTCTGGGATATCCCCTCCCCCGTGGCCATTCTTCGCTTCCATTTTCCTCAGCTGTCATACGCCCCGTTACAACTCATTGTCCCCTTCTTTCCCCTCGTCCTTTTTGTGTGCACAGGTGGTTACCTTCCAAACTATCGCCGCAACTATTATGTCCTGCAATACGACAGTCACATCGTTTACCCACCCACGACCTTACCTGACCCTTTTCGCACCATGGAACGGCGTTACGGTGCCTGCAGGTGCGGCACACCATATGGTTGTGGTCTCCCACTTGGACCTTATGATCAGAGCTGAGCACATCATTGACGTAAGTTTAAACAGGCGATGTCAGGCCGTATCACTGACTGATACCATGGCATGTATGACCGTGATGAGCGTGGCTTACGGTCCTGGCTACCACGATTGAAAATCGTTACCCTAGGTTGTCGATTCAAGAGCGGTTGGATTATTGCCTGGTTACGTGGGTAGACATGAAAAACGCGCATGCTGAGGGCAGCTTCAACTCCCCCCTGAGCACCGTTGCTGTTTCGATGCGTAGGTATGATGGGCACACGAAACAGGGGTGCCACGGATCGAAGGTGCATGCAGGATGTGTGTTCTCCGGGAAGATGAAGAATATCTATTTTATTTGTATACGGGACATCTCATGGTACTCGTCCTGGTATACCTGTCGTCTTGAATGAATTCAAAGGCGCAAATAACAAGACATGAGGTATTCCGGACATGCCGACCTGAAACCGCGCATTGAGGGGCGTAGGCTTGTGTTGGCAGCGACTTACTGAGCGCCGGGCGCGTTATGAGACCCATGCACCCCGCTTACATATAACACACGGCTCCGCGCCACGTCTGGAGTGTCCAATCGAATTGGGGTTGGGCCGTCTAGTCAGGGGAATACTGTACGAGAGGTCATAGGGACACGGGTAACCAATACAGTTTTGACACGATGCCGAGACGTTCGACTTGCCACATGGCAAACCTTCGCGCGTGAGCTTACGGCGCTTAGTCCACACTCCGATGTGTCCGCGCAAGTGTCTAAGCAGGGTTCCGCGGGCCTTTCGCCACCAAATTGCCGGTCTCATCCCTTGTTCCCGTTTACTGTAAGGTACTGCAACTTATTATCTCTGAGCGAGCCGCGCGTCATCCTCATGTGCCCTTGCCAGTGCTGCCACTTTTCTGTCGCGATCCTATTCGTTTCGTATGTCCCTTCCATGCATAGAACGGTTTCACTCGGTCTCGTGGTTGGTTGAATCATGATCGCTTCATTCGGGGTTCTCGGGGTACTGTCGTATACTTTCAGATCCACCCCTGTTTTCAAGCAGTAGTAAGGCGAATCCCCCACCCCGACCGTAGATTCCCCTCGCCTCGGCAATCTGGCGTGTTCCCAACAAACGCTCCGATGTGCCTCCGCTGCTCTAAACGGAGCCAGCCGACCACTGGCATGGTCTCACACGCTATCGCTGAAGGTGGAGGTGAATTTTTCGCACTAGCATGTTCGCAGAGGAGCTAGCGAACGTGTCGTACTTATCATGATATGGTGCGTGCATCGTTCACGCGTGTGCGAATGTTCGACCTTCGTGATACACCCTAGGAGGTAATCAGCACCTGCCAGTGCAAACAAGATCAAGTTTCTCTTTGCACTCTGCCATTTCTCTTTACTCTTGCTGAGGTCACGGTGGTCTTGACGTTGCTAGCTGAGGGGACCAAGAACGCTCTGGCTCTTGTCCAATAAGTGCATTTCTACCTTCTTCGAGGTGCCGTTAGTCCGCCTTGTCATGGCCGGGAGATCGTTTGATGGATACGTTACGTTTGCTACACCTCTATAGATTCCTTCCTAGAGATCCTCCCAGACCCATTAGTGTAGGTTTGCAACCGGGGGTACGCGTCGCCACGGTTGTCGTGCCCTATCAAGCAGGTTCTTTCTTTCGTTATCCAGAATGGTCCTGCCACGGTGCACCGACGAGCGGCCCAGGAATTTTTCGACCTATTCCCGTGTTTGCGTTCGGGAAGCGTAGCCCGTTGGCCCTAGTGAGCCCCTTTCGCAATGTCACTGTACGTTTGGGTATGGCGCAATGCGCGGCCTTGGCCACGGTTCATTCGAGCCTCGCTGGGAACAAAGCTGAACACGTGGCCGCAGACTCGGATATTGTGTGGTGTTACCTGTCGCTTCTACCTCTGTGCTCCCAATACGAATAGGTGAAACGATTTTCTTGCTCTGTTGAATGCCATTACGACGCTACAACCCAATCGGCGTTGAAATTTGCTTGCGGCCAACAAGTCTGTGGTGGCAACATCCCAAGCTAGTACAATTTTCCCTCGGGCCCCCCCAGTGGGAAAAGAAAATTCGCCTCGAATCAAGTCAAGAGGGTTCCAGAATAGTCTGCTGCCAAGTGTCTTTGGGCACGTGGTGGCGATATCACACATGGATCTATGCTTACTTTGACTAACTCGGCTCACTGCTCCCGTGTGATGTACGAATGAGAGCTAGCCCGGAAAGCGCTCTATGAATGCCTCGAGGAGAACGCCCCTCAACACACATAATAGATAACTCAGGTACGCACGCTGGTAGGGACGAAATCTGAACTTGAAGGTCTGAGGGATGGTGACTTATTTTCAAACGTTTTTTTCATGGAAACAGTCCACTACTAGAACACTCAATAGTAATATAGTATTGAGTGTTCGGGTGAAAAGTGCAACCCCCGCTTGCTTGTCGTATCAGGGCATTAATGAGGGAGTGATAAAGGGTGATGATTGCAGTCATTGACACCAAGAAAGGAAAGAACAAAGGGATGGGGCAGGTCCCGCGTGGTCAGTGAGCAGACCGTAATGACCACCGTATTACAGGTTAGGTGCTCCCATTTGAGCGAAAGATCTTCACATCGATCTCCTCAGTCATGTTTGTCATGCATGTCATGGGCGATGCGTGATGCAAGGCATGAAGCATGCATGATGACTATGAGAATTCACCAGCCTATCAACTTCAAACTCTTAATCAACCTCACTAAAGTGGAAAATGGCGGCTCAGGCTGCTGAGTTTAAGTTACACACTCAGGCTCTAGGGACAGAGTCTTCGACTGTTCAACTGTTGATCATCGAACAAGCGTCAAAGGCAGACCGGGGATGGGAAGACGGACTTTGGGTCCTTTTCAGTCCGAGTCTCATCAAAGTCGGTCATTCGGAAGCCTGAGTAACTTATGACACGAAACAGCATCGCCTGGCGGCCTGTGCATATACCGAGAACCTGAGCTTCCCCACGTTCTAGTCGATTGCTTAGTTAATTGTGACCATGAAACCAAATGTTTCTTCGATCCGTGATTCGCAGAACCGCCGCGCAACGCACGCTGATTCACCCCACACAGACCCTCTTCCAGGTCGTCCCCTAATGTCAACAGGCGGGCAGTGACAAGGGCAGTGAAACCTTTATTATGGCTGATCTTATAACCGAATAGGGCTTTAGTGTCTCTGCAAACGTTCGTCGTAATTCAGCAATGGAAGATGTTGGTTTGGTGGGAAGACGGGGCTACCGTGACAGTCTTCTTTCTATAATTGGCCAGCAGTGTGGTGGCAGATTAGATCAAATACTGTAGTATACAATTATTTTCCCAGCACACTGTACGTGCCACTCGACTCTTGCATATGCTTGCATCATTCAAACACGGAGAGGGATGACGAGTCGCTGGTGTCAGAAGGATCGTTCTTTTCAGAATTCCCTTGGCCGGGTTTGATCAGGTGTCAACATGTCAATGCTTCTTAATTTTCAGGGTCCACAGCATTCCGAAGGGAATCGCAATTTCGAATGATCCCGTACGTAAAGGTGTACAGTGATGCTCACAGCACTCACAGTACTCACCACGCTGCTCTCCTCGCGTGATCCAAGCCAGCATCCAGAACTTGAATAGATGCGACTTTTCCCACAGGTTTCACAGTTTCACTGCACGAAAGAAGAGATACTAGTATAAACCTAGCATTCCATGCCCGTGCCGGGTACCTTGCCTCTATCGGACCATCTTCACCACATGATGTCTGGCGCCATACAGGATTTCTTTTTCCATTCACTTCAGTGATATGTTTCATCCTTTTCCCACCAATACAGGCACAACTCGGCTCCACGCCACTCGATCTATCCATCAAAGACATCCCTCTTGCACCTTGCGATATCCCGTCTCGCTTCCTTTTGATCTCTGCACGCCCTTCATATGCCCACATCAATGACCCTTCATTGAGTCCGTCCCCTCTATAGAGCCTTATGCGATACTTCCCTCGGGCCTCGGTATACGATCCACACCGCGTATTTCCACGACAACAATCACCTATATTCTCTGTGCTGTCATTGAGTACCAGGGTGGATAAAGTGGTCTTGTACCGTTCCTCAAAGACCGATATTTCATGTATTGGAGACTAGCTAGTCACATCCCGCTTGAATGTGCGTATTTTCGATGTATGTGGAAATGTTTTTAACGTTCGTGACTCTCTTTAGCTTGTATTGGCACCCGCGCACTTCCCGCAAGGTCATGTTTTAAACACCTCCCTGTTTCCGATCCACCCGCACCACTTTAATGATGGACTTCCGGAACTCGTGGGTGCCAATCAGGCTGTCGCGTGTTGCTTCGTTGAACGTACATCAGTCCTCGTCTCGTCAACTCATTAGCGTGTGCGGTCGGAGCCATAGACGCTTACGGGCCTTTAACATGGAAGAACTTTTATCAGCACTCCAATGTGAGTTCTGTGAGTTCGAGCTCGTGCGCGTTGTGTTAGGTCCGATGGCTACGCTCCCCAGGAGGAATTTTCTTCCTACTGTATGAAAACTCCCGCAGCATCGCGCGGATGGGTACCGCCATTATCACAGCTACCACCCTCATCCTGGGCCCAACTCTGTATCGTCACCGCGCCCTTTCCTCCACATTCCCCATGTTGTAATCGCCGCGACTTGCACACTACCACGTCCGCTTTCCTCTCCCCGCGCTTCGTACTTCCGCAGTATTTCTCTTTTCTCTGAGTCCTCCACGTTAGGGCTATTTAAGTCCTAACTTGGACGTCCTTCTAGAGTAACCTGCGCGGAGTAAGTATCGACACGCTCCCTCAACACACCCGTCCTCGATCTAGGCGACCGAACCCCAGAACATCGCTACGGCGTGGGGTTTTCAGACCCCTTCTGGACCAGTTCGGCGATCTAGCCGACAACGGTGAGCAAGCGGGTGCCAACATCGTTTGAGCCAGGTGCCCGTCCATGCGGCAGTCGCGTGGGGTGCCAAAAGGATCAAATGGTATAAGTATCAGCCAGGTTTGGATTCTTCACCTTCACCTGCCTCCCTTTGTCGTTTCAACCGACTCCTGCTGTCGACTGGCTGCACTGGCACACCACTATTGTCCATCGACAATGATGGCCACCAACGGAGTGTTGGAACGTGATAAGTACGTAAGGACCTTATCTATAGCAGTTACGACATTACGGTAGTATGTTTGCCTATTACGGTAGTTGGGATACGTACTACAATGGGCGCAATACGCCCTCTATGCGAGAGAAGTCCTATGACTATCTCGAAGTGGTAGTTTACATCAGGCGTGTGTGAAAACGCGATATTGTGGACGCCTGTACTCATCACTTTTACGCAAATGGTCAGGGTAGGACCATAGAGTATAAAGTCCCTCCTATGGGGAGGGAGGCGAATAGACATTCACTCTCTTTCTCACTTGTGCACCCTCTCCACGCTACAGTCTCTCAACCTACTCTAAGGTGAGAACGTGCATTCCTGTTTGCTGCGTGCATTGCTGCGCAACAGGTTATGGGCCCTGCTACAGGGTTTGCCGTCGCACTCTTTGACAGAGTTGCGCCCGTGGTCACTGCCCACCACGTTGTTACCTTTGAAAAGAGGTACTCGTGCAGTTGTAGGCTCTAGACTCAGGGAGGCTCCCTGGTTACTAGCAACCCGGTATTGTGCTCTTGAGGAGCACACAGACTTGGCCAATCGCCTATCTAAACAAGGCTCTATTGCGCGTCCAATTAATTTTGGAAAGGCGAATAGCTTAACCTTGGGGTGACGTCGAGCAGGATCGTCCGGCTTATTGGCATTGATGCTCTCAATGTCAAGATGGGTTTTTTTCGACCCATTCTGTTGGAAACAGCCTAATACTGGGCTATTGTCGTGCTTAGTATTGCCAAAGGCGATGCTGGCATTGACAATCTTTTGTTTCACACAGTATTGTTATTATAGTAACGCAATACTGACGTTCGCAAAAGCCAACAGATCTATACAAACCATGTCCTCTCAACTCACTCAGCTTGTCCCCGTCTTCGATGGCTCTAACTGGGCCACTTGGTCTCAACAGATGACCGCCTTCTTCATGTCCCAAGGGCTTTGGGGCTACGTTGCTGGCACCATTGCCCAACCTCCCGTTGCTGAAGTCGCTGAAAGAGCAGCTTGGAACAAGAGCGATGAGATGGCAAGGGGTAATCTCACCCTTCGCCTCACTCCTGCTATTCAGCAGGCAGTCACTGGGGCTACTTCCCAGGCGCTCTGGACTTCCGTAAAAGACCGGTACGGTGCGGTGTCCATGCCCCGCATCTACAAAGACTTCAAAGAAGCGATTTCTATTCGCTTCAATACGAATCAGCACCCTGCTCCCCAGTTCGAGAAGATGGCCGCTGCCTTTTCTCGTCTAGGGAACGTTACTGTTGGTACTGGCCCTGCCGCCACTAACCTCGCCATTAAGCCTCAGTTGCAGGCTCTTATCGCCATGTCCGCTTTGCCCCCGAAATGGGAGCACCTTATCCCCATAATGTGCAACAATCTCCCTGTTGCCGATCTCAAACTCGAGACTGTATCGGCTTGTGTCGAAAGCCAGTACGAAACGGAGACTAACCGCGGACAGCATAAGACCGCCCATACAGCGCAGAAGCTTTCTGCCGTTAAGCGGAAGCGCGCTGACCCTCGCTTTACCAAGCAGGGTTCGCAGCAGCAGTCTAGCGCTCCCGGCCCGTCCAATCAGCAGCAGCCTTTTAGGCAGCGCGGAGGACGTGGATCCGGAAGAGGCAAAGGCAAAGGGAAAGGCAAGGCACCTGCCCGTGCTCCACAGCACTCGCATATTGCCTCCGTCGCCGCACTAGCCCCTCCTACTTCCCACAAGGTGACTCATATTGGGTCATCTGGTGTCTCTACCAGGACAGAAGTCGAATCATCCTCGCCTCAGAGGACTCCCGGCTTCTTCCCTTCCGTAAACAAGGCGCTTTCGCTCGCTGAACGGCTGGATGTACCCGCTACAGTCCAGACCGTAAAGACGCTTGAGCAGCGCTTCGCAGACGTTGACGCTATTATGCGTCCTCGTATTGAACGGTTCATGGACGAGGAGTATGACTCCGAAGTCGACATCGACATGTCGCAGCAGCCTTCGGGCAGCGCACAGTCGATAATGAACATAGACGGATTAGATGACACGGAGATATTTGGTGAGCAGTCAAATGCTCTCCAACTTGACTTGACGGATCTGACATTAAGCGATATGACTTCTGATACAGAAAGTCGCGCTACCACACCTCCTTACGTCAATCCTGCTTCAATTGTTGAAGCAACAGTCAGGTGGGCTACTACCGGCGAAAGCCGTTTCCCTCCTCGATCTCGTTCTAATGAGCGAATCGAATCTATTTGGCGCAGTAATCAACAGTGGCTGCGAGATCACGAGATGCCAACGGACCCTCGTTTTGGCACTCTCATTTCTCCGGCCGCCACAGGCCGTTCGCTGACACCGGAGTCTTTTTTAACCGGACCGGATGAGAACACCCTTGATTGGGGTTCTTGTGATGAAGAACAGTACGTCTTTTCTTCACTTCGCATATCACATGCTGATGACGTTACAGAATTAGCCCTGCCCCCAAAAAGTCTAGGGGATGGCAAACGTAACGGATACGTATATCTACGGGAATCACATGTACTAGTACCAAAGTTGCTTGATATGTACAATATTAGCAGCGCTCTCCTCGATTTACTTGAGTGTGAGCACAATGAGTACTTCAGTCAATGTGCAGAGTGTATAAAGCGTACACAAAATATGTGGCTCCTTGACTCAGGAGCTTCAGCACACTTCACTAATAATCTTAGTGATTTTATCGAGTACAAGCCAATTGCTAAGTCTGAAAGGATGCCTGTTAAGACTGCAGCACAAATGCTATACGTTGAAGGAACCGGTTCTGTCTTGCTTGAGCATTACGTCGCAGACAAACCCGTAATTACTCGGGTATATCCGGTTCTATATATTCCACGCATAAGCATACGTCTTCTGTCTATGGGTGTCTTCTTACAGCAAGGTTTGCGCGTTTTGGGGAATTCGCAGCATATTAACTTGCTACGTAAAAATAAAAAGATTGTCCAATGTAAACCCCTTCTTCACGGACAATCCCTATATTGGCTAGATGCCTCTATATCCACTCTAACTGAGTCGCATATTGCGAACCAGTCTGCGTTACTAAATGTAGACTATGACCTTATGCATCGTCGCCTCGGTCACCCATCTAAAGAGGTTCTAAGACGAGCTAAGGAACACACTAAGGGCTTTCCAGAAGGGATATTAATTCCCTCCTCTGATGTAATATGTCCTGGGTGCGCGCAAGGCAAAATGCCTGCTGCCTCACATCCTCCGTCCGATACAAGGGCTAAAGCCTCTTTCTCTCGGATTCATTCCGATTTGAAAAGCTTCCCTATACCGTCATACCATAAATACAAGTATTTTATTGTCTTTTTTGACGATTATACTTCGTTTGCATGGATCATTCTTTTACGGGATAAAGCCTCTGCTATTACGGCACTAAAGCAGTGGCTAGCGCTAATTAAAAATCAGTTTAACGCAACCATTAAAGAATGGATGTCAGATGCCGGCGGTGAATACAAATCGGATGCCTTCCTAAAGCAGCTTAAGGATGCCGGCATAACAGTGCTACAGTCTGCGCCACATACGCCACAGCAAAATGGGCGCGCTGAGCGCTTTATGCGCACTATAATGGACAAAGCTCAGGCTATGCGCCTTGATGCTTGCTTATCACAGAGTTGGTGGGAATTTGCAGTACTTCACGCTGCACATTGTTATAATAGAACCCCCATAAGTCGCCTTCAATGGCAGACTCCTTACAAACTATTACACAATGAAGTCCCTGACATATCACATCTCAGAGTATTCGGATGTGGCGCATATGTACATATTCCAGAAGCTCGCCGGGTGAATAAACTTTCTCCCAAAAGCGAACTGATGATCTACCTTGGTAGAGGAGCTGGAATGAAGGCTGATGTCTTCATGCGCACGCCTAATACCTTGTTCTATTCGGACAAGGCACTCTTTGATGAAGCGTTATTTCCTAGGTGTCCTAAGGACAATACTAGGAGTATACCCCGCGGTGTAACTCAGTTAGATGAGACAGTTCCTAGTGAGCAGTCTAAAGACAACACCGCTCCCGGTGATGATGACGACCTACCACCTGAGCCTCCTATTGTAAAAGGGAGAAGCGCTCCCCAGCCGGCCGCTGGACCTCCTCCTAGCACTTCTGCTGGAGGATCTGGATCGCTGCTACCTCCGCCTTTACCCCCTGTTCCAGTACCTGGTCCTAGTGAACCTAGGAGATCGGGGCGTATAAGGAGACCAGTTACTCGTCCTGATAATGTCTATGGAGATAGGCCTCCTACAGCGATCATTCGTGACATTGCGCGGACTCGCACATGGCGACAATTGACTGAAACACAGCCGGGTAGCTCCCAGCAGCGTTCTAGTCAAGATCAGACGGTCTCAGGCGATGTTCCTGAACAAGCCGAATCTGATTCTTCCAGTGCTCAGAGTGATAATCCGCAGGATTCAGACGAAGTAGATCAGCAATTGCTGATCCGCCTAGCTCAGGAAGGGGGAGTCAAATTTCTAGATCTTCTGCTCGCCAAAGCAGTTTCACCAACAGATCTAGAGTCACCTGATACCTCTAATATTCGTGAATGGACCTATAAGGACATTCAAAAAATGCCAAGTGAACTCCAGGGGGAGTGGCGTAATGCGTGCAAAGAAGAGCTTGACTCTCTTCGCAAACGCAGAGTCTATGATCTTGTTAACCCGCCGCAAGGCAGAAGGGTGATCAAGAACAGATGGGTGTTTGACTTAAAGTCAGACGGCCGTAAAAAGGCCAGGCTAGTTGCCAAAGGCTTTTCTCAGGTTGAAGGCATAGATTATGACGAAATATTCTCGCCAGTGGTACGGTTTGAGACTGTCCGGATGATGCTCGCGCTTACAGCGCTGCAGGATTGGCACATCTCTGGACTTGACGTCAAAACTGCCTTCCTCTATGGAGACCTTGATGAGGAACTCTATATGGAACAACCTGAAGGGTTTAAAGACCCTAGCCAACAAAACAAAGTCATGCGCTTAAGGAAAGCTATATACGGACTTAAACAAGCTGCACTCGCTTGGTGGAGAGCGCTGGATAAGTCTATGAGTTCCCTGAGCTGCACACGACTTCAATCAGACTCAGGTCTGTTTGTTAACGACAACAAAACAATTGTAGTTATTGTTTATGTCGATGACGTCCTCTTCTTAGGAAGAAATAAAAAGGACATAGCATCCCTGAAGAAGCGCTTCATGGAGATATGGGAATGCAGAGATTTAGGTGATACCAAAGAGTTTCTACGCATGCGCATACTACGTTCTAAAGGTAGAATCCTGTTAGATCAGCAGGATTACCTTCAGAAAGTGCTGCAGCGTTTCAAACTGATTAACGCCAAATCAGTACCTACCCCACTACCGCAAGGGTATCATCCATCCCCTAATAAGGGAACTGCAACCCCAGAGCTCCGCGCGTCATACCAACAAGTGATAGGATCTCTCCTATACATTATGATTGGTACACGACCAGATATTGCTTATGCTGTTACCAAAATGGCGCAGTTTGCAGCCAATCCGTCTGAGGACCATATGAAGCGTGCACTTTACATTTGCCGCTACTTACTTGGTACCTCTAATTATGCTTTAGTCTTTGATGGCAAAAGTGACGGTGGTATAATAGCATATGCAGACTCTGATTGGGCTTCAGACCCAATTACGAGAAAGTCCACTACGGGCTACTTAGTAAAGATGGCTAATGGAGTGTTCTGCTGGAATTCTAGAGCGCAGAAGTCTATCGCGCTCTCATCCACTGAAGCAGAGTACATGTCGCTGTGTGATACTAGCAGACAGTTGGTCTGGATCCGTTCGCTCTTTAGTGAGCTCGGAATTAATCTCGGACCGATTCCATTATGCGGAGATAATCAAGGCTCCATATTCTTATCTTCTAATCCTGTTCAGGAGAAACGGATCAAACATATTGATCTACGTCACCATTACATACGTGATGTGATCCGTGAAAAGAAGATAGAGTTATTCTTCATTGAAGGAGCTGAGAACCCCGCAGATCTCTTTACTAAGAATCTGGGTCATATTAAGTTCCTTAAATTCAGGGAACAGCTAGGGCTAGAGTTTGGTGCGCTACCGCGCACGCACACCATGTCTAATGATGGAGATCCGTGATGGAGAGCGTGAAGGAGCTATTGTACTCTCGCGTACACCGCTTCTTCTTGAGGAACATACGTTTCTCTATGTTCATCTGCGTTATGAGCAATCGTCTCCTCACAGGACAGAATCACCTTACTCTCAAAAGACATGGTACGATGTCGCTTTAATTAGCAGACAAATGACTCTAAGCCTTTCATTGAACTACCAGAGGGAAGTTCGCATGTCCTGTCCCTAATGGGACATCTGAGTTGGAAAATGTCGTTGACATTCACAACTTGATGAGACGTGTTAGAGTCGGGTTGGACACCACTCTACTAATCGACTCTGAGGCAACTTTCACTCGATGCTCTTACCCAGAGCTCGTGAGGACGCTGCTATTTGCTTAGACGCGCTTTAATTAGCTGCACTAAGCAAGGGGGAGTGTTGGAACGTGATAAGTACGTAAGGACCTTATCTATAGCAGTTACGACATTACGGTAGTATGTTTGCCTATTACGGTAGTTGGGATACGTACTACAATGGGCGCAATACGCCCTCTATGCGAGAGAAGTCCTATGACTATCTCGAAGTGGTAGTTTACATCAGGCGTGTGTGAAAACGCGATATTGTGGACGCCTGTACTCATCACTTTTACGCAAATGGTCAGGGTAGGACCATAGAGTATAAAGTCCCTCCTATGGGGAGGGAGGCGAATAGACATTCACTCTCTTTCTCACTTGTGCACCCTCTCCACGCTACAGTCTCTCAACCTACTCTAAGGTGAGAACGTGCATTCCTGTTTGCTGCGTGCATTGCTGCGCAACACGGAGAAGGAGAGCAGCACTGCGGTCCTCTCTCCCACGGAGGCCTTGACGGAGACGACTTTTACCTGGATTTTCTCCAGCAGGTCACACATTATCCTGACGATTATCACCACGAACCTTCGGGGGCCGTCAACACGTTCCCGCACGCTCAAGATAACCAGCCGTTATCTCGTGTGGGCGATGCCCCCCCGAGTGCCCTCGCAGAATTTCCCCTTGTTGAACAACATTTATCTTTGGGTCTCTCCCGCTATCCCCAAGACATGCTGGAAGGAGCCTTTGTTACCAAAGGGCCGTCTCCGCCGTCTCCGCTGCGGGATGATGACCGCGACCTCTTTTTGACCATGGCGGCCCTGGGATGCTCTGCAGAGTTCCCGTCGTCTGCATACGATCAGGTAAGCACCCCTAGTCATCACTATAACCCACCCACTAAGGTCGTCTACGTAGCACGCATTTTCGTGGGGTGCACCTCAACCACCACTCCTCGATCAAAGTGGTCAACTTTGTCATCTCTCCATTCCACAGGATCCACCCCAAAGTCCCAAAGTCAACGCCATACTCGAAAGTTGCCGCATCACGGACCCTTCCTCAGGACCTTCACCATCCCAGAACCTTTACATCTTCCCCTGCGGTCCCATCTCTGAGAAAGCGTACGACAAGGTCATGGGGGCTTACCATTCTGGATCAATCCAAACCAGTATGGCAGCTATCCAGGAATCACCCGTTGACTCCAGCGCCACAGCTATTCACATCGACGAGAGGTTGATGTACCCTACGACCTTCCCCCAAGCGCCTTGGGGCTATATCGACGCTTTCCCAGGGATGTCCACGAATGATCACGGTTCCTCTCTCCCCTACTCCGTACGTCAACACGAAGAGGCAGCATCACACAACTTTCAGTCAGTCCTTCAAACGGGCCATCCTGTCATCACATCATCGATCGCATCGAGCCAAGTTGCTTCAGTCGACGAAATTTCCGAGACGTTGTCGTGCCCTATTTGTGGTATCAACTTTTCCCAGAGGCAGGGCCTCAACCGCCACAACAGGGACAAGCACACCCCACGAAATACCTGCCATCTGTGTGGGACATACGAATGGTCCCCTGGACGAAGATATATGTTACTCAGGCACCTGGAGCGACACCATCCGGAAGCTGTACTCGCCTAGTGACCAGTACGGCTTGGCGACTGGCGCGCCGAGCAACATCCAGAGTTATATTTATGGCCACACCACATACATGATCGTCACGTCCGTGAGACACACCTTCGCCGGCGGAGTGCCCACGTCTGGTACAAGGGCGACTTGACATGATCTCTCTTACCTGCCTCCCTCCCCAGGTCACAGAACTCGACTATTATGTGTAGCTGTTGAATCTATTTACAATCAGGAACATGTGCTGTATTTTTATTTACGAGTTGTGAACATATATCATTATTGGACTGTCACGAGTTGGCGGAAACGTCATACGTTGTCTGGGACTGTCAGGCGTCGATTTAGTTATCGTATGAGTACCTGACCGATGATGGGCTCTGCGTCAAGATCGACTCCCTCATGACGCCCACACTCATGCTCTTTAATATGGACTCGTGTGAGCGGTCACGGCATTGCAACACCTTCGGCCTGGGTTCCTTAGGTTCTCGTGATTCTGGCCTTGTGGAAACCCCTGTAAAAGCGCGCTCGCAGAACAGGGGCCGGAGACAGGAATGTGTGGTGCCAGCAGTGAGGATGTCGGAGTAGCGAGACGACCTGAGTATTTACTTGGGACTTCAATTGGCAAGTAAGGTGAAGATATTTGGAATCCGCTCGCAGGTACTGTATGGGGTGAAATAAACTAAATATACTAGGGACGTAAGAGCCGAGGTCATGAGCCCGTGAAGCGAAGGTCATGAACCCAACTGGAGCGAATGCGCACGAGACCAAAGTTCTTCGTCGAGAAAAGCTGAGTCACAAGGTGGGTTATGTCAGCGACCATTTTAGGAAGCTGTCATGATGCCAAGATAAGATAATGAAGATACGTTGAGAATCCAGGACCTCAGGCTTGACCTCAGGAGCAAGAGGCAGGAGTGGGAATACTGGCTTTTCGAGGAGAGGGCTGGGCCATTTATATACGAAAAATTTCATGCCGATATTTCCAATCAACGGCCTAGTGCCTCGAGGCTCGTTAGGACGCCTTGAGGTGGGGTCGTTGGTGAAGCGATGTTGGCGACTATAACTGTGAGCTATCACGATTAGACGGCGGTTGTAGTGACAGAGGTGCGTACGTAGGCTAAGGGTCCTCCTTACTCTATAAGATGGGTTTGGCAAGAATCGGAGTTGACGGTCGAGCAACACTGAGGCGCAAAGTCGAGACATTGTGCCAAGTGATGGCCCACATGGCATGTGGAAGTGGGTCCTAAGGAGATTGGGGATTCTGGGACGAGTCGAGGAAACAGGGGCAAAAGGTAGTGACATTGGTCGGTGACAGCGGTGAGTCCAGTAGGTGACAGGGATCTGCACTATGCTGCTTTTTGACCTGCTCATCACGAAGCCGCAGGCCGCGGGGCTAGTGGGACTACCGCATGCATCACACGAGGACTTTCTTCCATGCTAAGGAGGGTGCACATGACTGACACGATCCCTAGGCGACATGAAGGGCGTCTCGTACGAAGACGGGGAAGTATACGGACACACACACGTGTGTGATTTTATGGGATGCGCGGTTCACCCTCGCGAACGGGCTTGTGCGCGCATACAGTCGGTGGGTTTCATTGTGAGTTGAAAGGACGTACTGTAAAACGATGTTGCAGTGAGAATATCTTACTAATTGCAGTTTGGTTGGGAGAATGCAAACGCTGGCGGGTGGCGCTCAGCGTAGTAGCCTTCGCGCCTCGCGACCTGCATCACCGTTCGTCCCACGCTATGCCCAGCTTACTCTCAGTCGACACGGATGCTAAGTGAGTGGGACGGACACTGGTCCCTGTTGGCCGTGCGCGGGTAATAGACCCGACCACTCCAGCTTGTGCCCGTGCGCGAGCAAGAGCACTGGCAGGAGGCAGGAGTGGAGGGAAACGGGGGAAGGGGCAGCACGCGGCCGTACTTCCCGTGCGTCCTGAGGCTGTGCGGAATGTTGTGGCGTGGCTGCTGGTGAACAATTTGCACGCCGAGGCATGCCGCGGCGCTGGTGCGGTCAAGTTGTGGTTGTTGAGATTACAGCCTTCAGTGCCTATTGTTCTCACGCCACTCCGCCGGCATCTCTTCTCCCTCCGACTGATCACGATTCCCAGATTCCCAGTTATTTCCATCAGCAAACACAAAAAGAAACAAATAATAACTATGTCATTAATCGAACAGCCCCCCCATACATTCTCCGTTTACTTGATCAGCACACCCAATCGGGTGTGCCCCGTGCCAGTGTCCGTGTTGGGTTGACACCTCAGTTCTTTCCAGCATTGTGTAGACACACTGTAGAAATAGAAAGAGGCACCTCTTGCATTCAATCAATGACTTATAATGACCGCCCGATTATCTTCTCTCGGCAAGAAGAGAACTCGTTTCAAGTTGTTTGTTCATGTATAGAACACATTCTCTTCTCTGCCCTTACTAAGTTCCTGTTATCGCCGTGTGTGCTTCTTATCCATCTCCATCAAGTGACTGTGACAACAGAGTAGTCTGATTGCGCCCGAAAAAACAAAATGGATCATCTCTCGAATAGGAGACTAACGTACGTATGGCCCAGAGGAGAAGCGGGAGCTCTCCCGACGGTTCTCTGCCAAAATTTTACTACGTGATACTTATATCCTCTCTAGCCGTCAAAATAGGTGACGAGAACTGACAGCGCTCGCCCGCCTGTGGCCCATTTCAGGGGATATTTGTGCAAGTATACAGTAACCCACCTCAAAACCTGCCGCGTTTCAACGTTACAAACAGGCTTAGTGCCTGTTCATGGTCGCTCGCTACGGCTGAGGGTGGCAGTGCTGCGGCAACACAGAGATACATGCTATGGTAGCCCTGGGGTGCGGCGAGAGCTGGGGAGGGGTCAGGCGTGTAATCAAGTCGAAGGGCGCAACAACCATAGCGACCACTAGGAGATTTGGAAACAACCAGCGAGTACGGGTGTCGACCCGATAGACATATGGTCTCTGGAGAGCGCTCTTGATAGGACCCTTCGAAAACCACAGGCTCACGCGGCGCGCAAACCCATGCCCCCAACACGTCACTGATCGTTCGCAGCTGATATGCGCTGATAGGTTCCCAGTGAGAAAAAGGGAGGAGGGGACAGGATGACCAAGTCGGGTTTGATATCATAAACGACCACAAACAAACAAACACCACTTCTTCTATCGGTCCATTGGATCGTGCTTCTATTTGCTTTGTTCTATTTTCACAGTGGTTTCAAGGATCTCCCACGGACGGTAGTTATCACCCGGAGCGAAAAAGTCGGTCGGTCGGTCGGTCGTCGCTTGCTCATGTTGGCTGGTTCGACCGCAGAAATTGAATGATCGGGATGCTGCGCACCACGAAGCTCTCCACGAAATAGTCATTACGACGAGACGCGGCTGAGCTGAGGCTCTTTCTTCTTTTGTGAAACAAATAAGGGCGCACCGAAACTGGAAAAATCGGGATTAATGCCGTGAAGGTTGCTATTTTCTGAATTCCGAGACCAGTGGACCGCACGTCCCGTTTGCGAAGGGCACTGGCATAAGGATTCCGATGTCTGTGCCACTCGTGTACAAGGTCCCGACATCCGGGATAAGTGACCGAAATTGGATAGGGGAACTGTCGGACACCGCGCCTCTGGGTGATGGAAACCACGACTAGTTGAACTTTGTCGGCAGTGTTCAGTTGTGAAAAAGGTCCAGCGATAGAAGAGAAGTTGTCAGGCCCTAGATCTCATCGCAGACCACGGCGATGACACGAGGCGGCGCTATCCCTTGGTTCTGGGCCAAACCCATACAAAGGACGCCTTTACCAGAGACGCTCGCGAAGTTGCGGTGTGCCCAGCCAAAGGGAAGTGCTGTAATCGAATTACGTTAAGGAACGTCGGGTCGAGCTTTTCAAATTCTTCCGCCACCATGACACCGTGCTGATTCTGGGACATTGATGATACCGAGCGCAAGTAACGAATACCGGGGCACAGTCACTAAGGCACCCAGAAGCCCTTACTCACTGCATGGAGATATGCGGCCCATGTTAAGATTCCGTTTGTTTGTATTGACGAGACGTGACTATAACTGAAAAGAATTTGTGGGGACCGGGACGCCGATTAGTTATCCAAAAATAAAGGTACTGTATACTTGTCATCTACAGTGGCCTTGACAGTGGCACCTTCTGACGACGCCAATACAGACTCCCGACTCCGGACTCCCGTCAGCGTTTGTTTGCTTTTTTCCCTTTTTTTTCCAGCAAGGTGACCTTCCAATGGAACCAGCACACGGTTGCATTTGACCATGCTTTTTGAGTGAAGCGGGTGATGTGAACAGGGAGTAATCACCCCCACTTACATAGAGTGCCGTATAGCATTCGCACCGACATTCCCGGGCCGTTACGACCGCTGCCACGACGCTGCCTGCGCGGATGCACGATTTGAGACAGTCCACTATGAGCGTCAGTTTTCCTACATTCTTCGGATGCTCATAGGTGATTGGTGGAGGGTTAGACATGTGACTGGTTAACCGGTTAACCCAGAGCCCTAGAATGTCATGCAACTACGGCGCAACAAACAGTAAGGGATGAAAATCCAAATTATTGGACTCATCAAGGCAGGGGCTCATCGAGCGCTCATCGCCACTACGTCCGCAATTACGTCAGCTGATGTCCCTGTTTCGATAACCACCAACTTAGCAGGTACCGCACTTGCAATTAATTGCAAATGGACTAGCAGTGTGCCAAGATGGCGCTGGTTGCTTCCTGGGTTGTGTGGTAACTTGGTCCTGCTTGCTTCTCTTGATATTTCTGTCCACAATGGGAGATCTACCTGATGGCCAGGGGCCGTATGATATACGAACAGCGTTTCAGACGTGACTTTCGGCAACTATGCATTTTTCGTTGTCAAGGGCAGAAACGACATTTTCACACCTTCAGGGATCCCTCATCGGGTATGTAGTTCATGTTCTGTGTAGTTCATCCATCATCCGGCGTCAAGAATGTTGCGCGACACATGGTTGGAGGACCGTGATCGAGCTTTCTAAGACCCCATGGGGAGACTTCAGTGTACTAGATATCTTGCTTCATCCCCCTTCCCCAGGAAGCCGACGTCACTTGCGGTCGTGTTTGAGGGGGAGAAATTCTTCGCTGTATACGTAGGGCCTCGCCAAGTAGTAGTCTCTACCCAACCGAACCTCCGCCGATAATACTCTGGGAGAAGCGCGCAACTCCAAGGGACAGGTAGGACGGATACAGAGATCACAGGTTATACGAGGCGGCGCAATATGGCACACGAAAAAAGAAGTTGTGTGAGGAAGTCGAGATCGAGGAAAACCGGGAGGTAGGTCCCGGGACTGGCAACCAGACCGTGACGCTATCCGTTCATTTGCGGGTTAGTCTGCGCGTCAATCGGTCATGCACACTCGGTCATGCCCCATTGAGCACCATGGTTTCCTCAGTCGATGCGATACTTACACTCTACGTAACTTTTCGTATAGGGTAACTGGTAGTCAACTTCTGAGAATTAGATTACTGTAAGTCTCGAACAGACTCGGATCATGCCCATTGAAACAGTCCGATTGACCGGCTACGCTCACAGCGCTTGTGTTTGCTCCCTTTTGGCGTTTGGAACTTTGGACGTAGACGGGCGACGGTCCTCACAGACTAGACGCTTGAAAATTGGCCCATGACCCACTACTCTCGGGTACGGGACATCTTCTATGGTGCCATCATTGGCATGGGATGGCCATATAAAACCAAAGCCTCTTCGCCAGCCCCCGCAGGTATCACGGGCTCCAAATATCCTGGTTGCCTGAGACCCGTCTCCCTCCACACCTTTGCCAGCTCTATTCACAACCACCGCACTTAACCGTGGTTTGAGACTCACCGACATCATATAATGGTTCAAGGCCTCGATCACGGTGTTCCACCCACACCCTCATACATTTCAGCGTATACACCGTATACATCCGCCAACTCTGGGGCGATTCTTCCGGTATCAGACTTTGTTTTCAACGATTATAGACAAGGATATCATCGTCATCGTACGTCATCACTGTCACAGAAGATGGTACACCAGCACACACCGAGGGTAGTTTGTGCCATGACTGATAATCAAGTTTGTTTGTTTTGATGGGTATCTCACTGGGTAATTGAATGATGACATGTCTATAGCCATACACGGGCGATATATACAATCAGGTACCGACTCCTCAGAAGACGAGAGTCCAGAGCGCTGTCCATTCAGTCTCGGACTTCTCTCACAGCTGCCAAGGCCAAAGTTTTTGTATACATGCGCCAACCGTACCAAACGGCGCTACCACCTTTTACAATGACCATTCCGACTTCGTGGTTCTCCATCATTTCCCTCTCTCTCCCCTACCGTTTTCTGGACGTCAGCAGGTGAGGTCTTATCGAACTTATCGTAAGCAAGTTCTAACTTGAAAACTACTGTAGCAGCATACTATCCTTATCCCTCCATCACCCCTTACAAATAATTTCTTCCCCGTGGTGTGCCAGGATGGGCCACGAACGCCAAATCATGACCTCAAAAATAATTCTCCCACTGGCTCATTTTCTGTGTTGGAGGTAGCTCCGGGCACAATATTTCCGCAGAGAGGACTCAGTACAGCTAACCCGGATCCCGTTCCGGAGCATGACCATGACGTTGCGGTCGACGAACCCATTATCGACGCTGTCCTTAGCTTACGCGAGGACCAGTGGCCACTTACCGAGCAAATGTACGCCACTGTTCACACGGTATTTCCCAACACAGGTCAATACCCCACCAACTCCCTCTACGAACCCACGCAATATGATCCCGATTCTCTGGTAACCACATCCGAGACAGCGACGGTGTCACCTTGCATGCGCTCTCCTAGTCCGAGACCGCACCCTAACGCGAGTCGTCGCACCCTGTCACCTCCATCTTCGGGGAGTCTTGTCGGTGTTTTCACGTTAAGCAGATCACGCCGGTTGCAAGATGAGGAATCTGCGGAGTCCGAGTCATCCCCAGAGGTCCAGAACTCTATCGATACATCTCCGACAAATTCTATCCAACAAAGTCAAACTACAAATGCGAGAATGGGCGAGGAGCCCAACTTCTGCCATCTCTGTGGCGTCAGTTTCACGCAACGGCAAGTTTATCGCCGCCACTTGAAGGATAAGCATGAAGACAAAGAGTCGTGTCCCCATTGTTCAAGCTTCAAGTGGTCTCGAGGGCGTCCTCACCTGTACAGAAAGCATCTCGAGCTAAAGCATCCACAGTCCACGTCTTCCAAAGATCGACCTACTAGGACTCGGAAACATCAGGCCATAGGGGCGCGTCAATGCAAATTCCCTAATGGAAGGATTCAATCCATTTCCGGAGGTCTTGTCGTTAATGTATGCATCTTGTTGTCATCCTATCAGTATCTCGTAATTATCTATTCCACACACAGGTTAGCCAAGTGCTCTTCAAGGACGCACTGTAGGAGTTACTGGGAAAGGTATTGGTGACAAAGAGAGCAACTAAGCAGCGAGGGGCCCAAAAAACTGGCTGCTAGAGTAAATCAGAGAATTTCCGGGTTTTCAGAGACCGCACACAGAGTGCCTTGGGCACAATTCAAGGGCTTTTAGATATCGGTGAAAGGACTACAGTAGTGCAGTAAGCTACAGAAGCAACTAATGATTCTAGAAAAACCGCAGTAACATAAAGCCTGCGGTGTGCAGTTGAGGGTGGGAATGGGAGTCAGTACTGCGTCAGTACCGAAGCGGAAGTGTGCGGACACTGCCTTACTCGTTTCGCACACACACGAACCAAGACATGAACACCACTACTCGTCAGTCAAGCTCATACACAGCATTCTAGTAGCCGGCCCATTGATATATAATCTGGTGGAGGCACATTTTGTATCACCCCCGTTGGCACTCAATGGTTCAAAAAAAGGTTATTGGCACTCGTTGATTTCGCCTGCCTGTTACTGTCGGCGCTTGTGCACGCACGTGCACAACAATCGTGCCCTCGAGATCGCAGGATAGAGTCACCTAGGAAACCGATTGTGAAGGTTTCGACTTCGATCTGAACCTTCGAGGTACTCAATGAGCGTGGACCTCTTGACTCGACTGATCATGTTTGGGGCTCGGTTCGTTGCCCGTCGAGATTCTGGACCTTCCCTATAGCGGTCTCCGAACGGGAATCTCACTGCTCTACTGTACTAGCGGCTCACACCGCCGAAGCAGTGGTATTGTCCCATTTGCGTGGTGACGGGTAAGGCATTGACGTGGTGCGGACGAGATGATATGGTCCTCAACGACCGGCCACTGGTAAGTGGCAGCAGCTCTCGAGGCCTGAGGGGTGTAGACGAAGCAGGCACGACACAGAATTTGAGGTCGACTCTGTGAGTCATTATTACTTGCTCTCCAAGTTTATGATAAAACGTTGCCAGATCGCCATGACCATTCCATTCCTACCCTGTGCCCAATGGGCCTCGTCACAATCAAATCGAAATGTGGGACCGATCCCGTTGGACCGTGCTGGCTTTCTTCCCACATAATCGCAGGGCTTCTGACCCCAAATAATTGTTGGCACCCCCGCTCAGAGACACGGGTGTAGATTTACGTAGAGGTGTTGGCGTGAGAACAGGAAGACGAGTTATGAGGTTCTGGGGAGAACAAAGGCACCACGAGGCAAGTATCTGGTACCTTGATCCCAACTCTCGCTTTTCCTCTCTGGACAGCGAATGTGTTGTGTCAGGGACGCACATGGCCATTTTTCATTTCCTCTCGACAGGAACAGGACATCGAGAAAAGCCTAAGACACCAGGCTTTGGGGATTATGTTTTCCCCTAAAACCTTCCTCCGACTTCGTAGGTTCATGAGAACTATAAATTTTCACTGACGCCGGCCTAGGTGCCAAGTTCTCGTCCCCGCCTACCTCCCAATGTCGTGACGTACTTGGTATTAGCATACATACGCTTGCGGTGCTGTCAAGTCAAAAGAGCTAGTGTGATTTGGTCACATCAAGGCGTTGGAACACAAGCTCCCGGGAATTAGTTGGTTACGCAGGGATAGAGTCGTACTGAGTCTACTGTGTTGGCAAAAAATTTTACGCGCCTCCCCATGTCCATATGGGAATTTTCGGAGTTGGATGGGCCGATGCCCCGCCAGGGGCATGGGTCCAGACTGTGTGCGACGTACGGGCAATCGGGCTGTCAGCCGGCATGATACGTGCTGTCGGTCACCGGTCTCCGAAGATAGCGGTCCGTACGGCAGAACAGGGGCCGGTAAGGCGAAAAGCGGGAGGTAGCGGTTTCGAACCTGCGAAAGCTCTCGTCAGGGGGCTACCGCTACCCCGACCGCTACACCATCCGAATACATTTAGAGTACTACCAGTCTTACGACCTATTAGGGGAGTTGGCACGTGGGTGTACCCCACGACAGCGCACTGACAGCTGACAGCCGGCGTATACCGCATCTCAACTGACTAAGCTGACTAAGTGGTGTCAGTGTGCACGACCTCTAATAGACTGGTTGCTAATGGGGAAACGACGAGTGGGGAGGGAGGCTGTGCTTCTCGCTCAGCCGTGGCTAGCAATGGCTCCCACAGGACGTGCCGGCAGCATATTCCCTTTCGGGGGCAAGCTGCACTTCTCGTACTCATGTGCTCCCCAACGGTAGGGTCTACTACCGTGGGACCCGGTCGCCATCCCGAAGGATCCGAGCTAGCGGCACAGTTTTGTTGATACCGGCACATCAGCTTCGATAGCGAGAGGATTGAAAACTCGGATCAGGCACATCAGGGATAGTGCATACTTCCGTGCCATCTCTATCCACTTCTCTTTGTCCCTGCGACATGGGGGATTTAGGCGGCGAAGACTAAACCCTTTGGTAAATAAGCTTTTTGAGGACGTTTCCTTGAACATGGGCACCAGGCGGCACAATCAAGGCACTACGATGATCCCCAATGAGTCCACATCTTGATATCGGCGTTCCTTGCCTCTGCGCATTGCGAACGTGGTATGATGAGACGTCCCTTATCTATGGCCAAGGATGCCAGGTTCCCGGCCTTCACGTCGGAGACGTGCATGTAGTACGAGGTATGTGTGCGTCTGACTACTATGGGAGCGGTGAGAACATCCCGCCTGTTTTTAACATTTGAGGGGAAGAATACAGGCTAGTTGACGGGAGGAGTAATAGATAGCTCGCACTTTTTAGAGGGAAAAACACATAAGTATAGGGATGATCGCCCAATCCGACGTGGGCGAAGTGCCCTCATCGAATATTACTCCGAGAGTGCTCCGAGTCACACGAAGGCAGTCAACGAGATCTGATGTAAAGAAGTTTAAAGAAGTTTGACTGTTATTTGCATGTTACTCCTTGACACGATCTTCTTGACAAAACCTCGGCCCGGCGGGCGCTTCTTTACGATAACTCCTATGCTCTCGATCGCCATCACCGTTCGGTTCTGCGTACGCATGGCACATGGACCTGGTTTCCTCGTATTTGAAAGCCTTATTGTTATTTGGACTTCTATGAATGTAAGCGCCTGGCACTAACCAGCGGCACTGGCACTGTCCAGATCCGAAATTTACTCGCGCTCCGTTTATTTGTCGGTTGGAAAAGAGCCTGAAGATCGATTACCGCTCACTGGTAGGCTTCAAACTCCTCGACAACTTGAAATGCTATAAATCCTTAGCTTTTTCAAGCTTCCTTCGCCCGTCCCGCAGAATCTCCAAGAGAATTCCCTTTGACAAAAGCCATTCAAGTTGGTGTACAGCAGAGAAAAGCTTTGGGCCTGCCGTCGACACACTCACCTCAGGCTTCAGAATCCTATGTTCCGCTACAACTTTGTTCGGCTTAGACTCGGACCGCGTGGCCGCAGTGGCACGCCAATCTCTACGGATTCTTACACGAGGGTTCAACCCGCGTCTCACTCATATGTCTCAACGCATACTGGTAGCCTTGGGGCAAATCTTCAGTTATCAAGTGCACTGGCGAGCACAACATCTCGCCCGTCTGTCACCACCTGTGACTATGGACAAGGGAACCAGTGGTTGTCATCACTGGCTCGGAAAATGGAGCACCAGCACCCTTCTGGGGCAATTTACGGTCTGAGTGATAGTAAAGTAAAATTGCTTTTGATGGTTGTTTTCGGACTGCTAAAGGTGGCATTTCTGTTCTAGTCATACTGGGAAGAACGATGCGGCCAGTCATCAGCCCCCGAGGCGGCGAAAATTCCGAGTCCCGTCCAATCAGACCCAGACCTCGACTTCTTTCACGACTGTCATGGCCAGGAATGTTGCCTATACGGGCCCGCGGTTCCAACCGGTTCTTCTCACAACGATTACCTGCCGAGTCTCAGGAATTACCCATTCTCCTCACTAAAATCTCCCGCCGAACTCCAGCAGGTCAGGTCTTATCATGCTTTCCGCAGTCAGGTACTAAACTTTATTGTATACAGGACATTCCCGTCTTTCCAAATAACGATGATGGGTTCTTCCCTGCGGGGTACCCAGACGTTCCCGTGACCCCACATTACCCGGTGATTGCCACGATCTCGCCCCTGGGAACACCCATCGCGCTGGGGCTAGCTCGAAGATCCACCTTTTGCGAGGGGGTACCTGACAGCCAAAATGTTGTCGCTAATGACCCCATTGCCGATCCAGTCTCTTATTCAGGCGAAGACCGGTGCCTGCCTATCGGGTACCAGTGGATGTGCGCCTCTCTAAATACGGCCCAATCACTCGACGTGGATCGATACTCGAGCGGTTCCCATATGGCGCTCACGCCGTACTATGACTCCCAGAATATCATCAAGTCCGATGTGTTATATATGTCGCACAACGTTCAGTCTTCTCAGCCATACTCGAGTACAGATCATCTTCCCACGTCTCACCCACTTCCGGAGAAGTACTCTGACCTTCTCACCATGGCCAGTTCGCACCAGGGGAAGGAGGCACCACCCACCGAGCTATCTCCGGCGATTCGAGTCTTTATTAAACCGCCTCCAGTGCTGCAGCCGGTTCTGTCACAGAGCGAGTCCATCGTTGCAACAGTAGCTGAGAAGCAATACCACTGCCTCCTCTGTGGTATCAGTTTCACGCAGTCACAAGTGCTTAATCGACACATGAAAGATAAGCATGAAGACAAGGGATCTTGTGCTCATTGCTCATGTTTCAAGTGGTCTCGAGGGCGTCCTCACTTGTACAGAAGGCATCTCCGGGAAAAACATTCGGAACTCACGTTTTCTGGCAATCCACTGGGGGGTATTCGTAAGGCCCATGTTCTACGGGCTCGCCAATACAAATTCCCCAATAATAGGTCTCAAGTCGTCTCCAGAGGTCTCGTCCCGAACCAGTACTCTCCTTTGTCATTGACCTGACTATTTCTCAGAACCACCTATTCCTTACCCAAGCGATCTACGCGAGGGTTCAAGTTACACGCTCGCAAGTAAAGAAGCAGCCACAACTTTAGCTGTCGCGGTACGATGATCGGCGGCGTTTCATGGCCTGTCCATACCCTCGTACTGTACCAGTGCAGCATCACGACCACAGCCGTTGACCGCAGTCCTCACTTTTTAGGACGACCTTGATGATACACGCTCCCCTCTTTTTTCTTACTCTTCTCCTTTTCGGACGTGTATTAATACCACTATTACTGTCGTGGTTCATTGTAGCGACAAAAATCTTCTCACGCGCCTCATTTTAGTACTGTGCCGCTAGCTCGGATCCTTCGGGATGGCGACCGGGTCCCACGGTAGTAGACCCTACCGTTGGGGAGCACATGAGTACGAGAAGTGCAGCTTGCCCCCGAAAGGGAATATGCTGCCGGCACGTCCTGTGGGAGCCATTGCTAGCCACGGCTGAGCGAGAAGCACAGCCTCCCTCCCCACTCGTCGTTTCCCCATTAGCAACCAGTCTATTAGAGGTCGTGCACACTGACACCACTTAGTCAGCTTAGTCAGTTGAGATGCGGTATACGCCGGCTGTCAGCTGTCAGTGCGCTGTCGTGGGGTACACCCACGTGCCAACTCCCCTAATAGGTCGTAAGACTGGTAGTACTCTAAATGTATTCGGATGGTGTAGCGGTCGGGGTAGCGGTAGCCCCCTGACGAGAGCTTTCGCAGGTTCGAAACCGCTACCTCCCGCTTTTCGCCTTACCGGCCCCTGTTCTGCCGTACGGACCGCTATCTTCGGAGACCGGTGACCGACAGCACGTATCATGCCGGCTGACAGCCCGATTGCCCGTACGTCGCACACAGTCTGGACCCATGCCCCTGGCGGGGCATCGGCCCATCCACCATTTCTGGTCTTATTTTTCTCTGCCAGGACCAAATACGTCGACGAGTATTGACTTACGATTAGGCTTCTCGCTTTTTGTGTGCAACGGGACTTCGGTAATTGTGTTTAATGAAATCTTATATTGAATCACGTAACTTGAGCGCCCCTGTTGACTTGGTCTACGACTTACAGTATTGGGGGTCACTGTAAGCGGCCCAGAGCACACGGTCCTAATTAATGGATACACGACGGCATTGTTTTTTTTTTGGATCCAACGGCATTGTTTTCCTTCACAGTCTTTTGTCACTCTTTTGCAGTTAGGTGCACGAAGTCTGCTTGTGTTCATATCTCTTGCCTACTGTGATCTGTACAAATAAATAAACTTCAGGAATGGCCATCCAAGGTAGCGCGCAATTGACTCCGGTAAAGTGGACTCTTACGTCACTGCAAGTACTTTTTTTCCCGACCAGTCCGTTTGCGTCGCCACCACATGGCCTAAGTGCCGAATGCAAGCGGGGACCTCTCCCAAGGAGGACCAGGGTAGTCAAATTCAGGTACCGTGAGAGAGACCTCTGGGAGATATGGACTTTGGGTTCCTTTTTCAGAGTCACGAGAGCTGACCACATGAGTATTAAACCGAACGTCGGCACCGCAAAACTGGGATAGAGGGGCTCACTACATGATAGGCCGCTATCGACTGAGGCGCGCTGCCTGCGTTGTTCGAGCCCTGAGTAGAGGTGTTACCGTGTCGCCTAAGCCGACGCATTGGGTCATGAGATGCAAGTAACAGACAAAGAAAGGACAGAAGTTGCAGAAGGAGGAAGGGGAAGGGAAGGGGGCCCAACCACGCCGCGGCGCGTCGAGAGTCCACGTTCGATGTTTTGACTCTGGGTTAGTTTCTAGAAAAGCCATTTGTCAATCGCTAGCTCTCGAAGGTTCCACGTTCCATAACGAGGAGAGACGCGCCTGATGGAAGTGCTGTGTGAATAATGCTACTGTAACCCCGGGCCTGATTGTACTGTAACTGAACCGGGTGCGTTTCTGGGTTTAAATATTTAAATCCCCCGACGGCGCGGGTCCGCTTACTGTACTGGCACCGTCTCTGTTACTCTGCAGCTCGATCGCCGCCGTACCCAGCTCTCCACCTCGCAGCACCAGCACCAATCACTGGCACCCGCGGCTCCAAACAATTGACATGCAAAGTTGTATCTGCCGCATCTAACATTGCTTTCCAGAATCAGAGGACGAAGTGGCATCTCAGGCCCGCGTCCCATGGTCCTACCCTTTCCCTCACAATTCGACCGATTACGTCTCTTCATATTCTCTAACCAGATTTTTTCTGCTTAATGAGTGACCCTGGACTGGGTCGTGGCCGCGTTTGTGTGCCGTAACATGCGCCTGGGAACCCTCTCCTCGTAACTGACGCAGCCCCGTCGCCACCATCAGCTGGTGCACTGTTTCCTCCTCTGGCTTCTTTCATTATTTGTATTATATTTTGGGTCCTTAGGCTTGCATTTTTATGCCTCAGGTATGTCGTCCTTTGAACCAGCCTGGTACCAGTGCAGTGCTTTCCGGGCTGTCTAAGCCTGTCTTTACCGTCCGTCACATCTCAAGCTTGATCATAGCGATGGAATCCCATAGAAGCCGCCACATATATTACTAGTATGTGCCTATTGCTGGTGCGTGAACCGATATTGTGATACATTTCTAGCTCTCGTGCGCCCATCGCGGCACAACCATACTCTAGAACCTCCCCCCTCCCTCTGTCTCCATTCTATAGTCACCGATACCGACCTGTGGACGAAGTAAGACTATGCCCATCGGGTTCGGGCTCTCGTGCAAGATGACGTACTGCCCTGTCGTGCCTCGAGTCTCACGGTGGGCCAGGATTTAGTCCGTACATGGGTGTGGTTTGAGATTATACCGTCATTTCTCTAGCCGTCACAAAGGTGACCCCCGGTACGGTCGCCATATCCTCGCTGCACCTGTCCCCAGCTGCCATCACGAAATGGGGGAGGGGAAGGGAAGGGGTTGTGCGGGGCTGCATATGTTATCTACATGTGATTACAGTATCAACTTAGCAACTTAGCGGCCGCCCAAGGAGCCGCCAGTGTCGATTCCAAGCTCAATTCCGAATTCGTTCTAGAAATATCATCTGGTACTCACCTCTTCATCATTAGGAGAGATGCGCCGACCTAGGAAGCTGATAGAAGTACTGTATCAATGATCCTGATCCTGCTGTAACCGAGAGAATTTTTGATGTGATATGGCGGGGTTGAATTTGAATCTCCGGACACGCGGGCGCAACGCGAGGAGCTCCGGTTTCCCCTGGTCTACTCCTTCAGCTTGATCCCCACCGCACTTAGCCTGGACCCCACCCAGCAAAGTTGGCTCCAGTTACTAGCAGTCTCACCCATTACTCCGAGTCCAAACAATTGCTGTGGTCATTTCACCGCCGCGTTCAATCTGGTAGGCAATATTAATTGTTAACTTCATTCCGTCGTGCTTGGAGAACCAGTGACGATAATCATCATCTTACTAGGCCCCACAATGGCCCCATCTTTCACCTCACAATTTGACCGGTCCCTTCTCTTCGTTTCTAACCAGGGTTCGCTACTCAATCCGTAAACATGGATTGGATCATACCGCTTCGCGGCCTTCGCTCGCATCGCGAAAAGTCACTTTCTATTAACCTTCCTCAGAGCTACGTTTGTATGCCGGAGGATGCGTTCGGTGGACTTCTCTTCGTACTTTATCCATGTAAGGCAGCCCCATTGCTCCCCTTAGCTGATTCATTATCTCATCTCGGAAACTCGTATCCGGTTTTCTTCCAGTATTCGCATTATTGTTTCGCGCCGTCCTTGGTTCTGCATCTTCATACCTCAAACAAATTTCCTTTTAACCAGCCTGGTGCGGTGCTTTCCGCAATACAATGTCCATTACACACTGAAACCAGAAGTATTATCACTCAATCAGTCTGTACCGACCTATATCCGAGGAAGGGGCTGTTTCTACCATCGCGCCTCAACCTCGATCATAGCGATGGTGTCCCACATCGCTAAAGGACTGTCTTTGCATTACTGGTATGTACTTGTTACTAGCGCGTATGCCGATATAGTGATGCATTTCGGACAGCGCCTATTGCAAGACCATGCCCCTCCTTCCCTTTCCCCCTTCCCCTTCCTACCCTCGTTGATACCACGACTTGTTGACCTGGGGGCGAAGTGAGACCGTGCCCATCGGGATCGGGTTCCAGTACAAGATGACGCACTGCCGTTTTTCTCATTGCCAGCGCAAGCCCACAGGATTTAGCCTGTGCGCACTGCATTTACGCCACATCCCATACATCGCAGTTTTCTAACAAGAGGGTTGGTGTGAAGTGTGCTTATACCGTCTAGCCGTCGTAATGCTGACCCCAGCACGTCGTCCTCTCGCTCCTCTCTTTTCCTCAGCTGCCAAGCTCCCCGTTACACATCATTCTCCACGTCATTTCCCTCGTCACTCTTTGTGCTTCAACGGTGCAGCCTATTTTCTCGCCTTTAGGTGATCGCCCCCTGCGATTCTTTCTAAACTAACGACGAGACCCATCATATCCCGCAATGCGACAGTCACACCCATTACCGACTCCAATAGGCGACTCTTACATTGTGCTGACATTCTGACTCAGAGCCGTTCGGAAGTCCCCTTATCGTTTCTCCGAGCGAACATCACTCTTGTCGTCGACGCTATCCTTTTTTGGGGGGCTAAGGTCTTTCATTAATATTAGGCGCTAGTTCACTCTCATAGGAGCTCCAAGAAATAGAACTGACGTTGTTCGTCGTGCCGTGTCTAAATGTACCAGTGTGAGGTAAATGTTGTGTGATCTCTGTGGATGCCTGAGTTACCCGGCTAAGCACTCTGCTTTCCTAGGGACCCCGAGCTCTTACTAGCCAGTGTTACATTTTCAATACAAACGCCCACTGGTGCCCACGTGCCCGCAGAACCCTATGGCACAGTGGCACCTTCGATACGGCCACGACTTATGACAATTTGATAATCGTGCCCCCGCTCGTACACGGGTTAGCCACTTGGCAAAGCTCAGTGCCCAAGACTACTCGTGTATAACGTCACTTCACACGAGACCCTTTGTTTTTGGCTGACTCGTACAGAAGGGCGCGTTAGTTTCTACCGCGTGTAAATCACACGTGGAATCTGACCGATTTCTCCCCCTGCTTGTAGGGAGTACCGCCGCAACTTAAAAAGCTTGAAGAGCACTAGACTTGCCTCCGTCGCATTCCTGACCTCCATTGAAGTTTAGAATACCCCGAACTAGTTCTTCCCTAGCACATATATAATTTCTGACCAACACCCTAGGCCGTGGTCAAGACGAGCCCCTTCATAGCGGAGGTATGTCTCAAATCCAGTCTGTATCCATATGGATTCACCGTGGTTGAAAACTGCGTTCATTTTTAGACGATGAACCAGTTTTCGGTCACATTGAATGTTTCAGAAAATGACGAGTTGCGCGTTGGGGCCGGTGTCCATGGACATCTATTTAACGATCATCGCGGCTGGCCCACAGCTCCCGATCCCGTCCCCGTTCTACAATATCCTTCCTCCGTTCCTGAGAACGACGGGCCTTATCTGAAGCCTCTCATATTCCATCCTTGTAATCATGTACGTCTACTAGCTGTTAGCAACCACGCCTCCTGGTTCATTGACACGCTTCAGCTACCTTCCAATAGTCTCCCGGATAACCCCCCGCTGTGCCACGTGGACGTCTATCCCACCAACGCTGCCGCACGTTTTTTCAACGCAGAGGATCCACTCCTATATTACTATCATGGCCATCTCGAAGGGGCGAGTCTAGCCTCGAATCCCTCACGATTCGGACCGGCCCTTTCCAGTGGCCGACGTAACCCATTCCACACTGAAGGTTCGGGCCCCCCACAGTGCTCATCATCCTTTGAGGCCCGCATGGTAAGACACACCACCTTACTGCGAGACAGCGGACTTGATGATCTCTACTTCTCGTAGACCCTATCCCGTACTCCTGATGAAAATAATGTCAACACGGACGCTTATCGGGAGTTTTCACCCATCCCAGACGACCGCCACTCCATATACGCTGGGGCAATTTCATGGGTGGTACCTGACCACAATGAATCTGGCGATTTCGATACCTCTCCCGCCGCAGCAGCCTCCCAGGGTTCGATACGGGACAACTGCGTGATAGCCACGTCCTTGGGCATGCGATCGATGTACCCGACATCGTCCGACCAACCAACTGTAGCTATCAACTCGCCTATTCTTCCCACAAACAGGTCTTCGAATCATTATAGCCCCACCAGCCCTGACTCCGACCATGGCGATGGGCCAGCGGCAGAGGACTTTCGGTCTGCAAGTCAAGGACGTCAACACAACGCCACGGTATCACTCATCGCATCAAGTCGTGCTTCGGAAGCACGTCGACACCTCAAGAAGTATTGGTGCCGAACCTGTAACGCCGGCTTCTCCCAGAAGCAAGGACTTCGAAGACATGAAAAGGACGCGCATTTTTCGCGATTACTCTGTCCTTATTGCGAAAACTTTGAATGGTCACCGGGGCGCAAGTACATATTTAAGAAGCACCTCGAGGCGAAGCACCCAGAAGTTACTCCTGAGGATACGGCTTTGAGTTTGCAACGACAAGATCCACGAGGTTTCCGGCGCGCTTGCGGATCGTTGAAGTCCTCCAACTCCAGTCCCTTTACTCATACCGACGGGGTACACTCCCACGGTACTGATTTGCCCTGCGCCCATGCCTGATATATTAGGGGGCGCTGTGCTACTGTCTAACTGCGCTTCCGAGAGTTATGATTCGTCCACATGTTACTTTCGTCCTTTTCCTGTCTACTACCGTTATTGTTCACTTGTTCTCCTACCCTTTCCCCCTGCCTCACTGTGACGTGACGTGGGCGTGCCTACTGGTTAGGATTTCGCACCCTTTATGACTGTCTTGATGACTGTACCCATGTAATTTGTTCTTGTCGCCAAAATACAGGGAAAATCCCAGACGTGACCGAGTCTTAATCGTGACTTCTACCGCACCAGACGCAAAGGCACATGGGAGAAGGAAAGACCGCATATAGTTAGCAGTGGCGCTGTGTCCGCAGGCTGTTCGGAGTGCCAGCCCCCAACATCTGGCGTCTAAAGTCCGCAGTCGCTTGTTCCGAGTATCGCTTGTTTCTATCGGCGTACTAGTTGTCCTGGGTTAATGGCAAACAGAGAACTGCTGTATAATGAGTGCGAACGTAGATAGCCTTGTGGATACTCAGAGCCTCGCCGTCATCGGGGTCCGGCTTCGACATCCTCCTCACTAACATAGTTCTCGAGAGTTCGCCAGTTCGAGCTTTACGTGACACCTGTTACTACGGGCTGATCGCCACCTCTGGTCCACTCATCCATATCACTGGTCAGAGTTATTCTGATGTTCCCGATTCAAACCCAGCCGCGCTTTCACCCAAGCGCGCTAACAACACTGCAACAGCCTCGGCCCAGTCCGAGTCGGGCGCACGTATGAGCGAACCCTTGCAGCACAGCCAGGGCACCGCTACTCGGTATCAACTTTTTTTTTTTTTTTTTTTGAATCCATTTTTGTGCGTCTGAGGGCAGATTACCCTATGTAGCACTACCCTTTTAATATACTACGCGTTCATGTCTCCTTGCTTCTCAGGGTTCTACCCTTCTATCTTATGTCTCCCCCGTTCCCCGTGAGGGAAAGGCGTGGCTCCTTGTCAAGCGTTGAAGTTGGTGGGGCGTGCAGGCCGCCGAGGCGTGAGGTGCGATTGCGGGATCTTGAGTTGGGGGTGGTGATCGCTTCCTACGTCAACCGCCTTCTTCTTCGTATCTTGAGTGAACCTATGTTGCAAAGTTCGGCAAGTTGAGGAGATGGGGTTTGTCGTGGTTTGAGGGGGAGGGTGGTTGGTGGGTGGTTGGCGGGATTAATGATGTGTGTTATTGATGTTTCTTCTTTCCGCTGCTCCTTCCTCTGCGTTACTCCGCTTCCATCTTCCTTCCTGCGTTACTCTCCCCGTCTCCTGAATATATGTTGCTACTTGGACGGCTGTTTTCGGGTTTGTGATAAGCTTCGTAAAGTCGGCGTCCGTATGGCTACGCTTTCTTGTAAGTGCCCATCTTTCGTGCGCGTACGCCGGACAGTCTAGCAGGAAGTGCTGCGCGTTTTCATTATGATAGCCACATGCCGGGCAGCTTGCGCTGTCCGACCTTTTGAACCTATGCAGGTAGGTGTTCAGTGGGAAGTGCCCCACCCTCAGCTGGTAGAGCCAACTGGCGCCTTTCCTGGAGAGTTTCGGATCACTGGTCAGCTTCATAAACTTATTGGAAGGTATGGTAGTATCGTAGCGCTTTTGTTTGTCTGCTCTTGGTGATGTTGCCCATTCTTTCTTCCAGGCGTCCTTGATTGCGCTTTTACCCTGCTGCTTGGCTGCCGACTTGTTGATCCGTAGAGGTTTTCTGAGTACTCTTGGGAGGTCGTTTGCCGGCGACGTTTTCCCCTCTGCTGCTGCTTTCGCTTCTTCGTCTGCCTTCTCGTTTCCTTCGATTCCGATGTGACCTGCGGTCCATCGGACTGTGAGTTTGTAGTTAGCCTTGCCCCTTGCTTTTTGAATGACGTTCGCGTTGGACCAGCATATGTCCGCCAAATAGTGCCCCGATCTGTTGCTCGGTGTTGCGAGTGCTCCGATTGCCGCTTGGTTGTCTGCCCCTAGCGCGTAACTTGTTCTGCCCGCCTTCTCCGTCTTAATTAGGTGTAGTCCTAGCATTAGACCTACTAGCTCAGCTTCAAAGACTGTGTGGTGTTTCGCATCTCCTAGGTGGTAGTGCAGAGTGCGTGGTTCGCTGCCTGGCCTTATCAGCGTTGCGGCGGCTCCGACCTTTCCGTTTTGCGCGGATCCGTCCGAGTATACTTTGATTTGCTCTGTTCCTTCTGTGTCGGCTTTCTTAGACGCTTCTTTACTGCCTGCTATGTCTAGGTTGAACGGTCTTTTGTGCGCCTTAGCTGGGTTTTTGCCTATGGGAGGGATTGTTTCAAAGTCGTTGGGCTTGATCTCGAAGGATTGCATAAGGTTGTGAAGGGGAGATTTGTGTCTTCTTGTCCTCTTGTTAGCTGCCTTCCTTGCGGGTTTGTGAAGGGGGTGTTCTAGGGGGAGAGTCGCGATTCGGGTTGCCGCTCTGTGGAGGTGCTTCTCTATTTCTAGCTGGATCGGGAGAGTATATGCGAGCGCGTTTAGCGTATCCGTAGGCGAGGTGCGTAACCCGCCTGTGATAGCTAGCGTGCCCGCTCTCTGTACGGAGTTGAGCTTGTTCCTGCGTCTTCTCGTCTGCCCAATTTTGCTTGATGTTTCTAGTTTTCCGGAGTGACTTCCCCAGACGTCTACTGCGTATAACGTTCTTGGTAATGCGACGCTGATATAGAGTTGGCGGGCACGTTTTGGGGTAATACCCCAGCTTGGTGCCGCCGCGCGCCTTATTTGCAACGCCCATTTCGTCCCTTTCTGAAGGGCGTAGTTGCGTTGTATTCCCCAGTCTAAGTGTTGGTCAAAGTAAACTCCCAGGTACTTTGTGCTTTTGATCGGCTCTAGCGTGGTGTTGAGGAGTTCTAGTGGGTGCCTCTCCTTTTTGCTGTTTCTGTGAGCGAAGTCTATTAACGCTAGTTTGCTGAACTCAAAGCGGGAGTTGTGATCCTTGGACCATTCAACTGCGCCTCCCGTTCTAGTCATCATGCTTGCGAGGGTTCGGTGCGTTTCTGTGAAGTTGGTCCCTGTGGCTATGAGGATGGCGTCGTCGACGTACGCCATTGCCGCTTCATTGCCGCTTTTCGGTATGTCGAGAAGGTCCGCGTTGTAGTATTGATATAGGATCATTGAGAGCGGGTCTCCTTGGCCGATCCCGTTGTCGATTGAGATATTATCTGATGTGAAGTCGTCGAATTTCAACGTAGTGAATCGGTTGCGCAGGAGGTTTTGCGTGAACTTCACCAGTGCGGTAGGTACTCTGCGCTTCTTCATGTTATGGATTAATCTCTCGTTCACTGCGTTCGGGAATGCCCCCTCGATGTCTAGGAATAGTACTGAGGTGACCTTCTTTTTGCGCCATGCGTCCTTGATCTGGTAGGTGAGCGCGTGCATGGCGTCTGTAGTGGTGCGTGCTGGGCGTCCTCCGTAATGTTGAGCCGGGAGTAGACCGTGTTTTTCCGAGTAAAACGTGAGCTGTTCTGCGATTACGGATGTGAGCACTTTCGACATGGTATTTAGGAGGGCTATCGGTCTGTAGGCCTTAGGGATGTCGTAGTTGGGTTTGCCCGGTTTTCTGAGGACAACTGTTGTGAAGGTTTTCCATGGGGCGTAATAGAGACCGTTCTTGAAGATGGCTTTGTAGATTTCCCAAAGTCTGTCGACCAGGATATCAGCGCATTTAATCAGCACTATGTTTGGGATACCGTCTGGGCCTGGGGCTTTGAACGGGCCAAGGTGGGCGATGTGCTTGCGTATTTGCTCTTTGGTGATGTTTACCGCTTTGCAGATCGGAGTGGGGTATGTTTGGTCTTGGCTATTGACGTTTGTCTCTTGGGGTTTCTTCGGGAAGAAAGTCTTCGCTAGGGCTTTGCTCTTGTCCGAGTTGTTGCTCGCTATGCGCTCTCCTTCCACGTCCGTAACCTTCAGGCTGGGTATCCTTGTTTTTCCCCCGTCGCTAGCCGGTGCTGATATGTACTTGTGTGCCGTCCAAATGTCTGGGTCCGAGGCTTTTTCAAGCCAGTCTCTCCAGTGATGTTTCTTCGCGTATTGGATGGTTTTGTCGTACTTTTTGCAGGCGTTTGTGTGCTCGGCGTGTATCGGATGGTCAGGCCATCTTCTACTGTTGTACGCCTTTCTTCCTAGTTTGTCTGCTTCTCTGCGAAGGAGCTTCAGCTCTTTCGACCCCCAACGTTTGGACTTAACGTTTAGGCTTGTGATTGGCACTTCGGATATGATCGTGTCTTGTATCGCTTTTGTTAGGTTGTCGCATTCGCGGTTGAGGAAGATTTGCGTTTGGATGTGCGTAGGGAGGCCCAAGTTGTTGATCTTGTTCTTGAGCGTTTCGGAAAAGCTGTTCCAGTCGACATCTTTGAAGTTTCTGAGAGTCTTCATGGGGGCCTTTGTGAGTTCGAGGTCGAGAACTGTCACTATGGGGAGATGGTCGGTGTTAACTCCCTGTTCGCCCGGTAGGGTGTCGCATGTGGTGATTGCCTCGAGGGTGTGTTCTGTGGTGAAGACGTTGTCTAGCCTTGTCCATTTTTTGGTGACGTTGTGTAGGTGTGTTGGGGTTCCTTTCGCCAACGCCATGTCCATCCCTAAGTCAGCCACGTTTCTGAGTAGCGTTTCCGCCGATTCCAGAGCTTCGGAGGTGAATAGTCTGCTGTCTTCCGGGTTGTCCCAGTAGGGGTGATGCCGGTTGAAGTCCCCTAGCCAGATTAGGTGGTGTTCTTCTTGCGACGCTTCTGTGCCCGTGATTTGATGGGCGTGTGCTCTATGGTATGACCTCAGTGCCTTGAGCGTGTTGTCGTTTCCGCAATCGTTGTAGATGTTGAAGAGGGTCAGCGTCCCCCAATACTCTTTGATGCGTAGGGCTGTGACATCTCCGGATGGGAAGTCTAGCTGCTCCCAACTTTCGGTGAGGAGGTCTCCTCTTACGAGGATAACCGATCTTGTTTTGTCTGGGTGTTCCTCGTGCGTTGATGGGTATAGTGGGACCCAGTCCCTCGAGGCGATGGTTTTGTTGAGAAAGTTAACGGATGGTTCTTGAAGCGCTATGATATCTATGTTGTGTTCGACTAGACTGCCGCTGCTGATGATCCCGTGTTGACATGTTGGGGATCTGTTGATGTTCTGTTGCCAGATAGCGAGTGCCTTGCGTTCCTTGTTTATTTGGTGTGTCTTCATAGGTTATGACTTTGTGGGAGGTTTGCTGTTGGCTTTGCGGATCCGGCTGTGGGGTGCGTGTCGTATTCTTCGTCGTCATCGTCTACTCGGCTTGGGGGGATGGGTTGAGGGTCTTGCGCGTTGGAGAAGCTTCCGAAGAAATTCTCTAATACCGCCTGGCCGCCCATTGCGTTGTTGTTTCGGTGCTTGTTTTTCTTACCTATGGTGCGAGTGGGCAGGTGACGTTCCTTGTTGTTGGGGAGCGGTAGGCTAGCTACCGCAAAGCGTTCCGGGAATTTCTCCTCGAACGGGAGTCTGTCTGGGCGGGTGGTCAGCGTCCAGTCTTCATCGGTTGGGAAGTATACTAGGTTGTTCTCTGGGTGGAATCCATTGTATTCCTCGCATTTCCTGCGGAATTCGGGACAGTCCCGATCCCAGCTTGCGTGATTGTCCGCTTTGCAGGACACGCAGTATCTCTTGTTTTCTTCCCTGCATTCTCTGGTTTTGTGTTTGCCTCCGCATGTTCCGCAAGTATCGTGCGGTGCGTGACATTCTGCTGCGTAGTGACCCCATTTCCGGCATTTCATGCATTGTTTTGGCTCGTATTTGAGCTTTTTGGGGAAGGTACGGACGTTGAAGACGTATATCCCATCCTTAAGTGCTTTATTAGCTTCTGCGGCTGAGGAGAGGGAGAAAATGGCGTGGGCAAATCTTTGCTCTGTAGCGCGTCTGTATGTGGGTTTGATCCATCTTGCTTTCTTGATGCTCTTCTCGGGCATCCTGTTGACTTGCTCGATCTCCCGGAGGTGGTTGAGGTTGTCTGGGTCGAAAGTGGTTGGGATCCTTGGGACCATGAGAGGGTGGACGCGATCTCTGATGCAGAGGTCGGGGTCGAGTCCCCTTGTGAACATGGCCTCGTTGGTGGGAATTCTGATCCATTCCGCCGCTTCTTTTGCTTCGAATTGGATGATGATACTGCCATTTTTCAGTTTCATGACCTCTTGTATCTTGGTTCCCTCTCGGGGAGGGGATGGGATGTTGGCGATGACCGCTCCGGCTTTCTCCTTGATCTCATGGATGTTGTAGCATGACCCTTCTCCTGTAGCGGAGTCCAGGAGGATCTGCCTAGCTTTCCTATCCAGGCCAATGTGTAGGCTGAGTTCTTGGTCTGCGGAGGAGCGTAGTGCCGCTGCCGTGCCAGGAGGTACCTGCGTCGGGCAGGCTTTTGTGCTTAGGAGCGCTTCCTTGTATGTAGTAGCTGTTTCGGAGATCTGAGTAGTCACTGTATTCGCTACTGTGATACTTTTACTCATATCCATCGCTACTTTGTTTAGCGTGCTGGCCGCGACGTCTAGGGCTGCGGCCGATTCCTGTAGTTTATTCTGTTCAGCGAGGGAGCTTTTGATCGTGGCACTTAACTCCGTGATGCCCGTCTGAACCGAGTTTTTGATAACCTCCCCAAGGTTCAACGTGATGGCTTCTAAGGTTGGAGGATCCGGGAAGGCCTCTTTCTTTGATTCTTGTAGAAGCATCCCGTAAGCTTGCAGCGCTTTGATGAGCGTTGGAGGGGAGGATCTGGTGTATCTTTTAATGATAAGGATAAGTGTTTGTACGAGCGCTAGATGGGTAATGGGGGACTCGTCGTTTAAACAGTTTTCGCTCGCTAGGTATGCTCTAGCCTCGGTAAGGCTTGCGCCTTTTTGAGCTTTGGTCTGCTGTTGGGGTGTGGAGGTCTGTGGGGTTTCCGCCCTTGAACTGGCCCTGGTGGCCATGGGGTGTGCGGGCGTGACACGACCGGGGACGTGCGGGGGTGACAGGCCTCTGGAGGCCATATCTACCGATTTTCTTTTGAACTTCCCCTTTAGAGAGTTGTTCTTTTGGGTCTACTGCTTTTTAAAGGTTTTGGGAGTGTGTGGAATGTGTTTCCTGTACTACTATGTAGCTTATTCTAGTATGCCTCTACCACTGAGTCACGGCGAAGTGGCGCAGTAGGTGGTGGTTACCGAAAAAGGAAGTCCCTCGGTATCAACTAATTCGCTTATATTACTACCACAGGATGCAAGTTTCAAGTGGGACTCCTAGATATTCCAGGCGCCGGTTGGCGCTATGCACCATATGATTCTGGTTCTGGTTCGTACGTTAACGTGGCGAAAGAAGAAAAGCAGAGAAGTACAGCCCTGCGGTACAGACAGGCCCGTAGCTCCTGAAGGGGTCATCCAGTTCATCCTTATGTGCGATGAGGAAAGACTTCGCATGGACATTTGAAGTTCTTGTTCGACATGATGGAAGCTGGCCAATAGGTGAGAGACCAAACGGCGACGCCGTTACATTGGCACGAATATGATATTTTCTTGAGCGCGCAAACCCCCCCCCCCCCCCCCCCCCCCCCCCCCCCCCCCCCCCCGGTGCCGGTGCATCCCTCCGCCGCAACTCCGCCGCCTTGATTAGACGCGTTCGGAGGTGTGGCATTGCGGTGTACTCACCGAGCTGATGAGACGGTACTTTCAGCGCCTGTCTTGTGCTCAGCGTTTGCACCGGACATGAACTCACCCGGCCTTGTTGATAAAATGAGTCTACGACGTTATGGAGGAGGCGAATCCGCTTGTGGCTGTGTAGTGGGCTGAGATTAGCTCAGCTCATCACGCCTGGTTTCGAGAGGTTGATAGAGCCGTAGTTGTCAGCCTGAGCTCTCAGCCAGTTCCTGGAAGATACCTGGAGGCTGGATCTATCACTTTCACTCCTGGAAACCATCATGTGGAAAGACACGAATCAGGTCCAGCGGGGCACTTGAACTGAAGGCAGTTATGATGAGTGATCAGTCTGGAGATGGTGGCCGGAGCCGACGGTACTTTCGAGATTCCGGGGTTTCAATCTCATCTGGAACTGATGGGAAAGGGATTTAGTCGGTCCCCAGTCACTGCAACCGGGCCTCTTCATCTTGGTTCGATCGCTCCGTACTTGGACTGAATTTCTTGCAGTAAATGGCCTTTCTGGCACTGGCAGCTTTGCATTTCTGTACAGACTTCGGAAATTCTGCATCAAGTCTGCTACATTCTGCATCTCGGAAGGTCGCCTGCACTAACCAAAAGAACACATGGATCCAGGTCAGGCCATACAGTCGAGAAGTAAAGAAACGTGATCGTGGACATGGCGAGCGATACGGATACAGAAAGAAGTATTCCGTAAGAAAAAGGCCAGTGTTCAGAGAGGGTCACAGTGCCACGAGCAGGCACCGGTAAAAGGGTCTATAAACCTATGTTTGTCAATACGAGTAACCCATTTTCGTGGACGGCAGAGAGAGCTATGCCGGAACTAGAATTGCGGGATGAAGCGCAGTCCAGGAAGTGATGCGAGAGTAGTCATGTAAGATAGCCGGGGCCCAGTAGAATAAAACGCGATACAACCCTATGGCAATTTCACACATCCTCTTCCTTTTTGAGCCTTCTCAAGAAATGCCACACGCCATGCTACTATATACGAGGCGAGTTCGAGTTCGGTATGACTGTAGCCGACGGCCCTCTGAGATCTGAACACAGAACTTATCAGGGTCGAATTACCCTCAGTACGTTGCAGTCATATTCCAAAAAGGGTATGGCGTACGCTTGATTTTTGGCACGTCGCCGAGGTGAAGCCATAATTGACAGGGAAGCAGATCTAAACGCCTTGGTGGGTGCCTCTTATCTTCAATGGTGACCGGTCATCATGCACTACAGTACCTGGTTTTTTTAGCACCGTGCCGAGGGGATGCCATAATTGACAGAGAAGCAGAACCAAAACGCCGTCGTGGATTTACCTCATTTTTAATGGTCACACCGTACCTATTCTCACGAAAGGCAAGGTCGATTCGGGTTGTTCATGGAGCATTCGTGTAGGTCCTCATCCGGGCTGTCACGTATCACTTCGCCTCAATCTCCCGCTATTATGGTGGGACCGTTCCAATTTAACGGTAATTGAACTTTGACCTCTTTCCAATGATTCGTCTCAAATCATGGAAATCCCGTGCTACCTTTCAGGGTAAGACTGTCGGACCTCTTTTCCGGACAGTGACTTCACTCCCAGCGTCTTCTCCGAAGAACAAACAATGAGGGGTGTTGACAGAAGCAGTGGGCGGCATCGAGTGTGAATGTGAAATGTTTTCAAATTTAGCTGCATGAAGCGAAGCAGCGGCGCGAGAAAATTTCGCGTCGGATAGGTCGAGCGTAAGTGAACGAAGTCCACTGAAGGGGATGACGTCGAGGAGGGAGCGCAGAGCGCAGCGCAACGGACCAGACGGACGGAGCGGTGTGAAAAAGAGTAGAAAATGCGAGATAGACTAGATACGGCGTAGGTACAAGGCGAACAAGACAATACTTTGGCAGGGGAAATGGCGATGACGGTGACGGCGAGAGGAGGAGGATGGTACGGCAAAGCTGTGATCTAGTCGCGTTGAGGGTGCTATAAAGGAAAGGTGGTAAGGAGCCCCGGTACGTACCAGGGAAACAGGAATACTGATGTACGTATCAAGAGATCTACATACGACGTGCGTACCCCTCAGTTCAGACAACTCCTATCCGATAGCGGGGACTCTATCATCCGCGAAAGGTGCACGGTCCGTGGTACGCAGGGACTACGATAAGGCTTAGGTGGGGGAAACTTAGACTTGAACCCAAGCTTAAAAGGTGACCGGTGGCCAGTGACTGTGAGCGAGCACATGTTGTCAAAGGAAGGAAGGAAGCCCGTCGAAGGGACAGTGGAGTGAACAAAAGCAGGTTTCTTGCGCGCCAATTATATTTGTTGCGTAGGCGCCGGGTTCGAAGGTGCGACTTGGTAAGAAAGGCGTCTGAGGCACGCTGTGGAGCTGCCAGTGAGTCACGTCGCCCCCCGGGCCCGCATATCTGCTTGATTTCATAGCTGAAATCGCCTCTGGCGACGGCGACCCCTAGTCAGACTTGAAGGTGTATTGCAAAAATTTAGAGAGTAATACAGGACGATTCAGCCAAACAAGTCAAAAACACCGTGGGAATCTTGGATTTCTGTAACCGCAAGTGTGACCGGGACAGCGTCAACGACGACATCGATGACCGCTCGCTGGCAGGCTGTTGTACAATCACCTGACTTGGAACTACTATCGACACCGTACCCTGCGTGCGTTTGTGCGTCGTTACCCGCACTGACAGACTCATAGAGCTGCCACACCCTCCACGTTGCGCAGAAGACATCAGGAAAAACCTCCCGCGCTAGCGAGGGATAATTTGACTAAATTAGCGGAAATTAGCGAAATTAGCTACATTATCTCCATTTCGTTGCCACAACTAAATTAGTGCTAATTATCGATAATTTCGCAGTATTGTCAGATAGGTTACCAATACTTTCACGATATTCTCGGATAGGTTACCAATATTTTCGCGATATTCTCGGGTAGGTTACCAATAATTGGGCTCTCAAATTCTCTCAGATTATCATGTCTTTAGCAATCACTTAGCGATCATTATTGAACCATTATCAGATTTTATTATAGCTATCAAATGAGTGACCAGGCACGACAGGCACGAAACGACAGGCACGAAAACAAGACGCAAAAACAAGCATGAAAAAAACAAACACAGAACTCGAAAATGAGTGTGAGGGTAAAAGTAATATTTTTATGGGATTTTCTGATATTCACTGCTGGTTGTTAAATCCGTGTCAGCGATGTCATATAAAACAGTATCATAAACTTACAGTGGGTATTATTGTTAAAACGGTCAACTTGCTGAAAACACACTTTCATTCAAGTTCATCAAGATCGAGATCGGCGATTGGAATAGTTGTCGTTGGGGCTACACCTCCCATGGCACTATCATAGCACCAGTCAGGACTACCATAGTGCAAATGAAGGCAGCGGACTCACCTTGCTTGAGTATAAATATCACTCATCATTATGTGAAAGGCACGTTCTCGGTTGTTCCGGATGTGCTGAAGAGTGTTCATGTTGGCAAGGTACACATCCATATAGGCGTTTGCTGAGAACTCCGCTATCTGTTGTTCACCACCACGCCACTCATAGAGAGTGGCATACAGCTAATACACAAAGTTAGTGTCATAAAAATAAAGTATTAGTTGACTCACCGCAGTCGCGACCAGAGCAACCATAGGCATAGGAACTTCCCGACTTATCACTCCATCTTCACCTCGGTAGCTTGGGAAAAGATGATGGAAACGAGCAAGAAATGAAGTTGAACCACCCATAAAATATAAGTCGCGGATAACTGCAATGATTCGTGGGTTTCGATATGGTTGTGAGGTCCTCACAAGTCCCGTGATTCCCATGTTCTGGGAAGGTATCAGAATAGCTCGTCAAAAGGGACTGCACTTACACCAGGTGCCCCCGGGAAAATATAATTGTAGCCAGAAAGTTGCTTCCGAATCAGCCGGGAAATATCAGCTGCTGAACCGACCGCAATGATTGGTGCCACGCTAACGGCGTTGCAGCGCTCCTTGACTTCACTACGGAAATGGGGGACTCGTGCACGCGACTGTCAATTAACCTGAGTAACATCATCTCCGATATCATAACGCTTACCAAGGAAACAAGCTTGGTCAAATATTCGTCATCGACTTGAAGTCGGCGTCGAACAATGCCTCCTCCGTGTCCATGACTCTCGGTAGCGGTAAGGAGAGCTTCTCGAGTCAAGGTAAAAGCGACAGTCGCATCTGGGAATGCATTATTAAATAAGATAGAAGCGCGAAGGTTCTCGATTGAGTCCTGAACGATGGTTCGGATGAGCGCACGCTGGCTGGTCAGCATAATTTTGGTCGTGCCATCCACAAATACCAGATCCGTATCAATGCGTGAGACGGTGGGCGCTGGCGACTCGGACATCACAGTCGGGGTCTGGTTTGGTGATGGAGTACTGGCTGCTTGTTGTAATGGCGGTCAGCCGAAGAACAGACACCTGAAAGAAAGAAAAGAAAAAAAAACCTTCATCCGAGAGTTCAACCAGGTGCGCCATCGGTCCAGGTGTCAGTGGCACCATTGGCGTGAACGCAGGGGTAGGACCCGCAGGCGCAGGGCCGCCGATACTGCCAGAAGAGACAAGACTGTCAGTACTAAGTCTGGACTTCAGCTTTGCTGAACGGGGTGTGTCTATACCACCTGGTTCCTTCCAGGTGGGCCGCTGTGAAGATGGGAGTCGGACTAAAGGATGTCGAAAAAAAAAAAAAAACTTACTTCAGTAGCCATAACCTCGGCGAATTTTGCAGGGTTTTTGAGGGCAAGTTCAACAATCTCGTCGTCCTCGTCCTCGTCGTCCTCCTCCTCAGATATGCTATTGTCGTCATCCACATTGGGGCTGTGGAAACTTTTGGTGGAATAGGAAGGAACGTGGGAGAGGGGAACGCGACCAGAGGACGGAGCTGAAATTTTTTACTTGTTTGACAAACAAACAGATTAGTAATATTTTCACTCACCGCCTTGCTTCTCAACTCGTTTCCCCTTTATCGCACTGCCATCGTACCCTTGTTGATCCACTATCTCGCTTTCCTGGGCCAAGTTGAGTGGCATCGGACGACCATGGGAAGGACCTTTATCAGCTTCAAGGTCAGTCTCATCGTCAATTTTCTGTGTGGCGCAAATACCAATAGTTCAGGTTCTTTAGCTGCGCCCAACGGTGCATCCGAGGGTGTGGGTGTAGCGACGTCGCTAATGCTGAAGGTACGTTTCCCGTGTGCTTGTGATTGTGAGACGCATGCCTCACTCTACAAAGTTGTAGACTTACTGGGTGGAGGGACCCGAATCGTTATGTTACTGTTCAAGCCCGTAGTATTGCCTTGGCCTGTCAGAGTCGCAGTTGAAATGGAGTCTGGTTTTCATTTCGTCCTCCCTGCGTGTGTTCTGTTGGTACCATTTGAGAACGGCGGGTTCGCGGGGCCATCTACGAAGATCAAAGCAAAGGTGAAAATATTGATTGAGAAAGTGATGCGCTAATACGATCAGTGAGTAAAGACTGGAATTGGAATGGGGGAATGGGGACAATGTACGTCCTCTTTATATCGATAACCTGCTGCGCTAACTGAAATGCGTTAACAGTTGGTATTGTATTCTACTTGGCGCTCTCACTCCTTTTCCCTCTACTACCACCGAGACCGACCCACCGTCATGAGCCGAGCGCAAATACACTGTCGCGGCTGCAATCGCGCGTTCACCCATCGGGGTCTTTCCCAACACATCACCAGGACTCAGCTTCCCAGCTGCAGTGCCCTGCGTGCGGGTATACAATGCCCACCCGCACGTCAAACTCGAGGGTCTAACTTAGCGTCAAACACAGGTCCTACATCATGGGACCACGGCGAATTCGCTAACAATTGGGACGCTACTGGGGCCGTTGACTGTGAAGACGCTGCTGTTGAGTGTGAGGATGCTGTCGCCGAGTATGAAGACGCCGCTGCAGACACACGTCAATCCGGCCGACATCACGGACGCC